>LR824612.2:13202500-14402500 GCA_902829305.4 Spodoptera exigua | reverse complement strand
TGTGTGTGTCTCATCACATGCAGTCGCCATTGTGCCTTGCTGCGATGTTACTGTTTATGTTCCGCGAGCGTGTGTTGGAACGGATCGCTCGCGCATTCGGCTTAAAAGTTTTGTTATAAGTAGTGTTGTTAAGTTTTATTAGTTATGTAGTGTGTGAAGTGTAGTGAAGTTTTGTTGTAGAAATTGTGCGAAATTACTACCTAGGTACGTTTTGCGCGCGTGATTATGGGGAGATGATAATGTGTTGTAGTAGTGTAGGTATCCTGACCGTCGGCATCCATCAGACTCCAGGATAATTACTGGTGACTATCAACGCTTGCTAGAAAACCAGCCCATTGTTCCCAGACAAAAAGGCGCCGGAAGACCAATACCTACGTGGATTTTGGAATTGGTTCGCTAACGTAACGAGACGCTACCACTCACCAGTGCTTTCCTATTTAAACGTAGTTTAGGTAGGTTTGGACCGCAACCGTGGCCAGCACGATCCCCAGACCTAACCCATTTGGATCCCTTTTTGTGGGGTTACGTAAAAGAAAAAGTGTTTGTGAGTGCGTGTGCAAGTGAGTACGAAATGCGAGACCGCATCACAAATGCTTTCCAGAGCCGGAAACCGGAGCGATTCTAAGGTACCTACGCATTTTTCTTTTTTTATCATTTATCAGTTACCATGTTATGATTGTTAGATTTTCTTTTGTTAGTAATGCGGCTATCTTTTAAATAATAATTTATTGTTATTAAAACATGGCGCGAGCGCGATTATTAAATTGTCTTTTGTAAGTAATGCGGCTATCTTGTAAATAATAAGTTATTGTTATTAAAACGTGGCGCGAGCGCGACCGTTTGTCCGAAAGGTAAGGTCGCGGCGCTGCCCATAGTGTAAAGTAATAATACTAAAAGCGCTGCCGTTCGCTGCGTGCGTTTGCGGTGGTAGATATACATTGCGTGTAAGGTAATGAAACAAATCGGTTTAATTGGATTCCCATAACGTTCCTTAAATAATTTCATGTACCGGTCAACTTAAGACGATATACTGAATCCACCCTATCAGTTTGCGGAAGGCTGTCCCTTACACCCTGTATATGAGTCGCAACACTTTCACGTAATAGTTCGGAAAATAACTCGATCAAATTGTTTTCACGTGAAAAAATCTTCTTTCAGAGATTGGTTTTTGGTTATGAATTTGTTGGTATGGAGGCTTTTTTTAGTGTCTTAGTATGATTAGTTACTTGTGTTATGAGAAGGTAATGATAAATCTTACTAATATTATTAATTTGAAAGTTTCCTATCGCCTTGTGTGATAAGACCGCTCATTGTAATCACAACATTCTTTCATAGTATCCAATACATTGCTACTTAATGTATGTGTGCAATAAAGTATATATAAATAAATAATGTTTCTGAGACTAACTAACATACATGGATCCGTAAAAACGACTGGACCGATTTTGTTGAAATTTGTATGTAGATAGGTGATACTGTGGATTAACATATAGGTTTTTTATCAACAAACTAAGCAAGCGAAACGCGGGCGAATGCTACTCAACTGTTTATACTCAGTCCTGTTTGTCTCGTCACCAATGAGAAATTAGTATTATGACATATTTTAAAACACATTTTTAAAAATATACATATTATATATGAATATTTTTTCAGTATTGAACTAGCACAAATTCAAAATGCTAATTAGAGAAATATGTTTGAGGCTTAGTTCCCGGTAATTGCACGAGTCAACAAGAGCTTAAATACATAATTGCTAACATTACATTCACATTGTTTTGCATTTCGGTTCAAAATAAATAAACGTTTGAAATAACTCATATTTTAAACTTACAATATATGAACGTTATAATTAAATGAAATTTATACATTTTGACTTTTTGTATATGTTTAATTTATTTAGTTACGGGTCTAAAATGGTATATTATATACTGAAACATAGTTCTTATTTATGTAGGTATGCCTTTCTCCAAATACACATAATATTATTTTCTAGTCAAAATACCAAACGCGAACTAAAAAACGAACATTTAAATAAAAATACAAATAAAATCCCTGTAAATAAATTAGCTTAGATTTCTTCAACTTATCAATCCACACTTGTACATATCACCTGCTACGCATGCTACAACAAGCTACGCCGTAGCGCTACGAGACTAACTAGTACTACAAGTACTTTAAACAACAAATGATTTACCATAGGTTACACTATACAAGTAATTTGGAAAGCTTTAATAATCTAATTTGAATATTCCACGTTAAAAAAAATAACCTCAAAATACTGCACAAAATATAATGTTATCTTTTTATTAACTATTTCTTCAGAATAGTGTACTCAAATATCTGAAGCAATCAAAATCACTTACCAAGAATGACTGTCATATTTTATTATTCTCTTTATAACGACACAGTATCAAGTGACATAAATAACAGCACAACACATGGGCTACGTGTAGGTCGTGAGTTGTGGCCTGAAAGCCTATAACTACAGTTTTTTCAGAAGAACTGACCTTGACATATGGCGTGCCGACAGCGTAAGTAATGAAACGAATTACGTGCACTCACTGATTAATAAAACTCTTTGTTTATACTCTCTAATATTATATGAAAGGATGTGCTATTTTTATGATATAGTGTCGCAATCAAACAAAAGGATTATGATAAGGAAATAAGAGGAACAACGTAAATGTTATGAGCACAATTCTAGTGCCTGTCATGTTATTGGAAATTCTAAATAACTGACAAAGTATATAGTCATTTATTCGACTCAGAAGTTAACGAAGGCTGTAGTCGATATAGTATTTAAAGTCGGAAATATTTACAGTTTAAATATTCGTTTAGAAAACTATACGCAACATTATTAATGATGAATATTATAATGATTTACGACAATGCCATTCAAAGGAATGGCATTCTACGCGACACTGCTACAGTTCTACGACACTACGCTACTACGACGTTACAACGCTACGTTTATTTTGTGGTACAAGTAATAACGTCGATCGCAACATGTAATCGATAATACTTGTCATATTTTTAGCCTAAATCTAAAGTAATACATCATGAAATCCCAAATTTCTTACTTAATCCGAATGTAAGTGAATATCTATAAATAAAAAAGGAATATAAAAAGCTTTGTAATGTCCTAAATATACACGATTGTCTGAAAAAGATGGAGTAGGTACTTCATATATTTGAAAAGGTCATACAAGTAGAAGCTCATTTCAATATGGATGTGGATCGAGTAAATTAAAAGTATTTATACCTGTTGTATGACGCATTTTAATGGCATTTCTTCATGGCGTTTTTATTTGACCTTACCTGGAAAAAAAGTCAAACATAAATTATTTTAATTTACAATCTTAGAACTACGTATTTTATTACTTAAGAGCTAGTTTGTCTATACTATATATATAATATTATAAAGCTGTAATGTTTGTTTGTTTGTTTGTTTGAACGCGTTAATCTCAGGAACTACTGGGTCGAATTGAACAAATCTTTTTGTCTGTACATTTATCGAGGAAGGCTGCTTGGCTCAACATCAACAGTGTTTTGCGTTGGTGTGCAAAGCAATTTAAAACTACTCCAACGTTTGCTATCAATCATAAATGGCTGAAGCATAGCTGAAGGCTAAAGAGGTCTGGTCTTGAAAACATTAAGTATTTAACTGCACGAAATACTTAGTGACGTATTTGTGGTTTCGATTTCTTCAGATTTTATTTAAAGTTGCTTTACTACAGATTTTTTCCTATGCTTTGGTTGCAAACAAAATTTCTCACACACCCAGATCCAGAACTATTGTAGTTCTGGATCTGGGTGTGTGAGAAATTCTAGATGATATAAAGTGTTGTTTTGTGCAGGATTCGAATCCGTGACACGATACGACAAGTCTTCATATGACACACAAACACTTGCACTCTGAAAAAATGGGTATTTTTTCAGAGTGCAAGTGTTTGTATATTTAAATTGACCCACGACACAGAAGAATATATTTGTGTAAGTCATTCAGAATAACATAAAAAAGTATTCCCTATTTGAAGAATAAATCTACATTGTTATATCGCCAACCAAAATATATACAATAAAGCACTTTATATATTCCCCTCAGCCATATTGTATTTATGACGGGAGGAAATTCGAAATAAATCTTTTAGACCCTCAATAAAAATATCCTGCGGACATAAAACGCTGTGCACTGACCTTTTTACGGTCAATCTGGTAGGGACGTCTGTTTTCTATCGGGATTAATGCAAGGATGAATTTTAATAGAAAGTGTATTTTATTTTCTATAAAAGAAGAGATATCTTTCAACGGTTACTAACTAAGTAATATATCCCGAAATTTAAAAAACAGCAGCATTTAAACCGATAAACCCCATTCAGTCAAATGACGCAAGACCAGTATATTTGAAGACTCAGGAACATGGTAGCTATCTATCAGTGAAAGAATTTGGGGAATTTACGAACCAAATTTTGGAAATGACCGTTGCATGGAAACTTACTTACCTCTTCCTAATTAAGTAGAGATTAATTAAGAATCAAGTTTATGTTACGTTTAAATTATACTTTAAGTGATGCACTTATCATCCTTAGTATTATGGATGTCCACTGGTGGCACTAATCAATTACAATCAAATGTTCCGTAAACTCAATCTTTTTATAGGAAAATTTGATTATAAAATACTAGACCTGGGTTCAGTTACCCTTACTTTTACACATACATACATACATACATACATATATATTGGTATACACCAGATTCCCCTAAGCTAAGTCCCTGTATTCAATATCAACACGAACAATTTTTCAATTGTTTTCATCAAGAACATCTTTCAGAGAACTGTCTAAAATTCGAATTTCTAATTACATGCTATTTGGATCGTTTAAATGCTTTCAGGTTCATGTAAATTGAAATACTCCAGGCTGTATTGGATGCCTACAACTTCTTAGAATTAATGATGAAAAATTTATCGTAACGTTGAACTATTTATTAATGGACCCACTTTTAATGTTTTTGTCTATTTTATGGTGAAACCATACACTAGTAATGCACTTAATTATGCATATACGTGTATTTTACCTAACTTTAATTTATTTATAAATCAGTAGGTAGCCAAACACTCTACAAAAAGTACTTCTTGGCATACATTTAAAGCAGTTTATCTAATTTATTCTACAATTAGAAAAATGGTTTCATACAACAATGAATTTTCCTATATGTGCTATATGAATTGAAATCAATTGCATAAATATTAAAAAAAAACATGGTATCAGTCAACTTAATATTCGGTAAAAAGCAATAAAGACCTTTAATAAACTCCCGATTTATGAACGATGTTTGCCTGCCTGTGATATGGATTTGCCTTCCACTTCGGTTGTGTACCTAAAATGTTCACTTAATATAAAAAGATCTTTTGAAGAGTATCCTTTTAAAACGAGTGATCAATCAAGTCAAGTAAGTTGGGAAATATTTACGGACGGAGGTGTACGGTCATACGAAATTGATTCCCGGTGTATTTATTTGTTGAAAGAAGTTTTATATAAATAGCTTTCTGAACACGGTATACCTAGTCTAGCCATAAATACTGTAACAAAAAAAAAAAAATATTTTTTCTATTGCAAATAACATTTATTACTTTTACAGTATGTAAGTTTAATACATAAATATAAAAAATTTAAAACTTGAAAAGCTTATTCGAAGTTGTCTCCATTGGCTGCAATACAGTCCTTTAAACGTTGAGGCCAGTTATCAATAGACGCACGCACTCTTTCCATGGGAAAATTCTTCATTGCCAATCGTATGGATTGTTTTAGGGAGTCCAAATTATCATGACGTTTAGAGCAAGCCCTACTCTCTAAAACTGACCATAAATCATAATCCACCAGATTAAGATCGGGACTAGACGACGGCCAGTCTTCAGCTCTGATGAAGTCGGAAACGTTCGTTTCCAACCAAGAATGCGTGGACCGAGCTTTATGACCCGGCGCCGAGTCTTGCTGGAACCACTAATAAATGATGTCCGGGGATACCCGCCAAAAAAAAATTTGTTAAAAATAGAATACTGTTTATTAGACTTGATTACAGTTAAGATTAAGGAATTATCTGATCGTTACTTGTACTAAAATACTTTATAAATATTTTATTTAATGGTTTGATTGTAAATAAATGTCTAATAATGTTCATTTAAAAAAATATTTGAGTTTTGTTTATGTGTCCGTGAATACCCGACTCTCCCCTACTGAAAAAAAAACATGAAATAAGTATGATAAAATATTGTATCATCGGCGAACACTAATAGCATATCGATTAAATAAAACATAAAGAGGATACAAATAGAAGAACAAGTATTTCTATTTATAATGGAAACAGTAGCGAGTCCATGATTGTGAATAATTACTTGCCTATTAATATTTACGTATTCAAAGTCTCTGAATAACATTAACATACTTTCAACATTTTTACATAATGTTTAGTCATTTACTCTTTGTAGTTCCGACAATTCAGTCGTCGCTAAGTACACGTGCTTTCAGAAACAATGATTTGCTAATACTAGCTTTGAATTAGTCTCTTTTTGACAGAGTGGATCCAACTGGGTGATTTGAAGGTCATTAAGGGTGATGTTTGCGTACTTGAAATAATGATGATGATAATTGTCTTCTTGGATTTCTAATTAGATGATTGTTTCCTAAAATGATTTATTATTGTTCTTATAGCCAGTCCCTCATATCTTAGGATCGTGGTCACCATCTGGATAATATTTAGAGCGGATGCTCCGCCTCTACCGGTTTCGATCTAACGCATCTCTCATTGCCGCGAAGAATTTGGAGGACGATGAATCTTTCACTTGATCGGTCCATCTGGATGGTGAACGACCGCGCAATCGTTTGCCTTCGGTGTTCCCAACGACAATGAGTGGCCGAAATAGATAGAATGCTGTTGTTGGCATATGTTTAGTGATAAAATGATAATTATATTAAATTATATTACTGTGGTCATGACACGCAAAAGTTGAAATTATTTATCTGACAGCACATAGAAAAAAAACACTAGAATTAACTCATTTTTGGTCACATTACCCTCAGTTGCAATTAACTCCGCCCGGCGAAAGACAAAACCAATAAAAAAATTCCGTACACTGAAATTCACGAGTATAGTACTTATTTAAAAATTCAACGCAAAAGTTTAATTAAAACTGTGATTCGAATTTTGTCTTAATTACTTTTTCAGTAGTAATAATGAAACTAAAACAAAAACTTCAAAAAATTTTCGTATTGCCTTAAATAAATTTGCAATTTGGTCTTTAGAATTTACTATTTCTTTCAACTTTAATCTACGAATAGTAGGTCTGTACACGCACATCTCAGTAAATATACTAGGAAACTTTTAAAAACGTAGAAATAACTACTAATAATAAAAACTTATGTCCATGGGCGACGCTGATCGCTTACCATCAGGTGATACGTCTGCTCGTTTGCCTCCTATCCCATAAAAAAAACTTATTCTCTATCTTTTTTCTTAGTATACTTTAGGAGTAACGGATTACAGTAATATTTCTAAGTAATGACAGCGTGTACGTAAATCTCCTTAAAGGTAAACTCTGTCGAGAGAATAACTGCAATATTTTCAAATGCATTTTTAAAAAGTATTTACTGTTTCGCTCACTATAGAATGCTGGGTCTTAAGCATATATCGAATACATCTTTGTAAGCTCTTTCGAATATTTAAAACCTACCTTCGGTGCTTATCGCATTTACTACCGATAAAAAAGTTTGAATCATATCATTAAATAAAAAAATATCCAAGTACACGTACAACTAATAAGTACACGTTGTTCGCCAGTAAAGAAAACTTGGCACTAAAAGTAAAAAAACCAAGGAATAATATAATATAATAGTTACGTCAAATAAACATTGGAACTATACCAATTTAAGCAGAATATATTATGTAACAAGTTATAATAATATCTTGGATATAGGAAAATAACGAACCCCTATGTAACCGGATCACATCGCATCCTTATCTCGAACGGCCGACATTACACGGAGAAATATTATCAGTAGCTCTGCAACTTGCTTGGGCACGAACCGAAGATATTGAGGGATCTAGGAGTACAATCGACAAACATTCTTATGTACAGGTAACTAAGTTGTAACTTGCAAGACTATTAAATAGGTAGTTCAGTTTTGAGTCTGTAGAGAAAAGTGATATGGATTTTTTGGTTTCCTTTTATGACAGGACAGGTAAAGAACATTTTATTAATAGGTAAAATTTTACTTAACCTATTAAGTCCATATTGTGTACAAGATTTTTGTACATAAAGTTTTAAGTATCTACGTATCGAACAACAACAGTAAAGCATTTTATAGAATCGATTCTTGCTGCTATGTGGCACCATAACAAAACACAAAAAATTATAAAAAAATCGCAACCTTATGATTTACACTGTTAAACACTAAAATATACTTTTTTTATGTTATAGGTCAGCAAACGAGCAGACGGATTGCCAGTTGGTAATCAATCAGCGCCGCCCATGGTCGGGTGTACATGGGTGCAACAACAGAGCAGTTACGAGTGCGTTGCCGACTTTTTGGGGATTAGGGATTGAGAGGGAATTGGGGTAGGGATTGGGCACCTCACTGACACGGCGAAACCAAACGCTGTGGTTGCTTCACGCCGGTTTTCTGTGAGGCCATGATATCACTCGCACGCACAATTGTTAATGAATACTGATTTTCGTAAAGAGGTCTTTTGAGTCTATAGGCAAACTAGCCCTTTGTTGATTGTACAGCCCCAAGGTCACAACCTCGGGAAGAGAAACATGTACCATATTATTTGATGGAAGGTGGGTGTAGAGGATTTGTTGATATTAATTAAATATATGTAGACCCTAATTTGGCTTTGTTACCGTCACTCTTTGTGCCGTAATGGCTGTCTGGTTGGAAATGGGGCCTCGTGACGTCGGTATTACTGACATATGAATACAAGGATGACGGTCATCGTTTTCGGGAATTCTCGTGATTCCTGTTTAATATACATTTTGACAGACGAATAATGGTAAGCAATTAGCGCCGCCCATAGTAGTTACAATTGCCTTTACCTTTTGGAGGTTAGGGATTATAGATTGTTGGATATGATGGGGGAAGGAGATGGTAAGATATGCGCTTCCAGTAACGTCACGCAGGCAAAACAATGGACAATAACATATTTAATTACATATGTAGTTAAACTAACTTATATATCGTATGTATCAGTGGATTGTAGTTGCGGATTCTACATATAACAGACCTAACTTTTCGTCTCCTACATATGATATTTACCACATTTTGCAGACTCGGTGCATTTACTTAAAATAATATCAGTTTGAAGTGGAATACCGTCGAGTGGAAACGTGTCAAGATTGAAAGATGGAGGAGGCTCCTCGTGTTAGTTCAGCAAACATAAACCAAGTGCAGCGTGTTATCATTTAATTTCAGATCAATGAGGTTCAGACACAGGTTAAGTATGTAGGTACATCATGAGATCACGTATTTAATCCATTGTCTTACGCTAAAGATTTTTTATTTTTTATTGTACTTTGGCAAACAAGCAGACGAATTACCTGATGGTTAGAAATCGTCCCCTCCCCCCGCCCCATGGGATATACTAGACCCTTGCCAGTCTTTTGAAGATTACGGTTTCGAAGATTTGGGAATTGGGGAAAGAGAATGGTAGTACCTCAGTCACACGGCAAAACACAACGCCACGTATTTATGGCAAAGCATGGCTCTCAGACACTGGACATAGAAATAATTGTAAGTCGACCTTGACCTTGAGATTCCTATTGTCTTGACGTAACTTCTCAACCAATCTGACCTAACCTAAAAACCTCTTTTCTAAGAATGTCTTATGTATAAGTCGTTACACAGTTATAAGGTATAGCGTCTTACGATTACAATAAGCCATATGGGTTCATGTACATGTTCTTTATGAATCACTCCAGTGGTCGTCAAACTTAGGCCCGCAAGCCTCTCTCGTGTGGCTTAAATAAACTGAATAATAGATTAGGGTGGTTTATCTTCTAAGATGAGGAATGATGTTGTTTTAATATTTAATACATAGGTACATAAACAATTGCTTACGCCAGCGCCGCCCGGTAATTAGTATAGTGTGAAGATAATTTAAAAATTAAAGTCACGTTTTGACTGCACGGTTGGCACGGTGGCTGGGCAACTGGCTGCCGTGCAACTTTGTGTAATCCATAAATTGTTATTCCAGGTTATGTGTCACATCGACACTTTCATGGTTGGCAATTGGCATAAAAAATATGAAATAGAAACAATTTTTTATTGGGCATGACGGGCATTTTAATTTACAAACATACAATTTTACATACACATTACACCCTAACCCTGAATAACAATCTACTGAATCACACAAAGAATTGTTTTCACTGCGACTGCAAACTCTACAACCAAAACCACATTACAAGTGCATACATATACACAGAAAAAAATCTTTGAACATTTTCTAAATGTTGAAATTAAAAAGTTTGACCATCACTTGCCAAAGTCAATCCTGGTTGAGGTAAAGCCTTAAAATATGACATGAAAGACACAAGTGAGCAGTAAAGTGCTCAAGTATCGAAGTAACTGCTTTGTTTTACTGTCGACACGTGTGTTACATTCGTGATTGCTTTCGAATAGAGAAAACAGTAATAGCGGTTTTAAAGACAAGCGTTATGGGTATTATATTGAGATGTCGCTCCAGTGAGCGAATTGAGGTTATCCTACTTATACATATTGTAAATGTAAACGTTAATAAAATATGTAAACTGCCCAGTTAGTGCGGTGGCTAGGCAATTGGTTGCCGCGCAACGTGTCGCGGGTCCGATTCCCGTACGGAACAACACTTTGTGGGATCCACATATTATTGTTTCGGGTCTGGGAAATTAAAAAAAATATGTGAGAATGTATTTATATTTGTTTGTTATTCTTTCACACATGGGTCCAACCGTTTTAGGTTCAGTACACATATAGGTAGGTAATACCTTTAATTAACACAAAACCTACTACTTATCAAAATACCACGCGTGTAGAGCCGCGTAGCATATAGTGCAACAAAAAATTCAAAAACAAAAGACGATTTGTCCTAAAAAAATATTATGTAAGTACATTACTTACCAAGTAAACTACCACCAAAAATTGGTTTGAACGAGATCTAATAAGTAGTTTTTTACAGTTCGTATGCTGCTCGTCAATCTTACTCACACTTTCCCACTTTTTCACATGTGATCGGAGTCAAAACATAAATAAAAGTATTTAGACTTACTTGTCTGTATATATATCTAGGATTTGAACAAAAGAGAAAAAAAGGTGATTTCTGTAAAAACAAACACACGAACAACACCGAATGATACTTGACTCTAATTTACAGAAGACCTTTTCGATCGTGCCTGTACATTAAATTAGCCGTCCGTGCCGACACATAATTACTCTTATATTACTCTACACAAATACTATTTTCAATTCCACCATTAATCTAAAGAGAATACTTTGAATTCTAATTTAATCCAAACTAGTAACTCCGTCTGTCTGTCTTTTCTTCACGCCTAAACTACTGAATCGGTTTTTTGTGAAATTTGGTTAAGACATAGTTTGGAACTCGAAAAAGGACATGATAGTTTTTATACCAAAAATCTGCAGGAAGTCACTATATTCCATGCGAACAGAGTCGCGGGCATAAGCTAGTAATAGGTATATTTCATTTTACGGATGGGTTACCCCTGACATAATATTAAAATATCAAAGAAACAAAAAATATTTTGTACAATTTTAAATTTAAAATAAATTTTAGCTTTTATATTGTTTGAAGTCATAACGTAAATAATGATCAACTTGCTTTTGTTAGAACAAAATAATTATATTTTTAATCTAAATTGTATATACTGACATTTATGTTAATGCTCTGTTCGTAATTCAAATTTATATTTGTAATATTAGAATTGTGTTAAAAGATTGTAATAAAAGTCAGAAATAATTTAAAAATAATATTATTACTTTAGCTATTAATTTTCATATTATTTTTATAGTTTAATTATAATTAACATTGTGCGATGTTCACTAGTTTTGGCTAAAATGAGCTTGAGAAATAATGACTTAGTCTCGGGAAAACGTGAGATATACTAAATTAATAATATGATATGGACCTCCAGAATGGCTTGAAACTAGTCGGTTTCTCGTCAAATGGGTACGTGAGTAAGCCGAAAACATAATAATTAAATTAGCTTCACCAGCTTAGATAGCAGCTGCTCCGGTGTTGGTCTAATTAAATTTCACAAGGGTCCTGTGGTGTCTTGAAACTAGTAGAGCTTATCTCAGCTGACTCACGTTAGTAAGTCGCCATTTTTTAATATATTTAGGTGATTTCACCTGATGTCTATGGTCACGTTAGAACTAAATGTCCTTCACCTACACTATATGGGACGGTGGGCGCTATTTGTTGCATATCTTCACCTTTATTCGTCATTAAGCAAGCCACCAATCCTCTATTTCTTCTACCACATTCATAAATGGCTGTTGTTACGGGTGTTTATTACTGGCGGTGATTACTTACCATTAGGTAATCGATTTTATCCTGAGTCATAGGTGCAGTTATAAACATAAAAAATCACATTATAAAACACGCAGATCAGAAACAACAATTTGTGGATCATACAAATTGTTGTTCTTACTGGAAATCAAACACGCGACACGTTGCACAGCAACAAGTTGTCTAGCCATTGTGCCAATCATGCAGTTAGTCTAGCTACGACACTAATTTGCTGCCCCTATATTATAAAAAAAAACTACTAAAAAGAACTGAACAAAACAACCAATTTGTAAGCTTCCAAAAATAACAGAACTCACCTTTCTTATATTTTCAACAACATATTACGCAATCCAGTAGGTACAAGCTTGATTTGAAATAAATTAATTTAAAAATAATAGAAGCGTCTACAAATAATCATATTTCTGAAAATATACATTTCGTTCTCGTTACACAATTATACCGTTTTGTTTCCACAGATTGATTTAAAGAGCCTTTAATGCCATAAATTAATAGCGTTGAGTGGTTTTCAAATTGAAAAAGGTCTTAATATTGATTGGTCCCAACTGTCTTTCTTGTGTACTTTAGGTTAATTGAAATAAATAATTGATTTCTTAAGATTGTGTAATGAAATGAAACTTTGAAATATTTTCTGTCAGAAACTAAATTATATAACTTCACGCCTTTTCATCCTTAATGATGTAAGCAGAGGGGAACATCAGTACAATGTAAATGTGTCCACTTTTCTCCAATTGGATTATAAGTTTCATATAATAGGGACAGGTCATATTGTCATATAGATTTTTTACTTCTCCTCTAATAATGTCTTCTGATTTATTTCGTCGCGGGATCCAAGACAGTCATTCATGTCCATGGGCGGACGTCAGTGTTCCGGAGTTTTCATGGTTATATCTCCTGTAGATCCTGGCTTACAGGAGTTGCAATAGGTTTAAGACGTTGTAGCGGGCTTTTCCAATAAAATAAATATGGATATAGAACATACTATCCGAGCTAGTACTGAGAAACCTTAGTACTGAGTAAAAATTTAAAACTGAAACAAATCTCAATAAACCTTTTTTCCGTCAAGGGATCAAACTTCAACTGTCGCACTTACAACCACTCCACCAACGAAGCAATAAAAAAGTAATCAACCCATAAATCGTCGATAAAATACTTTTAATCAGTAAAACATATACCCACTGGTCCGAAATACTCGACTAAGATAAGGGTTTAACACAAAAACCTAAGAAGGGTTCAATTAGAGACCTCCACACATGGCTTTGGTCACTTGAATCGGGTACTAACGGACATTAACCATTATCTAAAGGATATATTTATCTGAGAACAACGAAATAAATACGTTGTATAAGATCTTGTTCTGAACGCACCGAACGCTTTTCTTGTTTTACGATTATTATGGGAGATATTATGTGATACATAAAAAAATAACAGATGAACCACCTGACCTGATCTGATGATCTGATGACTAGGCATCTAAAAAGCAACCCGACTCATAAACAGAATGAGAAAATCGTCTAATAAATCCTGCAG
Source organism: Spodoptera exigua (assembly GCA_902829305.4). NCBI lineage: Eukaryota > Metazoa > Arthropoda > Insecta > Lepidoptera > Noctuidae > Spodoptera > Spodoptera exigua. Next base: position 14,388,388 of record LR824612.2, on the reverse strand, counting down.
CCTTAAGGGGTTTCAGCCATGGTAGCTGGTCAACCGTAATAACGTATCGTAGCCCCGACCTAGAGCAAGAGAAGAAACGGGGTTTTTTCAAGTCAGTTAGAGTCTGACACTCTCTTTCACCTCACCCTAGGCGACGTCTTACTGATAAACAACCATTGCTAAAAACACGACTATGACCCAAAAATAAATAGCTATTGCAAAGCATACACGCTATTTCCGAAAATGTTAGACAAAACCCCAATAAAATTTAATTCAGTTCGAAATTCTGCATACAATACAAAAACAAACATAAACAAAGAAGTCACTAGTTACCAGTACAGTAATGAGTACTCAAAAAGATATTCATTTCCCTTAGTTACAAGTAAACTATTTCCTCAAATAAAATTACTTACATCCGTCTCTGCTCGTGTTTCCAGCAAACTAGATTGGTTGATCTTGCGGAAACAAGATCAAAGCCCACTATTGACCAAGTCATAGAACAGTAAAACACAGAAGGAGAAATAAAATAAATGTACCGAATTCGTGTTACTGGAGAAACATTTTAGTACTTGTTGTTTATGGTATACGGTTGATTATGGTTTGTTTGCCAATCACTTCATTCACTACATAATATAAAACAAATTCGGTTTCTTTGTCCCTATATCCCTGTGTATGCTTTAATAAAAAGTAAAAAGGAAAAGGAACGAGATGGTCTTAAGTCAGTAAAAGTCCTAAACTTTCCCTCGCCTTATCCTGGGCAAGAGAAGTCAATTGATAATTGTTCAAATACGAAAGGTACTCTACCTGGTTGTAGCAATTAGTGAATATGTAACTTAACTTTAACACAACAAAAACAACATTATAGCAAACCTTGTTCTGAAAAAGCAGTTGTGTAACTTCTGTATCTACTCTATTCTGTGTCCAAACTCTTGAGGTAATCCTATGGCTTAGTCCAGCCGTATTGTCTTCGTGATAAATTTACTGCAGCTCACCATTTCAGACCACAAATGTATTTGGTTCCACTTCAGCTCCAAGGGTTAGGTCAAGTGGCTCCGACCTACATTCAGATTATCTGACTTGGATTTGTTTTGTACAAGCGTTAAAATACTTTGTTGCCTCAATGAAAGTAAACTTCATTCTTGAAAAATACGAATACTGGATGTGTACTTCCTATTATGTATATCTTTATACTGGATGACATAAACAAAATAATGATAAAATAAAAACATTAATGTTTTAATTTAGTTTTCTTTTTCAAAATCAAACAACGTTGCCCCACGCTAAGATTTTTCCTGTGTCGTGGGTGGGTTTACAAACATACAGTTTACATATGTACACATCACACCCAGACACGGAGCATCCATTTGTGGATCACACAAAGAGTTGACTCAGCCGGTTACCCAGCCACTGCGACAACGGTGCATTCATAATAAAATTTGAATTCAATTAATGTAAAAGCTACTTATGCTCATAAAATTCATTTTTTCTATTTGACTAGCATTAATGCCATTCATCTAATGAGGATGTATTGACTCTAATCAGGATCAGACACAACATAGCTGAATATACATTTATTACATAATGATATCAATCATGATCATAATGAGATCATAATCTCTGACCTAAATGTGAAGGCCTTTCAATGATAAGATAACAAGGTCAAAAATAATAACTACCCCGAATGCATTACTTAACAGCTCCAGAGAAAAACTCGTACGAACCGAACAAAGGTATATTCTCATACGAGGAAGGTTTGAGGATCAATTGCCGCGGTGGCTTAAGGCGATCAATTTGCCTTTTTCATTTGAAACTTGTACATAACTATAAATTCAAACTCATTATCAATGGTATCTAAAATACACTTAGAAAGTACATAATATTACTTTCTAAGTGTATTTAAACTTAGTAAAAGTCATATTAATACTTACTACATATCAAACCTGCACCATTTTACATGTAAAACGGAAGCCGTGACGACTTAAACCTCATTTTTAGTTTTTTTTATATATTTATCAAACTATCTTGAGACATACGAGTTACGTACAGAGGAGCCGTCGCCATGCACAGCACCTTTTTAAAAAAATAAGAGTCCCGGTATGACTTGAAACATTTTGGAGTCTTTCTCATTTACATGAGTAAGTCTAAGCTTTCAATATAGAAATAAAGAATATTAAAATATATTTTGTGTAGGCATCATCTAAATAACAGCATGGCCCGTGCCACAGACTAAGTAACGATAGAGTAACAACAGAGCACTAAAACAGGAGTATGTCCACCTGCGGCCGCGTAATATTTTAGGCTATAACAATTTCAAAGTTTCAAACTGTTAAGTAATAACTTTGCACAACTGATGTGTAGGTTGGAATATAATGGGACAACATACTGTTGCTATTGAAATACCAACATGAATACTGCAAGACGGTTCTACAAAATTTGTTTGATTTTTTTTTGTAAATTACATTATAGAATGCCATTTTTAACGTCATCTCATACTTTATCATCATCAATATAATGTTGCGGTCAATTTAGTTCAACTCGCAAATGCAGCGCTAGTGTACTATTTTACTTACAGCGGTTTCAGATTCGAAGTTTAGAATGAAGCCTTACAGAATCACACTGCTGGTTTAGTTTATAAAAAGGTTTCATAACATAATTGCAGGAATAGAATGACGTGCCATGCGTTGCAACTTCGATTCTTACACTGAGAACTCCTTGTGTAGGCGTGTAGTGTTTGTAAATGCACGTAGGTAATGATTTTTTTAAACTTATTTTTTTAGTAGGTTAATAAATAATCACTTAAGTTGGTTATATTATTTCCTAATGGAAGTAAGTACTTACATCGAAAAAATCTCCCACTCTTTAGCGATGTCGTTGAAAATTGTGCACTTTTGGCCCACCCCAACGATGTCGTTTAAGTAAGTTATTTAACTAACAAAGATTTAGCGAAATGTTTATTTTAGTGCCGTACTCCGACCGTTATTTAGTTCCGTTATTTAGTAAGGATATTATTCCGAAAACTATTGACAAGTACTAGGTTAACAACTGTGAGAGAGCCAAGCTTCCATCCCCTGATACCACAGCCTAACAGAAAACCAGCATGAAAAACTACAGCAATGGGTTCCACCGTGTTAGTGAGATTACCGGAGACCCAATCCTTTTCCTTTCCCCATCTCTCCCCAATCTCTAAATCTCAAAAACCCTGATCTACAAAAGTCCAACAACGCATTCGTAACTCCTCAAGTGTTAACAAACGAGATGATCATTTAAGGACTCCAAGTTTATACATATACAAAAGTGAAAACAAAAAGACCAACAGCACACAAACTTCTAACAAACACATTCTTATTCAGATAATTTAAATGAAAAGCGTCAGTTCGGTGGCGGCTGTGGATGCGCAATATATTAAGCATAGCGGTTTCTATTTGGCAGGAAGTCGCACGTACTGCACAAGTTATGAATATATTTTCAACTTGTTAGTCAAAGGTAAATTGTACACCTCATTACTCCGGAACACCTCCGCCTTATTAAGGTGAAAATACTTCCACATGATGAAAAGGCTGTTTCTTTTTACCGAATCCCGCAACTGGTTTGCTACATTGAATAACATGACGTGTGAAGAAACTTTTTTTCAAAAATATATGCATTTGACCGAGTTTTTTTTATTTTATATCTTACTAGCGACCCGGTTTTGCACTGGGAAATTCTGGTCTTAAATTTTTCGTTAATTATGCGTATAAATATTTATCTTCAATCGCTCTATTTATTAAAAAACCGCATCGAAGTATAAAACTCTGTCCCTATATCCCTATGTGTGCTTAAATCAAAAAAACTACGCAACTAGTTTTATAGATTTACGCATACAAAGGGATGTAGGGACAGAGTTTTATACTATGTAGTGATTATGTAATATAACTTTTGAAACATTTATTCAATTTTAGTGTGATAGTTTAAATTAATAGATAAAAGAATATTTTTGAGTTATCATGGCTATTATTAAGAGTGATTGGCATTTTTTCCAAACTATGATCCTGATCATTAGTCACATTGAGACATATTGTTTTAAATTAACGCCACCGTCACCCTAGAAAAGCGTATTTTAGTCTAAATTATGATATATTTAAAAAAAAACTTTTAAACTGTCATTACTGAGACATGCGATTGTGAACGATGATGACCATTTACAAAAGTAATAAGTACACTTATATTAGACCACTTATATTAAATATTTTTAAATAATACAATTTTCAATCTATGTTTTAATTGAAGATAATAGGGTCAGTGTCAGATAAGGTCACTTAGTAAAAATAAAGACATAAGAAAAAAGAAAGAAATATGTACATATCGTTTACTTGACATCCGGTACGATGAAACGAAAAAAAAACAAAATTACAAACTACATTTCAATAATGATATATAAAAACAAAAACCAAAACTAAGACATGGAAGGAAACATCAGTTTTAGTGTGATATAATTATATAAACCTAACTTCATAGGCAGTTGGTTAGGAAATTAGTATGAAAACATTATATTATTGAAATTCTTAATTTAAATATTTCACAACTTCTCTGCACACTTGAACAATTCCTGTGGCATCTTCACTCGCGTACTAGACGTGTAAAACAACGCCGACCTTTATTTGAAACGAACTGCGGAACTCTCGTTATCGTGAAGCGTTCCTCCCTTTATAGCCGGGTAATACCGGAGCCGGGAAATCTTATCCGGGCTTGAGGTCTGTCAAGTGTCGAAGGGAATTTATACCCGGATGTAATTGCGATTTAAATGCTCTGAGTCTTATGGTGTTTGAGAAGGTCCATAAGATCTTTCGGTGCTTTACTTGAAGATTGAGTAACGATTAGGGTAGATTTCGCTGAGTAGACGTTTGGCAAAAAATCCCATAAAAATGCTAAAAACTGTCTGAATACGCGTAACTAAATGTGATACGTAAATGTTTGAGCTAACCAATATGATATCAGTTTTCTACCTATAATGGTTTTCCAATAATTTACATAATGTTATATTTATTGTAGAAAGGTATAATCGATATTTTGTTGGGACCTACATAAAGGTTTACTAGCTAACGACAGTTAGATACGTGGATAACTATAAAGTGCTTGACATTATTAAAAATAATTTTCTTTTCGTCTTACGTTTCTAGCACAAAAATAAATTATATTATCCTTTCCGACTTTTTACGAAATTTGATACCTTTTGGGGATTAGGGATTGGGGATGGATTTGAGGAGGACAAGGATTGGGCCTCCGGTGACCCCACGTACACGGCGAAATACAACACTCTGTGGTTGTCTTACGCTGGTTTTCTGTGAGGCCGTGGTATCACACTTGTCGAGCCGACTCATTCGTACCGAAATATGGCTCTCCCACACTTAAAGCATGAAATTATATTAAGAAATACAAATTGCTTTATGAAATGGATCAATGAACCTGTATTCTCTATAATGGATTCCAATCCCACCTTCGTTCAGTCGCACCTGACGCGGCAATTTCCAAGCGTAGTTGTTATACTCTTTGAGTACCTTACTATTTATAGCAGAAATGTTATCAGTTTCAGCAAGATTATGTTTCCAAGTAAACTTTGTTAATTACTAAATGTGAGTTCATAGAATTAATATTCTCTAATGTCTATTAAGAGACTAAGAGTTAGGTTTTATGCTAAGTGTTCTTGAACTTAAACCTTTATCTTAAGTGAATAAGTATTTTGATATTACAGATAGATTCATAATTCCTTGTCAAAAACATTTTAATTCAACAACTCAAGTTATATGTACTACATTTTTTATTCATCTATGATGTAACTGTAAGTATACAATTACATAGCCGGGGTGACGGGTCAAGCGTAATAAGGAACTGCGGCTTCGGCCTAGAGTAGGAGAAGGAACGGGAGGGGCGAGAAAAATCATTTGATGATTTTTCCTTCACAATAAAAGTATAAGTACGATTTCTATATACGTTTTCAGACATTCTTATCAAGTTTAGACACAATAATCATTAACTGGTCATTTTAATATCGAAAACCCAAAGGAGTTACCTCCTTTTGCTCTTCGTACATTTTGAAAGGCAAAAAAAAACCTTTCACGCAAATCGAATCGAATGACTCGGGACTTGCTTCTATGTCGCGCTCATAATATAATCATTACAACAACAAAATAGCAAAAAAAATGTTTTCTATTTTTATAAAGGACTCTGAACCGTGCCAGGCGTGTTGAATTTTCAACAGGTCGCGTTAGTGATGGACTCCGGGACAAAGGGCTGCTCCACAAGTCCCGTGGGACTCGCCATATGGTCATATGGTCCTATTTCATACTTATCATATGCTTACTCGTCGCCACACTGCATTATATATTTACCTACTTTACATATCGTTTTAAATGAAGCTCACAAGAGCAAGTAAAATTTCTTGTTTTTTTTCGCCTGTTATACTTCAGTGTACAATAAAGATTTTTTTAAACGTTCTATTTCAGATATAACTTTTGATTACAACTTTTTAATAGTTTAATCTAAATTCTAATGTAATAATAAGTGAAATACCTATAGACTGAAAATGGAAAATGTTTTTTTTACATTCATGTCAAAGATGAAAGTAAAAAATATCATTTAATTTATTTATGAATTTTATATTGTATTCCTTTACGACAAGAGCTACAAAATAAAAAAATGAAAACTAAATAGACTCCATAAAAAGCATACTACACGTAAAGTTATAAATATTTTTATTTTTATTTTAAATCATGTTATAAAGATTATGGGACCAAGGTTGTCGATACCTGCGGACGATTGAAGTTCGAACGATGAATTCCCATGACGATAGCGTGGAGCGTGTCGACCCAAATCAGTCCAACGCTATCTCATCCTAATATGCATACTATATGTATGTATTTATATATAAATGCGAAAACCTTGAAACCTTATGTGTGAACCTTAAACTTTATTAAAAAGGAAAATGAGTTATTTATTCATTATATATGTATAATTACTTACAATATCTTTATACCTTTTTACAAGTATACAATTCTATAGTGAGTTTCCGCGATGTTCCTGAATCTATATATGTATAAAGAAAATCAAAACCTCTAGTAGGACCATTTAATTGTACTTTCTTCAAGTATGACACCAAAAAATACGAAGTTATTTATCCTCGCCTGAAAAGAATTACCTACCAAATTCACGGAATATCTTTAGTTCCTAACCTAACCAAAGCAGTTACGGGAGTTGCTTTTAATAACAAAACTTTGACTAAGGATAACACCTAATTCTGCATAATTATTCCATAATTTGCAAGTCGAATTACTGTAGGCTTGACCCCTTCAACTTAAGATTATACTAAGATGGCACTTTACCTTCTATTTACATAGACATTGTAAAGGATTTCAGGAAACATCTTGAGGAGCGCGGTCGGGTCGACACTCGGATGCAGAAAGTAGGTGAAGACTTGTCTGACTGTGCTGTCAGGAAATACTTCAAACTTGAGCAACGCTGTGCAAATATTTACTTACCTTTTAAAAATACAATTTAAAATAAAATTCTTTTCTCGTGTTATAACTGTGAATTTATAGTATTTTATTTTTGTCTTATTTAAAAAGAGTAATCATGAAGTTTATTGCTCGATCTTCTCCAACGAAATCTACACTTTGGAACGAGCTGTGACTGTCGGTCAGGTACCCCTAAAAATATAAACAAAAGTATCCCAATATTTTAAAGTATCGACTTTCCAATGAGCCACATGTTAGGCCATTTATCTTATACTTTATGGGATCCACACTACGGATAATTACTGACAGGCAATCGAGTTGCAACTTATTTAAGGATCTTAAGAATAAGTGGCACCGTTGGGCGCCCAATACAATACGAAACGTCACATCTGGTTGCAATAATACTGACCCGTGAAAGGTCCAGAGAAACAATTAAGACATTGCACAAAAAGTGTCATAAAATCCCAAATGCAAGGGCCTGGGAAAAGGGCTCTGGCGAGATGATGTTAGAAATATGATGAAGACGATAGGTTACTTACTCTTGAACTGCGGAGACGATAGGTTGTCTTAGATAAGCTAGAGCTGATTCTTAGAATTCAGTATTACAAAGTAAAGTCAGTGTGAAGTGTGGAAGGAGAGCAGTGTGAGTGCAGCGAACGGGTATGTGAATGTGGTCTTAATTGTAGGTTAGGGTCTAATCCTATCCTATTTGTATCCCGGAACAGTGCTTTGCACTGTACTTGTTGTACGCGCATCTCCAGGGAGCGGGGATAGGCTTCACCAAGTATCTCGGAGACTCTCCATACATTTGATAGCTCTGTTCGAAAGGAACACTAGATTCAAAACACATGTGTGTCTCGTCAAATCCAAACAAAGCTGTGGTGGCAATCTCTAATCTAAAAAAAATATATTTGACGAAACATGCACTGTCGAAACGGGGTTCGATTAAGGAGGTGTAATGATGTGTAGATCTGAATGGCCACTTCGGCGTACACAAGTGCATCTGTGAAGTAATCTTCCATGTAGTATACACCCTCACCTTTTGCTGCCCTCTTATTCTATTAATAAATGTAGAATCATTACAATAAGACATCCTTTCCCTAATGAATTCTCTAATTCCCTTTGTACTTGCTTTTGAAATACTATAAATGTAAAGTATAAATAACATAAATAAACCAATAAAATAAATTATGTTATTTATTGGGAATTCATTATCCTGTAAACGGTGGGAGAGTGACCAGCAACAGGACGAGCTCTACAGGACTGGGCGGATGGCGGAGCTCAGTCCCTTGCCCATTTCCCTAGAAAGGGTAAGCCGTATACCATCCCTTCCTTGATTTTAGGAAAAACAAAAATTTTATTCAGCCTAGGGTCGGCTAGAAACAGTCACAGAGCGAACGACAAAGCGTCAGTCTTTCGGTCAGGCGATTTGCCTGACCGAAAGACTGACACTTTTTGTCATTAAGCTTTGTTTGATGTTCAAAAGGGCCTGGAAGATATTAATAGATTAGATCTTAATAAAAAAATTACGTAACGAAATAAATGATTTTGACTTTGACTTGACTTTAATTTATATATAGAGAGTATAGTTTCAAAATGTTGTTGCTGTAACACAAGACTACTATTATATAAGACGATACGTGATATATTTAATATTTTGAAAGTGAACTTAATCACCTGCCACTTACATCTCAGTATTACCTAAAGGTCGACTGAGAGCACAGGTATAAGGCATCAAATCCAAATTTAATTAAAATTAATAAATAATTAATTCAAATTAAACAATTTTTGAGCGCTTTATTCACGTTATTGTTTATCAAGCTTCTCGACTTGTTTCAAGCCCTGCTAAGGCTCATATTCATGAGCAGCACTGCGCGACCCACGTGGCTTTACTCGAGTTTGGGCGCCTAGAGTGTCATAATGACTCGCGCTCCCTCTTCTAACTTCGAAGGCACGCTTAACTATTTGCCAGCAACTACGTAGGTGTTCGCATCAAAACCCGGGTCTATACTAAAACCACGATGCATTCACCGCTCACTGTGTCTCACTCCAGACTCGAAACATTTTGCTGACGCAAATTTCAAACTTGTGTTATCTCACGCGATCGTAATGCCGAGCCACCACCTCTGTTGAAGTTTGAACGCCGGCTTAGGAACGTGATAAGTCGGCAGCGGACTTTGAGTTCCTCGATATACTTCTAACTACTACTTAAATAAGCTAGTAAATAGAATAATTACACTTCATACTAGTATAATAAGCATTGTATTTTTATGTTATTTTAAATAGTTAGTAAACAAATATGTATACTAAAATAATAAAGAGGTAAAATTTGTAAGTTAGTATGTTCGTATGTAGGGGGTAATCTTTGAAACCGCTGGTCGGATGACAAAATTCTTTCACTGATAGATAGCTACAATGTTCCTAAGTGCTATAGGCTATAAAACATCACGCTGCGATTAAATGGAGGCGGCGGGTGAAACCGTGCGAGAGTCGCTAGTAATTAATAAACAAATATAAATATAGAAGTTGGTAAATATTATGTTTATTGCTCTTTTACGGTACGTCTACTACTTTTTCTACGTCTCAATGAATTTTGATGAAAACTGGCCCAAATATTGTTTACAGTGTGGTAAAAGGCAAAGGATACTTTTTATCCGGCTAACGCGGGAAAGCCACTAGCAATAGCTAAATAGAAATTATACATATACGTCGTTTTACAAGTGATGGAGCTTTTGTTTCAAACTATACAATTCTGCATTCGATATCCGTGATCGGGCAGAGTGTTATGGGTTTAAAAAAATGTGCATTTTAGGTCGTTGCAGTTTCAGTGAAATTGAACTCGGTAGTAACGCCGAAAGTCTGAAAAAAATTTAGAAAGCATTTTCAAAGAGTTTCTTTAATCTCGTAGCGCGCCGGTGTAGTTTTATGAAAAAAAGGAACAGGTAAAACTATCATGAAATAGAAAAAGTGTTGAGAGATTTGAAACACGTCGCCGGCGCCGTGTACAGATATAGTCGCTCTAAGTAGGCGGAGCACGCCATTGTTCGCACGATGTGAAATCTACCTTCCGTTAGAAATCAGGAGGTATGGGCTCAGTGACAGCGGACACAGCGTATTGTAAATATACATTATACACAAAATTCCAGCCTAAAAAGCAACTGCTAAGTATAACATTTTCAATTTTAAAACTTATCTTTTAACTATGTAAATTCTCTAGACGTTTTGATTTCTATAATGAATTAATTTCTTGTCGTTTTCATATTCTTGGCTATGATTTCAAACTTGACTGCAGATGTGTTTATGAGACACAATACAATAATTTTAGCACACCAAATGTCATTGAATTCTTGACTTTTGAACAACATCTCAAGATTTAAACTGCTTTAACAACGACTGCGTATTTTCGTGTTAATATCTTATGTATGGAAAACAATCCGCCAAAAGTGACGCCACGCTTTGACCTGCCCTTAGCGAGGTTACAACGTAATCTGTTCGCAACCCGTCCATCGATAAAGGCTAGTTGATTTACGTGCGAGGGTCTGAGGGACGTGTTCCCTCGGGAGGACTCCGGACCTCCAGCGTTTGGTACACAATGCAATTATGTGTGAAATTACATGGCGTTTTTATGGCAAACAAACTCGACCCTTTCGACTTGAAATACGTCACATGGCCCTGTAGATGTAGTTTCCATATGTAAAATACAATTCTTGTCCTTTGTTCGATAGGAGGAGTTTCTTGCTCGTTCTTCTCCATCAGTATCTTCATTTTGAAACAAGCAAATAGGTTTAATAAGAAATGTGACCGACAGCGACAGACCGACACTTTATATCCTTTAAATGTTATTTTATTAATATGATGATGATAATGTTCCATTCTTATAACCTAGCTGAAAAAAGTCCTTGAAAATAGATACATTTCAAGTATGATTTATGTTAGCCCATATTTAAGATTTCAGACAGGCTTATAGTTTGAAGATTGAAGGCCTGTTCTTCAGAGAAACATAATACTACTACACACGTATAAGGTATCTTTGTTAACACAAGTTCGGTTTAAGCAAGAACAGTTCAAGTTCTTGAACTATTAACTTTAATAGCAGGAAGATAGCGGCCATAAACTTGCATGTTTCTTGTTTGTATTCTTTACTAAAAGATACATTAATTGTTACATTATATTGTTCTATATTAATTGATATGAAGGTACATATATACAGGTATTTAAAAATATGATTGGAAGAAATAAAATTTTCAAAATTTAATTATGTTTGGATTTGTTTTATTGAAGGTTATAAGGTCGCAAAAGTGCCTGCCGGGTAAGATGTCTGGAACAAAACATTATTTTTTGTCACAAAAAACAAAACAGGTATTAAAATATTTAAGATTCAGACCATAACACCATCGCACCTTTAAAACCTTTTCTTTGAGGGGCTGATATCGTCAAATGATTTCTCCCACCCTTGGTTGGACGAGATAGACTTTCATAATCTCACTGACGAAAAACCACACTGTTCCATGCTCTGCTCCAAAATGGGGCCGTGACATTCTAAGTATTTTTCATAAAATTAAATATTTCGAGCTAAAAACTCTTACTCACCCAAAAACCTTTAAGAGAAATCAGATCTTACGTTACTCCAGTATTACAGTGAACATTAGTTTCCTCGAAGTGCGAGTACATATGAAACTAGATTGCGGTCGCAAGCCGAGTTGTGTTAGTTCTTAGTAAATAAACGAACATTAACTGTTGCTATAAGCCTCACTCGATCCGCGCTGTGTAAATTTGTGTTTATTTTCAGCAGCATTAGCAGAATGTTCGACTTCATAGCATTACTAGTATTTTCTTGCATTTCATCATCATCACACGTGGTCAGCCTAATCCCCACGCCTGCTCAAAGCGACTTTGGTAATTCGACAGTTCCCTTGCATTTGCGAGCTACTAAGATCACAAAATATTTTTGTGAGCATACTCACTACGTCGTAACTGCGCTACGCAGCAGTATGGTTGTGCTACGGCGTAGCAAGTTCGTAGCCTACTCATTGATCATTCAATGTATTAACTCAATCCCAATCTATATTTAACTTACTTTAATATCGTCTTTGAGTATATTGAAAGATTAATAAAGGAGATATTTCTATCTGTAAGACGATAAAAAGAAATCCATTAGAATTTCAAAAGGACGGTTCTCACACCTTATCTACGAAGGCGTGAAAAGGTACCTAGAACATTTTGCTGACCTTTTAAAAGTCCTAACTTTTTCTTTTGACTTCTCGGCGACTGTAGCCGCAATTTGCGCAAACCTTTGTCACCTGTAAGGGGCAACTTTCGTTTTGAACGAAAGAATTTATCTGAACTTCGAAACAACATTCTTTTACAATTTAACGAATCACCGTTTTGTTCTTTTGTGAAAAGTTTTCCTCACAACTCACTTATTTCATTGTCAGTTGTTCTATAACAATAGTTCGTAATTTATTAGTTAATTACATTATAGCCAACGTCTAAAAATAAAAAGGAAGACATCTATCTGACTGTCACAATAACACCCACCAGCTTTTGAAGAGTAAAACTTTGTACAATAAGCTATTCAGACATCGTGGATAAAAACTAAGTATTTCCATAGAAACGTTATTATTTTTAACTGTCTTGAGAACATGTCTGTCCTGTACTCTGTCTGAAGAATCCTATTGGTGACCTTTAATAAAATAATAATTGACATCTCTTTATAATTTGAGAAACAAAGATAAAGTTCTCGAAGATCGGAAAAGGAAGATCCTGCAACCGATGAACATTGAACATGTCTGGTTACTGCTCAACAGTTCTAGATTGTGATTTTCTATCCATGCTTATCTAGAATAGCAAAGAAGCGTATCTGACGTCATGTATTAATTGATTGCCTTCGATTTTCTATGTGCTACAACAAAATGTTAAATTCGTTGAACTGGTATTAAATCTAATTATTAATCATTTGTCGCTAGAATCCCTAAAAACGAAAACCTAGAAAAGTCTAGAAAAAACGCACAACCTTCATAAAAGGCATTTACGCACCGCAGTACCTGTTCTATCATGTTTATTATTCGGCGAGCCTCCTCCCAGCCACTGCTTTGATATTAACTGTCGGACTTTGATGTTTGTTTGTCGAAATAAAATACCCTTGCTTTCAACCTCCAAGTTTTTCAGTAAATCTATTAAACATATACGTAGGTAGATGCTGAGGTTTACTCTACCAACAAAAGCTACTGAACTGAAAATATAGATAAAATGCCAATAGCTACGATGTTATGTGAATTTATATTCTCCCATAAACATTACGTTTTTCCTCGAAGAAGCGAACTAATAATGTATTGGGAGGAAATTGAGGCCATGTTACCTTTTAATAGTTATCTCAGTAGGAAGTGATTGTTTATAAATAAAATTCTATTTCCTAAAACTGATATAATATATGGTAAGATGATATCTTCATCCATTTCCTTTTCTACGAATTATTCATCTTTCAAAAAGCGTTGATCCACACTAGGATCTTTTCTTGTATCGTTAGTACTTTTACAAGCTCAGACCAGATCCAGACTCAGAACACCAATTTGTGGATCGCATAAAGAGTTTCTCCATGCGTTATCAAACCCGCCATACATTACGTAGAAGCTAGTTGCTCAGCCACTACGCCAATTGTGATGTCAATGTAAACAGTAGGTAAAATAAAAAACCAGAATATTTGTAACTCCTAAAATATTTGCGGTTTACAAACGTACTTCATTTTTGTTAAAAGCAAGTTATATTCATAATGTCGGACTGGGAACATTAGCATACAAATGAATCGGTTCAAATAAATGTTCTTGCCAACCGCGGCGCCTCCCGCGAGGAAAGAAAGCGGAGGGAAGGAAGGGAAAGGAACGTTGAGCAAACAAATTATCTGAAGAATTTTCCGTGCGGATGGGAACTGTACGTGTGTTAAAGGGCTGTTTTGATTAGAAGACTCCAGTGACATAAATCATTTGAGGTTAAAGACTTTGGAATCTTTTAAAGTCTCACATTATAAAAACTGTCCTTTTCAGTGCCCAAATGCATGCCTGAAAAGAGCAAATTCGTGCATTTGGAGTTCATTGAACCGGCCAAGAGTGGCATAAGAAGAGAAATCTTATGTCCTTATAAAGCAAAAAGAAATAAATTATTTTATATTATATCTAAAATCTACTTTAAACTTTACTCTGCCTGCTACACCGTCTTCATAAAAGTGACCAATGAGCTTATGTTGCACATAGTTCATACAAATTATGTTCTATATTCAAATTCAAATGATTCGCAATGGCTACCCAGATTGATAGATGATTGATGCTATAAGATTGACACAATTAAATTACCAACAAAACAATCGTAGCAATGAAAATGGCAGTTACTAGAAAGTAATTCTAAACATCATTGAAGAAAACTCAAGAGTAAATTTAACCTTCTTTATTACAAGTACTTAGTTTAACAATAAGGTCAGAAAGTCTCAGACACTTAACTTAATACAGAAAACCCGCTACGCGATATACCGTCACAGTACAGAGCACTTAATTAGCAAACTTCGAGTCAAACAGTTGCTGTGTTGCTCCCCCCGCTACTTGTGCCATGAGAGGCGCACGTCCATTGGCTAACCTTCTCTATCTCTTAATTACAACGTTTCATTGGACTTTATTGGGTTGATCGATGATACTAAAGAGGGTTCTGCCGTTGTTTAAAATCAATCAATTAATTAGTGTATTGAAGTTGTTCGAATTGAATTATTTCAAAGTTACAGTCTTTAGAGTGTTTCATATTTAATATTTTAAATATTACTCCGCTAAATTCTCTCGGTATGAAGAAGAAATAAATACAAATTGTATGAATTTAGGTGTTTTCTATTTTTACGCACACATTTTAATTTGAAAAAATGAATTATACCCGAGCTCGCGAATATTATATTTAAACATATGTCAAAGTCAAAGTCAAAGTCAAAGTCAAACTTTAACTTTTATTTTACAGTTTTTATGGGGAAGGTCGACAACCGAACAGACATATAATCTGATGGTAAGAAATAAACACAACCGAAGCGTTGTTACACGCCCGGGTTCTATGAGGCTATTGTATCACTTCGGTCGAGCTGGCCCATTCAAGCTAACGCATGGCTCTCCCACACTTCATATATGTGTATTTAGATGCACAAAGACATAAAATAACTTTGTCTTTATTTATAATTTTAAACAGGGATTCGTCGAATATACAAACACGGCCGTCGTTCACAAGTATTTGCAACTGTCTAATTCAATAAAGTAATTTCTGAGTTTAAATTGAAGCTTGTTAGAGACTCTTCAGCGTCTCAAGCGAACTTAACTCCGAAATATATTTTGTCAGTTATTAAAAAGGATTTTCTTGTAATTCCACTCATATTTTACGGTCTGTGATTTTAAATGTATTTGAATTATATTATTTTACTTGGCGAAAATTTTATTTAGATTTTGTCTAGCTAACCTAACCTTAGTTTTTTGTTGGCTTTCATATTCCAATTACTTTGAATAGACACTACTGAGAATCTTATCACTACAAAGCGAAATATTCACAAATTAATTAGAAAATCTAGATTCAATTATTATACGAATTAAAACCTAAAATAACATTAGCTATTCTGTGAAATGTAAACACGAACCAACTGGCCAGTGTAACAAAACTTCAGAATATCAGCCTTAGTAACCAGATCGAAGGATTTCATATAATTGTATTTGAGTTTGTAAATGATTTTATATTCTGAATAATTCCGATTACTGTTTTAATATTGGAATGAAGGGATTATATTCCTAGCACATTATTTTAAACCGTTATAACGATATAGTGTAAGAGGATTATGACGAGTTTTCAGTGTCTCGCCTCCAGGTTACACGTTACATTATAAGCAGTAAGCTTATTAGTTATGTGTATCTGCATACCACAGTTAGTCTGTCTCGTTTGTTGGTGTTCATCATTCAGTGCCCCGACTCACCCAGAGAGTCCACATAAATTTTATTCCAGCGCCAATAATCCATTCCAGCGATTAAGTGTGGGAGAGCCAAGCTTCGGCATGAATGGGTCGGCTCGACCGGAGTGATACCACGGCCTCACAGAAACGACGACGTGAAACAACCACAGCGTTGTGTTTCGCCGTGTGAGGTTATCGGAGGCCCAATCTTTCCCCTCCCCTCCCAATCCCTTAATCTCCAAAACCCTAATCCCTAAAAGGTCGGCAACGCTCTCGTAACTCCTCCGTTGCGGGTATCCATTGGCGGCACTGATTTCTTACCATCAGGTAATCCGTCTGCTCGTTTGCCGACCTATTACATAAAAAAAGCGGCGTGGACTCGCCCGGCGTGTTCAACGTACATCGTACGAGAATGTAGGCGGCATCACAGATATCATTGTGAAAATAGTAGTGGTAATTAATGAATGTTGACTGTGTGCCAAATATAATAAAATAAATTTGATATTTTGAGCCATTGTTTTGTTTTATGTCATATGTCGGCAAACGAGCTGACGAATTACCTGATAGTAAGCAATCAGCGCCGCCCAAGGACACTCGCAGTACTAAAGGAGTTCTACAAGTGCGATGCCGGTCTCTTGGGTAAGTAGGGATTTAAGGATTAGGGGATTTGAGAATTGAGGATAGCGGAAGGATTGGGCCTCCGGTTACCTTACTCATACGGCAAAACACAACACATAAGTGTTGCTTCACGCCGGTTTTCTGTGAGGCCGCGGTATCACTCCGGTCGAGCCGACCCATTCGTGCTGAAGCATGGCTCTTCCGCACTTGATTTGAGTCTATACTATTACCTTAATTTATAAACCATACCATACTATATCGATGTCACTTGTTCTGGCCATCCTCTAAGTCCTCCTTTCTTAGTTTAATAATAAATTCTATACGAGTAATAGTATAACAGTGTAGTTATGGCATTATGAACGATATGGCGGGTTTTACAAAGAGTTTTTCCTATCGTGAGTTCGTTAACAAATATTTTATTTCAAATATCATAAGGATTACAAAAACAAAATATTTATGAACTGCAAAATAATCTGTCGTTGTTCGTACAACGCCACATTTACATAGATACAACAGTTTCTGAAACACACAAAGAATTTAAATGATGACAATGGATGGATTTGTTTTTCATAATGTACAGAATCAAATACTTTCGGCTACAAATTGATTTGAAATATCGTGTGCGACGTCTCGATTGTCGAAGTACATTTCAGATTGTCTAACTTGTAACTCCTAAACTTAAATTCGAATTAACTAAGTTTTGTATGTAGTAATGTTTTTCTTATTCGTTAAAAATAATTTTCTTATATTTTTTCATTATCTAACTATCATATACTACTACTTTACTATCATCCCTATTGTTCTGTACGGGAACCGAACCAGCAACAAATATTCATTCACAGTACCTTTACCCTTTGGCTGTCTATTATATATTTTGCAATAATAGCAAATTTAATAACGATGTAATTCAAGCTAGTCATTAGTGCCGGCGCTTTAATCTTAATCATTAAAGCCTTATAATAGAACATCTTAGTTGAACCAGAGATATTGCTCGAAACTAAATCAAGTTTAATCAAATATTAAATAATTTTAATCAACGTATCCTTTGTGGGAGGTGCTGATAGCTTAAGATCATTTATGTAGATTTTATCAATAAAGATATAATTTTGACAATCTCTATACGGAATATGTCAGAATTCTGTCTAGTAAGCAAGCCTATAGATAAGTTTCTAGAGAACAGTGAGTAAAGTTCCGAGTCCCAAGAGAAGCAGGATCTTCTGGTCAGGTGAGGTGATTGTGCATGGTAGGTCACTGCTCCACAATTGTCAATTGGAATATCTGTATTAAAGTTTAAATGCGTGCAAACTTTATTTTAACAATATATGTATAATTTATATTGTCATCAGTAACACCGATGTTTCTCAAATCCTTTGGCGCGAACTAGAAGCCGAATAAACGTATTTTATCTTGTCATATCTAAAAGTTGTGCTGCGCCAGCACGATACTCAGTTGCTTAAACTCTTTAACAAAATGGCACGAATGGGTATGCTCGACCGGAGTGATACCACGGCCTCACAGAAAACCGGCGTGAAACTACCACAGTGTTGTGTTTCACCGTGTGGGTGAGGTTACCAGAGGCCCAATCCTTCCCCTCGGCTTGCATGGGCGGCGTTGATTACTTACCATCAGGTAAGCCGTCTGCTCGTTTACAGACTTATCACATAAAAAAAGTAAAAAATTGAATTAAAAGAGGTAACGTATAATTGAGAATCTGACTGATAAAACATTTATAAAATCAACAAAAAGTGATGATTCTTCCACGTTAAAATATTAACAAAATTAACTCAACAAATTCATAAGAGTGTTTGGAACAATATTAATTACAATTGAAACAATGGCCGAAGTCCTTAAGATTCAAAAGTCATCCGAGGGTATTGTTCGGGAGGAGAAACCAAATTATTTCATAATAGAGACGTGGCGAAATTAAATAAGATAAAACGAGCCACAGGGGATCCTCCAATTATATGATAACAGTTTTTTTTTTAAAGATTTCTCTGTAAGCGTCGGCAAAAATATTAGGTCATTTTTTTCTTTCTGAAGTTATAATGTAGATAATTGAGTTTAGTATATTAGAAGTGGGTTGGCTTGTTTTTAATCACTGAATATTGTGAAACATAAACTGAATTCCGATTACAGTTATCTATACATCATCAAACTATAAGTGGTCACTGCTGAGCAAAGGCGTTTCCTCACACGGTGAAGTTTGAATTGATGATTTCAAACTTACATTTAGAAATTTTAACCAGTCCAGGTTCCTTCCTTCCTGTAAGATATTTTCTCTTCAGCATTTGTCGGTAGTGTCTACATAGACTTAGAAAGGATAAATTAGGAAAAGTCACTTTGTCTCACACTTTCCCGTGTTTCGGACCCGTACGGAAGTATTTACTTTCTGGCCACCATTACCAAAATGATTTCAAAACATTTATTTTTAACACATTGGTGATTTTAACTTGGTACTAAAAGGCCCTTATGCTTCTCTTCTTGTTTTTTTAAACACCAATATTTAATCTTTTCCAGTCGCTATGAATCCACTAAAAAAAATACCGTTGAACGAAAACATCTTACACCTAAAAGGAAAGAAAAAGAAAGATTGTATCGTATTCAAAACTGTTCCTAACTCACAGTTTTGTTCTAGCGACATGTAGAGATCTGTTCATCTGAACTAAGCGTGTTTCGAACGCCGCCAGCCCAAATGTGCTTCGACCCAAAATAATCCCTCGCATCAAAAGTATTGGCTATTGAACAAGTTTTACACAAGCCTTTATTTCCCTCATGATACTATCATTGCTCTTGTAAATAGACTTGAACGAAATCATGTATTAACTTAACAAGTTTTTGGTAACAGCCATAATTTATTTAATGATAATAATCGGTAAGTCAATGTGCTTCTACTTATTGCCGGTTGTGATTTTGCTCATATTTCCATTTATTATTTTGAATAGGCTGACGTTTTCGTATTCATCAGTATATAAAGCTCCGTGGCATGCCATAACTTAGTCCAAAAGTGTATGTAAATGGGCCGATGATGGTGATAAAAGTAACTTTGTACTATAATATATTCTTACCAATTACTAAGGCATCGAAAAACCCCAATAAAATAAATACATAAATAATTTATTTCAATAACGATTAATATAATAAGAATATCAAGTGTGAAAATGTATCTTAGAAACTTAATCTGCGTAATGAGCTGAGGATTTACATAACACCAGTCTTCCAACAGCTAACGTTGTATAATCACCTGATGGGCCGTCCCAAGCTATCAACTGAACATCTTACACCCATCTGCCTTAATCTACGTCTATAAAACTGTAACGTGACTGATTTACTAACGGACAAACGATACGCAGCGTCGAAGTGAACTCTTCCCAGTGTGACTAAACAAGTTTTCTGAACATCCGCAAAAGAATATCCACTTGCCGTCATTCCCAAACAATATGTGTGTGTAACAAAGACGACGGTCTAGAAATCCGAAACGAGCGGATTATCTCTTTCTAATGCTCGATGTATGCCAAAAACTGTAGCTACAATTGATTTCAATCCCGTCCTGGATGGGACGGAGTTTCACGAGTGACCGCTTCCTGACCGATGTCTCGAAGAGATTTAGAGCCTACCCACTTTGCATAAAGAATCCCCTATTCAGATTGCTGAGTGAATTCAATAATAAGGTTAACCCTACTGGGCTCTCACTATTCAAAATCTATTTTCTACCTAAATATGGTGGCTGTCGCAAACACGAGCAGCTAATCTGCCGAAGTCACCTCTAAGACTATTACTTTTATAATTCAATTTCTTTTCTATCTCCTATTAAGCCTAATTGCTGGAACAAACCTGTCAATAACAACAATTTTGCCACACAATATCCAATAAGCGACAACATTTTATTAGCGGGACGTAACAAGACAATAGATACGTCAACACGTCTACCACCAAGGGACTTAACGGCACAAATTAATGACGGAAAACCGTAATTAACAAGAAAATAAATCAAATAGCCGGTACACGAGCCTCCTCTAACAATACCTTCGGATCGATCGATACGCAATTTCGGGCTAAAATCATTTAGTGGAGACCCCATGGGATGGACACTCGCTCAGTGGCCCGTGATATGGAAATAAACAACCCCAACGGTTCTGCGAAGGGAAAATATGCTGGCGGTGTGTAGTCAATTGTTTCTTACATAACAACAAGCCTGTCGGATGACTCTGCTCTTTTGAGAACATCGATAGATAAATATGAACAGCCTGAATATGTATATCCTGCTAATATTTTAAACGCGAAAGTGTGAACTATGAATGAATGTTAATTAGTCTAGACATATACAAAATTAGCACAGAGATAATATCCTCGAATAACAAATTGTTTACTGTCCTACTGCTTACGCCTGGCAAAAAATTTTCTTCTTTCTTCTAAAAAATGAATTCCTGTTCGATAGGTCTCGCTAAAACACGAAAAAAGCAAGATAGACACGGCTTATTGTTGTCTTGTAATATACAGGGAATATTTCTGGATATACAGAAAAATTTAAAAGGTCAGAAAAAAAACTAAATAAAAAAGCTCAGGTCAGCTCGTTTATAAAAAATAAAAATAAAATACGTTATTGTTCGCTTTAGTGGAAACCAAGAATTTCTGTTTAATTTAGTGGTTACAAAAACCGATGCCCACGTACAGACATTAAAAGGGCATCAAGTTCTGACGTTGATAACCTTTGCCTCAGTTGGAGTTGTACTTAGTTGATCGCCATTGGTCAATAAATCACGGTTAGCGACCACAACCAGTTGTTTTACGACCGTTTATCAACAGTTGTACCTAATGGCTGCAATATACGAACAATAAAGTTGTTTCAATGCCAAAAGAAGGACTTTAATTTTATTTATTTTTAAAAAAGACTAGCAGGGTGCTCCCAACGATGTTGATCTACTAATTAATAGAATAACCCTGTGGGCAATTTTTAACATATTTTTTCCATAGGTCAACAAACGAACAGACGGATCACCGAAAGGTAAGCAATCGGTGCCGGCCATGGACACCCAACATCGAAGACTTAAGAGTTCATCCCGCCTTATGTTGTTGAAGATGAGCTATCTTTTATTTTAGAGACGGGAATAGTTTGAAAATGGACTTAAAAAGCTTAAAAACCTTGGCTGACAAAGTCAAAAATCTAAAAACATAAAAATTTATTCTAACTGAACCGTACACATATGCTTTTATAACGCCAAAATAGGATAATAGTCCATAATTTAGTAAAACAAAGTATACATTCGAATAAATAAGAACGAGCACAAAACTCCATTAGACATTACGATGAACAAATCTTACCGTAAGCATCTCGAAAGAACAATCAATGGTACATACATAGCACGCTTACTACTTATTTTTCAGAGATATAAGGATATAAACATCAGCATCAGCTTCATTGCTTTCAATGTCGTGGTGGCCCGGAGGTCAAGGAGCCCGCTTCTCATGCCTGAGTGTGTGGGTTCGAAACCTGGCAAGTACCAATGAGGCTTTTTCCGAGTTATATGTACTTTCTAAGATTATTTAGACACCACTTACATACGGTGAACGTAAACATCGTGAGGAAACCTGGACTTATAATTTCCAATTATAAGTTTGAAATCGCCAACCCGCATTGAGTAAGCGTAG
The DNA here is from genome assembly GCA_902829305.4 of Spodoptera exigua. Taxonomy (NCBI): domain Eukaryota; kingdom Metazoa; phylum Arthropoda; class Insecta; order Lepidoptera; family Noctuidae; genus Spodoptera; species Spodoptera exigua. Next base: position 14,365,702 of record LR824612.2, on the reverse strand, counting down.
TGATCAATGCTCTAACCTTCTCCGTATGAGAAGAGGCCTTTGCTCAGCAGTTAGCACTTATAGGCTGATGATGATGATCAGCTTCATTGTAATATTATACAAGCAATTGGACCCAATCGAAACACAATACATGTAATGTTTTCTATAAACACTCTCTTCCTAAAAGGTGGTTAATGTTCAACAAATGACTCTGCAGACAATTGCTCACTAACAAGGACATTGATAAGGGAATCGTTTCATTTATCAAAAGTTCCAATTTTCTGTCGTATTTTGACGTTAGAGTTTCGGCCTCGGCTTAGTCTATTTAATAACATTCAATAAACAAAACCAACCAACTTTAGTACACACTCTATAGTTATTTGTTTGAGAAAACAATATTTGTTATTTATTATCCAATTTTTGTTGTAATCGTAAGTTGATATCGAAGGTTCGACTAGGAAAACCACTGGGATTTATATAAAAAAAATAGACAATGATTGATTGACCTGATTCTTTTTAGTAGCTCTATATTAAAATTGAATTATCGAGATAACTTTAAAGTTGGAATCTTTTTAAAATCATTACTAAGCCCACCTCTACCTTCAAGTATTACGTACAAATTAATAAACAACTCCATCTCATCAAATGATGGTTTCGGCCTTAACACCATATCTGCTTACAACAGTTTTGGCTTCACCACAGTTTCGGCTTCACTACAGTTTCGGCCTAAGGAAAATTCTAACAGCCCTACTCTAAATAAATTAGGTTGGTAGACGGCGTGGCGTGGCTAACCCGTGTTGTCTCAATGTAGACGAGGGTCACATTATTGCAAGGCACTGAATACCAGGCCCACCATATAGACATGTTCAAATGGAGCACTCAACTTGATACATGTTTAGGTTTAATACAAATGAAAATGTATTAGTACTTTTCAGTTACAGGACCTACAGGATTAAATTAACTTGACGACTAATTGTCGCCGTACTAGAAGTGAATTGTTACAACGTAACTTTAAGGTAGAGTGTCTAATAAAACAGCTTTAGAGTTTAATTTATGGAAACTGTAATTAAAATTGTTAGGTACTACTTATACCTAATATTAGAAACGTTTATTATTTTAATCTAAACGATGCCATGGTTTAGACCATTAAATGCACAAAGTTATTTTGGCGACACACATAGTAAGTATATCGACAGCAATATTCAACCGATGACGTCATAAATCCTATATCACGCAACTGAAGTTTGCGCGCTAATAAACACGGATAGAAAATCTCAACGTTGCAACTTTTGGACAGTAGCCCGCAAGTCTGATGGTGACCAGCCTTACGAGGCGAGGTGTCGCCTGGTAGGAGGATCTTAGGGAACTTTCTGTGCCCTAAACTATCTTAACAATATTTATCGAGGCGTTGCAAAAGAGTTACAAGTGCGTTGTCGACCTTTGCAAGTTTGAGGATAAAGGACAGGAGTATGATCGATCGAGCTCTTCCACAAGCGATTCTCTTTCGCGATTTTGTCGATTCAAAATTATATCTTCATCTTAATAAGCAAATACCTAAAATTGACATAAAGAAAATTTATCACAGATTCTGTAAAACGTCTCTGAATGTCTCAGTAATGATTTCCATAAGAAAAAACGGCGAAGAAAATTGAAGAAACATTTGTACCCAGTGGACTCACTAATTCAATTGATTTCGTGAAACTTTTTTCATATACTTCTAGTTTTATTTCTATCAGTTTACGTGACACGACTCCGTACAACTACCAGTCAGGTAGGGCTACCTAGTACACGTCTGTCAAGGTAGAATTTATGCCGTGACTTTACCTGTTTAATACAAACATGATGGGTAAATTAGATTGTTACTTATCCAAATGTAAGGAACAAGGATGTAAGGGGGATGTAAGGGGGCGAACTTCCATCTTTCGCCCCAAGCCAACCTCACCTGCACGCGGTGCATCCTGCTGGTCAACGAACGAGGCTCTGGCGACCGACCGACGGCGGTATATCCGTCCCTTACAAACAGGCGAAATTAAGTACCGCAGGCCGGTGACGGGCAGCAGCGTTACCGGTGCGAAAAGTTTCGCCCTGCGATCGCCAACCCGCCTGCCCAGCGTGGCGATTATGGGCAATACCTCCTATGGGCAAAAAACGAAGGCCACGGCCCCCAGTTCCCGGCAGCCCCACTATTCCTGGTCATGGTGGCGACCATGGTAACGGTGGGGTAGGGGGTGCTAAGAATCTCCGGGCTACGGGAGGCCACCACAACAGACTGACCCTGGCGACGTACAACGGACGCACGCTACGGCTTGACTCGCATCTAGCGCAACTAGAGGTGGAACTTGGAAAGATCAGGTGGCACATACTAGGGTTATGTGAAGTCCGAAGAGAGGGGGAGGACACGATAACTCTCAAATCAGGCCACCTGATGTACTTCCGTGAGGGAGACCAAAAATCCCAAGGTGGCGTTGGGTTTCTGGTTAACAAGTCCCTATCTAACAATGTTGTGGAAATGTCGAGTGTGTCGAACAGGGTGGCGTACCTCATTATAAAGCTCACCGAGAGGTATAGCCTTAAGGTGGTCCAAGTGTACGCACCGACCTCGGCACACTCCGATGATGAGGTGGAGGAGATGTTCGATGATATATCGAGGGCCCTCCACTCCACCACTAGGACTCACTTCAACATTGTTATGGGGGACTTTAACGCCAAAGTGGGAGTACAAAATTGCAGTGAATCGGTAGTAGGATCCCATGGGTATGGAAACAGGAATCATAGGGGGCAAATGCTCGTCAATTTCCTCGAACGGGAGGGGATGTTCTTAATGAATTCATTCTTTAAGAAGCAGCCCCAAAGGAAGTGGACGTGGCAAAGCCCCGACACTATGACAAAGAACGAGATCGACTTCATCATGGCGGACAAAAGGCACATATTCAGAGACGTCTCCGTGATTAATAGGTTTAATACCGGTAGCGATCACCGACTCGTCCGAGGCTCTCTGAATATCGACTTCAGAGCCGAACGAGTCCGCTTGATGAAGGCCAGGCTCCGACCAACCCTGTTTCAAATCAAAATGGGATCTGAAGCGTTTCAGTTAAACCTGGAGAACCGATTTGCTGCCCTGGAAACCACAACCGACGTTAACCGGAACCTTGAAAACGTGGTTCGAGTTCTCAGGGAAGAAGGTACGAGATTTTGTGAAATGCAGCGTAAGGGCAGGAAGTCGAAGCTTTCGGAAGAGACTTTAGGGCTTATGAAGAGACGACGTGAAAACCCACCCGTCACTTCGTCAGAGAAGCGGGCTCTAAACCGAGAGATTAGCAAACACGTGCGACACGATCTCCGGTGCTCGAATACCCATGCAATCGAGAGAGCGATCGAGCAAAACCGGGGGCCAAAAGTGTTCGTACAATCTCTTGGAAGAAGCCACCTGACGAAGTTGACCACAGCAAGTGGAGAAGTCGTTGTCTCGAAGCCGGCAGTTCTTTCGGAAGTAGAAAACTTCTACGGCCGGTTATACGCTTCGCATGCATCTCGACCTGACCCCGGAAATGAGGACTCTAGAGCCACTTTAATACGCCATTACACCGAAGACCTGCCAGAAGTCAGCATTGACGAAATCGAGATCGCTCTTGGACAGCTTAAAAATGGAAAAGCCCCTGGAGAGGATGGCGTTACGACAGAGCTTCTAAAAGCAGGCAGCAAACCGGTACTCAGGGAGCTGCAAAAGCTATTTAACGCTGTCCTGTTTGAAGGGAGAACTCCAGAGGCGTGGAGTCGGAGTGTGGTCGTCTTATTCTTCAAAAAGGGTGACAAAACCCTACTGAAGAATTATCGACCCATTTCCCTTTTAAGCCACGTCTATAAGCTGTTCTCGAGAGTGATCACGAACCGCCTTGCGCGAAGACTTGACGAATTCCAACCACCGGAGCAGGCTGGGTTTCGGAGCGGATACGGCACCATAGACCACATCCACACAGTGCGGCAGATTATACAGAAGACTGAGGAGTATAATCAGCCCCTGTGCCTAGCATTTGTGGACTATGAGAAAGCCTTTGACTCGGTCGAAATCTGGGCTGTTCTGGAGTCCCTGCAGCGATGCCAAATAGATTGGCGATACATCCAAGTGATGAGATGTCTCTACGAGGCCGCCACCATGTCCGTCCAAGTACAGGATCAGCAAACAAGGCCGATACCGTTGCATCGAGGTGTGAGACAAGGGGATGTTATCTCCCCGAAATTGTTCACAAATGCAATGGAGGATATGTTCAAGACGCTGAACTGGAAAGGACGCGGCATCAACATAAATGGCGAGTACATCTCTCACTTGCGATTTGCAGACGACATCGTCATCGTAGCAGAAACGCTGCAGGACCTACAACGGATGCTGAATGACCTGGCTGACTCTTCTATACGCATCGGCCTACGGATGAACTTGGATAAAACCAAGGTCATGTTCAATGAACATGTACTACCGGAACCGATTGCAGTACACGGCGCTGTTCTCGAAGTCGTTCAAAAATATGTATACCTCGGGCAGACATTGCAGATGGGTAGAAACAACTTCGAGAACGAGGTGAATAGAAGAATTCAGCTAGGTTGGGCAGCATATGGAAAGCTGCGTCAAGTCTTCACGTCGTCGATCCCACAGTGCCTAAAGACGAAAGTCTTCAATCAGTGCGTCCTACCTGTCATGACATACGGAGCCGAAACGTGGACACTGACGGTGCGGCTGGTTCACAAGCTAAAAGTCACTCAGCGAGCTATGGAGAGGGCTATGCTCGGCGTTTCTCTGCGAGATCGAATCAGAAACGAGGTGATCCGGCAGAGAACCAAGGTAATCGACATAGCCCACCGGATTAGCAAGCTGAAATGGCAGTGGGCTGGCCATATTAGCCGAAGAACCGATGACCGTTGGAGTAGACGAGTTCTTGAGTGGAGACCGCGTCTCGGCAAACGTAATGTAGGACGTCCTCAGGCAAGGTGGAGTGATGATTTGCGCAAGATGGCTGGCAGGAGCTGGATGCGAGTGGCCGAAGATCGATCCCAGTGGCGTGCAATAGGAGAGGCCTATGTCCAGCAGTGGACTGAAAAGGGCTGATGATGATGATGATGATGAAGGAACAAGTGACACTTACAACGAAACCCACTTGATGCTCACGAATATAGATCCTTAACGTGGCTTGAAACTAGTCAAGTTCCTCGCTAAACAATTACGTGATTCGGCTGTTAATAATAACTAATTTACAGACAGATTACTATTCTATTTTGACGTTTTAAAAGTAGCTGTTTGTGGTCGGGTTTTAACTTTGTCTTTGAAACACGACAATAGTTACTATATACATATATTACGTTCATTGAACCTTCAAACTTCGTATTGGCTCCATTATCATTTTGGTATCCATTATCATTTTACTAAATAAAATTTCTCATTGTAATAATATGGTCGCCCATACACAATGTTACCCTAATACATATTCACACACAATAAAAATATTAATAGAACTTTGACTGTCACACACAAACACACACTACTTCTATCAGTACGTTAATAGGAACAAAAAAACCTTTTATAAAATTCCACGTCAGTAGCGAAGCTTACAATAAAGAAACACGTGACGCAGACATCTCCTTGACCGTGTGATTCCTTTGTAAATTCCAAACCACCTGCCTCATACGTAATCGTGTCTACACTTGAGGCAAGCACAGGATTTTCAACTTTATATCAAAACAATAGAGGTGTAAATTGATAAATAAATTCAACAGAAAAGAATAGGTTGATGCGCTGGTGTCTTTACATAAATGTTTCATCTTCGCCTTTCAAAGTAAAATGGTTGCTTTCACTATAATTTTAAAGTGCAAGTTTGGAAATCAGAGTGTGTAAAATAACTTACCGTATGTACACCTAAGTTTTCTTACCTGTAAGTATAAAAGATTTGTGTGTCAGTTAAATTATAGTAATTAAGAATATAAATAACATATAACAATATTAATGATATTATATTGAAGTAGAGATTTATAGTAACCGTTTAAAAATAAATTAGCTGAAGAGTTTGTGTGTTTGAACGCGCTAATCTCTGGAACAACTGGTTGGATTTGATCAATCCTCTTTGTCTTTTGATCTGTTATAAAACATCACGCTATGATCCATAAGAGTTGAGTAGCGATCGAGTAGCTAGTAAAAAATATTTATGAATCTTAAGCTTTTATATTTTTTTAATGAATTATAATGTTCAAAAGACTTCTCTATCCCATGGTGAGACGAGAAGGAGTTTCAGTCTCTTACTAAATAAAAAATGCCTCGTTTCTTCTCCTGCTTCTAGGCCGACACTGCGGCACCTTATTGCACTTTGAGCATGAATGATAAACTTCGTTGTAATACATTATATTCTCACATATATGAGTGTCCAAGAAGACTACAAATTTAATGCCAAAAAATATTACATAGGTAGCATATGCCTTTGTTTTATTGAACCTCAAAAAATTTAAAATGGCAGACAAAAAATCTCCTCGAAATTTCACCATCCCTCTTATACCCCAAAAAACAAAAGCCCAAACTCAACCACCAACAAACCTTACATTCCAGACGCAATTTAAACATTAGGAATTTAATTTATCTTAAAAATATCTTACGCAGCCGAGAGGTATTTAGCCTGAGGAATCTTTCCTTTAGCCTCCCTCGGCTGACATTCAGAGCTTGGCCTGCATAGCCTCATCGTCGTTAGGACGCGTTCAGATGATATGCTCATAATGATTATATGTTTTTTTTATGTAAACGAGCAAATGGATTGCCTTATGGTAAGCAATCAGCGCCGCCCATGGATATCCGTAACAACAGAGGCCTTACAAGCGCGTTGCCGACCTCTTGGGGATTAGGGATTGGGCCTCCGGTGACCTCAGTCACTCGGCGAACACACAACGCTGTGGTTGTTGCACGCCGGTATTCTGTGAGACCGTGGTATCGCTCTGGTTAGCCGACCCATTCGTGCCGAAGCGTGGCTCTCCCACACTTTGGTATGAAAATGTCGAATGTATGGTAATGTCGGCAACCCTTACTTAAATTATGTGCATATTTGATATAGAACCACTAACAGTGACGGTCAGAGAACAATGTAATAGATAGAATTATCTTGTAAATGTTCTTATTTGTGTAATGCCTGTTTACACACGTCTTTTTTTTTTTTGTTGTAATGGGAAAACTATCGTACGTCTTCTTTCGCACAGGGTATGGCGAGACGGAATGTCAGATTCTCACTGACTAAAAAATACCCCGATCCGGGACAAGAATTTGTGGATTACACAAAGAAAGGTTCCGTGCGGAACTTTTTTACCCTGTGACATGCACGTCAGCCATTTGCCCAGCCATTGCATCAACTATGCAGTTAAACTTCATTCAACTGATTATTCTTAGTAAAGCAAGCATAACTATAAAATTTGTTACCCAACACAACTCAACACTTACAAACAACAAAGTTTAATCTACACAACAAACACGGTAGAGTTAGCAGTAATCGAATAACATGGACCAGACAATATAATTCAGTATAATCTTGTTACGCATTACGCGTCCGTCGGTCGCCGATATTTATCACAATTACAACTTCATATTGTTACAACGTCGACTGAACAAAAGGCTTATATAGGTATAGACAATGAGAGAGTTTTCTTTATATTTTCTTGGTTGTAGGTTAGAGATGCATGTTTATTAGATTGTATGAGTATTAGAGCACTAGTATATTCTTAAATAATAAGTAAACAAGTATAGTCATAAAACTGATTGAAAAAAAAAAGTAACCATGGAGTTTCTTATTCGTTCTTCTTGATGTGATACGTTCTTAAACGTGAGAGGAACAATGTTCCTCTGTTCCTGTTTTCCTAGAACATGCTTCGGCACAAATTGTTCGGCTCTACCGCTGTGATACCACGGCCTTATAGAAAGCCGGCGTGTAACAACCACAGCGTTGTTTTTCATCGTCTGAGTGAAGTTACCGGAGGTTTATTGCTGTACACATAAAGGTTAATCTTTATACCAATTTTCCGATATAATAATTCAATCACCAATAATACAAGTCTGATTAGTTTTATTGTTCATAGTTCGAGTAATAACACATTCTAGATTTTCGACTTGTCTTTGGACGAGATCCGTCTCTCATATTTATAGGCCTTTCGTTCTCTTCAAAACCCACATAAAGAGAAGGTGGTGACAGTATTCCAGTCATCTCATCAGTCTATAAGTGCTTACTGCTAAGCATAGACCTCTTCTCACACGGAGAAGGTTTGAGCATTAATTATCACCCTTGTTCAAGGCGGATTTTTTATTTTAAGCATACAAATAGATATTGTATTGTCTGTTTGATTTTTTTATGGTAAGCAATGGTGCCGCCGATGGTCACCCGCAACACCAGAGGAGTTGCAAATATGTTGCCGGCCTATTGAAGGGAGGAGGAAGTGATATACGAAAAATCTTATTCTTATAACATTTTCTGCGTTCTACGTACAGCCGTAGAACAAGTAAGTGGTACTTACCAGGTTTCATATTCACATTTTCGTGTATAAAAAGCGGGTACATTAAAAAACGACAAGAGTGACTGCACGGTTGGTGCGGTGGCTGGGCAACTGGCTGCCGTGCAACGTGTCGCGGGTACGATTCCCGCACGGAACAACACTTTGTGTGATCCACAAATTGTTGTTTCAGGTCTGGGTGTCATGTGTATGTGACATTGTATGTTTGTAAACGCACCCACGTCACAGGAGAAAATCAACAAAACGTTGCCCCACTGTAGGGCAACGTTTTATTTTAAATGAAGTAAAAATGAAGAGAGTTGCATCATGCCTATCGTCACTGCATTATTAGTCCAAAAACATACAAGCAATTGAATTGGCTGGCACGGTGGCCGGGCCACTGGCTGCCGCGCGACATGTCTATCCCCGCACGGAACAACTCTTTATGTAATCCACATATTGTTGTTCCGGGTCTGGGTGTGACGTGTATGTAAAATTGTATGTTTGTAAACGCACCCATGACACAGGGGAAAATACTATAGTCAAGCAACGTTATTTAAAAAAAAACTTACGAAAGTATTGTTGATTCCGGCTTTAATAATGCAGAATGGTACCTACATTTAGTAGTAATACAAGTAGCTATAGCTAAACCACGAACGCTCATTATCTGAACGCATTGTTCCAAGTAGAACTTCTACACAATTCCCGCCTAAAGAATAAACACTTAAGTGTTGTGTTCGAACGAAAAACGGTCGGGGATCGTCTAAACTTTCCTTTGTCTACGAACATGGTTCGTGGCAAGATATTCTGCTGGATTAAACTTTAATTTCCTACTTAGGGTAGCAACTTAAGTAATGGGCGTTATGAGGAAAGTTGCGAGCAACTGCTGGATGTTTTCTGTCCAGTTGCAGAGTACTCGGCAACTGCGCAATACTTTTGTTTGGTTGCTCATCAATTCTTTTGAATAAGTATCGAAGTTATGCGGGTTATAGGTATAAAGAGCGGTAATCAATATTGAATCTTATGTACTTGGTGCTAATGTACATTTTTTATTGTAACACGGAATTATAAATTGATAGTTGTATTTCGCCGTGTGAGTGAGGTTACCGGAGGCCCAATCTTTCCTTTTCCCAATCCCTCCCCAGTTCCTAAATCTCCAAATCTCTAATTCCTAAAAGATCGCCATCGCACTCGTTACTCCTCTATTGCAATGGTACTCTCAAACTCCATGGTAATCCGTCAGCTCGTTTGCTGAACAATGGCTTAAAAAATAAAAATGAATTTCAATTAGTGTATGTATTTAACGTGTAGACTTTAAGTGATTTTATTAACTTTTTGTATTAATTTAATCGGCGCAATCAAAGGAGTATTTTTTATGAAATACACTCATTTCGAGATACCAAGAGTAGGATGCAAACACAGAGACACACACACATACACGTATTTATACTGGTTGTAGTCACGCACTAACGCTCCTCATGAATAAGATTCCCGTTGTGACTTGAAACTAACTAGTAGAGCTTTTCTCAGTTAGCTCGTAAATAAATAATGATTTTCAATCCGCTGAATATTTCACGTTGATTATGAAGTATATGATATCAAATTACCTTACTTGACCAACCGCATTGACCTCGTTTGTATTAACAAATTTTGTAGTTTAAATTTGATTTCATCTATTAATAAATCATTATATTTTTGTTGTTTATTTATAACATTCATAGCTGAGTTGTATTATACCTATTGTACGTATTAAGTCCTATTGTTTACCCATATTTGCAAAAATATTCTATTCTGTTCGCAACTGGAAGTCTGCCCTTAGAGCGCTTCCGCACTACATCCGATCTGAATCCGATCCCAACCTGCGAAAATATGGTCCGTATTTTTTTCAACATTTCCCCACACTAGTATTTTCTCCTGTGTCGTGGGTGCGTTTACAAACATACAATTTCATATACACATCACACCCAGACCCGAAACAACAATTTGTGGATCACACAAAGAGTTATTCCAGGCGGGAATCGAACCCGCGACACGTTGCGCGGCAGCCAGTTGCCCAGCCCACGCGGCTACCGATATAGTGGTAGAACTATTACTAAAATAGTTCAAACACTATATCGCTCGTCCATTATCCGATTTCTTTCAGGGAATATCCAAATGCTGTCCGAATTTTCTAGACCCTCTATTTTCATGGTTTCGGAACGGTTCGGATCGCACGTAGTCCAAAATCGCTCTTATTGTGTACGCAATAACCGAAAATTCCGGGAAAGTCCATTTAATTACATGAAAGGCGACCGCCCTTCACATCGCCCAAGTTCCGTGCTCCGTTTGTAATTAACCACTGACCCGCTAGTTTGCTTGCAAAAATGTGATTGGAAGAGGATCTACAATTTATTGCAATCTATATTAAATTTTGGGAAGGAAAGAACCTCCGGTAACCTACGTAACTGCAGAGGACTTATAAGACATGTTTCTAAAAGTGAATTTAATAATACAAATAAAAGTGAATTTTATAATAAGTGTGGGAGAGCCATGCTTCGGCACGAATGGGTCGGCTCGACCGACCGGAGTGATACCACGGCCTCACAGAAGACCGGCGTGAAACAACCACAATGTTGTGTTTCGCCGTGTGAGTGAGGTTACCGGAGGCCCGATCCTTCCCTTCCCCAATCCCGACCCAATCCCTAAATCACCAAATCCCTAATCCCTAAAAGGTCGGCAACGCACTCGTAGCACCTCCGTTTTGGGTGTCCATGGGCGGCGCTGATTGCTTACCATCAGGTAATCCGTATGCTCGTTTGTCGGCCTATTACATAAAAAAAATCATGTTGATGACGAATATACTGTAATAGTGAAGGTGAATAGAAACTTTTTTACGTAACATTGTCACCTTTGGAGAGGGTAGACACTATAAACAATTGAACCTTCTTCTTCAAATATAAAAACGAATTGATATGCGATAGTCACACTAAATCTCAGCTGGACCGTTTTATAATTTTGAGGGTAAAGGTTGTATGAAAAGACTACGTGTACAATACAAAAATTACAATTTTCTTTCCCAATCAAACAATTCTGTAAGTAAAATTAAATACATATTTGTCAAAGAACAAAACTGCCATTAATAAACTTCGAGATACTAGTTAATTGTGAGTTCGGCGGGTCAACCAGTAGCTGAATAAATTTTGTACTATAAACTTCTGAAAGGCCGGTTAGCAATTGAATATCAATAAATACTTCAAATATCAATTTATTTCGAATCCATTGCCTTCAAGAAACTGAAAAGCAAAACGCGATCCGAATACAGTAATACGTTTCCAACACTTGTTCATAATGAGATAACTTACTTCGAACTCAAGAAGCAAATTAGCGGTTTTTTACTGAGAAAATTTTGTCAGTCAACTCTTAAAAAAATGTGCTTAAGAAGACGGGAGACGGGATCTCACAATTTCCGAAAACATTCTAAACAAGAACTTGGAAGTCGTTAGCCGCAATTTTTCCTTTGAATATCTTATGACGGCACCAACGATTTTTTTTCAACGTATTTTATTCATCTGTCTTATGAATCCGTAATGGTTCACTTTATAAATGTTTGCCGATGGTCTATTTTTACCGTTTGACTTTTCCTGTTAATTAATTCCTTCAAATTGAGACGAGTGGGAAGACGCGTCTGTAGTTTGTCCGAAATCGGACCGTTTACCTCTTAATTTGTCTCGTTAGAGATAAGATCCATAAGCAAGATTAACATTATTGGTGACCTTTCCTTACTAAGTTACTAAGTTAGTGTCAGGGCTAGCTAAAGCACATTCATTTTTTAAAGGAACTGACTCATCGTCATCATCATCATCATCAGCGTGTTGTCGTCCACTGCTGGACATTGCACGCCACTGAGCTCGATGTTCAGCTCTTCTCATCCAACCACTGCCAGCCACCCTGCGGATGTCGTCAGTCCACCTAGCTGGAGGACGCCCTACACTACGTTTGCCTAGACGTGGTTAAAGGAACTGACTGTCCATAAGCATTGTAGCTGACTTTAATGGAGCTATCTAGACTGTACCCTATCTTTGAGAAAGAGAAAATGACTCCAATGATTTCTTCTGCCCTAAGGCAAGAGGGAGTGTTTCATACTGACTAAAATTGTTCTCCTGCTCCAGGCCGGGCCACGGTACCGCCTCCTGCAACCCTGGCTGGAAGGGCACCACCGCCATCAAATACTTTACAACAAATTTGACGTATGACATAAAACAAAGTTGCTCTCTGTCGCTATATATCTTTATGTATGCTTGAATCTTCAAAACTGTTGCAATGTCGGAACACACTACTCTATCCTACGGATTAACAGACAGAGTGGTTTAACAAAAAGTATTTATTTTTTTTTATTTTTTTTTTACATCACTAACAACTATCATTACAGATAAAATCCAATTTGATAGTGTAGCCATCAGTCTTACAAAATATAGAAGTAAAAACTTATAATCTAATTATATAATGTGTACCTACTAGTTTAAACAATCGAGCAAAATAATAAACAAGAACATAAAAATACTAAAAGGTAAAGTAATAAACAAATATCAAAAAACTTAATTCTTAAACATTCCTAAAATTATAGAGTGAATACTTACTATAATGATTCTAAACACTATTTTACTTTGTAAGTACCTACATTTTTCAAACACATAAAAATATTTCTAACAAGTAAAAGAAAAATAAAATCATAACAACATTAATTTCAGTGAGATCATATTATGTTATATACCGTATACGTGCGAGATCACTCGTTTTACCCGAAAATATATCAACGCGGCTATGAACCTCATTCACTACGCGAATGCTTCGAGTGATCGGGGTCTTGGCCAGTAGGTTGGTTCTAATATCGGGGATGGCGAGCAGTGCCGGACGGCGTCGCCTTCACACGTATCGGTCAGGTACGCACAGCTTCAGGTAGCGCAGCACTCCCGGGTTATGGACTGTACCCCGTAATAACTTTACCACGTAAGCAGCCAGAGTAAATTCCCTACGTACTCTTAGCTCGTTATACCCGATCATACCAAGTACGAATAGTGTCGGGTACATTAAAGGGGTAAAAAGGGTATACTCCATATAGTTTAAAGTACAAGTGCCTTGGGAACTTGTTTTGAACTCGCTCTAACATGACACTGTACTTCGTTTCATGTGGAGACCAAATGATCGCATTATGCTCAAGTACAAACCCTAAGTTTCGATATGCTTTTTTACACACCTTAATAACATGCTCCCGAAATGTTAAGTCTGGTGTCATGATAACTCCGAGATCTCGTACCTGTGAAACTCGCTTCATCAGTATAGATTCTACCATGTACTCGTAGTGCGCTGGAGTTTTCGCGCGAGTAAACGTTATTGTGGAGCATTTGTCTACATTGAAGAACAGCTTATTCTTTTGACTCCAATCTACTATTATATGTATAATAACGTCCATTAAATAGTGGAAAAATTTAGTATTTAACAGCGTTACACCCTTGCGAATACGAGGCAAGTCACTGGTACTCACAAAAAATATTGATTTTCGTGCCTAATTACTAGGTGAACTTCGATAGACAAGTAAATAAAATTCTTCTTAAATTTTCACACAGAATCAGACAAGTATACTTACAAAACACGAGATCAATCTCATTTGTTTTGAAAATTAATTACGGAGTACACATTCAGAGAATTCGATACAATTATTTAGTTGTACATTGTTACTCATTGATGTAGATAAAATATAACTATAGCAAGAATAATAGCTGGCTCACAATTAGGCTCGGTGTCTCCCCGCCCTTTGTGTTTCGATACCCATTTATAAATTATTTCACAACATAAAAGCCCTCGATAGATAACAAAGCCATAGCAATGTTTTGAACTTCGTTTGTTCTTTCATTTGTGTTAATAATAACTGGACGGATTTGGATGAATCGGGAGGAAAATATGGATCAAGATTAAGATGACAATACGAGTCAATTTAATTAGAAAATACTTGTCCTGGCCAATTATGAATCTTACATGTACGTCGAAATTCAAATCCTATATATAGTATAATACTAAAATTATACGTCCACCACGGAGAATTTTAAATAAATATAAAAAATTAATCCGTTTAGTATAAAGATTTACTGGCAAATAATTAATTTAAATAAATACTTTCACATTAATTTAATAACAAAAATATGTTTACGTCTAAGAAAAGTTCAATTCATTTTTATAACTTTTCTCAAAAAACTAATGAAATTAGCCCAGATCTAAAAATATACTTTGAATTAAAAATACGAAACGCTTCTCGTCTTTTAATTTAAAAATAAAAAGTCATTGGTGTCACTGTGCCAATCTGACCCTTTGTATAAGTTATTCAAAAAGTTTTTTTTTTCTTTTATCACTTCGATAGTAATTGACAGCATCTTTAAGTCGTAAACCATTAAGAAAAAATTAAAGACAACAGAGGATTTAAAAATGAGAAGTCACTGAGAATCAAGTACGAATTTAAATCAAAAGACACCAAAACCGAATGACAAAATGAGCGACATAATAAAAGCTGGGAGTCGGTGAAACTCTTACTGACTAAAAACCAGATCCTTCTCCTGCCCCAGACCAAGGTCTTCTTCCTTATACAAACTGAAAAATAATCTTCAGTACTTAAAGCAAATACCTAGTTGTCTTTAATAACAGACAAGTATGACCATTAATAAAACGTTATAATCTATAAACAAACAATTTAAAACGCCACCTTAATTACGAAACAAGATTCATCCTTAGCCTAGGTTCAAAGCATTGAGTCAGGTTTTGTATTTTGAATCTTAATCTCACCTACCTTTAATTTAAATTACAAAAACTTGCTCAATGTTTTAGACCTAGACTAAAGAAAACCTCGTAATAAGGCCGTAAACGACAACTAAACGAACACGTCACGCATCCCGTACCTATATTCATTGTTCTATGTATGAGTACAGTAGAGAACATCGCTCGAAGGCTCAAAGCGAAATACGAAAGTCAGCTGTCTCAAACTGTAACTCCAGGCCAACATACAAAGAACTTGACGACTTTTCGCTAAGAACGAAGGACAGTTGACCAGGACATCGTGCCTCGGGGACACTTAAACACAGTCCAAGAAATATACGACTTACATTGTAACTTTATTGTTCCTACTTGTAGAGTTACATTCTAACAAGACTAACTTGCGAGGGGTAATGTACTCTCACATAGTTTACAAGGTACAGTTGCAAATGTTACGGGGTCAAAGACTCTCTGCTCCAATGAGTAAGGGAAAATTGACGGCTCGAGAAAATATAGACATTATTATTCTTTATCAAAATTGGTAGGTACCTATACCGAGTTTTTGCTACCTATCACTAGTTTTAGGACCTTAGTTAATTAAAGGTCGATATTATGAGCAAAGTGTACAGATTATAAAAATATTAAAAGCTAACACCAAACTAAACGAAGTTAATAAAAAAATAATAATTAATCAATAAAAAAGTATGAAGAAAGGGATTTCGTAAAGTAGGTAAATATAATATTACAAAAAGAGTAATTCATATTAAACCCTTTGCATAATCCATATGACATGGGATAAGCCATGGCTTGCATGCAAGACACGAACATATTAGAGAACCAATCTCAAGATTAGATGGAGTGACAACATAATATACCTTTAAATACCACCAGCTGGTCAGAAACGTGAAAAACCTACTTTCTAACATCTGCTTAGAATAGTTTTATAAAAAATACATGACTATATATCGGTACTAGTATAAAATACGGCAGATGGCCTTGAATTCGGATTTCATCTGAATTTGAGAATATTTACGACTCCCCTAAGCGTAACCTCTCGAGTTACACGACCTCTCTATCGGCTACCTAACACACTATATCACTACCTAGTATTATCATAGACAGCGATAGAGCACTCTGCCACAGATACTAGAAGCACAGAAAAATCCCGCCAAAATGGCCATATCAAAAAGGTTTTATTCACAAGGGGCTCTATGGTTTCCACTTTTTTGTGAAAATACTAGGTTTATCCCACAGGAAATGTGCTCGTGTTTTCGGGTTGAAAGCTACCTACGTCACTTTCCGGCCCGTTACCTACCCCTATGCAAAAGTCACGTCAATCCTTTGCCAGATTGCTGTGAAAGAAAAATTGCTGACGCAATTTTATCTTTGTATCAGTCAGAATAGTGACGAAATTACGAGGTATATATGTGGGAAAAAAGGATTTAATTTAATAACGAGTTAGAAGTTTTATTGGTTGTCATAAGCTAGTCTATGGTAAGAAACTGACAATGTAAATTGGCTCTTGTTTGTTTCGAAGAAAAATATAGGTATAGTTTATTAGAAGCTGCTGTTTTCCATAAGAATCATCCCACGTATACATATGTATCTTCATATTCAACAAAATGTGCTTTACTTAATCGATAAAGTACCTACTACTGAATACTATTCACTTAAAAATACAATTACAAAATATAGGTAATAAAATAAATCTATAAGTAGGTACTAATATTATAAAGAGGTAAAATTTGTAAGTTTGTATGTAGGGAGTAATCTTTGGAACCGCTGGTGGGATTGCCAAAATTCTATCACTGATAGGTAGCTACCCTGAGTGCTATAGGCTATAAAACATCACGCTACAATCAAATGGAGCGGAGCAGCGGTTTAAACCGCGCGAGAATAGCTAGCACTCAAATATACCAGAGCACTCAAGTTTATTCCGGCCCACCCGTCAGCGCCATCTAGTGTGCAAGTGATATAAACTCGAAAGGATGGACCTCGCTTATTCCTTGGGCCTTTGAACACATAAGAATTATATCAGTTGGGCATGTTTTTATCATTTTATCAATGCGACCCATCAATCAGAACAACGTACCCGGTTAATTCGGGTCGTCTTCACAATTTATATGAAAAGATTATCTTTGGAAATCCGACAACCGTATGGCGATGCGAATTTATTGGAAATTATGACGTACGAGATCTCCCAAACGTCTCCTAATGAATTATTCAGGTTGTCTGTAAAATATACATTTCAGCATTACGTTAGCCTCAAAAATAAATTGAAATACTTATTGAAAAAGGTTGAATTTGCTGAGACGTTTCGGTACAAACAATAAACTAAACCTACTATTAGATATTTGTCGAATAAGTTTGTGGCATATACCGAAACCAATATTACCAACCATTATAAAACTACTGGCATAAACACAATTGGGTAGTTTCCTAGTTTAAAAATAAATTAATTCGATGTTTCAATACAATAAAATATTGCAAAATAACTATACTTTTCTTCATCGATCGATCGATACAGCAAGTTTTAGATTTTTTTTAGGTAATTATTGTGAAATAAGTAAGCTATTTGACGCAAAAATGTTATAACGTCATAGCTCAGTTTTTGACGTTTGGATAAAAGTATTGAATTTGACTAGTTGGAAACTACCGTATTAGTTATATAAAAACTCTGGCATCTAGCAACTAACTGATTTCGTTTCAAAAATTTTAATCAAATTCTTAACCTAAAAACAAACCTTTTAAATTAAAATCCAATGTTCTAAATATTATCCCATTTACGCTTTTACTTAGAAAACCATTACCCATTTCTGGGACCATTAAAAGAAATTAAGGGAAATGTAATAAGGACTGCTTTCAAATGGGCGTGTAAACGAGTTTTATATGTTATGCTGTAAAAGCTTGGCTTAAGGTTGTAAGGCAAAGTATTCATTACTGAATTTTCGAATGAAAAGTTTAGTGCTAAGGAAAGTATTTGGACTACATATTTTACAAAAAGGAATTTCTTCAAATTGGAATGGAGAACTTCTGGCGACCCGCCCTTACTTGGCAGAAGAGTCCAACTTTTGAGCCATTACATATACTGCGTGGTGTACTGGTGTATATGTCGTGGTGGCCCGGAGGTTAAACAGCCCGCTTCTCATGCATTAGGGTATGGCACCTGGCAAGTACCAATGTGACTTTTTCCGGGTTATATGTACTTTCTATGATTATTTAGACACCTCTGACATACGGTGAAGGTAAACATCGAGAGGAAACCTGGACTTATAATTTGTAATTAAAAGTTTGAAACCGCCAACCCGCATTGAGCAAGCGTGGTAATTAATGCTCTAACCTTCTCCGTATGAGAAGAGGCCTTTGATCAGCAGTGGGCACTTATAGGCTGATGATGATCATGATAACATATACTGCAAACGAAAAGCGGATTACTTGATGGTAAGCAATGCGGCCGACCATGGACACACGTTACACTAGAAGAGTTGCAAGTGTATTGCCGGTATAAGAGGAATAAGGAGTTAAGGGGATTCAAGGATTGGGGTAGGGATAGGAACCCGGTAACATGATTAATTACTGAGAACTTTCTCCTGGTTTCCCCGAAGATATAACCTGATGTCTCTGAATAGTATATATAGCTTATCGTCCATCTTAGGTCGCATCATCGCGTACTACAAGATAGCAGCCAATCGCCATCCCATTACATATAAAAAAGAAAAAAATCGTGTAAAGGAATATTTAAATATTTAACGCCCAGGAAAGCCACGTTAGATCACTCGTGAAAATGATATGTTTGTTGCAGAGCGTCTTTTATTTCTCGAGGGAGAGGCGTTAAGTGCGAATATTTTATGTAACACCTCTTTTTGTCAGTAGGGTTATGAGCCTCATATAATAGAAGGCTATTTTTGAATAGTTACTATCATGAGACATATTAAACTATAAGTGCGCCGAAGAAACGCAATCAGACCTATTGGCTTTGCGATGTCGCCGCCACGCGCACGCTGTTTATGTATAAGAGTCCCGTAGTGACTTCCCGAGGAAGTCATTGTTTTTAATTTATGTAATAGAAGGCTAATCAACTGTCTTTCAATCAATGTACAGTATATTTTCTAAAGATAGACAAGAATAAAATAAATTATCATTACAAATAAAAACTATTTTAAAATAAAATTCATAAAGAAATGCCTAATCATTAGTTCAGCTGACAGCTTACACATATATACGCATACATACTTAGCGACTCCCCTCAACTTCGCACTGATTCAAAGCTGATACTAAATTTCACCACTATTTAATACATTTTATTATACATATAAACTCATTGATTCTATCTATTAAAAAAACGCATCAAAATAAGTTGCTTAGTTTTAAAGATTTAAGCATACTTACATAAGGATATAGAGACAGAGAAAACGACTTTGTTTTATACTATGTAGTGATAAGTATATGTATAATATAGATACAACACAGCTGCGGCCGGCTAGCATCGATTTCAGTTATCATGAGAAAGATAAGGCAATAGATAATAGAAATGAGACAATATATGCTGTATATAGTAAATGAGATATATTTATCTAATTAAATAAATATATTTAAATAACTAATACTTGTTGTAATGATGGCCCGGAGATTAAGACGCGCGCTTCTCATACATAAGGATTCGGAATCTACAGACATAGCAAGCAATGAGGATTTTTCCGAGTTTATATTATGTACTTTTTAAGATTATTTAAATACCACTGACCTACATACATATATTGACAGAAAAAATCATGAGGAAAATGTGCTAAAAAAATTCTAATATGGCGATTAATGCTCAAACCTTCTCTGTGTGAGAAGAGGCCTTTGCTCAGCAGTAGGCACCTATAGGCTGATGATGTGTTAATGTGATGTGATACTTCATGAGTGAAGGATTATTTAGTTATCTCTGTGTAAGACAGATAGTCCCCTTGTTCGTCGAACATGTGGAAAGAGATTAATGAATGTAAATGAAGAGAAAGAGGAACGCTAAAATCGTGTTATTTGGCGTTTTATTGTTGCTACCCTAACCATGTTAGTACGAAGATTGGTTTTTCACCTATAAATACTGATTGACTTAAAATCAATAAGATAGTCTAGTGTACTAAGAACTAATACTAATTTTTAATAGATAAAGAGAATTTGTGATACTTGAAAGTTAATACAAGTCTATAGGAAATAACTACTCTGTATCTCTATAGAAATCTGCAATACTAAAAATATAAAAAAAAAACTTTGTAAAATAAATAAATAAATCCAATTACTAATATTTACTATATCTCATTTTTTAAAGTAGCTTTTTAATATAATACACCCCGACCGGGGTTGCTATTGCCAATTAAATAATAGATAATACTGATGTAAAGTTCACGCGCTATTTCTTAAAAAAAATAAAACAAGTTCTTTCAAAAAATTTGCCTTGTTTGAGTTAGAATAATATTGTTTTATCTATAGACGAAAATGAGAGTCTACGTAGGTACACATCAACCTACTCATTTTAAAAGAGTATGGTACCTAAATCCATTACTTCATAAGTAAGTCTGAAAGATTATTGAAATGAAAACACTAAAAAACTTTATCCAAATTACCAATTCGGTGCTATATTGAAATTATAAAAGTTCAAGTAACCACTTAGCCTAAACTGTTCACAAGTTTCAATATAATTTCGTTCCAAACAGTTCCCAATAACTTTTGCTTTCTAAGGCCGAATAACATTTTGAAATATTTGAAAATGGAAAACCAACGCGAATTTCTAAATGACATCTTGTGTCCCAAGTCCCAATATAAGGATGAAATGAAAATTGAATTTGTATTTGAAATGTGTGCAAACTATGTATGGTGTATGGTTCAAAACGATTTATTTGTGTAATAGTTTTTGTTTTTGTATATGTAAACACATTTTTTATGGTATAGGTCGGAAAACGAGCAGACGGATTACCTGATGGTAAGCACTCAGCGCCACCCATGGACACCCGCAACACCAAAGGAATTACGCGTCCGTTGCCGGCATTTTAGGAATAAGGGTTTCAGATATTTAAGAATTGGGAAAGGATGGGGGAGGGGTAGGGATTGGACTTCCGGCAACCTCACTCACACGGCTAAACACAATGCTGTGGTTGTTTCACGCCGGTTTTCTGCAAGTCCGTGGTATCACTCCGATCGAGCCGAAGCTTGGCTCTCCCACACCTAATTTAATTCGAAATTAAGTGATGATTGAATTAATTGTTCCTATCTTTTGTTCTTTTTTCGAACAACTTGTTCAACGTGTTATGTGTATTAAACTTGCAAAATAAATTTTATTTTTAATTTATAAAGAGTAATGATGGAGCTTCTTGCTCGATCTTCTCCATTCGAATCTACACATCGGAACGAGCACTTAGCTTCACTGACGAACCGGCTGACAGATTATTGTTCTATGTTGACGTTTCAAAAGTACCTATTTGTTTAAATGATTTTGACTTTGACAGTTTCACTAGCGATGTTTATAACCTAAATTTACCAGGGATAATGCAGTTTCCCAACAGTGAAAGAATTTTCAATGTTTTGCGTTTCACTTTTAGGAATTCGGGATATGGGGAATCGAGTCTCAGTAATCTCAATCATGGCGAAATATAACGCAAGCGTTGTTATACGCAGGATTTTTGTGAGACCGTAGTATTTGTTTATTACTCTAGTCGAACTGGCCCATTCACCCCCAAATGCTTCTGCTCTCCATTTTTGAGGCCCTGACAATAGTATGTCCAAATAAACTAACTGAAATCAACTCTGGAACAATGCATTGTGTAATATACGACTATTTTGGACACCCGCCATATTATTCACTTTGATAAAAAATGTGGGATATAAAATGAAATGAACGACGAATTTTATAAAATTCTTGAATCGAATTTCAAATTTTTGACGGTTCCATTTTTAAACGACTGAAATATTCGGAATAGGTATTGAAGATAACTAACTGTTCGTTCAACGTATTCTACCTTACTCAAATCGATATATGTACCTATATCATTATGAAGGTATACATTTATAACAACCAAATGTCGTCAAATATCTAAATAACTGTGACGTATGTAACACCTCTGGTGTTGCAGTGTTCATGGGAGCTACGATTGCTTACCATCAGATAATAATTCGCTCATTTTTAACCTTATACTCTTAAAAGGCAACCATGGTAGACAGAGAATATTAGAAGCTATTTGCTTTGTCATTCGTAAGTTTGGGCACCCTCCAGCTGGTGAAGACACAAGAGCGAAGAGTTGAATACCGTGCTGTAAGATATTTCGTACTGCAGAATTACTGGCGGGAAAGACGATTAATATGTGTGCGTCTTTTTAATTAAAACGTTAGACCTTTTTTTCTTTTGTTATAAAATCAGATACTTTCAAAGAAGAAAAATTTTTCAGAACATTTTATACTGGGTGGTAACGTAACGACCTTCCATCCCCAAATTTTATTTTCGTGTTCATAACTCGTATTTAGTATATTGTTCATCACCTACCTAACTGATGGTCTAAACAGAACGACAACAAGCTTATTTGAATAAATAACAAAGGTTGTATTTGATTAAGTACCCAAGGACTCGAAAGACCTAAACAATTAGTTTTGTCTATCCAAACTAGGTTGCAATTTATTCAACCGTTTAATACAACGAACACTTAGAATAAGACCAACCGCTTCCGCTGAACTTTCCCTATACAAACCTCTCTGAGGCGAGTGGCCAGCCAAGTTGCCTGCTTCACAACTATCTTACAAGTTACCTAGCTGCTTGCAAACAAGTCATTAATAGTTTTGAGGTCTATAACTATGGCCACTATTTTGCTAATAAAATAAGGTATTTTTTTGTGTTGCCGCTGCAAAGGAACAGACGAATTGTCTGATGGTCTGACGCGTTGCCAGCTTTTCGGGGATAAGGTGCTTTGGAGATTTAGAGATTAGGGGGATCTCTCCGTAATTCCCATCTGAGGGTGCGAAGAATTGAGCGTCGGTCACGGCAAAACACAACGCTGTGGTTGTTTCATGCCGGTTTTCTGTAAGGCCGTTATATCACTCCTTTCGAGCTAGTCCATTCGTATCGAAGCATGGCTCTCTCACATTAGAAAAGGATGGTAAATGTATATTGGTTATAGTAAGAAACTAAACGACAAATTCATGTTCTTCTAATATTTTAACAAAATTTCTTATTTTATCTGAATATGAACATGGTATGGTAAGGCAAAATGTTTTAAAATTAAGTCCCTTCTCATGCAAATTATACCAACATGTATTTTATTAAATTATTGATTTTCTGTCCTAAATAACATGGAACCCTGATTGGTATAGTCTAGTAATAGACTATAGACTCATAATGAAATACAAATAGCTACCCTAATATAATAAGATAGTTTTTCTGTAAATACTATCATAGAAAATCGACGAGTTATTTTTCGCATTCAAAAATGGTAAATTTGCTAGAAAAAATATCTAATTTTCAACAAACAATATTTTACATTTAAATTTTAACTGTGAAGTATATCTAACCTCCATTTTGATTTTGTTATGCAAAACTGGCGGTGTGGCTCTATGTCGGGGTATTTTCAACAAAAATATTTAGGTACTTACTTCATAATTTCCATACTGTGATAGCCAGAGGTTATGGGGCTTATTCTGTTTAAACATTAATATTTTGTAAAATATATTTACAGTATTATTCTGCTACGCAAATGTACTTTATTTTTAATATTCAGTTATTGAAGAGTAGAAGTTAGTTAACAGAAGTACTAGGTTCCCTAATAATCTGCAGATCCCTCACCACCGAACCAGAATGTTTAGCAGAAACTCATACTGTATGGCAATTCCAATATATAATAGTATGTTAATATTAGTATGTTTAAACGCAATCTATTCGATTTACCTACTGCTAAGAAAATGAAACAATGAAACAACAATGAATTTAGTATTTCAAATAGGCTATAAAACGGCACTTTTACACGTCAATTTATATGTGAAAAACTAGATGAAGCCGGCATTTCCTATCTGACTACTCTGAGAAGAAAATGCCGAAACAAACTTAGAGGTCGAGGAATGCTACCACTCAACAAACGCGATAAATGACTATAAAGCCTATGTACCTTTAAGATTTAGAGTCAGAAGAAGAAGACAAATTTGTACACCAGATATGTTAAAATATATATTATGAAATAACACCAATTGTAACATCATAATGAGCCATGTTCTTGCAAATAAAATATTCTTTCTTTCTTTGAAATAGAGGCAACAGAATCTTCTAATTTTTCAATATTCTCACTACGTTCGTCAAGCTTCTATTGTTGAATAGGATTATGACAGACTCGTCCATGATTGATGGATACCTTTCAACTAATAATGACGAAATGAAGTGAGTATATGTATCTTTCGCCTTTAGAGCTCCAATAAGTAGATTCTAAGATCCTACGTTGCGCTATTAATAGATACGTAAGCCCAATCAATGCTTATGGCTTAGCCATTTCTCCTATAACTTGTCTAACAGATTCTGAATGACAAACGTTGCCCCACATTAGGATTTTCACCTGTGTCGTGGGTGCGGTTGCAAACATACAATATCACATACACATGACACCCAGACCCGGAACAACAATTTGTGGATCACACAAAGAGTTGTTCCGGGCGGGAATCAAACCCGCGTCACGTTGCACGGCAGCCAGTTGCCCAGCCACCGCACCAATCGTACAGTCAAATAACGTAAAACATTTCCTTTTTTCATGACTATCATAAATGAATATAAAAATATACCTTTTAAGAAAAAAAATTATGTCTACTATTTGTATGCACAGCACCGCGTAAAAACGATTATCCTGGATTCATAGCTACCCTTTTGCGATAAAACTCATTCATAATTCAAGTGACATATGCGGTTGTAGACGTACTCGTATAAAGAAATATAAAGTAGCTAATGTTATGTGACACCCACCTAGGGACGTGATTCTAGGGCGAGGGGCACTGACTTGATTCAAGATTATCTTTTGCCCTCTATTCAAAACTATTTGTCACATAACTATCTGAAATTGGGTATAGACTGAATTTTATCATTTACTGCTTATTAGTTAAGCACAGAAGACCCGACGATAATTATAGAAATCGCTTACTATAATGGACCTAACAAAAATCCTAACATGTAGTGAATTCCCTAAAAAATAATAAGTTATGTAAGTATGTTATATCAAATGTGATACTGTGTTTCTTAAGGTTAAGCAAACTTTAAGAGCCGCTACCCCTGCTAAATCTCGAGTCCTGCTGAACCAACTTTGTTGTTTATTATTATTATTATATTTTTGATTGTTTTGTTAGGAGACAGTTTACAGGAAAAAAAATAGGTAAAGTTAAGAATCGGGTGATCAAAAACTTTTTGCTATAGCAATCACAAGTTAACTTGTTGTGCTTGATATATCAAAAAAGGGAAGTCAGTAACACCTACATAAATATATTTTTAAAGCTGATCAAAGCTGTTAACATATTACATCAACCAGGAAGAGATTTCGTCGGAATTCACTGAGAAAGTTAACATTATACAACATTAAAGCAATTTATTTGATCTTGACTAATAAAATGTACTTGAGTGATCATAAAAAATCTGTTACTAAGGTTAAATTCAAACTTCAGGGAAACAAAAAATGAGAGGAGTGGCTTTTTTAGGAAATTAAAGCTGTAACATCTCGCTGTAATGTTTTGCTAAGGAAATAACTGAACTTCATGACTCAACGTTTTTTCTACAAAGAGGTTGATAGCAGCGAAGGTTTCATACCCATTTTAAAGTATACTTTTGATGGGATAGCTTTTAAGAATCATTTCAGTAAGTAGGTACTTTCTTACCCGTTTTTTTTTTTCTTAAGTACTTTGGGTCAACTAATCTGAATTGTGTACTGACCTGAATCGTTAGTCGAATGTCTAATTAAGACAATTGCTTGAGACATATATAGTGCAAACTAGAATAGATGCCTCTTCTCTGAGAAGAAAAGAAATTTGACGTTTTTTAATCAAACCAGCTTCAAGAAAAACAGCCAGAACTACTAATTAGAAATACATACTTACGTATTTTCTTGTTTTTACTGTTCCCCCTTATTATGTGAAATACATTATAATTATACAAAGAACGTCGTACATTGTTAGTTCCACAATAATCCAGTCTGCAAGCTTAATTAGAAAATCCTAATGAGAAAAACAATTAGGAAAATGTGAATAACAACCGCACAACCAGCTTTAGTGGAATAAAAAATGCCTTGTGTGTATTAATTATGGTTCATTCGTGTATTATGCATTATGAAGTATAAAGAAAGTTAGTTATCTATATTTGTTTTAACGTAATTTGAAAGGTCAGTATAGAATCTTTAAGTCCAAAATTGTGTGCGCCGTGAGATTACGAGATACTGCCTTTCATCCCCAATCCTCAAACGACCGGCAACCTACTTGTAACTATTCTAGCGTTATTTTATTTTATTTATTTATTTCATGCACAAAACACATTACAATCAAATATTATTAGCTTAAAAACTAAAGGTTTTGATCTAGATAGTAACGTAACAATATGTGCATACTGCAAAATTACAAGTTTTAAATATTAAAAAAGCTCAAAAAGGGACAAAAAGAAATAAGAAGTAGAAACTAGAAAACATAAAATGAAGTGTGTCAACACTGTTGCCTCTCAACAAAAATATGGGTTGATATGTTAAGATCCCTCAGGCACAGTTTCCCGGGCCTGAAGAATCCACACCAGATCGACAATGGATAATGCCTTTTATATCTGAGATGAATTTATTAAATAAATATAATTATGTAATGCTGTAATTAAATATGTCAAAAAGTTTGTGATTGCTCTTTGCCATTTCATTATATTGACGAGCCATCCTGGTCAAAGGGTTATAGAAAGATATATTGTTACGAAATAGACACCCCATGGACGGCGCTGATTACTTACCGGTGTATATGTATATTCATTTGCCTCCTGGTCCCGTACAAAAAAATCTACATTTACCATAAATCCCCATTTCTTATTATTACTGATTTCACGACATAACCATAATTATATATCATCCACAAATACATCAATTTAAAACATTCCGATATCATTTTCTCCATTCTCCAAAGTATAGCGGATAACGTTTCCGAACGTCTCCTTAGCCCTGGTCGTAAGCGGTCCAATAGGGGCAAGCCGCCCGACCGCTATTCGCCAGCGCGATAGCATTTTAAAATACGCGCCAAGTGGCGTTATGTTACTGGCCGCTGATTGGCCGACAGAGTATTAGAAAAGTTATGGCGGACTTTACAGTTTTGTGCGTGTCTCTTGTAATTTTTACATAGTTTTATTAAAGTTTATGCCGCGTAACAAGACTTTTCACTGTAACCGACCCACCCCGACTACAAAAGTACAAAAAAAATCAATAACAAATTAAAACTCCTTAATACGTTTTGTAAGTCGATTAAAAAGGTAACCTTGCAAAATAAGGTGGATACAATTAAGTGCTTTAGAAACAACTCAATAAAGGTTATTATTGCATGCAAAAGAGCGTAAGGAAATAATTCAAAGAAAAAGTTATTGAAATGTGCGGATTTTTGCTTTTATATGCAAATTCTCTTTGTGAGCTTTTTATGTGCCGTGATGGGCCGCTTTGTTTGATAGAAGTCGTGGTTAAATGGGAAAAAATGGTGTGAAATCGTAGTAGCGTGACTTCAAAATATGAAGGTACACACAAATTGTACAATTTTTAAATGCCTCAAGCTTAGATCAAATGGCAACAAATGTGATTATTAAAAGGCTGGTCCAAATCTTGGACCATCGATAGTTCCAAAAAATTGTAAAGGTGAATTTATTTTAATAAATAGCACTTTTTTTATATAATGTAACATGTATAACGTTAACATTATGTATAAAAACTGATAAAGCCATAAGAAGGCATTTTCTATGAAATAATGCTGAAATAAAAAACGCTTACAAGTCACAGTCTCTTCTAAAGATTAAGTATTTTTTAAACACTGGGTAACAGCACCACGATAATGCCTACTCAATCTGAATTGTTTCTTTTGTCTCACAAAAGCCTAATCCATTGCTCTCATTTGCGCTTTTGATACATCAATCACGATGCTAAAGGATATTTAAAAAAAATTGCGCACATTTCAAGAATATTTCATCAGTATCTTGTCGACAGTAGCATTTTGTAAAGTTCGACTCTCGAATCCGAACGAACCTTTACAGTCGTGCGGAGTCAGCGTTCGGAGAGCATCATTCAGCGATGGAGCCACCCTCGAGTTGAACGACCACCCTCAACTCCCCACAGAGGGTGCTAGCATCGAATATGGCAATTTTTTACAATACACAACAATACGTATTTGAATTATAGCTACCAACTTTAATACAGTGTACTTATCCTATACTTATTAAAATTATTACAGCCATTCGGTTACAATTTCAAAGAGCGGAGGTCCTTTCCATCTTTGGACCACCAGACATTCGGCGAAACGTCACGGTGGATATTCCGCCCACATGCACAAAGTGAATCGCCTCCGGTTTGTTCGTTAGAACCGCTAACTTTAAGGAGTGGAATTCTTTGACGGTGTCTGTATTCTCTGGGGAGTATACATATATAATCTGGGTGTCTCCAAATTTCTTATAGGTAGGCAAGCTTCATCCTAAGTTGCGTCAGCGCTTCGCGCGCAGACGAGATGGTTGCCAAAAAGCCCATGGGCAATACAAAAATGGGACTAGGGTATATCGGTTTAAGTAGGTAACTAAAGGTAAACAATCTTGATATGTCTTTTTATATTAAATAGGACGTATAAAATACATTCAAAGAGTATTTAAAATTAATTAGCAATCATCAATAGGTAAATACCTTTTTTTTGTCAGGGGAAAATCATCCAATGACTTCTCCCGCCCAGGGTAAGGCGAGAGAGAGTGTCAGACTCTTACTGACTAAAAACCCCCCCGTTCCTTCTCCTGCTGTGGGCCGAGGTCGCGGTGCCTCATTGCGCTTACCCCGCAGCCCCGGCTAAACATCAGCCCTTTAGGGCCCCGACTGTGGTGGTCTATTGGCTCTTTGAGGCGCGCGCGGAACGCTACGCGCCGTACGCTCGGGTCCAGTTCTGGTCGGGCGGCGAGCTACCCTTACTCGCCGTCCGCAGACCCGCGCTTACGGTGGCCGGAGATCATCTCTCGATCCCCGACGTCCGGAATGTCGCCTTCTGCGGCGGCTGGGGCGCGAGGAGGATAGTTCCCTCACGCGCTCAGCCTCCTCCTTTGCGAGCATAACTGCTTCGCAGAAGGAGGAGATAGCTTCCCAGTTCCTCTCACGCTGCACCATGGCCTCGATTAAGACCGGGCGCGAGAGGTCGCCGCCGCCGATCACTTCCCTGAGAACACGGCAGTGCTCAGCCCAAGCAGGGCACTCCGCCACCGTATGCTCCACCGTGTCCTCCAGGTGATCCGCAATAGGTAAATACCTGATTGTAAACATTTTTACATATAATTTTTCAACTGTGGGAGAGCCATGCTTCGGCACGAATGGGTCGGCTCGACCGGAGTGATACCACGGCCTCACAGAAAACCGGCGTGAAACAACCACAGCGTTGTGTTTCGCCGTGTGAGTGAGGTTATCGGAGGCCCAATCCTTCCCCACCCCCAATCCCTCCTCAATCCCTAAATCTCCGAATCCCTAGTCCCTAAAAGTTCGACAACGCACTCGTAACTCCTACGTTGCGGGTGTCCATGGGCGGCGCTGATTACTTACCATCAGGTAATCCGCCTGCTTTGCCGATCTATTTAATAAAAAAATTAAAAAAATTATAGGTGTATTTGAATAACTATATAGAATACATAGAAGTTCTAACTAGATCCCTTTGATAAATAACAGATGAAGTTATACGTATCACATTCCATATCATCATCAACCTATTTCCGGCCACTGCTGGATATAGGCCTCTCTAATAGCCACTGAACTCGATCTTCCGCTCTTCAACGTTTGCCAGCTAATTTGCCGATATCGTCATCCCACCTAGTTTCCATGTGTGTAGCTTTTGAATGATATTACGGCTTTTGGACCGCTATGGGATATGTAGAGGTCTAACATAATAGGTCTTTACGTATGATAATGCCATGCTGCTGTATTGGGCATTTGAAATGACTTTTTTGGCTGGTAAGTAATTCTTATTTCAAATTTATTATATTTTTTTAAGTAATAGAATTTACTGTACTTACTTTGATTATAGTGACAAAAAATTCGCTTCATTCTTTTATTCGTTCACAAGTTTTGTATGTTACGATACCCGATATAGGTATCACAATACATTGAGGATATTACCCCTATTAAGGTGCCCCTATACCACCTCCACCAATACGGTAGTTTCCAACTAGTCAAATTCAATACTTTTATGCAAACGTCAAAAACGACACTTTTCTATGAAATTTAAATAACATTTTTGCGTCAAATATCTTACTTATTTCTTTATAATTAGCTAAATAACATCTAAAACTTAGTGTATCGATCGATCGTTGAATAAAAGTATAGTTATTTTTCAATATTTTATTGTATTGAAACGTCGAATTAATTTATTTTTGACCTAGGAAACTACCCAATTATTGGGTGCCACTAAAACTAGTCAAAACTCAACTGATTACACTCCAAATTAAAGCATGTTGTATTTACCAAATACCTACTTATAAATCAAGGTTATGAAAAACCGGGTTTTTTAATTCTAATAAATCGAAATCCTTTTGTTTTCGTTGTTTTTGAAAGAAAAAAAGAGCTCCTGAAGGACTCATAATCGGAAGATTACTGTTCGATTTAGTAGGAAGCGAACCGTTGAGCTTGAGAGCAATCTCCGGGGAATGTGAATGTTTTATAGCTGCTCTTCAGAGCACCATGAAACATTTTATGCCTTAGCTCCGATGTCTATACTTTTTCAAGTTATTTATCCTTCATCTATGCCTTAATAAAGGACGACTTATGTAACGTTATGACTAACTAATTGGGCCCCGTCTATGGTGGTCTATTAGCTCTATGAGTCGCGCGAGGAACGCTACGCGCCGTACGCTCGGATCTACTTCTGGTCAGGCGGCGGGCTACACTTGCTGGCCATCCGTAGACCCGCGCTTACGATGGCCAGATAGGTAGAAATAGCCAGATTTTTATAAGTATGAAGCAAACATTTTTTGTGTGATAAGTCGGCAAACGAGCAGACAGATTACCTGATGGTAAGCGCCGCTTGGGGGAGGTTAAACATTGGGCCTACAGTAACCTCACTCAGAAGGCAAAACATAACGATTTTTCTGAGAGGCCGTGGTAGATATTATTCCGGCTGAGTCAACCCATTCGTGAATCGAAGAATCAAAGCGTGACTCTCCTACACTATACGGTAGCGGTATGCCCTGCCTGGGCTGAGCACCGCCGTGTCCGCAGGGAAGTGATCGGCGGCGGCGACCTCTCGCGCCCGGCCTTGGTCGAGGCCATGGTGCGGAGTGAGAGGAACTGGGACGCCGTCTCCTCCTTCTGTGAAGCAGTCATGCTCGCAAAAAGGGAGGCGGCCCGCGTGAGGAAGCAATCCTCCTCCTCACACCCCAGCCGCCGCAACAGGCGAAACTACCACAAAATTTATATTATTTATTTAAATTTAAAACTCAATACAAAACTATAATAATACATAACTTATAATTTTACAACTACAGACGTAGGTAGGTGTTAGTAGACTCAATTGTATTACATAGTATGGAACACTTGATTAAACAATTTTTGATATGCACGTCATTATTTGTTCAATTGTAATATGCTTATTTGCAGTCTCTGTTACTCTTCCTTGAATTTAACACAAGATACTCGATAGACAGATTCCGATTATGATTTATTAAACTGCACTTAACCTAGTTTCGGACCAGCCGGAGTTGCCAGTCCAAGCGCAATATGACGTGCTGGGGCCTGATACGAAACAGAAGAACGAACAGGGACGTCTTTAGTCAAAAAGTCTGACAGTCCAGCCAAGGGAGAACCCGGTAGATGATATTTCCTGCTCAAAAAATAACTATGTACACCTATTTATTAATAATGTTTTTATACTTCTTCACAATACTTATGTGAACTGAGTAACTGACTCTTCAGTTCCTATTAGAAACTTTAAAATGTTGTTAAATGTCCGTTTTAGTTTAATTAGTCCGACGTTAAGTAAGAAAAACCCATCATTAGTCTTAGTAAATACATACATAATACTTAATCTATACTTGTAATATGTTGTATTGAATTTAATGCATAATAATCGTCTTCCGTGTTTACAAGTCCCTGAAAAGGGTTTGATGACTCGCAAAAGGTGTATGAAATATGAATATTTCTTAAGTGCATAACAGGCATTACAAATAGTTTTAAAGAGGTTTATAATCTATATTTTTCCTGGTGTTTCCTCAACTGATATTTCTATGCTTCCATTAGTCGTAGCGTGAAGTTATATAGCCTTGCTTGAGAAATTTAACAAGAAAAGTACGTTTAAATTCAAACCTGTAGTTTCTGATATTGTTTCGACAAACTCTTCAGCTTTTATTTAGTATCTACAGCATAGACATGTTTCTCTTTTCTTTCGCTTTGAACTTTGGACTAAAGGCTTATGATCTAATTTTCAATACCCAAAGCCTACAGGATTATCTTATAGACGCGCCGGAAGAACTTAGGTAAATATCTGACTGAAATTAAGACGTTATACCTATAGATATTAAGAACATTTTCGAAAAAGAGTTTAGAGAGACAGAAGCAATTTTAAGTTTCAATACAAACCAAAAATCGCCTATAGGTAAATGTTCACCAAAAGGATATTTTTGAAATTGTACTTTTCTTATACCATTTTTTGTTTGGACAAGCTCGCCACAACAGCCTAACTCTTGCAACTTCTTTAAGCCATGATCTAAAGAAGATACATGAAGACCGGCCCGTCCCAGACCCGGGTCCAGTAAGAAAATAAATTAGAAGATATTATTTGAAGAGAAAAAGACACTAAATAGTTTCGTCTTCCCTCGCTAAATTTTATTCAGGAGACTTAATCCTTTAAGGCACAAAAGAGAATTTTAAAACTTGATATATGTATTGCGTGGTAGTATCAAGTTTCATTAATATTAGTTCAACAGTTTCCATAATGTTAACTTGTAAGGTCTTATGCAAACGCGGCCCGCGTAAACTTATGCTCTGAAAGTATCCTGTGCCAAATAACCACACTATTACGTAGTGTCGCCACACAAATATCTCAATACTCAATATCTTTTCAGAATTATTGCAAATAAATACTCCTTTCTACCTTTTCCTAGTTTTCATAAACTAAACCAAAATATCTACATAAATACTTATTCACAAAATAGCCTAAAACAAAAGTTGTATGACAAAATCATTAAATAAATAGGTCCTTACCTGTTTTAACATTGTTGTTATTATTGGTCCCTGTGGCTTGGCTGAACAGGGAAGCTCCGGTGAGCCGGGCCCGACGCAGGATCCACCACATTTTCTCCAAATTACAATTCAAATAACTTGAAAACTATTAAATTTATACCAAATCTTCACTCTTCTTTCAATTAATTGATTTTTAAACCGCAAAATATGGGATTTTATAGCTTTTTTCACTTTGTGGATAAAAAGTTGTACACTAGTTTCTGTTATGAATGTTTTTGTCGTTATCGTAAGTGCGCGTGTGGAGAATACCGTGCGAGGGACAAGCGTCTTTGCCGCTTCGATATTAGCACGGTACTGGTCGCGTCCTGGCCTGACATTCCCAAACACTGGCATGCGCAATAGCCACGCTCCACTTGTACCTACCTCTAACAGGTGTATGAGTTACACCAAAATAATACTGTTTTTTGTTAACTTTTGATGAACGTGACTCTGCCGGTGCAGCTTACAAATGAAAAGTTTAGTCGCAATTAAATATTCGAAAATAATTGTATTGCATTCATTGATTCGACGACATACCGTAAGCTCGTCTAGCAAAAAAAATAAGAAATAATATTTTATTTATTGAAAAAATACGATGTGGAGAAATGGGATGATATTAAGTGTGAGAGGGCCATGCTTCAGCACGACTTTGCCGGCTCTACCGGTAAATAACACGGCTTCACAGTAAACCAGCGTGAAGCAACATTTACGTTGTTTCGCCGTGTGAGTGAGGTTCCGGAAGCCCAATCCTACCCTCCTCCATCCTTCCCCCTCCCCCTACATCCTCAATCGTCATATTCATCCATCCATCTTTTAATCCCTAACAGCCCACACAAGAGGCCGGAAACACAAATGTGTAATGCCCATGGGCAGGTTGGTTACCATCAGGTATTCCGCCTGCTTGTTTGACGACCGGCATAAAGAAAAATTACGTCACAAAACTTCTGCCTGTAATTCATACAATATTCTTAGAAAAAAAATAGATTTTGGCATTTCGATAAACGTATTTTGACAAGTTGTCAATTTATCAAAACAGTTATCTAATGTCATTCTTGTAACATGTGTTTCTATTTTTGAGGTTAAGTACTGGTATAAGTGTTTATTTTTTAAGTGTAGATAGGTAAAACGGAATCGTTTTCAACAAAATTTATTATAAAACATATTTAAATTACATAAATAAATATAAGTGCTATGTAACTAACTTAGGCATTCTTCCAAAAGTATTATTGCAAAAAATAAAACAATTCTGTCTCATTTTTATGACGACCTATAAAAATGGTAAATTTTGAAAACAGAATCTCATTATTTCAAAAGTCGTTATACAATTACAAAAATGCAATTCTAAAGAAACATAAACCAACGTGTTGCTAATCGAAACAGTCTTTACATTTTAGAAATAATTCTCAAAATAAAATAAAGCCTAGCCAGATGTACCGGCTTTCAAGGCAGCAACCTCCTTCAACCTGGCATTCTCGGCTACCAGCGCTTGCACCCTCTGTTCGTATTTCTCTCTAAGTTCCTGTAAAATAAATTGTAAGTGCTATTTGAAAAGCTTACGTCCAACGATGAAAAAAACGAAATCTTATTAATAACATTATTATAGTATGATAACGCTTATTACGCTTAAGTTTCATTTCAATTCCACCTATTTGTTTATAACCTCTTTGGACATCTTCATCACTGTTCAATAAATTAACAAAAAATGACACATTGTTTTCCCGCCAAATGGTTGGCCGCCATTAAAGAATCATCATGCACAAGATCACAACGCCTTCTCCATAAAAAAATGTGACTACAGGCTATTAAACTAAGAACCCAATCTTTTGTAACTACATACCTTGAAAATGGCGAGTTGGGTTTCGTACTCCTTCTTCAAGTCGTCATTGAGAGTGGTGCTGGTCTGTGCTCGCTGTAACACCAGCCCGTATCTGTCCTTTTCGGCCTTAAACCTCGCTTCCATCGCTTGAAGACGGTCCTAGAATATATCATGAACAAAATTTTAACTACCGGCCATGGGCTAGCTACAAATATTTATACTTCTCGCCGTCTAGCTGCATCGTACTTCGCAAATTTTCGGAATAGGATGAACGTAGATAAAGCCCCTATAAACTTGACATTTTTCAATACTCAATATACTCAATATATTTATTGCATTTTACAATGTGAACTTAGGTGGTAGGGTACATAAGGATTTACATACTTATATTTGTCGGGCATAACAATAGTAGTATTTTTTTATGAGGAGGGCTAGTATAAATATATGTTTACAATTTTTAGTTATTTTTATGTAGGTAGGCTTATATAACTTATAACTAATTGAGAACAAATACATTATAATTGTTATTAGGTATAGATTACAGTGTTATTTTTACTTTATTTATTAAATGTATCATTTAAATATTCCTGTACATTATAATAGCATTTATGTATTAAAAGTTTTTTTAATTTATTTATCAAGATATTACATTTTTGTTCATTTTTAATGTCATCTGGTAATTTATTATATATTTTACCTGCCATTACTAAAGTGCTTGTGGAGTGTATTTTTAGCTTAGAACCTGGTAGGATTAGTCTATTTTTGTGTCGTAGGGTGTAGTGAGTCTGTGTGTTTTCGCGTGTAATGTAAAGTTTTTCGTTATTTCTAACAAATTTACACATTTCCAGGATGTATATAGAGGGTAGTGTTAGAAGTTTGAGTTCTTGGAAATGGGGTTTGCAGCTCTCTATGTTGTCTATGTTAACTAGTATTCTAATTCGGCGGCGACCTCTCGCGCCCGGCCTTAGTCGAGGCCATGGTGCGGAGTGAGAGGAACTGGGACGCCGTCTCCTTCTCGCGTCTTTTGTGAAGCAGTCATGCTCGCAAAGAGAGAGGCGACCCGCGTGAGGGAGCAATCCTCCTCCTCACGCCCCAGCAGCCGCAACTGGCGACACTATGGGCGTCGGGGATCGAGGGACGATCTCCGGCCACCGTAAGTACGGGCCTGCGGTCGGCGAGTAAGGGCAGCTCGCCGCCCGACCAGAACCAGGCCCGAGCGTATGGCGCGTAGCGTTCCGCGCGCGCCTCAAAGAGCCAATAGACCACCACAGACGGGGCCCTAAAGGGCTGATGTTCAGCCGGGGTTGCGGGGTAAGCGCAATGAGGTACCGCGACCTCGGCACAGAGCAGGAGAAGGAACAGGGGGGTTTTTAGTCAGTAAGAGTCTGACACTCCCTCCTGCCCGGCCCTGGGCGAGAGAAGTCATTTGATGATTTTCCCCTCACAAAAAAAAAAAAAAAAAAAAAAAAACTAGTATTCTAATTAGTCATTTTTGGAGTATAAAAAGTGTTTGTGCGTCTGTGCTATTTCCCCATAAAATTACGCCGTTGTTCAACCATGCGTATGCATAGGCATAATATGTAACCAGAGCAGTGGAGAGGTTTGTTGATTTTTTTATTTCACTGAGGGCGTAGGCAAATTTTGACAACTTAGACTTGATTTTTTTAATGTGTGATTTCCAATTTAAATTTGTATCTATGGATAGGCCGAGTAGGTTGAATTCTTTAACGGTTTCTATTTTTGTATTATTGTAAATAAATTTTATATCTAAAGGCGTTTTCTGATGTGGGTGGAAGGTCATGATTTTAGTTTTGTCAAAAACGTTTCCCTAATATTTTCTTCATTACACGATTTCACGTGTATGTGACACAATCTTTCGATCAAATAAGCATAATTCTGTGAGTCAAAGCAACTGGATTCCTAACCGCACAATCAATTTCGCTTCCTCCGTGCAATCAATTAAAACAGTCCTTTTTCTATATTGGATTCTAAGCAGCGTTTAAGAGGGCAACAAGAACATAACGACAACGTCAACAAATTTTGTCCAAACATTTTATATCCCTTCAAACATTCGGTTCGGGTTAACGTAAAAAAAATCTCTAGAACCATTACATAAAAAAGCCGGAAAACTCAGCCTCCATCCGTGTCCTTTCGACCACAAAATATAAGTATCCATTTCCCACAGAGATCAACATTGGGATCTCGAACAAAATACGTATACTTTCTGTCAAAACTTACCTCCATAGCTTTCACTTCAGAGTTTCTGATTTCCAACAAATCCTTAGTAATCACGTTGATGTCCTTCAGAGACTGTACTTGTGTTGTTAGGGCCTCAATCTGCAGTTCCTGATTCTTAACCATCTTTGTTTTGTCGAAGATCATGCCTCGAGCCTTGTTGAGCAACTGAAATGGAACCAAACTCATTTATTAATCCGCCGATCAGACTTAACTATTATCTCAAGGTTTCGAGTCGGTCACTATGTAATAGTTAGTCAAATATTTTTTTAACGTATCCCCACACTAGGATAATCTCCTGTATCGTGGTTGCGTTTACAAACATACACATTACACCCAGACCCGGAACAACAATTTGTGGATCACACAAAGAGTTGTTCCGTACGTAAAATTTGGTCCAACTCCCGAGTCGGAAAAGCTATCGCGTGGCTGCGACACGCATGCTGCTCATGAATCCCTTTGTGCCTTGAAACCTTGAAACTAGTAGAGTCTTACCCAGTTAATTAACGTGAGGCATTTAAGGAATACTACCCAGACTACGCAAATTAAAATGACCAATAATTATGTATTTTAAGGTTCCAAATGCTTCATTAATACAAACCTCTTCATGTTGCTGTTTGATGTTTTCAATCATCTCGTGATTCTTGCCGCTGGGTTTCGACAGAGCCGCCTGCAGTTCAGTCTCCAAATTCCGGACTCTTGCTTTTAGAAGATCGATCTCTTCTTCACGAACCTTTGGATCCACGTTTTAATAAAAAAAAAGTAGGACGATTCAATTATTACAGTCTAAGTACAAATAAGTATTAATGATGGATAATGGAAGATCTGTCTCCACGAAGTGGATTTATAAAATGAATATTAATGATAATAACCTCATTAGATAGAGTAAACAACTCTACTGGCCTCATTATAAAGGTCAGGTGCGGAATAGACTTAAGTGGCGTATTTGAATGGCATCATTACCAATAGAATTGTATCATGGCAAAAAAGTAAGAATCGGTGCATTGCTTTTATGTTTTAAAGGGCGCATATCCTGGACACTTGTTTGTGCATCGATGACGGCGCAT
This sequence comes from Spodoptera exigua, assembly GCA_902829305.4. NCBI lineage: Eukaryota > Metazoa > Arthropoda > Insecta > Lepidoptera > Noctuidae > Spodoptera > Spodoptera exigua. The sequence goes on along the minus strand of LR824612.2, from coordinate 14,326,892 downwards.
TTTTGTATGGGAGGAGAGAGTAGTTCCACTTCATTTTTAGCTTTGCACAACTAGTAGAAGCCCAGTTTGTAAAACACCACGAAACGACTTAGATATATAAATTTTAAGTAGATAATTGTTGTTCTAAGACCCAGGCCCTACCAGAAAACCGGGGTGAAACAACGCCTACGTTATGTGTCAATTTTATGAATAGAGCCTCAGATTGCATTTCTAGGAAAAGGAGAAAATCAACAAATGGCTTTGATCAAGAAGGAATATCAGACTTTTAGGGTGCAGTTCCATTGAAGCGGAGCGGAGCAGAGCGGAGGAGAGCTGTGCCGCGATTCACCAATCACATGGCTTGAAATCCACATCTCTTAGAGATGCCACTTGCTTTCAAGCCTCAATGGGACTGCACCCTTACTAAATAAAAACCACCCCTTTCCTTCTCCCGCTCCAGGCTGAGGCCAGGTCCATTATTGCCCTTGCACCCGCAAAATTCCTTTGACATGACCTGACACAAACATGCCTTAATTTTTGCTGAAGTATCTACTCACCTTCAGTTCTAATTTTACTCCATCTTCGGTCCTCTCACTCTTAATCTTTTCCAATTCTTCAATCTTTTTTAGGAGTTCCTGTTCTCTATGCTGCCAGTCGAGCTGTGATATAATAAAAGTTACGAATTAAATAAAGGTTTGAAGACCCATACTAATAAAGCACTTAATATCCACATAAGCCCATCATTTTATGGTAAACATGGAAAGAGTACAAAAAGAGAGAATATGTATAATATAAAAGAAAGTTGTGTTAGTAACATTACACTATTTATAACTCAAGAACGGCTGAACCTATTTCGTAGAGAATTGGTGTGAATGTAGTTTAGAACCAGAAAAAGAAGATAGGATAGGCTAAGTAGAGTAGATAGTAGATAGATAACCAGGTAAGGTAGTGTAGTTAGGTAGTCAAATGAAGAGAGTGATGCCGGGGGTTTAACCTAGTCTTCTTATATATAAAATGGATCGCAAAATGTGTTGGTAAGCGCATAACTCACAAACGGCTGGACCGTTTTTGCCAAATCCTTTTGTTTTGTATTTATTATTGTCAGGAGAAGGTTCTTATGAAAGAAAATATTAGAAAAGTAGAGGGGAAAATTGGGGAAAAGTTAGGAAAAACTTACAATTTATTACAAAGGATTGTTTAAAGTTACTTTTACGAGTTCCTATATATTATTATGTTGTATTTCTTATCAAATCCAATACTTTTTTTTTTTTGTGAGGGGAAAATCATCAAATGACTCTTCCCGCCCAGGGTCGGGCAGGAGGGAGTGTCAGACTCTTACTGACTAAAAACCCCCCTGTTCCTTCTCCTGCTCTGTGCCGAGGTCGCGGTACCTCATTGCGCTTACCCCGCAACCCCGGCTGAACATCAGCCCTTTAGGGCCCCGTCTGTGGTGGTCGAATGGCTCTTTGAGGCGCGCGCGGAACGCTACGCGCCGTACGCTCGGGCCTGGTTCTGGTCGGGCGGCGAGCTGCCCTTACTCGCCGACCGCAGGCCCGTACTTACGGTGGCCGGAGATCGTATCAAATCCAATACTTACATTTTCTTTAGCATTATTGGAAACTTCTTTGACTACAGTTGTTTCAACGGTTGGTTCGACAGGCTTGGTGTTCGCTACTTCCTGTTGTACTTTTACTTCTTCATGTTTACTATCTGGCTGAGCGTTCGTCTCGACAGCCTGTGAAAGGCGATAAATTTATTTTAAAATGGGAACACGAATCCATATACCGTTTTTTTCTTAAGTTGTTTCGTTCGTCACTTCATCATTAAATAGGTCAAGAATGTTACAGAAACCTCTTTAATGCAATAAAGGACAAACGAACAGAAGAATCATAAGTGATAGGTGTAACCTATGCAAGGGCGGATCCACCGTTGTGGGCACAATGGGCATGCCCACAACCTTAATACACTTGTGATTGAAATAGGTTTGGATCGAAACTCACTATTATAAATTAGAAGAAATCGTGTCCGACTTCTTCCTAAGGCCAAAGTCCTGATGCTCAGAAAAAAGGAAATCTAATTCATAAGTGCATAAACGATTTGCATGATTGTTAATGAGTATGTCCATGCTCCGACTCGTACATAGCCGTTTTTTTTTTAAAAAAAAAAAAAGAAACGTTGCCCCACATTAGGATTTTCTCCTGCGTCGTGGGTGCGTTTACAAACATACAATTTCACATGCACATCACACCCAGACCCGGAACAACAATCTGTGGATCACACAAAGAGTTGTTCCGTGCGGGAATCGAACCCGCGACACGTTGCGCGGCAGCCAGTTGCCCAGCCACCGCGCCAACCGTGCAGTCAAAGCAGTTTATCTAGTAGCTGTGACCACAACCTTTTTTGTTATTGGCAAATGCTTTACAATTTCACATCATAAATTAAGAATCTTTATGTAGTTGAACTCTATGAAAGCTTTATAAGACTTAGTTCTATGTAGTTTACGAGTCTATCAGGAGATACACGACAACAGTAAATATTACCTATAGGTAGATAAAGAGTTTGCCCAGTTGACGACACGAAATTTAAAACAATATACCTAAATATCAATAAAAGAGTTTTCTCCAATAAATCGCTTGTCGAAAGCATATAATTCTATTTGCGGTGAAGTGGATGTGTTCGGCGACAAGCTATACACATTTAAAAAAGTTGTTTTAGAGTTGTTACGATTAAAACAAGATCGTTAAATTGGATTACATTTCTTCTTTGTTCTCATTTTATTTCTTGTTTTGTTATTATTATTTTTATATAATTACTGAATTGGTATTATAAAACCTGTGTTACCTTATGACGCACGCTGTGACATCTTAAAATGTTGTGCATTTATCTATTATTTTAGAATAATATTAAGTTAAGACGAATTAATGTTACAACTACTGATTGTCCAAATAAATACACAAATAAATAAATACCTATCTATCGTTAGACCATTTTCGTAAATTGTCAAGAAAAAAACAAAACTCTTCCAATGCGCGAAAATAGTTATTAACTCACAGGTTTATTTTGTTCAACAGCCTGTGGCTGTGGCGCTGGGACTGCCTCTCCTCCTCCAGCTTCTCCAGACTCCGGGCATTGGGTTTGCACTTGATCTGCCTGAAAAAAAATAATCCAACAGAAAATAAAACCTATGTAGGTACTCTAATTTTATATATGTATTGTCCTCTGTGCTGTTTGTGTATTCATAAATTATTAAATAAATAAAAAATGTACTTAATTGGCACAGAAGAGTAAAGATGTAAACTATATTTAATTATATTTTTATACTAAATATTTTTTCATTCATAGGCAAATTATTATCGTAATTACTAGTAGTAGGTAGTACTTATGTGAACATTTCTCCTCAGGAGCTACTCTATATAGTTTTAAATTATCACAATTTATATCAAATGTGGGAGAGGCATGTTTCGGCACGAATGGGTCAGCTCGACCGGAGTGAAACCACTGCCTAACAGAAAACTGGCGTGAAACAACCACACCGTTGTGCTTCGCCGTGTGTGTGCGGAGGCCCAATCCATCCCCTCCCCCAATTCCTAAATCCACAAAACCCTTATACCCAAAGGGCGGCAACGCACTCGTAACTCTACTGTTAGTGCGGATGTCCATGGGCGGCGAGGATTGCTTGCCATCAGGTAATCAATAAGATGGTTTGCCGTCCAATCACTAAAAAAAAGGTCAGCTCATTGGAGAAAAAATATTTATTGTTTTATTACACAGGACGCTAGGTGAGATCAAAAGGGTTGCAATACAGAGCCGATTACTATCCGATATTGGAATTAAAATTTCAATTGAACTAGACAGAAGGAATGGAAGCGCATTAAATAATGCCTTAGCGCTTGTATTGGCTCTAGTATTTAATTAGTTTTCGCCCCTGACTTCGTCTGCGTAGAATTTATAATTTTGCTCTATTCTTTTTTAAATCTCCTCTTCACGACTCGAGTGAATAAGTTGCTTTTGGGCAGGCGCGCTCCATTGTAGGACGCATCGTCGTTTGACACCGCGTGATAGAAATAAATAAATAAAAAATAAAATTAAGGTCACAAAATTTCTTGACCCAAATTACAAGACTCCAACAGAAAAATCAGACTCGTCCCGAAAATACAGACTGAACCTTTCCTACTAAAATATTTATAAATTTATCTTTAGAAATATAGAATAGAAACGTTGTAATAGGTAAACGTGACAAAATAGACAAAGAGTGCCCTCCCAGAGCGACCCCTAAAAATCTTTAACACAACCGTATTAACGATCTCAAGGCCATGAGGTGAATACCAATAACCCAAAGTTCTGGACTTGAAAATAAAATCGTGCAAGTGTAATATCGCCAACGAAGTCTTAAGATGTAAATTGATTGGGATATTGTCATTTCATGATAGGAAAGAAAGATGTTTGCTTTTTGTTTCAATTCAAAACGAGAAACAGAAGAGTCGGCACGAATTGGCCGACTCCATCGTAGTAAATCGTCACAGAAAACAGGTAAAAACAAAAATTAAGTTAGTACCTACGTTGTCTAACCAATCCCCAAATCTTATTATTGTCAAATCCCTCAAAAAGCTATCAAAACGCAATTACTAACTTGTGTTGCCGGTGTAAATGAGCGACAACGATTTCTTATCATAATAAGATCCGTTGCAACCCCTTCTCAAAAATTGAAGAAAGTTAACAAAATATTTTTGAAGTCAAAAAAGCTAACCAAGGGCTTATTTTTTGTAGATACTATTCTTTATTTACTCAAATATTCTAAATACAAAACACCTTCTTCAGTCAAGACTACGAAAAGAAGGTTGATTTTTTTTTTAAATCTTTATTTTATAAAATGGGCTTTTTTCCAAAAAGAAGATTTCAGCCCTATTATTGTATAGCGGACCCCTCTTTAGGGAGTGGCTTGAGAGACGCCACGGCGTCCTCACCTTCCGCCTGACGCAGGTGCTTACCGGGCACGGCAGCTTTGGTAGGTTCCTGTTTCGGATCCAGCGGGAGGAAACGATCCGAGTGTCGTCATTGTGAGGATCACCTGGAGGACACGGTGGAGCATACGGTGGCGGAGTGCCCTGCTTGGGCTGAGCACCGCCGTGTTCTCAGGGAAGTGATCGGCGGCGGCGACCTCTCGCGCCCGGCCTTAATCGAGGCCATGGTGCAGCGTGAGAGGAACTGGGAAGCTATCTCCTCCTTCTGCGAAGCAGTTATGCTCGCAAAGGAGGAGGCGGAACGCGTGAGGGAACTATCCTCCTCGCGCCCCAGCCGCCGCAGAAGGCGACATTCCGGACGTCGGGGATCGAGAGATGATCTCCGGCCACCGTAAGCGCGGGTCTGCGGACGGCGAGTAAGGGTAGCTCGCCGCCCGACCAGAACCGGACCCGAGCGTACGGCGCGTAGGGTTCCGCGCGCGCCTCAAAGAGCCAATAGACCACTACAGTCGGGGCCCTAAAGGGCTGATGTTTAGCCGGGGCTGCGGGGTAAGCGCAATGAGGCACCGCGACCTCGGCCCAGAGCAGGAGAAGGAACGGGGGGGTTTTTAGTCAGTAAGAGTCTGACACTCTCTCTCGCCTTACCCTGGGCGGGAGAAGTCATTGGATGATTTCCCCCTGACAAAAAAAAGCCCTATTATTGTATACAAAAAGAAGGTTGATGTTAACTGGAAAAAACCGCCCCTACAATGTACGATCTAAATTTATTAAAGAAAAGAGACAGGAAAAAGACTTAGTACAAATCATTCGACATCATTCACGACATTCCTAACTGATCACGCAGTGACACCTAAGTATAAAAATTACTTCATAATTCCATAAAATGCAACGTCATTTCCGAACCAGATTATTCTTTGTAAATCTGTCTTAGTCCCACTACCTTCTTAACTAACTAAGTATAACATTCCATACTTGTGAAACACCTAAGAAGGTACCTATATTGATGAGGCTTCGAAATTAAGTATCTAGGTTAGAAAAATAACCATTTAAAATTCAATTTGGCTCAATAACAATTACTTATATTTAGAAATCTTTTCTATTTATCCATGTAAGTACCTACCTATATCTTCCCTAGGTTTATATTTACGCAAATGGTACACCATTTCCCCTAAAGTAAGCACGCAATGGAAGGTAAAATGTAATACCTTCTTGAATGAATAGGATTATTAGCGCATTTTATTACAGTACCTAGCTACCTACTTGAAAAAATACCCTCGCCGCTTCCTCGTAATCGTAACCACGAACTCTTGTCCATATAGATCTCATCTCATATATCAAGCTTAGCAACCATTACCTACATAGAAGTAAAATAGTTTTATTATCTTTTGGATATCCGCCGCAATTTTATAAACACGAAAGCGCAATGTTCTAAACACTTTTGACAAAGACAAATTCGACTGACAACAATCACCATTAGATATAGCAACCGACTTAAACAAAAAGTTTTACTTACCATAATATAGATTCGTAATATGTGTCCTGACAAACTCACAACTAAAAATCACGTTCAAAAGCCGAGAGAATGAACATTACACTATGTTCAAAACTTGAACGTCTATTTTTGGGACTTGAGACGCACTGATACAAAAATAGAAAATACAGAGCGTCGTGAAATTCGTAAACTTTCCCGCGCGAGTTTCAATTGCGTGTAAGTAGGTGTCTATAGTATTGGTACGACTATATGATATTCGTAAGTATTTAGGTACCCACAAAATATGCTATACTAGCTTGTATGGAGATAGGTAGGTCCCCATGTACCTACCTACCTACAAGTAAAAACGAGAAACAACAACTAAATTGCTTTTATTGCCATGCGATGAAGAAAAAATGGTTTTTCATACGTAAAAAAACATGTAGTTCAACATCATCATCAACCCGTTTCCGTCCACTGCAAGGCGAGACATAAGCATCCCCATTGCTCACCACTGAGTTCTATGGTCATTTCATCGAATCCAACGTCTGCCAAATTTTGAAAGTCATTTGCCCAGTATATTTTTAGGTAGGTAACCTAGGTGTTTTAAAACCTGACTGAGTAAGTAAAGTACATATACATTACGTTTAGCTTTTAATAAAAATAATATTTAAATTAGTTTATTACACGGTATTCAAAAAAAATATATTTATATATTTAAAATGTACGATAATGTGTACATATTTAAAATTAATTATTATTCATAATACTGACTTGAACATAACTTTTTATTGTAGCTTATTTTATTACCTTAATAAACCAAATTGCCAATTTTTTGCTATTATTATTCACTATAAAACACTTCCATTTTCTGTTATTTCAGAGGAAAAACAAAATGAAACGTGACACCGTCGCCATAGAAGTTCCGTTTTTTGTCTATGACTTTGACATTTTTGACAATGTGGTATTGACAAATTGCATTCTATTGTAATTTAGTAGAGATTCAAATAAACAGAAAACGAGACCAATGAAGATAACGTTTGAATTTATATGCAATCTGAACTAACTGTTTGTAACGGAAAACGAATCTCACTCCCTGCAAATAGTAAACAAAGCGTATTATCAAGGTAAATATTTAAAAATTTAAACAAGCTAAAGTTCAGTGCAGTGTTCATTCACTATAATGTTATGTTTATGCTTTTAGATAGCCACAATGACATCAGAAAAGAATGCCCAAGTGGGGCAAGCACGTGAAGCTTTTCAAATGATGTACCAGATATCGCAACTTCTTTGTACTGGATTAGATGCAGATACTCTTTCCATCTGCATACGGCTGTGTGAACTAGGCGTTGATCCTGAAGTATTGGCCCATGTTATTAAAGAAATAAGGAAAATGGGAGACAACGCTGCTCAGAGCAAGCCTGTTAATTTACATCCATAGAATTAAGTAATTAAACTTTGTCGTCGTAACAAATTGCCCCAATGTCTAATGCTTTAAATTATTCATCTATTTTTATAACACTGTACTCAATGTCTTCATATTTATTGAATCTAAAAGAAGTATAGTAGAATTTTAATGAATGCACAGAAATATTACTGCAAAACTTAACGTATTATGATGAATGTAAAGGGTATGTAATTATGAACATTTTATTTTAAAAGGTAAGTTTTTTGATAAACCCTCAAAAGTATTATAAGTACCAGTAACATTTCATTTCCCATTAGTCTTGTTACTGACTGTTGTATTCCTTCCCTAGACTGTAATTTTACATAGTGCCCCAAAATATACAAAATAATTTTACACATAGTGTTGTATGAACTTTCTTTTAATTTTACTGATGTGTCCTATTTACCACAGATGAGAGGTTAATTGCTGATTCAACTTAAATGTTATGATTTAATTTGTTGTATTGCCGCAGTGTAGTGATCACCTCTCCATTAACCTGGAGTGAGTACAAGTACTATTACAATTTAACATAAGGTTTTATATGTAAATATTTAGTAAACTCAAAGCAAAGTGGATAAATAAAAAACATTGATTAATAAAAAAACTTTATTGTTTAAATAAATTCTATTTTCTGGGAACATTCCAAAAAATATTACCTACTCCATCCATGCCATTTTTTACAGCTAATTTAAAGATGGAACAAATAATCTTCATCATCAGCCAGTAACAAACTGACATTACGAGCCCTCTAACTTTATGGGAACAAATAATTAAGTAGAGGGATACGAAAGGAGTATGCAATATTCTTTAAAATACAAATTTATGATAATTTAGTGTTGCATTGTGCTTTGCATAAACAAAATCATTGGTACCTAAACTGAAATGGGTACAAACCATATTGAGTGAAATTATAAACAATCAGTACAGGACTGAAAATATCACAGATGCAAATAATTCACTCAGTAACAAACTAAAAGTGTTTCTAAAGTTTGGTTAATGATACAATGCCACGTAGGCAAGAGATTTGTTTACAATTTCAATTGTACAGTCTTGCCTTGAAGACTTAATTATTGTGCAATGAAACTGCTTATTTCATCAGAAAAATTTAGGACTTCGAACTCTACAATTACTGTTACAATTCTAGACAAAGAAGACGTATTTTAAATAATAAAGAGTGAAGTTTTAAGATGGTATTACAGAAGAGATTGTTAGAGCAAGACTGTACAATCAGAACAGTTTTAATCTTAAGACCTAAACTATTGGAACGATTGACTCTGAGCCTGTCCTTGGCTACCTAGCACTGATGGATCCTCGAATATGGGTTGCTGTGGTTTAAACTGGTCTGCTGTTATCCTGGAGAACATGATACCTATACCTTCTATTAAAGCCAAAAGTATGCCACCAACTAGAGCACTGCCAGCCATAGCAGGGACACCTGAAAACATGATAAAAGTACTCAATTATTGTTTTCAATAAACATAACATGTGTATAGACCAGATACTGCCTGGCAGATTAGCACATGATACATAGAGCTGAATATTCATGTTTACTAATAACACTAGTTGTATTTTTATTGTTTTCTACCAAGTAACTAAGTTGGGCTAGTTCCTATTAGAACCAAAAGCATATAAATAATTATATTCCATATGATAGTATGGATATACTCAATATTCAATATCTTTATTGCTTTACCATAATAGTAGTAGTATAAATAAAGGTATTATTAAAAGAAAAGGTATAATATAAAGGTATCATTACCATTTCTAGCTGCAAGTATCCCACCAGTGAGTGCCCCACTCATGATAGAATTCCAAGGGTCCTCCTTCTGCCGCAAATACACTAAGGAGCAGTCGATGGTGGAGAACATTCCACCCCAAACTGCAAAGTTACCACCAACAATAGGAGAGCGTTCTTTCAAGGCGGCCAAACTTCCGAGCTGCAAAATACGAATCAATTAAACCAAAACTAATAAAAACATAAACAAAATGAACCAGGGGCGCAACTTTAATGCTATCATTCATAAAATTTAAATAAGTACGTACCATTTTTCTACTGAACCCCACTGGCGCATTCCTGAACCCCTTTATTGAATGGAAAATGCCTCCGCCGATAGCTCCCATTATAAAAGCACCTCCAGAATCATCCAAAATACGCCACGGGCAAGGTTCTCTTGTATATTCATCCATGTTTAATGTTTATTGATTTTATTCCGTCCTGGAATCATGTATTAGGTAAGAAAGATAACCTCAAAATGATAATCCCTATAGTCCAATAGTAAATCTTCAATGTAAAATAATCTTACCTAAATTTGATATTGACACTTGAATTCACAATTTTTATAACAGAGTTGGGTTTGTAATATTGATTAATCTGGAGAATTTATCACAAATATCCCACCATTGCACCCACTCACGTTCCATCAATGTCAAAAGGTTTTTTTTCAATGACAGCATTCGTGAGTTCTTGAAATCTTGAGATAAAAACTGTAGTCTATGGATGCCCGCCCGACAATTTAAAATAAAATTGTTATCGCTAAGTTTGATTATAAAATTTCTAATTTATATTTCTTTCTTATTTCAAACAAAATCAACACAAATCTAATTTTAAAATTGGTAGAGAGTAATTTATCACAAAGATTTCATGATTGACTTAACCATAGAAAATTCGTCGTAGTTATTTTTTTACTGTCAACGTCATTTTCACTCAATCAATTGACAGAATTGTCAACATAAACCTATTGCAAGTGAAAACATTCATAGAATTTACTCTTTACTGCATTACTTTACATAAACAGCACAAAAACGAACTATGACTATATACAATTTATACATATTCGATCGATACGGCACGTTACTTTACTACGGAGAATGGAATAGATCAAAACAATCGGGAATGTCGCGGGAAGAGGTCAGTTGTTGTTCTTATGTATTTATGTGAAATGCATTCTTAGACTAGGGAATTTGATTCTTTGGGATCCCTTAAGTATATCTACCGATGATATATACTTAGACGTATGAAAGAATTAAATTGTGAATGCTCTTGTTCGCCTTGGAGACTCAAGTAATACCATACATGCAAGGGGAGGTCCAACCTCCTTTTTTAACTTTAACAAGTTGAAAATGATTCAGTGATCATGGAAAGGAAACTAGTTAAATAGATAGTGAAACTAGGAGTTCAATTCCTTATACATCTATACATTAGTACCGGCCTATCAGAGAACTTGATAATTTAATAATAAAAAAAGGAACTCTAAAAACTATGCATAAGTTTTACTTTCATCAGATAAAACAGCAGAAAATATTTTTGATTCACCAAGTCCCTAATCTTTGCACTATGTTTCAGGAAGGAAAATTAATGTATGGTATGCTGTTCTCTATCAAGTCTTTTGTTGCCAAAATATCCCCACTGGACCCTAAAGAAGGTTTTATGCACTACAAAACTTCAAAGTACACTCTGCACTGTCTTGAAACCCCTTCTGGCTTAAAATTTGTCATGAATACTGATAATCAAGCTCAAGGAGTCAGAGAATTGTTAAAAAAGATCTATGGAGAAATATATGTTAAATATGCTGTAAGAAATCCCATGTGTGGCATTGGAGAGCCTATAACTAGTGAACTGTTTAAGAATAAATTAGATGCTTTTATTAAACAATCGCCTATACAATATGCTCGAGCTTCCTGATAATTTATTTTGTTGAAATGAATGTGTAATGAAGGCTTCAGAGATTTTCAAAATGTAATATTAATATTATGTTAGCTTATGTATATGAAGCATATAAGTGTAATTATTATTTAAGTATAAGTTAAAATAAAATTAATGTATATTGTGTCTAACTTTGTTTTTCTTTTTTTTATTATACCTTTCGTGAGACATTCTAAATTATTTATTATGTTTTCGGCTTACTCACGTAATAATTTGACGAGATACTCGACTAGTTTCAAGCCATGCTAGAGGCCCATATTCATGAGCAGCATTCCGCGACACGCGACTCGGCGACTGTCGCGCTGCTACTGGCTACTCGAGTCTGCGCGCCCAACGCGCCCTCTGCCGCGATTCACGCGCACTTTCCATGCCATGGTGTCGGCAGCGACGGCGCGCGCGACACTGTTGGCACGCTAAACTCGCCCGCCTGCAGCTGCGTTGGTGTTGGGTTCGAATCCCGGGTCGACGGAAAAACAGTGTTACATACCGCGCTAACTTCGCGTGAATCGCGGCAGAGGGCGCGTTGGGCGCGCAGACTCGAGTATAGCAGCGCGACAGTCGCCGAGTCGCGTGTCGCAGAATGCTGCTCATGAATATGGGCCTCTATCATGGCTTGAAACTAGTCGAGTTTCTCGTCAAATTATTACGTGAGTAAGCCGAAAACATAATAAATAATTTAATTTTCTTGTTGCATGTTTATTTTTATAACCTTGTTTGTCTGTATAAAAGAATAATTTTTACAATGTCGGTTAGCTCGTAACTGGCTAACATATATGACCTACTGCCTATAACCAATTACTACTTTGTGTACATAAGCTGTGAGCCTACCTTATAATAAATAAATAAATGTTTAACATTAATCTAAAAATAAAAGAAGTTGTTTTGAGTTTTGTGATTGAGTAACAAACATCCAAACATCGTAACTTTCGCATTTATAATATTAGTAAGAAGTAAGATTTGTACTGCATTAAATAAATGGTCATTATGTGTACAATGAACGCAGTCTATGAATTATTTTGAATTTGACGTTTGTCTATGGTATCTGAATGACAGCGTCAAAGTTAAAAAAGCTAAAAAGACAAACAAAACAAACGCAAACGGTCGAGCGTGTATGGTTCTGATATTATTATAAATATTTACTGTTCAAATAAATTGAAACTGTATTTTAAATAATACCCATTGATTGAATTATATAATGGCCAGTGACTTTACAAAGGAGAAACATTGCAGTAGTTGTGATGAGTGAGACAGACGATACGGATATTCTCTTATTAATACCACCAAACTTCTTTTTAGTACAGAGTTCTGAATCGGAAAATTCTTTATTGGAATCTTCTAGGACCGTTGTACATAAGCCCAAATCCTGCACTGCACAAGTTCTTGGGAAATTAGTGGATCAAGTTCACACATTGGAATCTAGGTTAGAAAGTTTAGAGTTCAACAGTGATACATCTAGTTTTGGCACTGTAAGGAGACCGAAGACGTGGGATACCACCGATAGTATCGACAGCCAAAGCCTAGATCGCAAGTGTTTTACTTTTCCTCGCAGGCGCAAAAGGAAAACAACAAAAAAGTCGAAAAGGTTTGATTTATCTCTCAGTGGTTTAGATTCGGAAAGCATTGGCAGAAAATCCATCCCACCTTTAAAACTAGATGTTGAATTTGATCAATTGAACTGCAAACCCATTGAAATTATAAATGAAATACAAAGTATGGATGGTGATATAAGCAGTATAGTTTCAACACCAACTAAAAAGAATGACAAGTTATTATTACATGAAATAGATGAATTCCTTACAAAAGTTGAAAGCTATGAAACTCCTGATACTAAGTATAAGGACCATGAGCCATCACTTAGTCCTGAAAATGTGATAAAGGCTACTGGAGACTATATATCACAAAAACTGGACTCCAAGAGCAATGAAGAAGAAGTAAAGCTACCAAGTGGCAGGATGGTACCAAGCAGCATACTTGATAAGTATATCTATTTAGTCAAAAGTAATTCAGGAACAGCCAGATCTGAGAAACCCACCACTTCAGAGAACTATAAGAGTAACAATGAAGAGACTGGCACAACTCAGCCAAACAGCACATTAAAGGAGTCAACAGAGTCATGTAGTAGGGAAGCTAGGACACCATCTATGCGAAAACTAAATTTCTCAGATAAAGATGTACAACCAACATCCACACCAAAAAGACCCCAATCAAGTTACTTGGACACATTCAGGCCCTCATCCAATAAAATATATGATAGGGCATCAAAAGTCTTAGAGCAGTACAAATCTCAAAGCCAGAGTAGGAATCAAGGTTCAGCTAATAAAAGCTACCTGTCACCTAAAAAAGAAGAGTTCAAAATGCCACAAATGAGACCTTATTGCTATAATAATAAGGATGCAAAGCTGAGCTCCTTACAAAACAAGTTTATGGAGTCAATAGATACAGATTTGTTGAGCTTGAGTGAACTGTGGGGGGATAGGGGAGATAGACCAGAGAGAATAGACAGTGTAAAGCTTGAAGAGGAGAGACTAAAAAGAGAGGTTTGTTGTTATTTTTCTATTACAACCTTTTTGGTTGGTATATGTAAGTACAAGCTTCCACATGAGGCTTAACCTGCATGGTATATTAATAAAAAGTTTGGCTTTGTATATGTTACGGCTAAAGGTAGGTGTGAACCTAAACTTAAGATTAGCCGGCTAAACTTAGGTTTATCTTCGACGAAATGTTAATGTTAGTTTGTTCTATCTTTAGCCGGCTAAACTTAGGTGTAGCTGCAGGTCCTTGGCTAAAAATGTAGAAGGAAATGGAAAAGGAAACAATGTAATAATGTTTACTAGTTTGACACGAAAACTTTATTAAAAAATAATCACTTTCATTACACATACTTTTATGTAATATGTAGGTATTCAAAGTAACAATTATTACAATTACAAAATTTTAATTAGTTTTCTTTTTGACATTCACACCAATAACCTAGTACCAAACTAAGCAAAGCTTGTACTATGGATACTAGATAACGGATAAACATACATAAATATGATAAACATCCATGACTCGGGTACAAATATTCATATTCATTTTTAGCCGTTTCGTTTCGGTTAATGTGCACATTAACCGGCTAAAGATGGAATATCACGACGCAAACTAACATGTTATCGAACTTTAGCTGCTTCTCGAAGATAAACCTAAGTTTAGCCGGCTAATCTTAAGTTTAGGTTCACACCTACCTTTAGCCGTAACATATATATTAATCCAGAATATCCAGTCCAGCTGTTTTTGCATGAAGACATCATCACACACATCCATCATATCACAAACTTTCCCATTTATAATATTGGTAGGATTTATCACAATAGTTACCAAACTTAGTAAAACCTTTTGGAGGTGATAACATGTTTAATTATTACTTACAGCATTGTGAATCAATGATACAGCAACTTCAGAAGAAGATCTTAGAACAACAAGAGAAATTAGCAGTGGCTGTAAAAGTAGACCGGGCTAAAGATGCAGCTATTGGGAAGCTGAGAGAAGCATGGTTGAAACTTACTGGGAACTTGGATAAGGCTGAGGAGAGGCATAGAGCAGCGCTGGAGAAGATGGTTAGGGAGGTAGAGAACTTTAGGATGATTGCTGATGAAGCTCAGAAGGTAATTTTTGTTGACACTAAAATTTTAACTGTTCAAAGTATGTTTGTCAAATAATTATTTTGTATGTCATTCAAGAAATGTTTTTTATTTTTATTATTTTCAAACATATTAAACATCTGTTTCACAATCTCTGGCTAGCCACTAAGTTAAGGATAGTGTAATTTTGAATTAAGAATGCTAATTGCACTAATTATGTGTCACAAAAGTTCAGAATCTTAGAATAATATGAAGGTGGCTAAAGAGTAAAAAGGTATTTAAGTGTCTGTATAACAGTTGTTTTGGTGCTTTGATAACGATTCATATGTGTGGATTCAAATGATAAATGGAGTGATTCTGCTAAGTTTTTGGTGGTGGTTATGATTTACCACTATTATATGTATAAACTTGCTTCTTTCTTTTAGAAAACTAATCATTTTGAAGCTGAGCTGTACAAAGCTTTGGACTTGGCTCATGATTATCAAGAAAAATGTAAACAACTCACAACAGAGAAGAAAGATATTGATGAAAAAATACAAATGACCATACAAGAAAGAGATGAAATGGTCGCGAAGAAAGAGAAAGAAGTAGAGGCATTGAAGGAAAACTGTCAAACTATTATGAGACTTAATAAACAATCTAGTGATTGTATAAAAAATTTGGAGGAAGCATTAGAAAAGGTATGTATTCTATTGAGACAGATACCAGTAATATGTGATTGATAAAAAAGTGTATTTTTTGTAATTTTCTCCACCGATCGAGACAGTGTCATTAAGTAGAAAATTTAAATGTAGGATAGCCATGCTTTGGCGCGAATATGTCGCCTCGACCGAAGTGCTACTACGACCTCACAGAAAACCATCGTAAACAAGCATAGCGTAGTGTTTCGTCGTAAGTGATGTTATTGGAGGCCAATCCTTTCATCCTGCCCCACCCCTCCGTAATAAATCTCCCGAATCCCTAATCCCAAAAAGGCAGGCAACGAAATCTTCTTTATTTTGGGAAAGGACCAAAATCATTTAAAGGATTTAACGCACCAATTTTCAATAAAATATCGAACAAAAAATGTTGTGCATTTAAATTTTTCATCATTAACGTTTTGTAGGAAAAGTCGGATCATCATGAGACAAAATGTAAAATAAAAGAGTTAGCCAACAAGATTCAGTCTCTGGAAGACACGAATGCACTTGTGTTGCAAGAACGAGACTTGTTGAAGGAGAAAGTGAATGAGGAACGATCGCGGAACAATATCCTAGAGAAACAGATGGGAGACCAACAGAACCACACTGCTGAAGTGATGAAGAGATGCGTGAGTACCTATCACTACATAGTATAAAACAAAGTAGCTTTTTCTATCCCTATGGACGCTAACATCTTAAAACTAAGCAATAGATTTTGATGCGGTTTTTTTTAATAGAGTGATTGAAGAGATCCATTAAATAGTGAAGGAATTTAGAATCAGCATTGCAACCGTGCGAAACCAGAGCGGGCCCTTAGTATCTAATAATCTCAACATGTTCTGAAAACGAAGGAGAAACTTTCCTAAACATTCACTTGTTCTTTGTTAAAATTACGTCCATTTTGGATCGTATCACCATAGTAATAAACATAAGTTTTTGTTGTGTTTGATATGTTTATCTATGAGCACAATAATTTGGGATGCCAAGAACTAAATTGACTCACTGAACCAACCTTGCTCTTTCTAAGGTTTATAATCTAAAACTATCAATAAAAACTCATACAAAATTATAGGACAACTTAGAAACTGAAGTGAAGACTCTACGCAAGCATTTGGAGCTTCAGAAGACAGAGCTAAAGTGTCACTATCAGAAGCAGTTGGAGGACGCCGTGCTGTCCAAGCTGCAGGAGTTCCAGCAACAGCTCGACGTGGCTGAACGAGACATGGAGGCAGACGCTAGGGCTAAGGAAAACGCACTCATTGATACTTACAATAAGCAGATTTCAAGGATTGAGGAACAGTAAGTTTTATGTTGAAGTATATATTATTGCTGCTTTAGCCAGCCACCGAGGCTGGTGGTATCAAAGCCGATTAAAGAACTACACACACATTTGAGAAGCCAATCTACCAGGTCTCTGAGACTGCAGTTTCTAATTGCATGGAGATTTTACCAAATCTTCCTTAATTCATCAAACCCCAAGCGAAAACCGGTGGCCACCGTAAGCGCGGGTCTGCGGACAGCGAGTAAGGGTAGCTCGCCGCCCGACCAGAACCAGACCCAAGCGTACGGCGCGTAGTGTTTCGCGCGCGCCTCTAATAGCCAATAAACCACCACAGACGGGGCCCCGGGGATGCGGGGTAAGCGCAATAATTACTTTTTGCGCTTACCCCGCAACCCCGGGCCGCGGCCTCGGCCTAGAGCAGGAGAAGGAACGGAGGGAGTTTTAGTCAGTAAGAGTCTGATACTCCCTCCCGCCCGACCCTGCCCGGGAGAAGTCATTTGATTTGCGAACATCGGCGTTTGCGCACCTGTCATCTAACTATAGTGCCTCTAATTACCACGATTCAGAGGTTAAGTAGACACGGTGCGACAATTATCGTTGTAAGCAAACAGCGCCCAAGACACCTGCAACGCCAGAAGTTTTATGTAACAACCGGGTTAGGGATTTAAGAGTTGGTGGAAGTGGGGAATCGGATAAGGTTTCGGCCTTCGGTAACCTCGGAAACGCAATGTGAGGTTTCATGCTGGTTTTCAGTGTGTGGTCGTATTATAACTCCGGTCGGTCCGGCCCATTCATACTGAAGCATACCACTCTTAAAACTTCTCTTGGAGACTGCTCGTTGATTTGATAACTTATGTTTGCAGACACAAATTGGAAATTAATGTAATGGAAGAGAAGCAGAGAGAAGAAATCAAATTATATAGGTTGCAACTAGCGCAGGCTGGTGAGAAAATAGGATTACTTGAGGTATGTATGAATTGTAATTATACATAAAAATTAATATCTGTGGTAGTGTAAACCTTTATTGTTCATTTCAAACGTGGATCAGCTCATCGCAATGCAATTTACAAATGTATAAACCTTTCATAAGTAAATTATTAGTTATTATTAAACCATTTACTTATGAAAGGTTTGTACCACCACAAGTCTCTTCAGATTACTTTTTGGGAAGCCCCGAAAACTTAATTGTACATTCTTTTGTTAATAAACACATTGTATTTAAGTTTGTAAATGATTCAAAAAAATATTATTTTCAAACGATACCCCACATTGTCTCATGTGTCGTACATATCGATAATCAAACAATTTTACATACACATCACATCTAGATCCGGAACAACAATATCACACAGAGTTATGTTATTTTGTTTCGTGCGGGAATAGAATCCGCAACACGTTGCGAGGCAGTCAGTTGCCCAGCCACCGCGTCAATCTTGCCGTCAATGAGAGCCATCCAAGATATATTTCAAGATATTTCTTTGACATATCTTTTGTTTGTATTTTAAATAACTTGGTTACAAGTCGATACAAACGTCACATTAACGTATGTTTTGGTCGTTTACAAAAACCCAATAAGGTATTGTGGCCTCGGCATGGAGCAGGAAATGGGATGGGGTAGATTTTAGTCAGTAAGAGTCTGACATTCTCTCTTGCCATACCCTAAGCAAGATAAGTCATTGATCATTTATCCCCCTCAAAAATAAACTGTTGTGATTGTACTCATGATAAAACACAACCTTTCCAAAGAAACGACTTTCGAAATTACGCCCTCACGAGTGTCAGCTGTAGTTTTGTATTAAAAACAATGTTTATACAAAAAAAGTTTCTTTGGGAAAGCTGTTTGTTACCATGAGTAAATTCACGTGTTGAAATATCGGTCACAAATGAGCAGTGACGTACGTTCCCCGCAGAGTAAGCTGGAGTCGTTCCGTCGCCGGCGCGGCGCGCTGGCCGGCCAGCTGCACGCCGTCATGCAGGCGCAGTGCCGCGCCGCCATACGGTTGCTCACCCACGGGGACGCGCGGGGTAACTACTGCACTCATTTATACTTACACACTATATTTTCTTATTTACAGGACATTGCGATTTGATAACCATAAAACACCCATATGTAATGAATATGATGAACGATTTTAGTAACTCTCGAAGCATGGCTCTCCCACACTTAGCATGTGTGAGAGAGCCATGCTTCGGCAAGAATCGGTCGGCTCGACCAGAGTGATACCACGGCCTCATAGAAGACCGACCAAATGAGGTTACCGGAGGCCCAATTATTCCCCTCCTCCAATCCCTCCCAAATCCCTAATCCCTAAAAGGTCGGCAACGCACTCGCAACTACTCCGGTGTGGGTGTCCATGGGCGGGACTGATTGCTTACCATCAGGTAATCAGTCTGCTCGTTTGCCGATCTATTACATAAAAAAACTCTTTGTAATAGTAACTATCGTAGGAATAAATTTATTGAGTAACAACAATTTAGTGACGTGAATAAACTCAGTCATTAATAAGAATCTCGTTGTAGCTTGAAACTATTAGAGCTTTTCTCAGTAAATTCGCGTGAGTAAGTAATTTTTTCAACATTTAAGAAAGAACAAGTGTCAGTCTGTCTTTCAGTCCTCTAGTGAAGCTATTTGCTTGTTTCATAGTGTGGGTTCCTACAGAGAAGAACGAGCAAAAACTCCATTACTTTTTTACAATCACTTTTGTAAAACCACTTCGTAATGTTTTTATTGCTTCTCAATTTAAGTTTTTATGTTATCTAACTTTTCAGTTTCTACTCCAGTGTCGGAATACACTAAAATACCGCCACTAACCCTCCCGGAGCGGGGGCTCGTACGGTCGGAAGCCCGGTCCGACAATCGGACGGACAACCACTCCGACGAACGGATGGACGGCCGGTCGGACGAGCGAAACGACAAACTGAACTTCGATGGCCTCACAGACGCCGAGCTGCAACAGTATGTCAAACTGGTAATATATACTTTTTTTTTGTTTTGTTTAACTATAAAAGAAAGTAAATAAATGTTGATTTTAATTCCGCTTAATTTATTAGCCATTTTTATATGATAGTGTGGCAATCGAGCATATGGATCACCTGATGTTTTTTTCTAATTGAATCATTGGTTTTTTGGAATAGTAAATTTTATTTCGCATTTTTGTTTAGTTGCAGTAGCTCACGCGATTTGATACGTTTGCTGGTACAACGTAAGATGTCGCATTATTTAAACATCATCTGATAGGTAGCAATCGGCACCGCCCATGGTAACTAGCAACACCAAAGCAGGGTATTGGAGATGGGAGAGGGAGGGGTTGAGCTTCCGATAACTTCAACTACACGGCGAAACAAAACACGTTATTTCCCATAGACTTTCTGTGAGGCCAAATTTAACGACCCGGCTAATACGTGCCGTGCATTTATCCATGTATAATGTACTTATCTTATTCCAGCTCTTAACAAAAGCACCGAACTTGGACGGCAGTGGCGACATGTTGGAGTTACATCGCGAGCTCAGTGAGGAACCGACTAGCGACCGACCCGACAGATCCGACACGGCTGAACGACCCGAGCAACCAGAGCGGCGAGACAAACGTCGCCTCAGCAAGCCTCCTTGGAAAGCCTAAATATAACCTTTACGATATTAAACGTAAGCATTACATACTGTTTCTTGTAAAAAAATAAATTCCGTCACATAATAATGCGCTAAATAGTTGCCATGGAAAACTTAAATACATCGACTGCCAGTAAACGAAACAACAGCCAAAACACATGAAGCAACGATTATTAAATTATTGCTAATGACTACGTCCATTACATTAAACTATAATGTAGCTAACTCGGTGTCAGTAATTTGTTTGTAATCGCCACCACGGATTGCTAGGGTCGAAAGTGTTGCTTTATCCCAGTTTTTTTTAAATGTCCTTTTCTAAGAACTCTGTTCCTCATATAAGAAAGATATTCAAACAATAATTAGCGGAATTAGTCAAGCCGTTCACGCGTAATGTCATATCCAAGGGAAATTGGGATTGATTTTTGTATAGATAGATTTATTTTAGGCTGATTTTTCAATGGTTAAATAAAAGTTACCTAGGGAATAATTATGCTGTCGCGTCAGAATGTTTGTATAAGACAGTGACAGCAACAATTTTATTCCACAGATAAAAAAATTCTGACTATTGAAAAACCAGCCCTTAGTGTGATAAAATTCTAGTACAAAAACTAAACTTCTTTATTATTATTACTTTCTACAAGAGTTTATGCGTAATGTTTCATTGGACATCTTTTAATAAATTCTACAATGAAATATATTATACTGATATCCGAATGTTTATAGTAAAAAATACTTTTTAGATGATCTGATTTTAATAAAATTGTTTCCCACCGTTTTTTGTAACTCCATTATCTTCTGTCCCAAATGCTCATAGTTCGTAATAGGAATTTATTTCTAGTTTTTTAAGATGGTTTTTGTAGCTAGGAAGAATATATTGTAATTGTAAAGAACATGTTTTTATATACAGTTATTTAATAAGACATACCGTTTGTTTTCAATATTGTTAAGACATTAGAACATTCCAGATTGCACTCCATATTTTTTTACGTTTATAAATAAATTATATTGTAAACAATTTTTCGCTTGTTTTCTTTCGTCTTGCGGTTAAAATTGATATGAATATTTTTATATAAAAAGGACTAAAGGATTTAAGCAGATGGGTAACATTACCATACAAAATAATAACTAGTGTAACGCGGCATCCTAAACGGTTTGTGTCGGACGCATGCGCGTGGCGTTATAGGCAACGCCACACCCCTTTTCCACTACCCCGCCACTGACCGCTCGACGCTTGCGTAGGCGCGAAACGGGAGTGACTCCCCGCGCCGGCGACCGTGACGCAAGCGCCCTTGTATTTGTGCCGCGAACCTTGATTAATTGTCGTTTTGTTATTAATTTACCTTTGTAAAGTGTCTCAATATACTGTTTTTACTGATGATCGTGTGTCGAACCTTATTTCACACCCCCGAGACAATATATACACCATTACAGTGGCGCCCAACGTGGGGCGCCATTGTAATGGTTCGACACACGATCATCAGTAAAAACAGTATATGGCGCGTGCGTCACGGTCGCCGGCGCGGGGAGTCACTCCCGTTTCGCGCCTACGCAAGCGTCGAGCGGTCAGTGGCGGGGTAGTGGAAAAGGGGTGTGGCGTTGCCTATAACGCCACGCGCATGCGTCCGACACAAACCGTTTAGGATGCCGCGTTACACTAGTTCTTAAATTCGCTACTGGCTGTGCAACGTCGCGGGTTCGTTTCCCACACGGAAGAACACTTTTTATGATCCACAAATTGACGTTTCTATTCTGAGTAGCTTGTGTATGCGAATTTGTTTAAAAACGCACCCACAACCCAACAGAAAATACTATTAAGTTACGTGTTATAAAAAAAATTACCCTACAAGGTTGGCGCAGTGCTGTGCTACGTGTAGCGTGTTAGAACCCGTGCGGGTTGGGTTAGAAAATGTATGCGATCTACAAATTGATGTTTTGGGACCGAGTTTAATGTGTATGCGAATCAGTTAAACACACCCAAGACCTGTCTTCTGTGTGCGAAAGAATCCTAGATGGGCAGCGATTTTTGAATACCTATAAGTTACCTCGTTATACCTATACACAAATAACCATAATGCTCAATTATAACAATAAAAAAGAAATATGATTTTAATCAAGTGTCGTGGGGGTCTGAAGTTCCGAGTGTATTCGTTCCTCACGCATGAGCGCTCATGGGATTCAAAACCTGTTAAGTACCAATGTGACTTTCTATTATTATTTTTCTCCCTCCACTAATCTACGTCGAAGAATCCTGGAATTATAGCTTCGAACTAAAAGTAAAAATTCGCTGAAATGCCATGAGCAAGGGGTGGTCATAGGCTCAAACCTTCTCCATGTGACAAAGGACCTTTGCTCATGCTCAGCAATGGGCACTGATACTGTCGATGTAAAGAATTCAATTAAAACAAATAAATTATGTAACGATTATTTATTTATGAAGGTAAATGCGATTTAAAAATATATTCCAATCTAATTATGATGGCATCGTGATCTTTATACAACACTAATGTACACTTATTACATAAAAAACAATATCTCATTCATAGGGCAAGAGCTTAAAGAGAATAATTTTGTTTCCATTAAAAATAAAGAGAAACACAGCCTAAAATATAATATACATTTATATCTATACTAGTTACAATAAATATTTCCATTGTGTTAGTTGCACGAAACATGTATACTTATCTATAAATCATGATTAGCAAGATGAAAATAAATATAAGGCGCGCTTGCAAAAACATGCGAGAGCGACATACGGAAAAATGTGTCATAAGTTCTTTTTATTATGTGGTAACATTCTTAAATGTAACCAATAAACATTTTGTGTCTAGTTTATGATAGAAAAAAACAAATATAAAGTCTGATTGGGAAGAAAGAAAAAGTACCTATTTAGTTTGAGATGAGAACAGGATCGAAATTGGAAATTAACGAAAGATAAAATTAACACTTTATCGATAAGTATACATGTATCGACAATAGAGATGAACACAAGAGACAGTGTCGACACGAAAACATCGATGAGAAGGTAAAAAAGCTATCAAATAATTTAGGTATAAAAGATATAAATAATAATATACAATCCACACCAGTGACGTCTTTGATTGTCTGGCGAAAGTTTTAAGGCAATATTGAATTAAGTATTACCAAAATTATAAGAATTTTAATAACTGTCTATGTCTATATAATATGGTCTATCAGTTCATTTCAGGTGGTTATCTAAAGACAAACAATATTGGTATGTCTTTTTATATTAAAGAGGTCGTACAAAATACATACAATAATTATCAAAATGTAGTTTAATAAACTAACAATATTATTTTAGTTAGACTTCGGTAAATACCGATTGTAAACATTTTTACATACAATTTTTAGATAAAAATATATGCCCAGCAAGTACCTTCATTGGGACAGAGCGACAGATTGACACAAAGTTGAACTTTGTGATAATTATTTTTTGTTTGATGTTCAAAAGTACCTATAGAGGTCTATTTGAAATATATGATATAACTTTGATTTTGCCAAGACTGTATAACTTTAGTTAATAATTACTTAAACTGATAGACCATATTGATTTTATGGAAATCTGATGTTACTCCTGCAAACATTACTATAAGAAAATTTAATTAAAAGACTAAACCTGTATACAATGGTAAAGTATTACTAATAATACTTTTCTTCAGTATAAAGTAACATAAAATACCAAATAAAATCCAAGTACTTCATAATATCGTTTTGGCTACAAGCAAATTTAATCACTGATACAATAAATGTAGAGTTGATATTAAAATAATATTAATTGCACAAAGATTTATAATTACGACTAAAATATTAACTTAGAACGATTTTAACTTTTTCATATGATGATAGTAGGCTATACTTTAATAATAATTAAAAATGACGTCATCATTTCGATTTAACATATTTCCCTTATAAAATTTTGCTGCTAATATAATATCGGGTTTAATATTTTTATAATACACTATGTTAAATTGTTAATGAATATCCCGCGGCTAATTACACTCCTTTCCTTGACATTTCCTTCAATAATCACATTTTCCCCTAACTAGATACACCTTAAAATTTTTAACATCCAAAACAATACAATTTTTGTAGAAAAAAAATAGTTTCAAATATTTTCTTGTTCATTCTTTTCGAGTGGAGATATTTGATATCATATTTTGTTTCACTACTACCATATATGTACTAAATTTAATTAATAATTACGCACTTATTAGCGCCTAGTAGGCATGATTATGAGTCCCGGTGTGGCTCGAAAATAGTCGAGCATCTCAGAGAATAAGCAGTAATTGTCAATTAAATTAATAATAATTTTCTATAAATCTGTGGTATCACGTTACTTTATGATTATGATAATAATAACACCTATCACAATGTTTTTAAAATACAGTTAAATGAACTTTAATGTGATATCCTAGTATTAGGTATATTATTATCTTATTATAATTTCGCCTCTTTCGTGTCAAAACATTCATTTAGAGGTTTGGCAACATTGCATAGCTATGATCACGTTTTTAAAATGTTTAATTCAGTACATGACACTATATTTTTTTTAAGATTTTTTCTATTTGGATCTAGTATAACAACATTTCTAGAATTCAGTTTCTATTATTTAAAATACTGTTCTATTTTTATTTAATGTTATTACGAGATAAACGAGCTGCAATCATGCGAATAAGTTCTTTAAGATGAGGTACTATTTTCTTGGATTACCTCTATTAGGTATCGTTCCTGATCTGTACCTATATTATGAGTATTGCGTCTATGCTCGGAATTTTAATTCCATTCCAGATTTGACAATTTCAGTGTTGCAACGTTATGACACGTAATAAATAGTGACGTTGCGAAATTATTCGATATGGAAATCGAATATTTCTGAATCGATTCCTCTCGTTTATAAATTTACTCTCGTAAATGTTTATCAGGAAATAAAATATTTATGAACCGATAATTTTGTTTTGACAATTAATTAACGATCTGAGACTTTTCTTTGGTAATTGTGTGTGAAATAAATAAAAAATATGATCATGAAGGAACGTGACAAATAAAACAGACATTTTATAAATTGTCGCCGTCATCGCTATCGCTATCGCTGTTATTTTATTTAATATTTATTATGAATTGTGTCTGTGATATTTATTGTCAATTAACATAACTAGCTTACTAATTTTTTCCTCTTCTCTGAAAACATGGGATACACATTTAGACCATTCGGCTGCCGTAATTTTTTGAATGCCTTCCTGAAACTGATTCACTGATTGTTTATCGATTTTTGTGTTCATCACTACACTGTTATATGTGGTATCATTATTTCACAAAATGACAGTGGTCAATGTCAAATCAGGAATCGAATTAAAATTCTGACTATAAATGTCTCTGCCGTTGTCAGTAAACCTTTTTTATGTTTGAATACGATTTCGTATGGAAACCTTTATTGTTGATTTTCACAATGTTTACAAATTTTAAACGGACTATAAAGAAATTTATGGCATTAACACGTTTTTAATGCCGATGCGAAAACAATTTACATTTGGATCAGAGTTTAGGGTAAAACCATTTATCTATAACCATTTTTTAATAAATATTGATTTCAAGTAAAATTTACTGTCTTTCTCAAATTCACGGTTGCATTTAGAAACAGATCATATACCTAAAACTGCGATTACAAAATAAATAGACAACGAAACTATTAAATACATAATGTTTAACGCAAATAGCCAACTTTAAAGGCACACGATACTTATCTGTCCACATTCCAGAGTCCACGGTAGTTGGCTAAAGTCTCAGGCCAATGCAGAAGCTGGTAGTGAACTGTGCTTAGGCTTGGCCTTGTGCACAAACACTTTGATGCAGCCGTTGAAGTCCGCGCTTACTAAAACGTGGCCCGTCTGAGAAGACGCTACCATACCGCCTTCTGCGCCCTTCTGTAAAGTGAAAAGGAGATTGTATGACTTATTGTTATACAGTTTAAGTGTTATATTGATTGAGTTTGTGGTTGTTTAAGGCTAGGATTTGAGTGTAGATGCGTTTGCACACGTAACAAGGTCATAATAGACACATTACATATGTGCACATTAATGTCATTGTTATTCATATTGTTATTAATAGATTTTCCGCATTGCAACTGACAAATGATAGCATCATAGGCTATCATAATATATCATAATATACGGCTTACTCATATGAATTAACTGAGAAAGCTTTGCTTAGGTTAGAATCACAATGAGACTCTTATTCATGAGCAGCGTGTCACACAGCAGGTTTCTCAGTAACCTACTTGAAGTGAGTGTCATTATTTTCAATAAATTTAGTATTTACAATGTCATTATTTTCAATAAATTTTGTATTTACAAAAGTAATCTTAAAAGTCTAGAGTGGATCTGTAGCCAAGACATATGACTTTCGTCAGGCATTCTAAATTAATTATTATGTTTTGGTTGGTTTTGCGGCGACACTGCTCATGAATATGGGCCTCTAGCATGGCTTGAAACTAGTCAAGTATCTCGTCAAATGATTACGTGAGTAAGCCGAAACATAATAATTAAGACATATTATGACTTTTACAATGAAACAATGATATTGATTGCTAGAGTAAACAAGACTACGTACCACTTCCTCGTTGTCAGCGGCGTCATCAGCTAGCTTAGCCTCCTGTTCCCTCTCACTGATCATGCGGATCATATGGTCAGGGTTTGGTGCAAAGACGGCACAAGTCACCAAAGCATTATGAGCCTTAATACCTTCCCAGAAATCGTTACGATCACGTCGTACTGACGTGAATTTCGAATAATCGTGGTAAGTTTTCCAAATGTATATGCACTGGTTCTCTGACCCGCTTACAATGTATTTGCCGTCGTGGGAGAAGGACGCTTTGATTTGGCTAGAAACGTTGACGTAACCTTTGTATTTGCATGATAAGTTGAGGTCTCGTAGGTCGTAGAGGCGGATCCGACTGTCGTTGGAGGTCACAAGGATTTTGTCATCATTAGGCATGGGTTCGATACCACTGATCTTCCGTCCTGTGGAATTCTTCCCCCGTGTGGACCGCACGTCTATCTGTGTATGGTATTTTAGCTGGTCTGTTGTGTAAAAGATACAACGTCCATCATAAGTTCCTACTACTGCGAATTTTCCGTTTTGACAGAAGTTAGCTGCTGTTATTAGTTTCGTTTTGCCGTCCACTTCGTTCCATACTGCGACCTGTGATAAAAGATAATTATAAAATAATTAATAAACCTCTTTTTAATGATTGATGATTTTATTTTTCAGACACAAGACGCCCACTAATGAACATAGACATCCCCCAGTGACTTCCAGATGGTTGGAAGCATTCTGCATCCAGAGCCTTCTTCTGCGACCCTTCGCAGATCGTCTGTCGTCCTACTTCATAATTCTTCAAAGGAGTACCAAATATAACATTCGCACAAGGGAGAGGTGTAATATTCAGAATAAACTGCTCAATTCCAGAATAGATTTTCAAAATCTACCTTAAACCGGGGATCGAACCATATAAATAAAAATGAAACAAAAACGAAACTAACCTTTTTATCAGGAATATTCCACAACCGTAGCTTGCCGTCGAGACTACCAGACAAGAAGTACCGATCATCCCTCGGGTGGAATACGATAGCCGTCACAAAGTCTATATGCTGGAAGCAACAGAGACACTCTCCGCGCGAGATGTGCCATAGCCTCACAGTTTTGTCCATGGAACTGGACAATAGGAAGTAGTTCTTCGACCAGGATACATCTAGAAGGTCGGACGAGTGGCCTGCGTATACGCAGAAGGGGGCGGAACAAAAGGGCGCCGACGGGGACGGAGGAGGGGATGGGGCGCGACCAGACAGGGACGCTAGAGACTCCTGGGACGGGGTTGGAGAGGATTTCTGTTCGAGGTTGTATTTTGTGCGCATGTCCTGTAACAAAACCGTTTTAGATTACTTGGATATACTTTTTTTACGATTATAGTGATTTAAATACGTTATGGACTGTCATCATATTATGGACATTGCATTGTAGTTGTTAGTCTACTTCTTTGAGCTTTTATTGTTTGGTCGTTACCATTGACATTTTTATGTTCAAATTTAATTTTGACATTTTTTTTTTGTATTTTTTTTTTAACTTGAATACACGTTTTTGTATATCTTGCTAAACATATGTCTTACCTTAGACAAAACACAGTGTACCGCAATTATCTATAGGATCTTAATTATTATGTTAACCATGTTTTACTGTTGGAAGAATGTAAACATCGCCGTTGTCACAATTAAAAAATATATGTAGTACAGTTTTTGGCCACCCTCCGCGCCACTGTCTATGTAATCTTTGTATGCTTGTCAGAACGTCATTTCATTTTTCCATTTCGATATATTGTATAACTTACGTGTAGAATACACCGAAGTTGAATTTGATCCAGTAATTGTATTATTTTACCACACTTACAAATAATAAATGATTATGAATTACGACCGAAACAAATAATACTAATTACAAGAACAACTTTCTCTTAACGATCAGACGGCCTTAATTTCTGTAACCACATATGTAGTAGGTTTTCCTGTGTCACGATTGATACTTAGTGAGTAGAGCTAGTAAATAAATAATATCATCAGTATAGCATACCTGGAACATATGGTAAGCGTCCCTAGTGACCCAGACCCGCAAGAGTTTGTCCTGCCCCGCGGTGGCCAGCAGTCGGCCGCATACACTGAACTTGCAGCACCACACCGCGCCGCAGTGACCCGAACCCATCTCCTGGAAACATCATATTATAACATTGTCATTTAAATCACAATCAGCGACGGGGATAAAAAATCAACTAATCTTGCTTACACTGATTTTTCTATAAGCTTTGGAGATCATTTAGTTTCCCTTATGTTTTAGTTTTATAGACATTTCAATTCATTGCTGTATATATTTAACTAAACAGAAAAAAAAGAAAATACTAAAACCAATAACAACACCAAATCAATTAATATAAATACGATTATTATTATTTTTATGGATTTTCAAGGCATCCCATATGACTCAAGGTTATTGTTTAACTATTTAGTGAACAGTAAAAGTGTAAAAAAGTTAAAAAAGAAAATTCATATTTTTTATGGAAAAACCATACTAATTACAATGATACTAGTACCTACTATAGTATATTACTAACCTGGACATGTCTAACGCAGCCATCGAAGTCGTAAGGTCCTTTATGTGAATTGGAAGCCTTGAGCTTGATATTATGTTCCCCGCGCACATCGTCGGCTATGTCGGCCACGTCTTCCTTGTGCCGAGCTTGTGACACTTCCTGAGCTAGAGATTTCGCCGCGTCCACAGTCTTCTTTACCGTACTACCGAAGAAACGCTTCAATCTAGAAGGATATTTTTAAGGTAATATTAATATTAGGCTTTTGAATGTGTCTTCTCGTATGTTGAGTAGATTCTATTAATTATGGTTTCTGCATTCTTGACATACGTGGGAGGAAAGAACGCTTAGGTACTGCGGCGTTAATACTAAACCGAGTTGCGACTGCCGAATTACATTAACCAACGCTCTAAGTGGTCAAGAGATTTGCGATGAGTATGAAGGAGTTAGAATCCTGACTGGCGCCAACAGGATAGCAAAAAATTCACATCCTTCATGAACAAAAAAAGTCTTATACCTCATCATTTTGTTTTTTTTTTTTAATATGTTGAAATCCAGAATATCCCATTATTAATTTCCATAAAGGATAAACATTTCATCTCAATATAAGTGAGAGTTATTTTTTTTGTGAGGGGAAAATCATCAAATGACTTCTCCTGCCCAGGGTCGGGCGGGAGGGAGTGTCCGACTCTTACTGACTCTAAACACCCCCCCGTTCCTTCTCCTGCTCTGGGCCGAGGTCGTGGTGCCTCATTGCGCTTACCCCGCAACAGAAGAGTGAATAAGCATCAAAACATTAGAATTAGTTGAAAACAAAACTCGCATTAATTATTGTTATAGTGTCAACGCCAATTAGTTGCACTTCAAATCAAAATCAAGGATTATTACACGCTTGCTTTTATATTACACTGGTTCTCTTGAGCATTTCATCTTAGTTAACTACCACTTTTTATATGAAAGAAGTTTATTTAAGCTGTGTTACTAGTAAAGTACAAAAAAAAATTGTCACCACTTCTGAAAATGGCTACCGGTCAGCTTAATGATATAAGTCTATATTTTTCGCAATAAGAATTTTTCGAAAATCCTTCATCCATCCATCCTTAACAACTTGAAGAGTGTAAGTGACATATTCGATCCTACTAATAAACTTTGTGAGAATGTATAGATGTCTGTTTGTTATTCTCTCACACAAAAACGACTGGACCGATTTCGTTCAAATTTGGTATGTGATAGATGCGATGCTCTAGATTAACACATAGGCTTTTTATCAACATACCACGTTCGGAAGCTAGTGGATAATATATCCGACATCGAATCGGATAGTGAGGAGGCAGTATCGAGCACCAATATATCGATATACCTATACTAAAGTATCGATATCTTGCCACAGTCGCAGTGTTAGTTGTCACACGGTCACCTGTTCATATCTGAGTGTCTGAGTCTCTTGTTTATGTTGTCCTGCGAATGACTTTTAACCAGTGTCGCTGTGATCCTAGAGTAAACATGAACTATGCTTAAATAATATTCACACATTAACCTTTCAGCCGTGGTAATCCGAAGCGCGAAGAACAGTGTTCGCTTGGGGTTTAATGAATTAATCTATTAAGGTAATGGAAGCCATTATATAATACCTTTGTAGATTACGTCCCTTTTGATGAAAAAGAAACCCGATAATTTTATCTGGTATCGATCGAGCATTTCGACATTGACAGTATTACCTACATTTTAGCATTTTAAGAAGTAATTTTTTTCGGAACCTATATTATTCATTTTAAATTCATTATGATACAGTAGTTGACCAGGAAGGGGCCATAATATTTCCATAGTTGTCATCCACTAGTCCACAGCAACCCTGTCACAATAGCCCTGCATCGGCAGGTGATTATAGGTGCATTTCCATAGTGCACTCAAGGATATAATGGACGGTTAATGCGCCGTCACATTCAAATCTAAATTGTTCAACAGACCTCTTTTTTTGTCAGGGGAAAATCATCAAATGACTTCTTCCGCCCAGGGTAAAGCGAGAGAGTGTCAGACTCTTACTGACTAAGCCCCCCCCCCTTCCTTCTCCTGCTCTGGGCCGAGGCCGCGGTGACTCATTGCGCTTACCCCGCAATCCCGGCTGAACATCAGCCCTATAGGGCCTCGTCTGTGGTAGTCTATTGGCTCCTTGAGGCGCGTATGTTCAACGGACCTCTGCTCTGTCAACGGCCTCTCGTACGCCTTCCAAAGGTCCAGGACCCGGTCATCCCGTGAACGGAAACGAACACAACAAAAAAATAAATAATAAACAACTTACTTCTCAGTTTTCCTCTTAATACCAGTAGTCTGTCTGTCAGTAGATTCTCTCTTCATCTCTTTCGCTTCGTCCTCTGCTCCGCCCGCGCACACGCTTTCACTTTCTTCATCCGTCTCCCTGTGATAACAAGACACGTTAAAATATGCACGAAGAATAGGGAGCAACTTTAAATTTATTGGAAACAACTTACTTATGAGAATTATTTGAGAAAAGCTCTACTAGTTTCAAGACAAAACGGGATTCTTATTCTTTAGAAGCGCGCGCGTCGCGATGCTTTAGCTGTTTTTCTCAGTAAATTCAAGTGAGTAAGTCTCACCTTACCATACAATGACAAAAAGAACTTTAAATATTATGTTTATAATATGTTTTTATTTATTTTCGCATTGTATGCAACCTAAGATGCAAAGCGCTATAACCGGTATGTTTTTTGTCTAACTATATTTTTTTTGTTTTTAGCTTAAATTATTGCATACTTAATAAATGCAATCAATATAAAGAAGCTGTTGTCTGCAACATTCGATAAATTAATTAGAATCACGAAAAATCAAAATTATCTCTAACATTTTTTAGCTTAACAACTACGACAAGTTTATTGGGATCAAAGCCTAAAAAAAGCCTAAATTAACAATTGAAGCTAGATATAATTCACATTTTTTTTCATCTGTGACCTTAAGCAGAAATTCTTGGAATGCGCATAAAATCAACATCACAGTAGCATAGACAAGCTTATTAATTTCAAACATATTAGTAGTTCTTTCTGATCAGTTAGTTTGTGTGACAAAAATCATCCTTTTTGCTGTGATACGAAAGTAGCTTTTGCAATATAGTAAAGATTTTTTTGGGTAAAGTTTAGTATTTATTTTTTTAAATTCAAACGCAAATCAGGATTTTATAAGCTATAGACTCTCAAAGCAGGATTGCCAGACGTAAAAATTAAATCGAAATTATTGGACCAACTAAAAAAAAATATTTTACTTGCTCACTTTAGTGTGTAGTGTTTGAATATCTTTTTGTGTAAACTAGAACTGATGTGCAAAATATATTAAAGCATTCAGTGTAAGTGAATCAAACATGATCAAATTTTGCGAACACTTGTGTTATAATAAAAAATCAAGAACATAAATGTTACATGTGTGTGTCACTTTAGTGAAAGTAGGTGCAA
This sequence comes from Spodoptera exigua, assembly GCA_902829305.4. Taxonomy (NCBI): domain Eukaryota; kingdom Metazoa; phylum Arthropoda; class Insecta; order Lepidoptera; family Noctuidae; genus Spodoptera; species Spodoptera exigua. Next base: position 14,293,533 of record LR824612.2, on the reverse strand, counting down.
ATTCATTACAAAATTTCAGACTAGAACAGTGACAACAAATAAGAATCTTTACAGTTCCTTCTTGTTATATCGCAATAGACTCTAATCACTTTGGGATAAGCGATTAAAAATTGTAGATTGGGGATTGGGACCACAATGAAACAATGATTTTATTTTTGCAAATAGGCCATAAAACGTCAATTTATATGTGAAAAACTAGATGAAGCCGGCATTTCCTATCTGAATACCCTGAGAAGAAATGCCGAAACAAACTCAAACAACTCAACAGGATTTGGCAACCTCTCTGACACAGCGAAGCACAACACAAGCGTGGTTTCGTCAGTTAATTGTAAGGCCGTCAGGCCGGGGTAAGTATCACTCTCGACGGGCCGGCCCTTATAAAAATCACCTTTTATGGGACAGGTCAGCAAACGTACAGACGGTTTACATGATGTTAAGCCGGCCTTTGGGGTTAAGGGTATCGGATGTATTGGGAAGAGATGGACGGAGGGGGATAAAAATTGTATGATACAAGTCTGGCAACCCTATAACCGCAAGGCAATATGGCAAGCAGTGGCTACAGAGAGTATCGCGGACCTCGTCTCGAGACTGAGGTTGGAGGAGTGCTCGGAGCGCCACGTGAGGTTTAGCGTCGACATGTTCAGTCGGCGCCGCCATGACGGTCTGCGCTTCACCTCATATCTGGAAACGTCATCGCTGTTTTCCATACCAATTTTAAATGATCATTCTTCTCTTTTGACTATGATATACAATGAAAATGTTGCTTGACATCAGTAAAAGATTATTGTGATAATAAAAACAATATTGTGTTTTGCTTAGATTGACGTTATGATATTGATTAACATTTTTTCATTATTTTTGATCCTTGTCCTAGATTGTGTTTATAAAACTTTGCTTTTTTAAATTAAAACTTAATACAATTAAATATACAGGCGAACATAATGCCTTAGGCATTGGTTAACAATCGACTTTTACAAAGAACTTTAGGTACTTTTCCAAGTAATAAACAAAATGCATTTTTAGAAAATACTTCGTATTTCGTACGTTTTTATCATAAGAAACTGAAAAAGAAGCGCTATAGTTCATACATAAGGGGTCATCCATAAATTACGTCACACGTAAAGGAGGATCGGAGGGGTCCTAACTTTCGTGACATTACATTTCAAAATCGAATATATCTAGAGGTACTAGATATATTCAACTTTGAAACGCATAATTTGAAATATTAATTAAATTAAAAAATATTTTCGACTCTATCTTTAGGAAAACACGGTTTAAATTGTTTTGTTGATAAATTCACACTCGCTCTAGTGACACGCGCCGATTGCCGACGAGCCGTTTGTACCTCGCGTCATTTTATTGTTTCTATTTAATGATTTTTCGATGTGAAATTGCAAACCTTGTGACGTCACACTAGGGAGGGGGGTGGTTTAAAAATGTATGAAATTCATGTGACATAGTTTATGGATGACCTCTAAGATAGAGATGGTAGTAAGTATATATAAGTGAGTGTATGACCTGGCATGGTCGGTGTCGTGGTTCCGTCCGATGTACTCGGAGGTGAGCCTCATGATGTGCAGACTGAGCGGGTTCATGCACTGCGGCAGCTTGTGCTCCGCCACGCTCAGCGGGACGCGCTCGCCTACACCACACACACCAACAATATCATTACATACTGTAAAACAAACTTGCTTCTTCCGCTCCTATATATGCTTAAATCTATAAGTGAATTTTGATGATTTTTAATAAATAGAGCAATTTAAGAGGAAACTTTATATTTATATTAAAAATAATATCCATTAAATAGCGGATAATTTAGTAGTAGCTTTGTAACCGTGTGAAGCTGGGGTAATCACTAATTTTTCATATACCATATACAAGAGTCAAAACAAGATAGAATAGTTCTATTCGTGAAGTTCGTTCCAAACTGTTGATTCTAATGAAGAAGAAAGAACAAGAAACTTAAAAGTTAATATTTCAAGAAAAAACTTTATAAGTTGATAACTGTTCTTGTATTACCTGTTATTAGCGGAATCAACTCACATAACTATGGACATAACTCACATATTACCTAATTTTGATCAATAAATACTACATCACTCAAGCCACATACGATTGAGTATAAAAAAAATTGAAGAAAGAATAAGATATTAAAAAATAATTTTGGTCAGTAAGATATAAAATGAATGTAGACATACCAGTGTCCAAGTTGAGCACGGTGACCTGTTCGAGTATCTCGATGTCGGTGAGGTGGTGGCCCGACACGGTGCGCGTGCGCAGCGCGGCCGGCAGCCCCAGCGCCGCCTCGTCCCCCGCCGACCGACGCCGCGACCCGCCCAGCGACTCCGAGTTACTGCGTCTGGGGGGGGGATTATATTTGATACCGGAACAAACATTTCTATTTATTTATATATATATTATAAAAAGGAATACGCTTAAGTAGTACGATAGTAAGTAATCTTAAAGCAAATCTTTGAAATAAAAATACCAGTATAATATTTTACCTAGCGGCCGCAGGTCTTGACGAAGGAGGCGCCGTACGACCTTCGCTGTGTGTTCGAACGTTGCGATCTTCGGAACGGGCCATCGCTTCATCTACAATTATATAAAGAGAATATTTTTATTAATTTTGTTATACATCACAAATAGACAATTTTTTTAAGTATCTTCTATTTTCTTTCTGTTATATGTCGGCAAACGAGCAAACGGATTACATGACGGTAAGCAATCAGCGCCGCCCATGAATACTCGTAATACCAAAAGAATACGGTTGTTTCCAACTAGTCAAATTCAATACTTTTATCCAAATGTCAAAAACGATTCTTTTCTATGAAAATTGTATTATGACGTCGTCAAAAAATTAGCTAAAAAATATCTAAAACTTAGTGTATCGATCGATCTATGAATAAAAGTATAGTTATTTTTCAATATTTTATCCAATTAAAACGTCGAATTAATTTATTTTTGACCTTGGAAACTACCCAATTATTACAAGTGCGTTGCCGGTCTCTTGTAGGTTATTAGCGATTTAGGGATATGGGTTTTTAGGATTGAGGGTGGAAGCGGGGGAAGGACTGGACCTCCGGTAACTTCACTAACTCGGCGAAACACAACGCTCTGGTTGTTTCACGCCAGTTCTTTGTGAGGTCGTGGTATCACTCAAGCCGATCCATACTAAACCTGATATAGTAATGTCTATTCAATCATTAATTATGATTAGCAATTAGCAAACCTCTAAGCGGAGTATCAGTGGGCTGGCGTGGCGTAGTTCGAGTGTCGCGTTCGCTGGGTCGCGACTCATGGAGGCTCAATGACCCACGGGAACTGCCTGTACACAACAATCACTTGCTTATACACTATTTTTCTTCACAATACTATTTTTTAACCGATTTCGAAAAGAGGGGGAGTTCCAAATCGATTTTTTATACGCTATTTAATGTCGTAACAATTAAAAATACCGACTTACGTGAATTAAGTGATAAAAGGCCACGATGCACGCTGCTTATAAATAAAACTCCCGTTACGATACGAAACTAATAGTGCTTTTAGTTAATTAATTTACGGAAGTCGTTATTTTGCATAGTAATATTTTGCAAGACTAACAATAGACACTATCCAAAAAAAGATTTTATCTGTATAACTTTGACTATAGGTCAATTTTTTTTTGTGTGAATAGAGACGTTAATTTGTGGCACCGAAAAATATATTATTCTGATAAAAAAAAATTAACATTTCTGTAGACTTACCATATTTCGAACTGGATAGTTCGAGCGAGTCTTGGAACTCTCTGGTGAGAGATTCTATCGTGCTGGCGGGGCTTGGGAGCGCCATCGACTGGTTCACTGCACTTGGGGGTGGTGGCTATAAAGAAAATAATTTTCTTTTATACCAATGATTCTGATAACTACACTCCAATTGTGGCTGCAATCAAAAGTCTGATGTATTACTAGTATCGTGCATTGCGAGTGCGTTTTTCTTAATATAATACCTTAATAAAAACTTTTAATATAATACCTTGGGGCCACAGAAATTTGTAGAGTCCTAATGAATTAACTTTGGGGCTTGGCTTGGATTTGATTAGACTACTAAAGAATTCGTTCAGAAAATTAGAACTAAAAATAATAGAAATCATAAAGGTCAAGATTCAAAATAATTTTATGCCAGTGCGCAAATAGGTTGCGCAAAAAAATTGCAGACTTTTGCGCAAATACATTTCAAGCACTATTTATTATTATTGATTAATTACTACAAGTTACAATGGTACTGTATCAAAACTTCATACATACCTCAACAATTAATGAGTCGAGCTGTGGTTTGTCCGGTCGCCGCGCTATGTATCGATATTCATCCGTGTCTGTAGTACAAACGCTTAAGTTGTCTCCATCCGTCGTCGATAGAGACTGAGATCCGTGCAACTTGTCTACAAGTGATGCGACATACATATGAATAGATATAAGGAAAAATATATTATTTAACGTTGAGGAAAATGTTTATAAAGTCTTATTGTCACATTACTTTACAGTGTAAATAATAATAAATAAATGTTATTTAATAATAATAATAATTGCTAAGATAAACAAGAATTTAGTAAAACTGCTATTGAAATAACAATTTGAATTTATATGTGGGCAAACGGCCAGACGCATTACCTGATGGTAAGTAATCGGAGACTCCCATGGACACCCGTAATACCAGTGAAGTTACGAGTGCGTTGCTGGTCTTTTGGGTATAAGGATTTCGAAGACTAAGTTCCTTCGGTCTTCTTGAGTTTCGGTGTCAATTGGATCTTGTTGGTTTTATATTAAGGGGTTTGGGGAGGCTGTAGTTGCTTTTCGCTTGTTGTGAGTGAGGTCGTGGTATCACTCCAGTCGGGATGACACATTATTCGACCAATGATTACGTCAAAGATGGAATTTAGCTAGTAGTTTCTGCCAGAGGCTTCCTAGGTAAGAAGCAGCCTACGTATTATTCCAAACTATATTCCATCTTTAGGTATGCCAAATATCATTCATATACTTTCAGTCGTCTTTATGTGAAAGTCATCTATCCTACCTACTTTACTTTCGTGTTTATAATATAAGCAAGTTGGTATATATTATATGGTACTAACTGCGTTTCTTCCTGCGCGGCGGGGCGACAGGCTGGGCGCGCGGCTCGCTGGACCCGCTGACGGCGACGATGGCGCCGCCGCTGCGGTTGTGTTTCAAACTATTTGCCTTCGTACTCGCGATCACGTCCGGCTCAGCCATCGCTAGCACTGACAACCAACCGACAATCATTATACTTATCCGTTATAAGAAAAGTTAAACCCTACCTATATGTAAATAAAGAACATTTTAAAACAACTTTTAAACTACGAATGTGAAAGTTTCAATACATATATCAAAAGACCATATTTATACCATCTGTTTCTTAGTCTGTTTGCAGATGGTAGGAATAAAATTTTATTGGAATGCATGAGGCAAGTACTGCAAGAGAAACTTATGAATGTTGTTAATTTTCTTGTTTTTGTTTTTAATTTCCAATATATCAAATCCGTTATAGCCTTATAAATACCTGAATTATGTCTAATTTACTCACCATTCTGAGTTCTATTCTCTGAAGTGAGTTGTTCGTCGGATATAGTTGAGGGCTCCCTCGATGACACCGATGGTACCGGCGCGGTATCACGGATGTTCGCTGCGATAAACATATTAAATAATTATCAATCAAGTGTGGGACAGCCATGCTTCGACACGAAGGGGCACCCCATGTCGATCTTACAGGAAGCTGGCATGAAACGCGTTGGTATCGGTGATCCAAATGTAGTCCCCCCCCCTTCCAACCCCATCATATCTCCAATTTCCCCAATCCTCTAAATCCCTAATCTCTAAACAGTCGAAAACTTTTGTGATCTAATATATCTTTGATTTTGTAGGTGGCCTTAGCTGGGGCCGATTGCTTATCATAAGGTGATAAGTCAGATCAAAACTTCAACAGTCTTTAACAGTATTCGAAGATTTATTAAAGTAACGTTTATTTAAAGTACTAATTACCTACTCTTAAAACCTGTTTCCATCCAAATGGTACCATCTACTTCGTTCTATGATAAAAAATAATTTAAGTCACGTGATTTACAAGTCAGAGATCATGCAGGAGCTAATTATATTAAAGAAGTCTATTCATAAAGACTGTGAGTCAGAGGCAGGTGTGAATCATAACATACCTACTCAGTAGTAAACAAAATTGATGTTCCATGCTTCTTAAATCTGAAGTGATACTGTGATACTGCTGACTTAGAAGACTAGCCCTTTTAATTGAGTAAAGGAAAATCATCAACTGTCTTCTCTGGCCGTGGATGGGGCGAGGGAGAGTGTCCAACTCTTAATGATACTTTACTGTTTTATTTTTAAAGTATAATACAACACTTAATGACTAAAAACCAAAAAGCTTCACTGGGAGGACTGACACTTTATAATCACACCTTTAAAATTTAGTTTGACGTTCAAAAGTGCCTGTAAGGGTCTAATTGAATTAATGATTTTTAACTTTTTAGCAAAAAAAACATTGTAATTCTTCCCAAAATTGATTTCGTGCATATTTGTGGCGCATCACACGCATTAGGGGTTGATTGCCATATTGATACCGCCTCCCCCGAAACGAAGCAGTTGTTGGAGTCGTAGTGATATTAAGTCACGCTGTTTCGAGCATATTCAAACACATTTTTTGTTTTTTTGGTCCATATTTTGGTGCTTTGACAGTTCATGTGCATTATTTATCATAGTGAACACGGATCATTTCTATCAAGAATTTGAAGATAAAACGTATTGTGTAAATATTAGTGTACTAGCTTCCAACCGTGACTTCGCCCCTGTGGTATGTTGTATTGAATAAAATTATGTAACGGATGTCCTATAGCCTGTGCCAAATGTCATCTAGATCCATCCAGCCGTTTTGGCGTGATTGAGTAACAAACATCCAAACATCGTAACTTTCGCATTTATATTATTAGTATTAGTGTATACATAACTACTTACAGTGAGATTCCGAAGCTCCACTGAGTATTCTGCCAATCCTGCCGAGTGACGTCATACTCTGCAGGCTCATTGTGTCGTGTGCTATTATTCTGTAAAAAAAAGTTGTAAGAATGATTATTGCAATACATTCAAACAAAATACTTGACCTTGAGTAAATTGTTCAATTATAAACTGTAATGACTACTCCGCTCTTCTTAATTGTTCACAAAAATATGTATTATAAACTAATGTATTAAACTAATGCTCTGTAGCACAGATAAGCTCACATCCCCAGTGTAGGATTGATAACAACTGATCATAGAGTATCACACACAAACTTCCGAAATAGCAATAGTATGCTTACGTTGTTTAGGCTAAAAGTAAACAAGTCCACAAAGTGTGGGAGAGCCAAGCTTCGGCACGAATGGGTCGGCTCGACCGGAGTGATACCACGGCCTCTCAGGAAACCGGCGTGAAACAGCCACAGCGTTGCGTTTCGCCGGACTCCCAATTCTTCCCCTCCCCTCCTCAATCCTTAAATCTCCTAATCCCTAAAAGGTCGGCAACGCAATTGTAACTCCTCCTTGCGGGTGTCCATGGGCGGCGCTGATTGCTTACTATCAAAAGAGCCAAATGCTTGTTTGCCCTATCATAAAAATAATTAATTAAAAAAATAAAATACACTCACTTGAATGGGTGTTCAGATGTGAAAGTCTGCTGGTCTACTGACCCAGTGGCATCAGGCACGCCCTCATCCTCCTCCTCAGTCTGCATGCAAAGACGTAACTCATGGAATCTTCTCCGACCTTGCACCAACTGGAAAAACATATCACTTTTATAGCCTGATAAAGAATGTGATATGAACATGATTTCAGATCATGTCATTACTTTGCAAATTTGATAGTTTCCTACTGGTCAAATTCAATACTTTTATTGAAATATCAAAAATGACACTTTTCTTTGACGTCAAAAAGCATACTTACTCTTTCTAGTTAACTTTATAAAATTTCAATCAATTGAAAATTGAACATTAATGTACAATTATATTTTAATAATTCATTGTATCGAAAGTCAAAAAAAACTCTTTTTGACTTAAGAAACTAGCCAATTGTCTGACTTTATTGCTCCAACCACATAAAATAACATCGCCATAATAATTAATGTAGTAAAACTTATGTACTTTATGTAATTTACAAATTTCTAATAATTGGATTCACTTAACTTAGCTAGTTGCTATTTTCAGTAAAAATTTTTATTACATTATTGATATCATCATTTATATTATTGTGTAATAACTATTACGAAACATACAAAATCTATTTTAAATAAGACTTAATCATGTTTATTGAGAGTCCTATTGTGACTTGAAACTAGTCAAGCTTCTCAGTTTATTCAAATAGGTTGTTATTTTCATTAATTATGGATTAATTTTATATTATTATTACTTGATAAAAATTAAATTATTACTTACACTGTTCACTGTGGTCCTATCATCTTCCACAGGTGCAGTTTCTGTAGCCACAGAGTTAGTACTTCGAGGCACTGCCTGTACTGCCTCAGTCTTCATAGCCGGAGCCTTGTCCTTCTCCGGAGCATCTCCACTTTCCGATACACTTATGTTCTTGCATAATGATGATCTTCTGAAAGCAATTTTTCATATAAAACATCTTTTATGAAAACCTTCATGGATAAGGGTCTGTTTCATAGTGTTCTTATTAGTTTGACTAACTATTAATTAGAACAATAACAAATAAAACAAGGAAATAAGTAAAATTATCTGTTATTTTAATTAATAAAAACTTAATGGGATGTAAAGATATAAGGTCCAGCAATATTATTTTAGATTCAAAACACTGCACCTAGTCTCAATAAAGTAATTAACATGTCTTACATCTAAGAATGTTATGAAAGAATTAAGTTTTCATAATAATGTGTTCACATGCACACAGCTAACATCAATAAGCAAGTGAAAACATTGTCAACAGCTAATGCATAAGTAGGACGAATTCACAATTAATATGTAAACCATCAACTTATTGGCTAATCACGATGTGGTCTATTAACTCATTGTTCTAGCCAAATGAGCCAGTCTCGCATCGATGGATGACTGTTTTTTATTTGTTTTAACTTGTCGCTCGCGCCAAGGACGCATATCAATAGCATTCGAAACATCTGTTCATTTCTTATAACATTTCATTCAAAATAGAATAACTTGTTATTTAAATCCATACATTCATCTAAGATACGCCGCTTAATGGCAAAATATATTGATAATCGAATATAGCACGACTTAACAGGCTATTGTTAAGTGCATAATAATAAAACAGCAAAATTGTTAACGTTTTCGCTACTTACTTGGAACCTTTAATGGGTGTGAACTCTTCAGCGTCATAAAACTCTTCAGAATCGCTGCTATCGCCCATTTTGAACTGGAAAACGTGTAGCAGCACACACAAACCACAATTTTAAAGAAAAATATTTACATTATCAATAACTGAAACGCTGTTTTTTAGAATAAATGAAAGTGAGAACCCAAATCGTTCCTCAACTCATTTGACACTTGACATTTGGTTTGACTTATCCCGACTGTGACACTGACATGACAATTGAAATGTCTTAATTAGGTTGACAGAAAATAATGATTAACTGAATACGCGGCTTTTTGATATAGATACTTTATTACTCTCCATAAGTCGGAAATTGATTTTGTAGGCAAGTGAATAACAAAAAGATATGAACTCAACACGCTGAAAATATACAATAACATATAAAAATAGAAAATTTAATAAATATAAAGATATTCAAAAATTGTCTTACGTTCGTTATATTACTATAAAAATAAATAAGTTAGGCCCTATCGTTTCAACATATCATTATTTCTGTTATTCACTCAAAAACCTAAAATAAACACAAAACAAGCATGCAAGCATTTTGTTTGCTCTGGAAATTATACCTGGGAACTAAACTTTGCATTTTGTCTGAATAGATACAATGCATGCAATCGGAGAGGGCTAAGTCAAGCAGTAGCGGGCTAGTTAGGAATTTAGGATCATGTTGATGAGTCTTAGTAGCCCGAGAGCTGGTATCTGGTTATTTACATTTTGTAAGACATCTTCAGTCAGTGGCATCACCAAATCAAAAGTCAAATAAAGAATTCAGTATTAGTAATATTAATAAAGCACTTAACTCATTTTGTGCCGCAATTTGGTTGATATAATAATCCGGCAAATTCCAGAGATGAAATAGGCGCCTAGTCGCTAACAATGCATGAGAACGTAAGAAGAATAAGATAGGTACTCAATTTATCTAGGTATGTTTACTTTCTGTACTAAACACAGTAATATAATAGACTAGAACATCAAGACACTTTAGAAATTATTTGTGACAAGGAAAGTTTAATAATAGAAGACCCTTACTCACATACGATTGCCAAAAACTAAATATGGGACCTTGTGATCCATCGCCCTTTGCAGGCTCTCCTGTATTAACGTCAAATTTTGACGTAAAATTCCACTACCGGAATCGAGATCTCATGGTAGACTGGAAGCAACAGATATCTTAATTGAAGCACGGGCTCATTATTACCGCAACATTAAAACCTCTCTTTAACGAAGACGATGAAAGGGGACTTAAAGCTTTACGGCGTGTCGTGTTCTTCGCCTGCCTTATAGAGCTATTAGACTACCACAGATGGGGTCCAGTAGGGTCGATGTCCAGTCAAAGGTACGGGCGTAAGCACTACGATGTACCAAGGCCTGGCTCGGATTACGAGGAAGAACAGAGTGGTTTTAAGTAGCCAAGTAGGTTACAGCCTTCCACATCATAAGGGTGGGTGAAATAATTTACAGATACTTCCTCTCACAAAATGAAAAAAATAAAACCTTTGTGGTAACTATTACATATTCGAATTTATTCTTATTAATCCTCCTTGATCCGTCACCTAAAAAAATATAATTTCAATAGGGTATCTGCTTTAAGTAGGTACCTATCTTACCTTTGTACAAAATATGTAAGCAAGTACCTGAAGCTAGTGCCTGAAGTAGGGATCTGGGGCATACGTTATACGCAATTGTTACGCTTACGAGCAGAAGACCTAGACACAAAATGCAACGGGTAGACGGTAGACTGGGTGACGCAGAAAACTAGAACAACCTTCTACCTACATATTTTTATTTAGGTAAAGTTTAGACTTCAAGCATAAGAAGCTGTGGCTGGTAAATCGGCTGCCGTGCAACGTGACGCAGTTTCAATTCTCGCACGTAACACCTCTTTGCGTGATCCACGATTAGTTCTTCCGGGTCTGGGTGTTATGTGTACCTATGCGAAATTGTAACAGAACGAAACAGAAAAACGTGCTTGTGTGGGCCTAATAAGACATTTAACAAGAAAAAATGAAATAATATATGTACATTAGATAACTAATTTCCAAAAAATATTCTCCATTTCTATCTAAGTAATAATAGTATCAAAAAGCTATAATGCATCTTGAGAGTTTTCTCTTGCCTTTAAAAACGGGTTTCCCCAAATATACGGTCAAAGAGTGACACACCCATGACGTCACTTGCCGCGATTTTTTTTACTTTAAGACATTCATTTGTCTGTTATATGACAGATCAAGGTTTTTTATCGTTGATTTCAAATACCTAATAGGAATCAAATTATACTTAATAGACTAGGCACAGGTATTAAGTTCTGCGTGAATTTCTGAATAAAGAACAAGAACGATAGCATTTTTATTTTATTTCTTTACAATTATATAGGTAAGTAGATATCTAATATTTACAGTTAAAAACTTTCCTCCCAAACATATCAACTTCTACTTTCTGACATAAGTTATGACTTATAGGTACTTAATGTGTTTGTAAAAGGATTAAAAATTTAGTTTTTTCTTCATTTCAGCGAAGTAATACAGTCATCAAACAAGGTTTTTCCTGTCCCATAAAATATACAAACCAGCTTTTAGTCCATTCACACTCTGGGAATTTCCACGCTAACGAAACCATAGGCGGAGTGCGAGTTTAATTGTAATAGACAACAAAAATAATTTGACACCTTTTTTGAAAGACCTTATTTTAAATTCCCGTATACGTATTGTTCCCGTTACGGTAGTCGCATTCGCTACCAACCTGAACACGAATGACCGGCCTCTTCATCCTTGCAGTTGAGGTCATCTGTCACCTGAGATCCTGAAGGCATTGGCCTAACGGGAAGGTCGTCCTTGCAAGTCAGTTGTTTTGTTTATGTTAAAAGAAAAATTTCCGAGGAATTCCTATTTAATGTTTTTCAGGAGTATCAAGTAAGATTAAAAACGTTAAATATACGTGTAGGTATGTTTTTTATAGTTTTAAATGTATTTAATAAATACTAGCACCCGGCGGCGGCTTCGCCCGCGTGGTATATTGATAAAAAGTAGCCTATGTCATATTCCGGAGTGTAGCTATATCTAACCACCACAGACGGGGCCCTATAGGGCTGATGTTCAGCCGGGATTGCGGGGTAACCCGGTGAGGCACCGCTACCTCGGCCCAGGGCAGGAGAAGGAACAGGGGGGTTTTTAGTCAGTAAGAGTCTGACACTCCCTCCCGCCCGGCCCTGGGCGGGAGAAGTCATCCAAACATCGTAACTTTCGAAATATTTTATAATGTTACCTAGTAAGAAGTATGATAAGATATTCAATATACATATATGTTATAATAAAGCAGAAAGAAAATGTAGTTACCTACATGTCTTACTGCACGGCAACAGTAAAATCTCTCCCGTTGGGACACAGTAGTTGAGTGCTGCAAATGGAACGACGATATGCGCAAGGTTGCAGAGCTAAAATCGATCTCTTTTAATTACTCTATTTTTTACCTTGATTGCCAGTCACCAAAATATTTAGTAGGTAGGTAATGAAAACTTTACGTAGTAAACATTAGTCTAGTAAGAAGGCCTAAGTCACGGAGTAAGAACAAAGAGGAGACGGCCTAAACAACTCGGCCCTGTGACACAAGTCGGCCCTCACGTCATCAATGTGGGCGTGGCTTACGTCAGTGAATTGTGGTCGTTCGTCCTGTGCACAACTCCTATAAAATATTCATTTTACTCGTGACAGAAGAAAACAAAATGAAGTCTTGTGTTTTATCTTGTAAAAAATACTATGATAAACGTTACGGTGCAATGGATGGCATCACTTTTCATGTATAAGTTATTTTATTCGTCATTTATTAAAATAGTTCTAGCAAAGTCTCTTATTGTCAGCGTTTCCAATTATCAATCTACGCGACACTAGATGTCGACACTTTGTATCATAGAAACAAAATATTTATAGGTACGCATATTTCAGTATTAGTATATTTTAATGATCGTTTGTATAGTAATTTGATCGACATGCATTCCTAAAGATCCTTTAATCGCCAAAATATTATTTATGTAACTTTTATATCATTTTATAAACAGACTGCCATCTATTGTCAAGTAGTAAAACATAAATAAAGACAGGGCAGTAATTAGGAGTCAATTACTTTTTAAGGTTTATAGGTATCGTCGATTTATTTAAGTCGCGAATGGAATCACTCAAATTTAGCGCACCTCACCGCACGCTGTGAGTGCTAAATCTTAGTGCCTGAGTGTTTGAAACTGAACGACCTTATTTATTTTTTTATTATACCTATAAAGTTCCTCTTCGGTTTTTATTTCAACCCCAAATTAAAGGCATCAGGACTTGGATCATACAACTCAGATATGTATCGCCGCGCCGGTAAGCCTATGAAATGCCCACAACATACTCTGTCCTTCGTACATATATTTTTGTTCCATTGTTCGTTTATTTCGAAATATGTCGTCACATTAGGGCAGGTTTTGTTCGTTTTTCATGGTAAATAGTACCTATGACAGTCGTGAAGATAATTAGGATGTGTTATATATGAAGAATCTGGCGGTATTATTAACTTTGGAATAGCATTTAACATACCACTAGTTAATTAGATGTAATGTTCGTTATTGTTCCAAAATATTGTTGAGTTATTGTTTTGTGTTTTTATGATCCAAAATATTGTTGAGGTAAAATGCCATTAATTTTCAATAATATATCTTTTGACTCGTTTAGAGTTTTACATAGCAAACGATAACATTTTTTTTTTTTTGTTAAATGAACATAATAGTATGTTTTTGATTATATTTTATGATATACTTGAACGTAGTGAAGCACGTATCGGGCCGCTAGTAGTTTTATCGTAGATAGAGGCCTTGTCCCTTCAAGACCTATGAAGATACACTTGGAGTCTTTTATTTCGTCGACGCATCCCTGAATCGTATGTTTGAAGATGGCACCAGTCTAAACGCATATGCCGTTCCAAGTTACACTTTAGTAAAGTAATGGCATATCTAATAATAACACTCGTTATCACAAAGAACCAGCTATCAGCAGGGCATCAGCCTCTTGGTAGCATTGTAGGTATATGAGTTTCTGCTTCAGGCTACGCCCGTAACGAAATAACCCCTTTTAAATGAAAAAGATGGTTTTGATAAATGTATAATGATTCTCATTCACCAATAATAGATATTTTAGATATTTTTTACTATTTCGATAGAAAAATGCGTATCAAGATGATTCGCAAATGTATTTACAAAAAACTTTTTAAAACAACTCCCCGGTAAGTTCTAAGTACGACCCTGTTGCGTTAGTGACATCTATTGTGAAATAGTAACATAACTACAAAAAGAAGTAAATTGAATGAGCGAGTAGTATTGCTATAGACCGGCAGATGGCAAATAAAAAAGTGGGCGGAGTCTAATACCCCCTCACCCCGCAAAATATCACGCGGTGTTTCTTAGGGAAATCTTATTATGACATCTCCTCTTTGTTCTTACTCCGTGGCCTAAGTTAATACCTACAGTAGTTGACAATAAAAATGAAATTCAATAGATATTATCGAAATGTCAAAAACGATAAAAATGTTCGGCGAGCTTTGTATGAGAAAAACACTTGGGACGCCATAAAATTTCTGCGTCACACCACACTTCTTATTTCTTGCTAATTTGCTATAAAAAAATAGGCGAAAATCTAATTAAAAAGTTTTTTAACAATTTATTTTTAACTAAGGAAAATGCCCAACAACCATTACCTATTAAATTATAATGCATAAAATAATAAGTTTTCAAGTTTCGAATAAAAGTCAAGGAACCTATTTTCCCTTTTTCAGTAAGTGCGGAAATGATCTCAAATACTGCATAAGTTTTTACAAGCCTTTTGTGGGTTGTAGGAGTAATTAGTTTTTTTTAGTCATTTCAAGGCTAGTCCGTTAGATTCCGGTATTGGTGGTAAAATCAATGTTTATCTGTTTGATGAATATAATAAAAGTATATTTATATGTTTGCAATTTACTTAATGCATGTTTGAAAGCGAAGATTAAGATAGTTATTTAAATATTGAGTCGCTTGTTAAGTGTAGTAACAGTGGAGGAGAACAACTGAACACAATGTTGGCTATTGGGACCTAGGCGGAAGCCCTAGCTAGTTTGGTCAAGCGAAAGCCTTCGATCGGATCTGGCACGGAGTCGTTCTTTCGAAACTGTATTCGGCAGGCGGGTTTCTAGTTTTCTGGAAAACAAACAGAAGTATTAAGAGCCTTGTGAACATCGACTGCGAATCCATGTTTGTAAATGTACCCGTAGCTTCTGAAGGCTGTATGGCTGTATGCCTACCTTGTCTACATCTAAGTATATCAAAGCCATGTTGCAAATAAGCTTCAATCGTCGTTAATATGGTACCTACTTTTTTATTGATCACCTTAACTTTTTGGGAAAATAGTATTTACCTATACATACTCAAATTAAAATTGAAGTTTCCTGAAATTGCAACAGTTCAAGCAAACTATTCAGCATTATCGTTTTAGTAACTCTTGATTGGTGATATTTCCTCGTCATTAAAGAAAAAATTGTAATATCATTCAGTCGAAGCTGTTTTACTACTTCGATACTTACGTGGGTGGTGTTTCAGATGTAGTATCCGACAGTTCACACAAAAATACATGACTATGCTGTTCACTGAGGAATTAGAAAAATCCAGATTAAATTCTGAATCATTTTTTTTTTTCGTCAAGTCATTGTGTCGTAAAACTGTGGTCAAATTGAAATGATATAATATCCCATTGGCTGGAGGGAGATCTAGGCGTTTTGTCCTCGACATGCGTCATGCATTCGAAGCTGCTATATAACAGTTGACCTCCCTCCTCTCGCAGTTATTCACTCTCACAGTCCCGTCCCGGCTGCACGCGCTGTGTTTCTTGTCAAAATCATAGTTTAAAAAAAAAATGTAAGTGTTTTTTGTTATTATTCTTGTGTTGTGGCGGATATTTCAAATTATATGGCAGACATCTTTAATTTTAATAAGCTATTCAATCATCAAGTCTAATTATTTTGAAATAACAATTGTTATTAATGATAATTATTTGATTCAGCAATTAATATTTTAAAATCAAACTTGTCTGAAGTTAAATCGTTACCTATAATAAATTTTTGTCTGAATCTAAAAAAGTGCGAGTAAAAAAATGAAACTAATTCTAATTTTGAATGCACGCAAGAAAGCAATTAGTTCAAAGATAAAAATTTCTTTTTTTGAAATTGTTTCACTAAATATTTTGCACGCTAAGGTCCACCTACACGCAAATAGCAGATATTCGAATTGTGTATTGCTTAAATGCAGTGAAAGGCAAAAAGTAAACTAGTTCAATTAGTTTAAACGACTTCCCACGTTACATTACCTACCTACGTTAAACATATACATGGGTAGTATCGAGAAAGTGCCTTTAAATTGCAGTAAACGAAGCATTTTAATCAGTAAAAGATATCACGTAGAAACTAGTAAGTGTTTGTTTAGAATTTTAATCTTGAAGAATTATTTGAACTACACTTGACTGTGCACCCATATCTTTAGATATGCGTTTAGTTTATTTGGTTTGAATTTAAATGCTGTGTTTATTCAATGCGAGGGGAAGTAGGGGAATGTTTAATTGTTAATAATACCTACCTACTTAATATTAAAAAAAGTTCAAAAGGTACCTAATTATTGAAAAAAAATCGTATCCACGTACCTACTTCAGTATAATGGTTTTCACCATAAAAATCTGTGACACCAATACCTACGTGATCATAAACACTAATTTTATTTTTTTAAATTAGATACAAGCAGCGATGTATATAAACTTACAAAACTTAATCCGTGTTTAGAAGTTCGTTTATATATCGGCTTCAGTTCAAATCAAAATCAAATGTAGGTATCGATTTTAAATCTTTATGCACTATTCAGTAAAGCTAAAACAAGTGAGTAGGTACAGAACTCTCGTTCTTACTATTCGTACGATTAAAGCTTAGAACGGCCCATACTTAACTTAAGTACTAACTACTTTAAGTTGACTTTAAGTTTAATGTAAGAAACCCTAGTTTTGTTTCCGTCTGTTCAAGGCGTAAAATACAAAACATTATTACCTATAAAATTCCTTACTTTTTTATACACCTCAAGCTTCTTTTAACATGACCAAAATGATGTAACTCCAATTGAGGTTTTTCCCAACTGGTTTCGTGTATTTTCCTATATCAAACTAAATTATGTTGACTTTCCAATACAACGAATAAGAAATATAAATTAAAATATCTATGTTTAATTTTATTATCATTTTCGTTCATTTATTTTACGAAATAAGTATTTAATTTTAGATTTTTTCATGAATAAGTATGCAATTGGACGTAAAAAAACATTATATTTAGTTTGCGCTTCCTTTAACTATCATTAGACATGTATTGTATAAATAGATTATAGTTTTTGACAGTTACAAAAAAGTATTGTATAGGTATAAATAGATGGAAATTGGAAACTACCGGATATGCAGTTCGATGTTGCAAGAACAATTGAATTACGAGCAAAATTATATCAATACGTTTTTCTTAAAAAGGTAAATTCAGATTTTAAGTCTGAATTTTTATTAGGTACTTATATTTTTATTGATTTTATCGTTTTTGAAACGTTTACCTAGTTATGATTAATATTCAACAAGTTTTTGTTGAAAAGATAAATGGTTGAGTTAAATCTGAGTTTTAAGCTTATTTTTACTGATATTAATATTAGAGATATTACATGGTTGCTTAATTTTTAGTTATAAAACGTATAGTTTTGTAAGGTATTCAGGTGGGGCTGGAATTACACTTTTTATCATGACATAATGTCATATTTGGTTACTCTTATTATTTTTTATTTTTTTGTTATATTCGTTGAGGTTTCAATTTGGAAATTAATACCTAAGTATAACGTTTTAAGTCCGTAGGTACCAGATATACTTGATGCAGTGATATCATCTGGACAGCGGTTCGCGTTTATCTTAGCAAATGTTACCGATTACGTTTTTTGCTGTGTAACGCCACGTAGAAGTTAGGTATTTGTGTGAAACAACATAAACATTATTAAGATTACATGGAAAAAATACGTTGAATCATTACTACAATACTGCAGATGATAGTAGCTTAGGACCTCGTTTTTCAGCGGGTAACTACATGGATATTGAATGAGGTACCTATCTAATTTCAGATACCTATGAATAAAATAATAATCGCGATACTTATACAGAATTAAAAGCTTATAGAGAAATGTATCTATTGTTGCAAATATTCAACCGAATAACTATTGACAATTTCTATAAAGCTATACCTACTTACCTACAACACTAGATAAATTATCAGGTTTTTTTTTAATTCATAAATCTTTAACAGAGGTATTTAGGTAGACGGCTAAAGTCTTGTACGGAATGGAATTCAGCAGTATTTCCTATGTTTGGGTATTAGGAGTAGGTACTTGTATTTTTTCTATATTACGAGCTTTTATTTGACTTGCAGTAATCATTTTAATTATGATTGTGAAATGAAATTTTTGAAGGTTCAACAATCTTAAGATTACGAAACCGATTGAGCTGAAACTTTATTTTCTTTTAATTGGGTAGTCCCAATAGATACTTACTGATTCTGAAAATATTTTTTGCTATAATATTCAGTAAATAATCACAAATCAATCTTTTGTATCAAGACGTATGAAATAAGTTTATGCTTACTTAAGTAGCTCATTAGCATTAGACTATTGACTCTAAGCTAAGACAAGGTTATAAGCAGAGTTACCTAGTTGTGGTCAACTTAACGACTCACAGAGGGCGTTTTTTATTCAACACGGCAATGTAAAGAAACAACCGGTTGATTATATTATATAAGATACATACTTGTATCCTGCTATTATTATCAATGCGAAACATCGCAGGTACCTATATAATATCGATTAATGTTTGTTACTATTTTACGTAAAAACTACTAAACGTATAAAATTGGGCACAGAGATAAATTATACTCTTTTTGAGGTGAGAAAATCGTCTAGTGTCTTTCTCTGCTGTGAGTTGGATAAGAGGGAATATCAGACTTACTGACTAAAAACCTCCCCGTTCCGTCGGCTTCGGGCCAGAGCTGCGGTACCTATGTTACTGCGCTTTTACCCACAATGCTCGTTTAGATTGATTAATGGAATATGGAATAACACATAGGCTATTTAATTTTTAAATATATAATAGAAGGAAGATGCAATTGATATTAAGCAAACGTGTATTTTAAGATTATTTACTCTGATACTTACCTATGTAAGTAGATAGTTAATATTATATTACATATCTTGTATAATGGCGTGAATGATGTTAAATTTATTTTATACAACTAAAGTAGGTACTGAGTAAGAAAACAATGGCCAATAAAACATATAGATTATGGATTTGTAGTTAATTAACTGACTGAGTAGTTATGTGCATATTTGCCTATGTGAGCTTGGGCTAAGTAATTACTTAGCACATTAATCTGAGCATAATTTAGTGTTCAAACGACAGCCAGGGCTGCGGGTCAAGCTATTATGTACCGTGGCCATGGCCGCGGTGCGATGAGGAGTTGAACGGATTGGTTTTTGTCTAGAAGGGTCTGGCCATTCCTCTCGCCAACAAGGGCGGAAGAAGTTAACATCCATACTCAAAAAACGAAAGTACAAAGTTCCTAATTTTTGTATAGTTTGTGTAGATAATGTATCAATGGAAGATGTACCAGATAAAGTGGAACATAAATCCTAACTTGTATCGACAATTTGCCATAAAAGTTTATTACGTATAGTTAGTTCAATTTATCAAGAGTACCTACCTAAAACGCGCACCCTAAACCCATCCAAATAACCGTTAAAGTTAAATACTTTTTACAACTTAACCTTTTAACAAATTTTCCGTTTGACCTTAAAAGCTTTTTCAATTAATACATACCTAGGTAGCTGTAATTCCTCAGTCGTGTGACCTTCTCTTTTGTCACACCAGTCAATTATAAACAGTTTGACTATTGTTTGATTGTCCATTCTCCGTGGCTGTTACTTTCATTCGTCATTCTATTTGTCATTGGGTGCTTGTGCTATGTGGCTTGCTGCATGGCTATGTGCTGCGGAAGTCAAAAAAAGTCTTAGATTTTTCATTGACCTCTGTTTTGTCTCGTCTCGTCAAAGTATCTTGAAGTACGAATTATTCTTGATGTTGAAAACTAACGGAACGTTACCTTGTTTAGCACTCCGATTCGTTAGTCAACTTGGAGCAGGCCAATCGTAACGTTTTTGTCGATCGTCTTAACGTAAAGCAAAATCGCACTAAGCACTGAGTTTGAAATTTGAGAACAAGTAACAGAATTTCAAAATACGATGTACCTTTTTCACTTTATATCGTATTTGATCTTAGCCACATACTGATATATTTAATCAAAGATTTGTAAATACGCCGTTCGCCAAAATCAATACAAAATAAATAACGTGCCAACCTTATTTGTTTTGCATATCTATCACTTGCACCTATGTTCTTGCAATGATTTTTTTTTTATTTGATGCATCACTCCCTCTCTATGTGCCCTTTGCCATAGAAGGATTAACACAGAAGTTTTATCAGTCAATCTGTTAATTTTGTTATGTTCTATCTGGTCTGTTAAAATTATCCGCTGCAACACAAAAATAGCAGACAATTACCATGATGCTCTGAAGGAGTTCAAATATTCACGATCTTGTCTTTCCTCAGCACAATGCCCATCGACTTGTACTACGTGCCTGGCTCCGCTCCTTGCCGTGCCGTGCTCCTCACCGCAAAGGCTCTCAACCTCAACCTGAACCTCAAACTAGTGGATCTGCACCACGGTGAACACCTCAAGCCAGAATATATCAAGGTGAGTGTCTTTTACAAGAAGAATTAAGATTTGTTTAGACGTATTCTTCTGGAGTTGTAACCAACTTTTTATTTGAATACCTCAATTATGGTTATCTTGGTTTATAGATTGTGGAAAATCTACCAAAGTGGTTTTACAAGAAAAACATAAGTCTAAGAACAAATTACTTACGTTAGGATTGACTAGGTGTCTTCTGGGTTGATTGGGTGCCTCTCCAGCAAGGAGCGACGATATAATTAAATCGTTGGTAGTTACTGATGTACCTATGTCTTAAAGTGAAGATAAGAGATCCAATAACGATTGTAATTAAGCAAACAATGCAAACCGTGAATATTATTTTCTTAATTCAGATGACAACGGTAGTTGTATGCCGATTTTATGATGAGTTGATTAAAACCCTTTGGTAGCTTTCTTGAATTGGTACTTTGCAATGTTGTGTATTACAGCTTTCTTGAGACAAGTAAACGTAGCAGGAAATTATTCGAGTTGCTTGTCAAACAGTGACGTGATTAAGCTATTAAACATAGGTATTATAATTAATTTACAATGTTTTGTTGTCTTTATTATATCAACGTATCTATATTTTGTTTACACAAGCATACGTCGTTAATTGTTATTTAACTGTAAAGCCAGTACGGTATTGTTCAGGAAAACTGACTGACAATTTAATTGACCAAGTAACAAATACTCAGAACCATTACAATTATTTCCTTTTTCCTTAAATACTTATTTACTAATTGACAATTAAACTGTTTGTTTCTATTACGTACCTACCTAAATAAAAAAATATAGCCTTCCTTTTTTCGCTGCACTTGCATAATTAGTCAGAACCCTGGTTAAGTGATCGCAAACAGTTGAATGTTGAATATAAACACGGGTGTAATGCCTCAAATGTCATTGAATTTTGAGGCTTTTTCTATCCCTAAGTGGTAGACAATGATGCGACCTAAGATGAAGCACGCCTATCCATAAGCTATTAATTTAGGCGTTGAAGACACCCAAGTTATAACCTTTAGGAAACATAGAATCCGCCAAGATTCTCTTCCGTAGCGGTTCGGGCTAAAATTGTACATAGTATTCAATAATACGCTTCATAGGTCCTCATCGATCACTTTGTCTTGGATAGGTACTGCAAAGAACTGTTAAAACACCATAAGAAATAGTTTTTCAAACAAACATTTCAAGTCCTAAACAAAGTAACGATATAAAATTTTCATTCACTCGAGTTTCCCAATGTAGTACAGAATGCTAGGAACCCATGGCACTCGGCCAGCGTTTCCTATCGAAGTACAGATCTGAACAGCCATAACAAATCATTTTCAACTCTAAATCCTAATAACTAGGGTGTATAATACCTTATAAGCAGTTGAAGGTCGAAATAGACAGTCAGTGATGTAATATTGCTGTAGGAATTTGAGGTCTTTGAACCTTTATGAGGACAACGTTTGTTTCCACTACGCGATTCGTAAATTGACTTGTGATGAATATTTTAATATTAATATTATTTTAGTTTTGTCTATTTGATTTTAATTGCACTTATTCGTCTGGTTTTGCCGAGCGGTGTCTACATTTGAAATAAACAAAAAGATTTACTCAAAAATAGACTAGCTGTGGACGATATTTATTAGGTATTATTTGTTTATTGCAAAATTCAATGAAGAACTTTAGCATTAAAAGCAATTAGATAGACGAAGGCTTTAACTGTTGGGTTCCGTGCTGACACAGAGGTCTCCAATAAGTTAACAAAATTCAAACAATAAGGATGATATAAAATAATATCTCGCGAAACCGCGTTCACCTGCCACAGTCGCAGGTACTTAGTTGAACGAAACCAAACCGGTTTCAGTCGAATGGTTCCTAATGATGATATGATGATGTTGGAACAGGAATGCGCACCGATTGAGACTGTAGTTAGCTATATTTAAGTGTATTTGAGCCGGTTCGCCGCGGCAAGTTTTTGAGAAAAAGTTACAAAAACTCACGTCAAATGTTTGGTGGAATTACCTATCGCTGACGATGGCATTCATTTATTTTGCTTTACCTAAATGCATGGAAAATACATGGCTATGTTGTTAAGTATGTAGGCGAACGTTAATAAAGACTGTTGTGATTTGTTTGGCTGTGTGAGTGAGGTTACCGGAGGCCCAATTCCTCCCTTTCCCCCATTCCTTCTCAATCCTTAATATCTAAAACCCTTATCCCTAAAAGGCCGGCAAGACCCTCGTTACTCCTGTTGCTGGTTGTCCATGAGCGGCGCTGATTGCTTATAGAAAATACGCCTTCTAGTTTGCCGACTGATCACATAAAAAAATGCAGTAGGTTATTCGAATTATTTTAACTGCCCATTTAAGATGTCTGTATGGATTAGTCAGCCTTTAGTTTCACGGATATGGATCTTGATTTTCTGATATTTGTTGGCAGCAGCGGATACATTAAGTAGGTACCTATCTTCTTACATAGCTCATGGCTTATTTTTGCTTACCTACCTAAACTTACATTATAAACTTTATTAAAGACGCATCTGCAACTGCCTGGGTCATTTTCGAAACTACCTACAAAAGCGCGCATACGAAATGCGAATTGTTTAGGTATATAGGTACGTTATTTATGTTATTTGGTTACCACAGATGACATATCGAATAGGTTATGACGACGACAGAAAATTGGCATAGTGAGAATTGATATTTATTTAATAGAATTTCTTTCTCCACAGCTCAACCCTCAACACACAGTGCCCACCCTGGTCGACGATGGATTCTCGATCTGGGAGTCACGCGCCATCATTACATACTTGGTGA
This sequence comes from Spodoptera exigua, assembly GCA_902829305.4. Lineage (NCBI taxonomy): Eukaryota > Metazoa > Arthropoda > Insecta > Lepidoptera > Noctuidae > Spodoptera > Spodoptera exigua. The sequence continues at coordinate 14,269,503 of LR824612.2, read as the reverse complement.
ACAAATACGGCAAAGGCAGCAGCTTGTACCCTGAGGAACCCAAAGCCAGGGCTTTAGTCGACCAACGCCTGTACTTCGACATCGGCACTCTGTATCAGAGATTTGCTGACTATTTCGTAAGTATCATAGTTAAGTTAGGTATTAAATATTGTTTTGTTTAAGATTGTTTACTTCCCTAATATTATTTTATCAATTTGTAAGAGCTAGTTCGGCTGCCTTCCTACATAAGCCATTCAAGTGATGCGTTTTGGTTTCCATATTCAGGTACGGTAAAGTAGACATGCTGGAATTTCTTCTCCATATCTGACAATAATACTAAGTACTTCGGAGAATGAATCCTATCACGAAAAAAAATTTTTCGCCGAAAAAATTGGACCCATTTATTTACCTCCAAAAAGCTCATTTTGGCGCTACTAATGCAACATCTCTTTTACAGTACCCACAAGTGTTTGGTGGCGCCCCCGCTGACAAAGACAAGCTGGCCAAGATTGAAGATGCTCTGCAGCTCCTGAACACATTCCTCGAAGGACAGAAGTTCTGTGCTGGTCCCACCCTGACCCTCGCTGACCTCAGTCTCGTTGCCAGCGTATCTAGCTTCGAGGCATCTGATGTAGACTTCAAGAAATACCCTAACATTAAAAGGTGAAAACCAATCCTTCTTTACATGAATGGAAGGATCCATTCATTTAAGAGGACGAGAAAAAAGCCTTATGCTACACTGCATTTAAACACCAATTCGGATTTTCTAGCCAGTTTAGCCAGGACAATAATTATCGTTGCCTATAGAAAATTTATTTCAAAGTAGCTTAGGAGTCCGCGACACGTAATTATAATAAACGGTTTTTACTTTTCCAGGTGGTATGAAACAGTGAAGACCTCAGCACCTGGCTACTTGGAGGCTAACGAGAAAGGTCTGGATGCTTTCAAGGGTCTCGTCAACAGCATGATGAAGAAGTAACTGGAGTTTACACAAGTTTCTCCATTCCTTTATGCAGATGACGTTAATGGACGAAGGTGCAATAAGTGCTCAATTAGAAAAACTTAAACTGGGCCCTTATTGGGCCTTCGTTGACTCAGAAAAAATAATTCAAACTAAAAAAAATATATTGCACTCTACTTTGGCTTCCATTATACATTCTTGCCATGGATTTTTGGATAAATGAATGGAGCTCTCCTATTTCTCTACACAGCACAAACGCTGTCACATTCACAAAATGTTGTTTTTCAAGTACACCGTTTTACATTCTGATTTATTTAAGTTTAGGTTGTAAGGCACAAATAAAAGTTTAAAACATGATTTAAGTCTTATAATTTGAGTAAAGTAATACATTAGTATTAAGTCTGAGTATTAAGTATAACAGTTTCAGTTGGTTTGAGTGAAATATTCGTAGGCTCTTAAAAATAAATAAATCGATGCTGAAACTAGGTAAAATGTCCCTAGTTAGTGTATAAAAGCCAGCGGTAAAATTATAACTTATTACAAATGTTACATTTATAAAAATGCAAAGTTTACTTAATATTATTGAGGAACTTACAACTCTGTTTTAGCTTTGAATGAGGCTAGAAGAACTTTAAATTCGTCGATACCAGCCTGGTTGGCTTTCTCATACCCTGGTGCTGTTGATTTCACCAGTTCGAACCACCTGCAGAGAGGAAAACATTATCAGTAATAGGTAGGTAGGTAACAAAAACCAGTAAGGAAATTAATTGAGGTGTAACAACTTCCTTGATAGTTGAGTGGCCAACACACCGACCAGCAAGGTTAACTCACAAGGAACGAGGGTTGTGGAAGCTATTAATATCTACTGCAAAGTTAAGAAGTTTTGGTATAAAGAACTAAATATTTTCAAAAGGCTGGTAACACAATTGTTTCCGGTAGTTTCAAACTAGTCAAATTCAATACTTTTCAATGAAATGTAAAAAAAATGCTTTTATTTGTTTGAAATCGCAACATGTGACGTCACAATGCTCTACGTGAAATAATATATTTAAAGTTAGGTATATCGTCAAATCAATTAATGAGAGTATAATTATACGAATATCTTAATCATTATTTGCATTTAAATTTATTTATGAACTAGGGCAGTAACCAATTGCTGGTTATATGGATCCCTATTGGCCGATTAATCAATCTGCTTGCCTTGCTACCGCATCAGCCCTATCTCATAAAAATAAAAGAGGTAGGTAGGTACAGTTAACAACTTACTTCTGAACGTTAGGATATTTCTCCAAGCTGACGATGCCAGTGGCGTCAATCGTTGACACCGTGGCAACAAGGCTGAGGTCAGCCAAAGTCAATTTATCCCCAACAGCGTACTTGTTGCCTTCTAGGAATGTGTTCAGAAACACTAAAGCTTCTTCCAGCTTCTTCAAAAGAGCATCGTCAGCTTTTGCTCCGGCGAAGATTTGAGGATACTGAAGATGTCGAGAAATTTAGTTATTAGCGCGTGCCAAAAAATCTCTTGTCTGGTGAATGGTACTGGTAGGTGTGATTCTTACTAAGGTTAAAATTATGTGTTAAAGAAGGCACTTTAAACAGGTTGTTGAGACAGCTCAGTCCAATTTGGAGTTCGGCTCACACACATAGAAAATCTCGACTCGTGAAATGAAAAAATGGATACTTACGAAATACTGTCCAAATCTTGGATACAGCGTGCCCAAGTCGAAGTCCAATCTCTGATCGACGACAGCCCTGGCTTGTGGATCACTTGGGTACAGACTATTGTTCTCATCGCCATATTTGGATACCAAGTATCTGCTGATGGCACGGGACTCCCAAAGTGAGAAGTCACCGTCGACGAGTGTGGGTACCGTGTGTTGAGGATTAAGCTGCAAGATAACATCGTAAGTAATAAGAATCAAGATCTGTCTAAAACATCAGCCAACCACGTAGGAGAGTTCTAGGAGAACAGGGTGTGCGCAAACATCTTTGGAAGTACCTACCTAACAGACCGACACGACCGAAGAGAAGTAGGTACTGAATTTGTCACTCGAGATCAGATGCAGGCAAGTCCTAAATAATGAACAAACCTAAGATCTTCAGACATCATTTCAAGTAGAAGTATTTATAGTACGTCCTACTTAAGTAGGTAGTCATTTTGGTCTAATACAAAACACACCTTCAAAAAGTCCGGCTTAAATTGCTCTCCCGCTCTCAAGTTGACGGGATTCAAATCCAGCTGAATGTTGAGGGCTGCAGCTACTAGCAGAACCAGGCGGCATGGGGCTGACCCAGCAGTGTAGTAAAGAGCTAAAGCCATGTTTAATCTGTGAAGCAAAATAAATATCATATTTACCAAATGAGTTCCCGAGTATCGAGATTCGGCATACGAGCAGTCGGATCACCAGATGGTAAGCTACTCGTATGTGCGTCGCCTCTAACGAGGACCCGGATGACTACATCGGGGTACGTGAGGCATTTGAGGATTAGGGAACTGGGATTGAGGGTGGGTGGGCAGATAATTTAAAGGGTAGGTAACCTCACTCACACGACGAAACACAACGCAAATGCAAGTGTTGTTTTTCGCCGGATTTATTAGGTAGGTATGTAAGTATACCAATCTAATAGGTCTTTACCTATGAAATTGCCGTTTTGCATGAAAAATTTTAAACGATTTTTTTGGAAATAAAATGTAACACTAATCAATAAACAAATGACTACTTTTGGAAAACGAATCCCATGGTTTTAAAACAAAATTAATTAGCTTTAGCCTAACAAAAACTATTTTGATTTGAAATGGCCAGTACCGCAGAACGGCAATTTCATAGGTAAAGACCTATTATTTGAAACAATGAAATAATGAAACAATGAATTTATTTTTGCAAATAGGCCATAAAACGGCACTTTTACACGTCAATTTATATGTAAAAAACTAGATGAAGCCGGCATTTCCTATCTGACTACTCTGAGAAGAAATGCCGAAACAAACTCAGAGGTCAGTCTCTTTTCAAGTCCAGACAATGTAAAAATAACATTATGTGAGAGAACCGTGCAAGTTCATTCTGTAGTGGTCTTTTGATGAAAGAACCACACCAGTTTAAGTGGACCCGTTCTGAAGACAGGCACGCAAGTGTCAGTTTGCAACCAGCATAGCAAGTGCTGATGAGTTGTCCGACGAACAATACCGATCTAAAGAACATTTGGTTGGGTCACGCAAGTACTCAAACTGTCAGAACGCAGATAACTGGTAGTCCAAAAGCGCGGCAAGTCTCACACGGTCCTTACACTAACAATAATAGAAAATAATAATAATGTCAATAATAATAATGTATTATCGGATCAGGTACGAGTCATCCAGCGGAATCGAATGTTGGAAGATGTCGTACTTGATCGACTGCGAAGTGAAGTACTAAGGAGCCGCGTCATCATTCCGCCATCACAAACTACAGAAGAGTTACAACCAAACTCTACTGATGTGCCGAATGATGATAGGACTACAGAAGTAAGTACTCACATATGCAGTGATGAATTGAGGAGAACTTTGGAGGGTGCGATTCAGGAATATCGACACGCATATTTGAAACCGCGTTTGCCTCGTTTGCCTATGCATAAAAAGAATAAAGCGATCATGTGCGCTTTGGACTCACAGCTACCAACATATTTGGACAACAGCAAAGATCTCGTTGATACGCACTCAATTCTGTATTGCGCAGCTATAGCGGCTTGTCGTGTGGCAAATGTCAAATTACCAGACAACTACAATAGAGCCACACGACCAAAACCAGCTGTACCTGCTTGGCAGTGCAGGATTGAACGGCGTATTGGCGAGGTCAGAACACTTATTGCCAAATTGATCTGTTTCAGGGAGGGCAACACTCGCCCGAGGATAATGCGATTCGTGAAGAGAGCGTTTTCAGGGACTGCAATTTCGCCTCAGAATTACGCATCGCACATCACGGAGCGTGTTGACTTCCTGAAACGGAAGATTTATGCATGGGCAAACCGCATTCGCCGATACAAAAGACGAGCAGAGCGGTATACCCAGAATCGCGCATTCCAAAGGGATCAAAGGTGGGTGTATAGAAATTGGGAGCAAAAAGAACAGGCTAGGACTGACACGTGCCTACCAGATTTTAGCGCCACGAAGGCATTCTGGCGCAGCATCTGGTCGGCACCTGTTGATCACACCGAGGGTGATTGGATTGAGGAGGTCAAGGGAAAATGCGAACTGATACCACAAATGAACTCTATTAAGATTAGCACCGAAGACGTATCAAATGCAGCCTACCCGTTGGCTAACTGGAAAGCTCCAGGCCCGGACGGGCTGCATAACTTTTGGATTAAATGGTTTATGAGTTCGCATAGTCGCTTGGCGACTCAATTCCAATCAGCGTTGGAGTCTGGGTCTTTGCCCCAATTCTTTACAACAGGACTTACCCACCTGCTCCATAAATCTGGTTGTACCACGGAACCTAAAAATTATAGACCGATAACGTGTCTCATCATCATCATCATCATCATCATCAGCCCTTTTCAGTCCACTGCTGGACATAGGCCTCTCCTATTGCACGCCACTGGGATCGATCTTCGGCCACTCGCATCCAGCTCCTGCCAGCCATCTTGCGCAAATCATCACTCCACCTTGCCTGAGGACGTCCTACATTACGTTTGCCGAGACGCGGTCTCCACTCAAGAACTCGTCTACTCCAACGGTCATCGGTTCTTCGGCTAATATGGCCAGCCCACTGCCATTTCAGCTTGCTAATCCGGTGGGCTATGTCGATTACCTTGGTTCTCTGCCGGATCACCTCGTTTCTGATTCGATCTCGCAGAGAAACGCCGAGCATAGCCCTCTCCATAGCTCGCTGAGTGACTTTTAGCTTGTGAACCAGCCGCACCGTCAGTGTCCACGTTTCGGCTCCGTATGTCATGACAGGTAGGACGCACTGATTGAAGACTTTCGTCTTTAGGCACTGTGGGATCGACGACGTGAAGACTTGACGCAGCTTTCCATATGCTGCCCAACCTAGCTGAATTCTTCTATTCACCTCGTTCTCGAAGTTGTTTCTACCCATCTGCAATGTCTGCCCGAGGTATACATATTTTTGAACGACTTCGAGAACAGCGCCGTGTACTGCAATCGGTTCCGGTAGTACATGTTCATTGAACATGACCTTGGTTTTGTCCAAGTTCATCCGTAGGCCGATGCGTATAGAAGAGTCAGCCAGGTCATTCAGCATCCGTTGTAGGTCCTGCAGCGTTTCTGCTACGATGACGATGTCGTCTGCAAATCGCAAGTGAGAGATGTACTCGCCATTTATGTTGATGCCGCGTCCTTTCCAGTTCAGCGTCTTGAACATATCCTCCATTGCATTTGTGAACAATTTCGGGGAGATAACATCCCCTTGTCTCACACCTCGATGCAACGGTATCGGCCTTGTTTGCTGATCCTGTACTTGGACGGACATGGTGGCGGCCTCGTAGAGACATCTCATCACTTGGATGTATCGCCAATCTATTTGGCATCGCTGCAGGGACTCCAGAACAGCCCAGATTTCGACCGAGTCAAAGGCTTTCTCATAGTCCACAAATGCTAGGCACAGGGGCTGATTATACTCCTCAGTCTTCTGTATAATCTGCCGCACTGTGTGGATGTGGTCTATGGTGCCGTATCCGCTCCGAAACCCAGCCTGCTCCGGTGGTTGGAATTCGTCAAGTCTTCGCGCAAGGCGGTTCGTGATCACTCTCGAGAACAGCTTATAGACGTGGCTTAAAAGGGAAATGGGTCGATAATTCTTCAGTAGGGTTTTGTCACCCTTTTTGAAGAATAAGACGACCACACTCCGACTCCACGCCTCTGGAGTTCTCCCTTCAAACAGGACAGCGTTAAATAGCTTTTGCAGCTCCCTGAGTACCGGTTTGCTGCCTGCTTTTAGAAGCTCTGTCGTAACGCCATCCTCTCCAGGGGCTTTTCCATTTTTAAGCTGTCCAAGAGCGATCTCGATTTCGTCAATGCTGACTTCTGGCAGGTCTTCGGTGTAATGGCGTATTAAAGTGGCTCTAGAGTCCTCATTTCCGGGGTCAGGTCGAGATGCATGCGAAGCGTATAACCGGCCGTAGAAGTTTTCTACTTCCGAAAGAACTGCCGGCTTCGAGACAACGACTTCTCCACTTGCTGTGGTCAACTTCGTCAGGTGGCTTCTTCCAAGAGATTGTACGAACACTTTTGGCCCCCGGTTTTGCTCGATCGCTCTCTCGATTGCATGGGTATTCGAGCACCGGAGATCGTGTCGCACGTGTTTGCTAATCTCTCGGTTTAGAGCCCGCTTCTCTGACGAAGTGACGGGTGGGTTTTCACGTCGTCTCTTCATAAGCCCTAAAGTCTCTTCCGAAAGCTTCGACTTCTTGCCCTTACGCTGCATTTCACAAAATCTCGTACATTCTTCCCTGAGAACTCGAACCACGTTTTCAAGGTTCCGGTTAACGTCGGTTGTGGTTTCCAGGGCAGCAAATCGGTTCTCCAGGTTTAACTGAAACGCTTCAGATCCCATTTTGATTTGAAACAGGGTTGGTCGGAGCCTGGCCTTCATCAAGCGGACTCGTTCGGCTCTGAAGTCGATATTCAGAGAGCCTCGGACGAGTCGGTGATCGCTACCGGTATTAAACCTATTAATCACGGAGACGTCTCTGAATATGTGCCTTTTGTCCGCCATGATGAAGTCGATCTCGTTCTTTGTCATAGTGTCGGGGCTTTGCCACGTCCACTTCCTTTGGGGCTGCTTCTTAAAGAATGAATTCATTAAGAACATCCCCTCCCGTTCGAGGAAATTGACGAGCATTTGCCCCCTATGATTCCTGTTTCCATACCCATGGGATCCTACTACCGATTCACTGCAATTTTGTACTCCCACTTTGGCGTTAAAGTCCCCCATAACAATGTTGAAGTGAGTCCTAGTGGTGGAGTGGAGGGCCCTCGATATATCATCGAACATCTCCTCCACCTCATCATCGGAGTGTGCCGAGGTCGGTGCGTACACTTGGACCACCTTAAGGCTATACCTCTCGGTGAGCTTTATAATGAGGTACGCCACCCTGTTCGACACACTCGACATTTCCACAACATTGTTAGATAGGGACTTGTTAACCAGAAACCCAACGCCACCTTGGGATTTTTGGTCTCCCTCACGGAAGTACATCAGGTGGCCTGATTTGAGAGTTATCGTGTCCTCCCCCTCTCTTCGGACTTCACATAACCCTAGTATGTGCCACCTGATCTTTCCAAGTTCCACCTCTAGTTGCGCTAGATGCGAGTCAAGCCGTAGCGTGCGTCCGTTGTACGTCGCCAGGGTCAGTCTGTTGTGGTGGCATCCCGTAGCCCGGAGATTCTTAGCACCCCCTACCCCACCGTTACCATGGTCGCCACCATGACCAGGAATAGTGGGGCTGCCGGGAACTGGGGGCCGTGGCCTTCGTTTTTTGCCCATAGGAGGTATTGCCCATAATCGCCACGCTGGGCAGGCGGGTTGGCGATCGCAGGGCGAAACTTTTCGCACCGGTAACGCTGCTGCCCGTCACCGGCCTGCGGTACTTAATTTCGCCTGTTTGTAAGGGACGGATATACCGCCGTCGGTCGGTCGCCAGAGCCTCGTTCGTTGACCAGCAGGATGCACCGCGTGCAGGTGAGGTTGGCTTGGGGCGAAAGATGGAAGTTCGCCCCCTTACATCCCAACGATAACGTGTCTGCCGACGATTTATAAACTCCTTACATCCATTTTGAGAGCAAAACTTAATAAGCATATTGAAGACAATAATATCATGTCTAGCTCTCAAAATGGTTGTAGAAATGGGTCCCGTGGTACCAAGGAGCTTCTCCTCATTGACATATCCATTTGCCAGCAGGTTCGTAGGTCTCACAAGAATTTGTCTACATGCTGGATAGACTACAAGAAGGCATATGACTCCATTCCACATGCGTGGCTCATGAGGGTGTTGGAGTTGTACAACGTCGACCCAACTCTGTGCACCTTCTTGAGGTCATGTATGAATCAGTGGAAAACAGTCCTTCGCTATCCAGGATGTGGACAGATCTTTGAGAGTGACGAACCCATTAAGATAGAGCGTGGTATATTCCAGGGTGACAGTTTGAGTCCGTTATGGTTTTGCTTAGCCCTGAATCCTTTAAGCACTTTGCTGGAAGGCTCAGGGTTGGGATATCGGTTAAGGAGAGGGGGACAAATTGTATCCCATCTACTTTACATGGATGACTTAAAGCTCTTTGCCCCCAACAATTCACATCTAATGAGGTTACTGAATCTGACTAAAATATTCAGTAACGCCATTGGGATGGAATTTGGTGTGGACAAATGTGCAGTCATGCATGTAAAGAGAGGGGAGATTGTGGAATCGGATGGAATGCAAATATCTGATTCCACAAACTTCAGGTCCCTTTCGCCATCCGATAGCTATAAATACTTGGGTATGTCAGAAGCGTTGGGCATCGATACTGCCGTCATGAAGCAAACGTTGCGGGAACGTTTCTTTGGCCGCCTGAGGAAAGTTCTAAACAGTCTTTTATCGGGCGGTAACAAGGTGCGTGCCTACAACGGTTGGGTCATGCCAGTACTGATGTACTCCTTTGGCATACTCAAGTGGACTCAAACGGAATTAGATACCCTGGATAGAAAAGTCCGTTCATTGCTGACTGAGCATCGGATGCATCACCCACGATCATCGGTAATGAGACTGTACATTCCACGGAAATGTGGAGGAAGAGGCTTTTTAAATGCCAAAGCCCTCCACAACAGTGAAGTGTGCAGTCTCCGAAACTACTTCTTAAAAATGGAAGTGGGGATGCACCAAGATGTTGTCGCTGTGGACAAAGGACTTACTGCGCTCTCCTTAGCTAACGAGAATTGGAGAAAACCTGTAGTACTAAGCACTAAGGACCGTAAGGATGTATGGCAAAGCAAAGAGCTGCACGGACGCTACTATAGGGCTTTACATGGGCCAGAGGTAGACTTCTTAGCGTCCGTATCCTGGCTACGTTTCGGCAACTTATTTGGTGAAACAGAAGGTTTTGTCTGTGCAATTATGGACGAAGTTATGCTGACGAACAATTATCGAAAATATATTATAAAGGATGGTACGGCTGACATCTGTCGGGCATGTCATCGCCCAGGGGAATCCATCCGACATATAATTTCGGGTTGTTCTCACCTAGCTAATGGAGAGTACTTGCATAGACACAACCTCGTGGCCAGGATTATCCACCAGCAACTTGCTTTAAAATACAAACTTGTTGAATCTGAAGTGCCGTACTATAAGTATCTGCCTGACCCAGTTCTCGAGAATGGAGATGTCACACTGTATTGGGATCGAACTATCATCACTGATAGGACAATTGTAGCCAACAAACCTGACATTGTGATGATAGATCGATCTAGCCGTCGCACAATGATAATTGATATAACAATCCCACATGACGAGAATCTTGTGAAAGCTGAAAAAGATAAAGCAAGTAAATATCTTGATTTAGCTCATGAGATTGTCGACATGTGGGATGTAGACTCAGCAATCATTGTGCCGATAGTCGTGTCTGCCAATGGTCTCATGGCTAAAAGCCTTGATAAACACCTAAGCAGGCTTACGTTAGATGGTTGGGTCAAGAATCTGATCCAGAAAGCTGTACTTCTAGACACGGCGCGCATTGTCCGGAGATTCCTTTCTCTGGAACCCTGACCACCGGTTGCTTGGAACCCTCCCGTAACCGGTGGGATACTGTTTTTTATATTTTTAAGTGTTTTTTTTTTTGTTTTATGAAAATATTTAAAAATGTAAAAATCAAGTTTTAAAATAAATAAAAAGTATTTAAACATGTCAATAAATAATTATAAAAATAATAAATAAAATAAAAAATGTCAAATAAAAATAAAAATGTCACAATAGGTGATAATGTCATTGTTAAAAAAAATAAACGTAATGTCAAATTGTATATAAAAAGCGTAACTTATGTTACAAACATGTCAACATGACCTGTGCAGAAGTTACAGCGGCTCATTCCCAAGCCTGACTATCTTCTAAGTAGTCTTTTATTTTATAAAATGCTTTACAGTAAAGTTTAGCCTTTATTACACTTTTAAAATTATTGAGGCTCAAATTTTGAATATCCCTAGGAATTTTATTGTAAAAGCGTATACATTGACATCTGAACGATTTAGGGATTTTACCTATAGGTACGTAGGTAGGTAAGAAAGTATTCATGTAAATACAACACAACCTACATTATGTTTTAATGTGGGTAGGTATTCCTATTCCACAATACTTAGCTTTTAATATTTCTTCTTCTTCTTCTTTTTGTTTATGGCTCCTTCGTCATTCGAAGATTTTGCCAACTTCGAGGTAGGAAATGACACTGTGATCGGTGTAAAAAAAAAAAAAACGAAAGTAATGTAGGTAACTAATGACCGGTAATCAGTGATGTTTGTAGTGCTGGAAAAGGACAAAACAATTTGTTAGTTTTAACGACACAAGGGTTAAGACACAAAACGAAGGGGAGTGGAAAGTAGATGTTTAGGTTAAAACTAAATGAAGAATAAGGAAAGGGAATATGTTATAATAAGGAAAATGTAAAAGACTATGTACAAAGACAAGTGTTAAAGTCGGATGTGATTTATATTGATAAATTTGTATAGGATCTTTACCATGGGGGAATGGACTAGGGTTAATAGGAATGGGATATTTATTGGACGGGGGATATCATTAGGGAGGAGATCATAAAGAGGGGTGATCAGGCGAGGACATGAAAAAAATAAGTGTTCCAGAGTACCCTCTTCCAAACCACATTCACAGATAGAATGATCTCTTACTCTGATTTTAGCTAGAAAGACAGGTGAGCATACAAAACCTAGCCTTAACCGAATGATGACAGAGGTAGTTAATTTGTCAAGGTGTTTGTATTTGCTAAACCAGGTTTTATGGGGAATAGACGGTTGGATAGTGCCGAAGAATTTGCCTTTGACTTTTCGTGTCTTTTGCCAAAGGGAATCCCAACTCTTCGTCATAGCGGGTTTGGCAGTACAACACAGATCCCGAGGAAAACAAATTTTGAGGTAAGAGTCCACACCGCAGTGAATTGCTGCCTTGGCAAGCGAGTCAGCGTTATCATTGCCCACAATTCCTGAGTGACTAGGGATCCAAGCAAGAACAACTTGTATACCTGACGTGTGGCATTTATATAAAAGCTGCTTGATCTGGAGGATTAGAGGGAAATTATAACGAGAGCGAAAAGGGGATTTAACAAGGTCCTGCAAACAACTTAAAGAGTCCGAAAGAATTAAAGTTTTGTTTAGACTGTGGGATTCCGCATATTTGACCGCTTCTAATAAAGCGATTGCTTCCCCAGAAAAAATAGAGGACTGAGAAGAAACTTTAAAATTTAAAATAATTTTATATTTTGGTATCCAAACAGCAGCACCCACAATACTGTCTTCTGAAATTTTGGACGCGTCTGTAAACATAGTGAGCCAATCTGGCCAGTCCTCCGTTAAAATCTTATTTAACTTGTTATTGGCACAGGGGTCGTTTTTGCAAATGCCAAGACTAAAAATAACCTTTGGTTGAAAAATCAGTGATTCGAAACTAACTTCAAAAAGCGGGTTGAAATTAGACTGGCATAAAGAGATGGGCAAGTCCTGGGTTGATCGGTAACTATTAACAAGAAGAGGGGGATCTTTGTGGGACCAGTAGCGGGAAGACTGGACTAGTTCACAAAGAGTTTGTAGGAGGGGAAGAAGGGGGTGGGATTTGATTTGGATGACTTTGAAAAAAAATCTGTCTGCGAGGAATTGTCTGCGTAAGGAAAGAGGAGGATCCAGGCATTCAACCTGTAGGGCATTTGAGGGAGAGCATTTCATGGCACCTGTTATGATTCGAAGGCATTTGGCTTGAATTTTGTCCAATTTATACATAGCGATTTTGTTGCATGGCTCCAAAAGAAAGCTGCCATAGTCGAAATGACTTCGCACTATGGCATTATATAAAATTTTTTGGGTGGCAGGGTGAGCGCCCCAGCGAACCCCCGAGAGAGCACGTAAGACATTCACGCCCTTTTCGCATTTTTTACTAATGTAATCGAGATGATGGAGGCCAGATAATTTTGAGTCCAGAATTATGCCAAGGAATTTAACTTTGTCACAGATCAAAATGGTTTCATCTTCAATATATAGATTAATAGGGGGGATGTTACGTTTACGTGAAAATACTACAGCGTTACATTTGGGGACAGATAGGGATAGGCCATGATCATTTAACCATTGGTTTAGATAGAACAAAGCAGAATTCAAGCGGGAAGAAGCCTCTGTAAGAGAGGACGAACTGAAATAAAGAGAAATGTCATCTGCGTATTGAAGGATTTTACAGAAACAGCTAATTGAGGATTCTAAGTCGTGGGTATAAACATTATAAAGGAGAGGGCTTAAGACCGAACCCTGGGGTAGGCCTTTCCAGACTAAGCGGGGTGAAGAGATGGAATTTTGATGTCGAATTGATATATAACGAGACATTAGCAAGCTGCAAGTGATGTTAACCAGCCTCACAGGGACACTCAGCTGATGCAGTTTCTGCCTGAGTATTGGAAGTTGGACATTATCGTAAGCTGACGTTATATCAAGGAAAACGCCCAGGACGCTTTCGTTTTGAGAGAAGGCAATTCGAACATCAGAAGTGAAGATGCTCAGACTGTCTAGGGTACCCCTTCCTCTTCGGAACCCAAATTGGGAAGCGGAAAGTATGCCCTTGGACTCTAAAAACCATTCCAACCTGTTCTTTATAAGGTTCTCCGCGATCTTAGCTAGAACAGAAGATAAAGCGATGGGTCTGTATGAAGAAGAATCTTTTGGATCTTTGCCAGGTTTTAGGATCGGGATAACTATTTGGGATTTCCAAGATTCCGGGATGAGGCCGGAGAGGAAGAAGGAGTTGATAAGGGCAAGGAATATTTGTTTGCAAACAGGAGAGGATTTACAGATGAAGGAGTACGGGATGCCGTCTATGCCCGGGGCTGAGTCCCGAAGATGTTCCAAAGCAAAAGACAACTCAGAGAGAGAGAATGGATCATCAAATTTATCAGAGGGAAGGGAAGGAGAGTCCAAAGAGGGAAAGCATTCTAAACTAGGGACAAAGGGGGGGGCCAACTTGTTTATGAAGTCCTCTAACCAGCAACCAGGATCGTTGGATGAGATATCTGGTGAATGGTCGTCGCAGACTCTGCGAAAAGCTTTGATTTTTTGCCAGACTAGGGAAACTGGAGAGCGAGGGGATAATGATTCGCAGAAGTTGTGCCATCCATCTTTCTTTTTCCTTGCCAATAACCTGCGGGTGTGGGCACAAGTTTTCTTGAAATTTAGGTAATTGGCCATGTTTATAGAGGACGCATATCTTTTTTCTGCCTCCTTTCGTTTTCGAACGCTGTCAGAGCATTCTGCATCCCACCATGGGGGGGAAGGGATAAATTTACGGGCGGAGTTCTTTAAGGGAATGGAAGAATCAGCCGCTCGTATTAAACAAGCGACAAAATCCTCATACAAGGCAAGGCAATTTGAGGAGTTCACCTGGGGAAAGGATTGAAGATCAGAATCTATCAGAGAAGAAAATTTATCCCAGTCTGCTTGGAGTAGGCGATATTTCTGAAGAGGATTGATGGGAGGGGTAGGAGAGTAGGAATTATGTATGGAGATTAATATTGGAAAGTGATCACTGCCATATGAGTATGGCAGGACAGACCAGGAAAGAGAAGAGACTAGGGAAGGAGACGCAAGTGAAAGATCAGGGACACTAACATTTTGAGTAGGGGAAACCCTACGTGTTGCTGAACCATCATTGAGGACACAGAGATTTAGGTCATCTAGGAGATCTAATAAAAAACTGGATGAGGGGTCATTGATGGGAGAACCCCAAAGCGTGTGGCGGCAATTAAAATCACCTAACACCACCAAAGGGTTAGGGATAGCAGAGAGGATGGAGTTAAATTCAGATAGAAGGTTGGCATTAGGGTGAGGAATGTAAGCAGAAACAAAGGAAATATCCATGGCTCTGATGGCAACAACATGAAGTCCGGGAGAGTGAAGAGGAATGAGGATTTGGGAAAAGGAGATAGACCTACTGATCAGCAAGGCGCATCCCGCCCGCCCATCGTCTCTATCGTCTCGGAGACACGAGAACCCAGGGACTCTGAAGGGGGATCCAGGTCTGAGCCATGTCTCCGACACCGCAAAGAGGACAGGAGTGTAGCGGTTTATTAGATGCAGTAGGTCGTGTTTTTTTTGGCGGATGCTTCTACTGTTCCATTGAAGGATCTTGGCCATTCTTTCGGGACCAGGTTTGGAGCAATTGTTCAATAAGGACTAAGACATTGTTCGGTAGAGCGTCACTAAATTTAGAGAGAATATTAATGAGGGAGCAAAATAATAACTCGATTAGATTGTCATTAGGGGTAGGAAGAGGAGTGGAATCCGAAAACGTGGGATCTTTAAGAGCACAGCCGTTGGGCTGGGAGGAGTTGGGGGAAGAAACAATCGTCCTATGAGCTTGGACATCGTAAGACTTGCCCAGTGCGGGTCTAGATCTAGGGGAACGGAATATGGTCTTGGTATAGGATGTTTTGGAGGGAGAAGTAAATGGAGAGGAAGAAGTTGGGGGAGGAGCTGTAATTAGTTGGGAGAAATTAAGAGAAGGAGCCTGGGACATTTGGGTTTGTCGAATGTTCGCAGCAGCGTCGGAGTAGGACCGTTTAGAACGGGGAAATCTAGTAGATGCCTCACTATAGCTTAAGTTCTCTTCAGACATAACCATTTTAATGGATTTCTGTCTGGAGTGCTCGGGACAGAGATCATCTGTAGCCTTGTGGTTACCACCTTCACATAGAATACACGTAGCTTGTGAGTCGGGGACATTGCATGTATCACCAGGGTGTGGCTGGGCACATTTGAAACAGCGGGGTTTCGACCGGCATTGAGTGCGGATATGACCGAAGCGTAGGCAGTTGCGGCACTGAATTGTAGGCAGATGGTAAATTGAAACAGGGAGAGAGGCGTTGTAGCAATAGACCTTCTCTGGAAGTGTTTGCCCAGAGAAAGTCAAAACTACGGTGGAAGAAGGCGTCCAATAAATTGAGTCTTCCTTTTTATTTTTAAAATTGAGGCGTCTAGCTTTGATAACTTCCCCACAATTTTGAGGAGTTTCTATTCCCGAAACTAAGTCCTCCAAGGTCCAGTCAGTAGGAATATTCCTCACTATACCCATACGGGTTACTTGAAAGCGAGGAATCTTAGCTGTGAAATTGTTGGCGGAAAGGATATCATTATCTGCAAAGGAGTTGGCATCAATGGCAGATTTAAACTCAATAGAGAGCTTATTACGGCCTAAAGATTTGATTCCTCCTTCTGTGATTCCCTTGATGTTGTTTTTGTGGAGAAATTGCGCGAACTTTAAGACTTTTAGCGTTGAGCCAGCAGCAGGATCAGGTTCTATTTTCGACACAAAAACAGTAAAGGGTGCTCTGTCACACTCATTGTAGGAGAGCTTGGAGTTTGTTTCAAAGCCGGGCTTAGTAAAAACAGATTGAATTGAGTCAGACGGAGGTCTGTTTTTCTTAAACTCAATATTCGACTCCGAATCAGCAGGTCGTTTTAAGGAGGATTTAGTCTGCTGGCTTACACCAGAAGCTAAAGGATTATTCATTTGTATATCCGGAGGAGTTCCTCCACCCCCATCAGGGGGTTCCTCGGCACTCATTTCTCACGAAATGAGTATCACAGGAAAAAGAAATCTTAAACCTACCTTATAAATAACCCTCACCAGACAACAAAACAAAGACAACACTAATAACTAATTTGCAAAAACAGAATTTGAGGTTAAGTAAACACACCGTGTCAAGACCAAACCTCAATCCCTTTTAATATTTACTTAGTAGCTTAAATGTTTGTCAGATAAATATCACCATGACATTGTTTGTGAAGTTATCTTATCAATCACTAACAATAAAACATGTAAATATCTACGTAGGAAATACATTACACAGCGCAGCATAGCATGTCATGTTTTAGTTATTAATTTATTAACTAAGTAAGTACCTATAGTTCTAATTTTAAACTAAATATGTATATAACTAGGTACCTACTAACTAGATATCTTAAAGATGCATGAGTACCATCATATACCTACCTAAATCAGTTACTAATTTGTTAGATATTTATAGAACATGGCAATCATTATCATTTCTTATAGTTAGGGATAAAGTGGGCGTAGCGTTTAGGAAACCTATCAACGTATACCTACATATTATTATGTAGACACTGTTATGCTGTTATTATGGTGCCGCCGCGCGCCGGCTAACCGGCATACAACATTCATAAGCTTACATATAAGTTAATAACGAAAACTAAGCACACAAATAGCTGTAGGCCCAAAGAGGATATAATGTGTAGGTCCTAACAGTTGTTTTAATTAACCATTTATAATATCGTTATAAATCTATAATTTCAATAAATATGTTTATCTTACCAATCGTGCTCCCTGTGTTCAATGTAGATAGTAACTGCGGTACAGCCGATGACAATATAAATACAAAAACCGGCCAGCCTTGACTCAATGTTATTAGCCTCTTTACCCGACCACGTTGAAAAGCCACTTGATAACGTCAAGTTGATCGCGAACAAAATACAATTTGACAGTCATGCTAACTTTTCAATTTGGTCGAATATTTCGCTTTATGCAATAAAGTACATTTTTAAGTAATTTTTAAATAACACGTATCGAGGTATACGTAATCTAAGATTGTATTAGATAATAATATCTGTTGTCATGCTATGATGCTAGTCGCGCTCGTGAGAACCCAATAAATTAACCAGATGATGAAATTCAGTAAACTATTTACTTGGATTTTTAAATTTTGTTCTCATGACAAAAAACTGAAGTAACGTACCTACCCATAGATATATCCGTGGATATATCAAAATTTAGTTTTTCATATTTCTATGAAAGTACCACTTTTGGTACAAATAATGGATGCAAAATAATGCATAAACTTTTAATGCAATAGCCCAAAGTTGTAAGTTGATTTTGATTATATTAACATTGAGAAGATCTTCAGTACCTAATCGTAAGAACTATCTACCTATCTTCATGTGTCGCCACCACGAACAACTATAATGATGTTCATAGGCGATGCTATTTTTGGTATCATAACATTGATACAGAATAAACAAAAACATAATACACGATTCCCAATAAATCACCTTTTATTGTTATTCATGTTGTGATTAATATTGTTACGTGACGCCGCATAGTTAGGAACGTGACGTCAGGCACGTAACATTAACGTGACGTCAGGCACGTAACATTGATGTCTAAGGCTATTCTCTCCCAAGGCATACCAACATTGTAGATTTTCATCGCCCCTCTGCTTCTTGTTTGTGGACCCTTGACAGCTGCACAACTAGTGCATTTCCGGCACCAATCTTCGACGAGTTACGTGCCTGACGTCACGTTCCTGACTATGCGGGCTTGGGTTACGGGATTGGATGAAATGAAACACTAATACCGGTTTTCAGACTTTCTATTGCGCTTAAGTTACAGCGTCCACGGAGTTAAGTTATCGGCGTTCCTCTCCAGCAGAGTCCGGCCGACTGACACAACTTTGCCGTTCACGCTAACTTCACTTAACTGACTGCACTTCACTATTTCACTGCACTTCACTATTTCACTCACTTTTCTTCTTTTTCACTTCTTCCTTTTCTTCCGAATCGCTTTAGACTTAGAACTCAACTGCCAGCGGTGAGCCGCAGTTCCGCTTATATACCCCCGGTCAGGTTCTAGAACATTCAATTTCGTTATTCTTTTTTTTGATCGTCATACCTCCAGAACCTTCCAATAATTTCGTTATTCATTTTTATTTATTCTCCTTCTCGCTCCTTAATTTTTCATTACTTTCACTCAAATATTCCAGAAAGTTCGACAAAACTTCCATCAACTAAAAAACTTCATGTTTACGGCGGGACTCGAACTCGGGGTCTCTGTGGTTTAATCCACACGCCTTACCGATTACACCAACTCGTGTTGACAATTCACGACGAAATTTACAATCTCTAGGCAACGTTTGACAACCATCCATTGACGTCATGATGTCAAAGAGTTTTCTGTCACACTGCCCCCCTCTTAGATTCGCTCGTCCCGAGCATCGTTGCTGCCGTAATACCTCGCCAACCTGTCTATATGGACAACTTTCAAAGGGCTCCTTGAAGACTTCCGAATTCTGTAAGTAATGTCATTGATCTTCGTGACTATCTCGTAAGGACCTTCCCAACTCGGTTGCAGCTTTGGAGATTTTCCCTTCCTTCTGACTGGATTATGAAGCCAGACCAATGACCCCTCTTCAAACCCAACAGAATTGGCTCGTCGATCATAGCGCGTCTTTGCGCGATCACTAGCTTGAAGACCGGCCTCCCTGATCTGCTCATAAATGTCCAACATTTTTGCCCTTAACTCGCTTATGTAATCGCTAAACTCGGTGCGAGAGTCACCAGGTGGACAGCCCGATACAAGATCTGCCGGTAATCTCAATTCCCTTCCAAAATTTGCAAATGCAGGCGTCTTTGCGGTACTTTCATGTACAGCAGTCCGATAGGCAAGCAAGAAGAGAGGTATGTAAGTGTCCCAATCTCTCTGATGGCTGTCAACCACCTTTGCTAAGTGTCGCTCCAATGTTTGGTTGAAGCGTTCGACCATTCCATCTGACTGTGGATGATAAGGGGTCGTTCGAGTCTTATGGATTCCCAAAAGTTTACAAGTTTCCTGGAAAACTTGGGATTCAAAGTTCCGTCCTTGATCACTGTGCATCTCCAAGGGCACTCCGAATCGGGTGAATACCTCGTTTACCAACTTCGTGGCTACAGTTACTGCCTCTTGATTCGGTATGGCAAAGACCTCCGGCCATTTTGTAAAATAATCCATAACCACTAAAACGTAGCGATTGCCCGAATCAGTAATTGGAAATGGTCCAGCGATGTCTAAGGCTATTCTCTCCCAAGGCATACCAACATTGTAGATTTTCATCGCCCCTCTGCTTCTTGTTTGTGGACCCTTGACAGCTGCACAACTAGTGCATTTCCGGCACCAATCTTCGACGTCATATTTGCAATGCAACCAATAAAACCTCTCCTTGATCTTCACCAAAGTCCTCCTAATTCCCAAATGTCCTCCAGAAGATCCATCATGGAACGCTTTTAATACATCCCTTATTTTTGAACGAGGCACCACCAATTGCAAATGCTCGTCCTTGCCGTTTGTTGATTCCCATTTCCTGCACAGAAGTCCGTTATGCAGCGTAAGGCTTTTCCACTGTGCCCATAAACCTTTCGTTACCGCGCTATATTGGGCGACGTCACTCCAACTTGGCTTGTTACCACTTCGTAGCCACTCCAGTATTGGTTTGATATCTGCATCTCTTTCCTGTTCTAATTTCATCGCATCATCTCCCCATGCCTCGTCAACAGTATCAGTCCTTATCACCTTAAGAAAAGCAGTTTCCTTCTTGGCACAATGCTTGCAATCTTCCACGCATGGGCGTCTCGATAATGCATCTGCGTTGCCATGAATTCTTCCGCCGCGATGTTCGATTTCAAAGTCAAATTCCTGAAGTTGTTCCAACCATCTGGCTACTTGGCCTTCGGGATCCTTAAACTGAAGCAGCCATTTCAAAGCAGCGTGATCAGTTCTGATCAAAAATTTCCGTCCCAGTAAATACTTCTTGAAATGGTGCAGAGTTTTGACTACGGCCAGCAATTCCCTCCTGGTCACGCAATAATTCTTCTCCGGCTTGGATAGTGACTTGCTGAAGTAAGCAATAACCTTCTCCTGCTCACCAATCGGCGGTTTGTGAAAGGATTCTCGGACATTGCCAAGCCTTTGCAAGCGCGCCACCAAGTGTGACGGAAAACTCTTTGACATCATGACGTCAATGGATGGTTGTCAAACGTTGCCTAGAGATTGTAAATTTCGTCGTGAATTGTCAACACGAGTTGGTGTAATCGGTAAGGCGTGTGGATTACACCACAGAGACCCCGAGTTCGAGTCCCGCCGTAAACATGAAGTTTTTTAGTTGATGGAAGTTTTGTCGAACTTTCTGGAATTATTTGAGTGAAAGAAATGAAAAATTAAGGAGCGAGAAGGAGAATAAATAAAAATGAATAACGAAATTATTGGAAGGTTCTGGAGGCATGACGATCAAAAAGAATAACGAAATTGAATGTTCTAGAACCTGACCGGGGGTATATAAGCGGAACTGCGGCTCACCGCTGGCAGTTGAGTTCTAAGTCTAAAGCGATTCGGAAGAAAAGGAAGAAGTGGAAAAGAAGAAAAGTGAGTGAAATAGTGAAGTGCAGTGAAATAGTGAAGTGCAGTCAGTTAAGTGAGTTAAGTCAGCGTGAACGGCAAAGTTGTGTCAGTCGGCCGGACTCTGCTGGAGAAGAACGCCGATAACTTAACTCCGTGGACGCTGTAACTTAAGTGCAATAGAAAGTCTGAAAACCGGTATTAGTGTTTCATTTCATCCAATCCCGTAACCCAAGCCCGCATAGTCAGGAACGTGACGTCAGGCACGTAACATTTGGTGTCAGAAGTGGGATTGGAGAAAAATGCCGCTAGTGCCGCAGGACGTAAGAGGAGTGAGTACCCGTGCAATGTCAGAAGCGCAGCGTGTGAGGGAAGAGGGTGCTGCAGCTCAAACCAGCGATGCAGAAGCCAAGCCTGTGCAGGTGGATCTTCTGCTACAGCTGCAGCAAATGATGGCAGAGCAAGCGCGCCGCCAAGAAGAGCAAGCGCGCTGTCAGGCAGAACAGCTGCGGGAGCTGAAAGAAGAGCAAGCGCGCCGCCAAGAAGTGCAAGCACGCTGTCAGGCAGAACAGCTGCGGGAGCTGAAAGAAGAGCAAGCGCGCCGCCAAGAAGAGCAAGCGCGCCGCCAAGAAGAGCAAGCACGCTGTCAGGCGGAACAGCTACGGGAGCTGAAAGAAGATCAAGCTCGTCGCCAAGAGGATCAAGCTCGCCGCCAAGAGGAGCAAGCGCGTCGCTTGGAAGAGATGCATAAGGATTTCACGAAGGGACTGCAAAAGGCTGTCGAACGGGTACAAGAAGTGGAGGAAGGGTTAGGCAAGTTGGAACATCGCGTCATGGCGATAGAGGAGAGAGTGAAAGAAGAGATCTCCAAAATCAAGCAGGAAGTGACAAGCCCAAGCCCTTTGAAGAGCCGAAGCCGTCTTGCAGCCGTTTTTGACGCCCCAAATGTGGCCTCAAGCGCAACGAAAGGGCTCAAGATTCCCCATTACGACGGAACAACATCCTGGAACGCGTTCAAGCTACAGTTTGAGACACTTATGGAGGCTTATGGTTGGACTCAGAAGGAAGCACAGTCAGCCCTCACCCTGGCCCTCCGTGATCAAGCGCTCTCAGTGCTGGAAGCTATCGGCGCAAGTGGGGATCTCAGCTTAAGTGCCCTCCTCGACGCACTTGAGGCACGTTTTGGAGACAGCCACCTCGAGCACGTGTACAGAGCGCAATTAAAAGAGCGTACTCAGCGTGCTAATGAGAGCCTACAGCAATGGTCCGTGGAAATCGAGAAACTTGTGCGTCGAGCTTTCCGGTCGACTCCGTCAATGATTGAAGGCACGCTTCTCCAAGCGTTCATTGACGGTATTCGGGACCCCGAAGTACGAGCTGCTGTTCATCTGGGCCATCACAAGAACATGAAAGAAGCTCTGGCCCATGCATTGGAAGTGGAAGCTGTGCGTGGTAACTCCCGTACCTTACGTCTGCGGGAAATGACGACAACGGAGCAGGTACCTCCCCGCCGTCGGAACTTCATGTGCTATGGATGTGGAGAGCGTGGGCACATACGGAGCGACTGCCCGAAGAAGATGAACCGCAAGGACGCGGCGGTCTCAACTTCTGACCAGCAGGGAAACTTAAATCCAGCCAGGGCTGCGGGGTGGGCGCTGGCCGGTAGTGGAATAACCCCAACAATCTACATCAAGCAAACTAACGATGGAAATACTCTGGTGATAGACGGTCAAGTAAATGGGAAAAACAGTCAGCTAACATTAGATACTGGAGCTTCAAGGACGGTGATAAATGTTCGGCTGCTCGGGCAAAACATCAGGAAACACGTTAAACCAATTGTTGGCCTACGAATGAAATCAGCTACCGGCCAGTGGATACCGATAAGTGGAAAACTGCACGTAACAATCAAAATTGGGGAACGTGTTTATCGACATGAGGTTATTGTGGCCAAAATTCTGGATGACTGCATCCTGGGACTTGACTTCCTGCAAGGGCACCAGTGTAACATCGACTTAAAATCTGGAGTATTACTATGTGGAACTGAGGAAATTCCGATGAAGGGTGGAACCCTGGGAAAAGTTTGCTGTTTAAGAAGAACTGTTCTTGAACCAAAATCACAGACTCTCGTACCAATCGCATTACCTAGGAGGATTGAAGGAAGTTTACCTCGAAGGTGCGCTGTGATTGATAAATCGGAACACGTAAACTCATGGCTACCGGCAAGGACTGTCGTGGGGTCATCTGATGTCAACCGCATTCCGGTATTCAACTTCAGTGATTCAAACATTACGATTGAAGAAGGAGAGCCTGTGGGCGTTTTGGAAGAAGTGGCCTGGATAAGAAAATGCTCGGAGAATCTTGTGAAGAAGGACAGTACGGGAATAGACTTTGTAACGAAAATCTTAGACGAAAACAAAAGTCTGACAAAAGTGGAGACTATGAAAGCTAGAAATTTACTCCTTCGATTCTCTGATGTGTTTTCAAGAAGCGATGGTGATATTGGCCGAACTGGTTTAGTGAAGCATAAAATAAATACAGGTGATACAATGCCAATTCGTCAAAGGCCCAGACGTATACCATTCGCTCGTGAGAAAGAGGTTGAACAAATGATTGACGATATGAGGAAAAATGACGTGATAGAGCCCTCTTCTAGCCCTTGGTGTTCACCTGTCGTGCTTGTCAAGAAGAAAGATGGTTCAACGAGGTTTTGCGTAGACTATCGACGATTGAATGATGTAACCAAGAAGGATAGCTACCCGTTACCAAGAATCGATGACACACTTGACACACTGAGTGGCATGAAATGGTTTTCAACGCTCGATCTGAAAAGCGGCTATTGGCAGGTGGATTTGGATCCCAAGGACAAGGAAAAGACCGCATTCTCAACTGGGAAGGGACTCTGGCAATTTAAGGTGATGCCATTTGGATTATGCAATGCACCGGCAACCTTTGAGCGTTTGATGGAACAGGTGCTGGCGGGACTGCTGGGCGAAACCTGCCTAGTTTACCTCGATGACATCATCATCGTTGGAAGGGATTTTGACGATCATCTAAGAAAATTGGAAAGGGTACTCGAAAAGCTGCGTGGAGCAAATTTAAAGTTGAGTCCAAAGAAATGCTCTTTCTTTAAGCGCGAAGTGAATTATCTAGGACATGTTATTTCTGAGAGAGGAATTGAGACTGATCCAGCCAAGACTGCCGCTGTTAAGGAATGGCCAACACCTAAAGACAAAACGCAAGTTCGGGCATTTCTTGGATTATGCTCGTATTATCGGCGGTTTGTGAAAGGATTCTCGGACATTGCCAAGCCATTGCATCGATTGACAGAGGAGAAACGTGCCTTTATATGGGACGAGGATTGTGAGCAAGCCTTTCGCGAACTAAAAGAACGGCTTTGTAAAACGCCAATTCTCGGATACCCCAGCGCGAAAGGAATATTCGTAGTTGATACGGACGCCAGTAATATCGGAATAGGAGGTGTCCTTTCACAACGCGATGGTGAGCAGGAGAAGGTTATTGCTTACTTCAGCAAGTCACTATCCAAGCCGGAGAGGAATTATTGCGTGACCAGGAGGGAATTACTGGCCGTAGTCAAAACTCTGCACCATTTCAAGAAGTATTTACTGGGACGGAAATTTTTAATCAGAACTGATCACGCTGCTTTGAAATGGCTGCTTCAGTTTAAGGATCCTGAAGGCCAAGTAGCCAGATGGTTGGAACAACTCCAGGAATTTGACTTTGAAATCGAACATCGCGGCGGAAGAATTCATGGCAACGCAGATGCATTATCGAGACGCCCATGCGTGGAAGATTGCAAGCATTGTGCCAAGAAGGAAATTGCTTTTCTTAAGGTGATAAGGACTGATACTGTTGACGAGGCATGGGGAGATGATGCGATGAAATTAGAACAGGAAAGAGATGCGGATATCAAACCAATACTGGAGTGGCTACGAAGTGGTAACAAGCCAAGTTGGAGTGACGTCGCCCAATATAGCGCGGTAACGAAAGGTTTATGGGCACAGTGGAAAAGCCTTACGCTTCATAACGGACTTCTGTGCAGGAAATGGGAATCAACAAACGGCAAGGACGAGCATTTGCAATTGGTGGTGCCTCGTTCAAAAATAAGGGATGTATTAAAAGCGTTCCATGATGGATCTTCTGGAGGACATTTGGGAATTAGGAGGACTTTGGTGAAGATCAAGGAGAGGTTTTATTGGTTGCATTGCAAATATGACGTCGAAGATTGGTGCCGGAAATGCACTAATTGTGCAGCTGTCAAGGGTCCACAAACAAGAAGCAGAGGGGCGATGAAAATCTACAATGTTGGTATGCCTTGGGAGAGAATAGCCTTAGACATCGCTGGACCATTTCCAATCACTGATTCGGGCAATCGCTACGTTTTAGTGGTTATGGATTATTTTACAAAATGGCCGGAGGTCTTTGCCATACCGAATCAAGAGGCAGTAACTGTAGCTACGAAGTTGGTAAACGAGGTATTCACCCGATTCGGAGTGCCCTTGGAGATGCACAGTGATCAAGGACGGAACTTTGAGTCCCAAGTTTTTCAGGAAACTTGTAAACTTTTGGGAATCCATAAGACTCGAACGACTCCTTATCATCCACAGTCAGATGGAATGGTCGAACGTTTCAACCAAACATTGGAACGACACTTAGCAAAGGTGGTTGACAGCCATCAGAGAGATTGGGACACTTACATACCTCTCTTCTTGCTTGCCTATCGGACTGCTGTACATGAAAGTACCGCAAAGACGCCTGCATTTGCAAATTTTGGAAGGGAATTGAGATTACCGGCAGATCTTGTATCGGGCTGTCCACCTGGCGACTCTCGCACAGAATTTAGCGATTACATAAGCGAGTTAAGGGCAAAAATGTTGGACATTTATGAGCAGATCAGGGAGGCCGGTCTTCAAGCTAGTGATCGCGCAAAGACGCGCTATGATCGACGAGCCAATTCTGTTGGGTTTGAAGAAGGGTCATTGGTCTGGCTTCATAATCCAGTCAGAAGGAAGGGAAAATCTCCGAAGCTGCAACCGAGTTGGGAAGGTCCTTATGAGATAGTCACGAAGATCAATGACATTACTTACAGAATTCGGAAGACTTCAAGGAGCCCTTTGAAAGTTGTCCATATAGACAGGTTGGCGAGGTATTACGGCAGCAACGATGCTCGGGACGAGCGAATCTAAGAGGGGGGCAGTGTGACGGAAAACTCTTTGACATCATGACGTCAATGGATGGTTGTCAAACGTTGCCTAGAGATTGTAAATTTCGTCGTGAATTGTCAACACGAGTTGGTGTAATCGGTAAGGCGTGTGGATTACACCACAGAGACCCCGAGTTCGAGTCCCGCCGTAAACATGAAGTTTTTTAGTTGATGGAAGTTTTGTCGAACTTTCTGGAATTATTTGAGTGAAAGAAATGAAAAATTAAGGAGCGAGAAGGAGAATAAATAAAAATGAATAACGAAATTATTGGAAGGTTCTGGAGGCATGACGATCAAAAAGAATAACGAAATTGAATGTTCTAGAACCTGACCGGGGGTATATAAGCGGAACTGCGGCTCACCGCTGGCAGTTGAGTTCTAAGTCTAAAGCGATTCGGAAGAAAAGGAAGAAGTGGAAAAGAAGAAAAGTGAGTGAAATAGTGAAGTGCAGTGAAATAGTGAAGTGCAGTCAGTTAAGTGAGTTAAGTCAGCGTGAACGGCAAAGTTGTGTCAGTCGGCCGGACTCTGCTGGAGAAGAACGCCGATAACTTAACTCCGTGGACGCTGTAACTTAAGTGCAATAGAAAGTCTGAAAACCGGTATTAGTGTTTCATTTCATCCAATCCCGTAACCCAAGCCCGCATAGTCAGGAACGTGACGTCAGGCACGTAACATTTTAATTAAGAAAATGCTCGGAAAATCTTGTGAAGAAGGACAGTACGGGAATAGACTTTGTAACGAAAATCTTAGACGAAAACAAAAGTCTGACAAAAGTGGAGACTATGAAAGCTAGAAATTTACTTCTTCGATTCTCTGATGTGTTTTCAAGAAGCGATGGTGATATTGGCCGAACTGGTTTGGTGAAGCATAAAATAAACACAGGTGATACAATGCCAATTCGTCAAAGGCCCAGACGTATACCATTCGCTCGTGAGAAAGAAGTTGAAGAAATGATTGACGATATGAGGAAAAATGACGTGATAGAGCCCTCTTCTAGCCCTTGGTGTTCACCTGTCGTGCTTGTCAAGAAGAAAGATGGTTCAACGAGGTTTTGCGTAGACTATCGACGATTGAATGATGTAACCAAGAAGGATAGCTACCCGTTACCAAGAATCGATGACACACTTGACACACTGAGTGGCATGAAATGGTTTTCAACGCTCGATCTGAAAAGCGGCTATTGGCAGGTGGATTTGGATCCCAAGGACAAGGAAAAGACCGCATTCTCAACTGGGAAGGGACTCTGGCAATTTAAGGTGATGCCATTTGGATTATGCAATGCACCGGCAACCTTTGAGCGTTTGATGGAACAGGTGCTGGCGGGACTGCTGGGCGAAACTTGCCTAGTTTACCTCGATGACATCATCATTGTTGGACGGGATTTTGACGATCATCTAAGGAAATTGGAAAAGGTACTCGATAAGCTGCGTGGAGCAAATTTAAAGTTGAGTTCTAAGTCCAAAGCGATTCGGAAGAAAAGGAAGAAGTGAAAAGAAGAAAAGTGAGTGAAATAGTGAAGTACAGTGAAATAGTGAAGTGCAGTCAGTTAAGTGAGTTAAGTCAGCGTGAACAGTGAACGGCAAAGTTGTGTCAGTCGGCCGGACTCTGCTGGAGAGGAACGCCGATAACTTATCCGTATCCGTGGACGCTGTCACTTAAGTGCAATAGAAAGTCTGAAAACCGGTATTAGTGTTTAATTTCATCCAATCCCGTAACCCAAGCCCGCATAGTTAGGAACGTGACGTCAGGCACGTAACTTGAATTTGCAAATGCAGGCGTCTTTGCGGTACTTTCATGTACAGCAGTCCGATAGGCAAGCAAGAAGAGAGGTATGTAAGTGTCCCAATCTCTCTGATGGCTGTCAACCACCTTTGCTAAGTGTCGCTCCAATGTTTGGTTGAAGCGTTCGACCATTCCATCTGACTGTGGATGATAAGGGGTCGTTCGAGTCTTATGGATTCCCAAAAGTTTACAAGTTTCCTGAAAAACTTGGGATTCAAAATTCCGTCCTTGATCACTGTGCATCTCCAAGGGCACTCCGAATCGGGTGAATACCTCGTTTACCAACTTCGTGGCTACAGTTACTGCCTCTTGATTCGGTATGGCAAAGACCTCCGGCCATTTTGTAAAATAATCCATAACCACTAAAACGTAGCGATTGCCCGAATCAGTGATTGGAAATGGTCCAGCGATGTCTAAGGCTATTCTCTCCCAAGGCATACCAACATTGTAGATTTTCATCGCCCCTCTGCTTCTTGTTTGTGGACCCTTGACAGCTGCACAACTAGTGCATTTCCGGCACCAATCTTCGACGTCATATTTGCAATGCAACCAATAAAACCTCTCCTTGATCTTCACCAAAGTCCTCCTAATTCCCAAATGTCCTCCAGAAGATCCATCATGGAACGCTTTTAATACATCCCTTATTTTTGAACGAGGCACCACCAATTGCAAATGCTCGTCCTTGCCGTTTGTTGATTCCCATTTCCTGCACAGAAGTTCGTTATGCAGCGTAAGGCTTTTCCACTGTGCCCATAAACCTTTCGTTACCGCGCTATATTGGGCGACGTCACTCCAACTTGGCTTGTTACCACTTCGTAGCCACTCCAGTATTGGTTTAATATCTGCATCTCTTTCCTGTTCTAATTTCATCGCATCATCTCCCCATGCCTCGTCAACAGTATCAGTCCTTATCACCTTAAGAAAAGCAGTTTCCTTCTTGGCACAATGCTTGCAATCTTCCACGCATGGGCGTCTCGATAATGCATCTGCGTTGCCATGAATTCTTCC
Organism: Spodoptera exigua; assembly: GCA_902829305.4. Lineage (NCBI taxonomy): Eukaryota > Metazoa > Arthropoda > Insecta > Lepidoptera > Noctuidae > Spodoptera > Spodoptera exigua. The sequence goes on along the minus strand of LR824612.2, from coordinate 14,240,167 downwards.
GCCGCGATGTTCGATTTCAAAGTCAAATTCCTGAAGTTGTTCCAACCATCTGGCTACTTGGCCTTCGGGATCCTTAAACTGAAGCAGCCATTTCAAAGCAGCGTGATCAGTTCTGATCAAAAATTTCCGTCCCAGTAAATACTTCTTGAAATGGTGCAGAGTTTTGACTACGGCCAGCAATTCCCTCCTGGTCACGCAATAATTCCTCTCCGGCTTGGATAGTGACTTGCTGAAGTAAGCAATAACCTTCTCCTGCTCACCATCGCGTTGTGAAAGGACACCTCCTATTCCAATATTGCTGGCATCCGTATCAACTACGAATATTCCTTTCGCGCTGGGGTATCCGAGAATTGGTGTGTTACAAAGCCGTTCTTTTAGTTCTCGAAAGGCCTGCTCACAATCCTCGTCCCAGATAAAGGCACGTTTCTCCTCTGTCAATCGATGCAAAGGCTTGGCAATGTCCGAGAATCCTTTCACAAACCGCCGATAATACGAGCACAATCCAAGAAATGCGCGAACTTGCGTTTTGTCTTTAGGTGTTGGCCATTCCTTAACAGCGACAGTCTTGGCTGGATCAGTCTCAATTCCTCTCTCAGAAATAACATGTCCTAGATAATTCACTTCGCGCTTGAAGAAAGAGCATTTCTTTGGACTCAACTTTAAATTAGCTCCACGCAGCTTGTCGAGTACCTTTTCCAATTTCCTAAGATGATCGTCAAAATCCCGTCCAACAATGATGATGTCATCGAGGTAAACTAGGCAGGTTTCGCCCAGCAGTCCCGCCAGCACCTGTTCCATCAAACGCTCAAAGGTTGCCGGTGCATTGCATAATCCAAATGGCATCACCTTAAATTGCCAGAGTCCCTTCCCAGTTGAGAATGCGGTCTTTTCCTTGTCCTTGGGATCCAAATCCACCTGCCAATAGCCGCTTTTCAGATCGAGCGTTGAAAACCATTTCATGCCACTCAGTGTGTCAAGTGTGTCATCGATTCTTGGTAACGGGTAGCTATCCTTCTTGGTTACATCATTCAATCGTCGATAGTCTACGCAAAACCTCGTTGAACCATCTTTCTTCTTGACAAGCACGACAGGTGAACACCAAGGGCTAGAAGAGGGCTCTATCACGTCATTTTTCCTCATATCGTCAATCATTTCTTCAACCTCTTTCTCACGAGCGAATGGTATGCGTCTGGGCCTTTGACGAATTGGCATTGTATCACCTGTGTTTATTTTATGCTTCACCAAACCAGTTCGGCCAATATCACCATCGCTTCTTGAAAACACATCAGAGAATCGAAGAAGTAAATTTCTAGCTTTCATAGTCTCCACTTTTGTCAGACTTTTGTTTTCGTCTAAGATTTTCGTTACAAAGTCAATTCCCGTACTGTCCCTCTTCACAAGATTCTCCGAGCATTTTCTTATCCAGGCCACTTCTTCCAATACGCCCACAGGCTCTCCTTCTTCAATCGTAATTTTTGAATCACTGAAGTTGAATACCGGAATGCGGTTGACATCAGATGACCCCACGACAGTTCTTGCCGGTAGCCATGAGCTTACGTGTTCCGATTTATCAATCACAGCGCACCTTCGAGGTAAACTTCCTTCCTTCCTCCTAGGTAATGCGATTGGTACGAGAGTCTGTGATTTTGGTGCAAGAACAGTTCTTCTTAAACAGCAAACTTTTCCCAGGGTTCCACCCTTCATCGGAATTTCCTCAGTTCCACATACTAAAACTCCAGATTTTAAGTCGATGTTACACTGGTGCCCTTGCAGGAAGTCAAGTCCCAGGATGCAGTCATCCAGAATTTTGGCCACAATAACCTCATGTCGATAAACACGTTCCCCAATTTTGATTGTTACATGCAGTTTTCCGCTTATCGGTATGCACTGGCCGGTAGCTGATTTCATTTGTAGGCCAACAATTGGTTTAAGGTGTTTCCTGATGTTTTGCTCGAGCAGCCGAACATTTATCACCGTCCTTGAAGCTCCAGTATCTAATGTTAGCTGACTGTTTTTCCCATTTACTTGACCGTCCATCACCAGAGTATTTCCATCGTTGGTTTGCTTGATGTAGATTGTTGGGGTTGTTCCACTACCAGCCAGCGCCCACCCCGCAGCCCTGGCTGGATTTAAGTTTCCCTGCTGGTCAGAAGTTGAGACCGCCGCGTCCTGGCGGTTCATCTTCTTCGGGCAGTCGCACCGTATGTGCCCACGCTCTCCACATCCATAGCACATGAAGTTCCGACGGCGTGGAGGTACCTGCTCCGTTGTCGTCATTTCCCGCAGACGTAAGGTACGGGAGTTGCCACGCACGGCTTCCACTTCCAATGCATGGGCCAGAGCTTCTTTCATGTTCTTGTGATGGCCCAGATGAACAGCAGCTCGTACTTCGGGGTCCCGAATACCGTCAATGAATGCTTGGAGAAGCGTGCCTTCAATCATTGACGGAGTCGACCGGAAAGCTCGACGCACAAGTTTCTCGATTTCCACGGACCATTGCTGTAGGCTCTCATTAGCACGCTGAGTACGCTCTTTTAATTGCGCTCTGTACACGTGCTCGAGGTGGCTGTCTCCAAAACGTGCCTCCAGTGCGTCGAGGAGGGCACTAAAGCTGAGATCCCCACTTGCGCCGATAGCTTCCAGCACTGAGAGCGCTTGATCACGGAGGGCCAGGGTGAGGGCTGACTGTGCTTCCTTCTGAGTCCAACCATAAGCCTCCATAAGTGTCTCGAACTGTAGCTTGAACGCGGTCCAGGATGTTGTTCGTGCCTGACGTCACGTTCCTAACTATGCGGGCTTGGGTTACGGGATTGGATGAAATTAAACACTAATACCGGTTTTCAGACTTTCTATTGCACTTAAGTGACAGCGTCCACGGATACGGATAAGTTATCGGCGTTCCTCTCCAGCAGAGTCCGGCCGACTGACACAACTTTGCCGTTCACTGTTCACGCTGACTTAACTCACTTAACTGACTGCACTTCACTATTTCACTGTACTTCACTATTTCACTCACTTTTCTTCTTTTCACTTCTTCCTTTTCTTCCGAATCGCTTTGGACTTAGAACTCAACTGCCAGCGGTGAGCCGCAGTTCCGCTTATATACCCCCGGTCAGGTTCTAGAACATTCAATTTCGTTATTCTTTTTGATCGTCATGCCTCCAGAACCTTCCAATAATTTCGTTATTCATTTTTATTTATTCTCCTTCTCGCTCCTTAATTTTTCATTACTTTCACTCAAATATTCCAGAAAGTTCGACAAAACTTCCATCAACTAAAAAACTTCATGTTTACGGCGGGACTCGAACTCGGGGTCTCTGTGGTGTAATCCACACGCCTTACCGATTACACCAACTCGTGTTGACAATTCACGACGAAATTTACAATCTCTAGGCAACGTTTGACAACCATCCATTGACGTCATGATGTCAAAGAGTTTTCTGTCACACTGCCCCCCTCTTAGATTCGCTCGTCCCGAGCATCGTTGCTACCGTAATACCTTGCCAACCTGTCTATATGGACAACTTTCAAAGGGCTCCTTGAAGACTTCCGAATTCTGTAAGTAATGTCATTGATCTTCGTGACTATCTCGTAAGGACCTTCCCAACTCGGTTGCAGCTTTGGAGATTTTCCCTTCCTTCTGACTGGATTATGAAGCCAGACCAATGACCCCTCTTCAAACCCAACAGAATTGGCTCGTCGATCATAGCGCGTCTTTGCGCGATCACTAGCTTGAAGACCGGCCTCCCTGATCTGCTCATAAATGTCCAACATTTTTGCCCTTAACTCGCTTATGTAATCGCTAAACTCGGTGCGAGAGTCACCAGGTGGACAGCCCGATACAAGATCTGCCGGTAATCTCAATTCCCTTCCAAAATTTGCAAATGCAGGCGTCTTTGCGGTACTTTCATGTACAGCAGTCCGATAGGCAAGCAAGAAGAGAGGTATGTAAGTGTCCCAATCTCGCTGATGGCTGTCAACCACCTTTGCTAAGTGTCGCTCCAATGTTTGGTTGAAGCGTTCGACCATTCCATCTGACTGTGGATGATAAGGGGTCGTTCGAGTCTTATGGATTCCCAAAAGTTTACAAGTTTCCTGGAAAACTTGGGATTCAAAGTTCCGTCCTTGATCACTGTGCATCTCCAAGGGCACTCCGAATCGGGTGAATACGTCGTTTACCAACTTCGTGGCTACAGTTACTGCCTCTTGATTCGGTATGGCAAAGACCTCCGGCCATTTTGTAAAATAATCCATAACCACTAAAACGTAGCGATTGCCCGAATCAGTGATTGGAAATGGTCCAGCGATGTCTAAGGCTATTCTCTCCCAAGGCATACCAACATTGTAGATTTTCATCGCCCCTCTGCTTCTTGTTTGTGGACCCTTGACAGCTGCACAATTAGTGCATTTCCGGCACCAATCTTCGACGTCATATTTGCAATGCAACCAATAAAACCTCTCCTTGATCTTCACCAAAGTCCTCCTAATTCCCAAATGTCCTCCAGAAGATCCATCATGGAACGCTTTTAATACATCCCTTATTTTTGAACGAGGCACCACCAATTGCAAATGCTCGTCCTTGCCGTTTGTTGATTCCCATTTCCTGCACAGAAGTCCGTTATGCAGCGTAAGGCTTTTCCACTGTGCCCATAAACCTTTCGTTACCGCGCTATATTGGGCGACGTCACTCCAACTTGGCTTGTTACCACTTCGTAGCCACTCCAGTATTGGTTTGATATCTGCATCTCTTTCCTGTTCTAATTTCATCGCATCGTCTCCCCATGCCTCGTCAACAGTATCAGTCCTTATCACCTTAAGAAAAGCAGTTTCCTTCTTGGCACAATGCTTGCAATCTTCCACGCATGGGCGTCTCGATAATGCATCTGCGTTGCCATGAATTCTTCCGCCGCGATGTTCGATTTCAAAGTCAAATTCCTGAAGTTGTTCCAACCATCTGGCTACTTGGCCTTCGGGATCCTTAAACTGAAGTAGCCATTTCAAAGCAGCGTGATCAGTTCTGATCAAAAATTTCCGTCCCAGTAAATACTTCTTGAAATGGTACAGAGTTTTGACTACGGCCAGCAATTCCCTCCTGGTCACGCAATAATTCTTCTCCGGCTTGGATAGTGACTTGCTGAAGTAAGCAATAACCTTCTCCTGCTCACCATCGCGTTGTGAAAGGACACCTCCTATTCCAATATTGCTGGCATCCGTATCAACTACGAATATTCCTTTCGCGCTGGGGTATCCGAGAATTGGTGTGTTACAAAGCCGTTCTTTTAATTCTCGAAAGGCTTGCTCACAATCCTCGTCCCAGATAAAGGCACGTTTCTCCTCTGTCAATCGATGCAAAGGCTTGGCAATGTCCGAGAATCCTTTCACAAACCGCCGATAATACGAGCACAATCCAAGAAATGCCCGAACTTGCGTTTTGTCTTTAGGTGTCGGCCATTCCTTAACAGCGGCAGTCTTGGCTGGATCAGTCTCAATTCCTCTCTCAGAAATAACATGTCCTAGATAATTCACTTCGCGCTTGAAGAAAGAGCATTTCTTTGGACTCAACTTTAAATTTGCTCCACGCAGCTTATCGAGTACCTTTTCCAATTTCCTTAGATGATCGTCAAAATCCCGTCCAACAATGATGATGTCATCGAGGTAAACTAGGCAAGTTTCGCCCAGCAGTCCCGCCAGCACCTGTTCCATCAAACGCTCAAAGGTTGCCGGTGCATTGCATAATCCAAATGGCATCACCTTAAATTGCCAGAGTCCCTTCCCAGTTGAGAATGCGGTCTTTTCCTTGTCCTTGGGATCCAAATCCACCTGCCAATAGCCGCTTTTCAGATCGAGCGTTGAAAACCATTTCATGCCACTCAGTGTGTCAAGTGTGTCATCGATTCTTGGTAACGGGTAGCTATCCTTCTTGGTTACATCATTCAATCGTCGATAGTCTACGCAAAACCTCGTTGAACCATCTTTCTTCTTGACAAGCACGACAGGTGAACACCAAGGGCTAGAAGAGGGCTCTATCACGTCATTTTTCCTCATATCGTCAATCATTTCTTCAACTTCTTTCTCACGAGCGAATGGTATACGTCTGGGCCTTTGACGAATTGGCATTGTATCACCTGTGTTTATTTTATGCTTCACCAAACCAGTTCGGCCAATATCACCATCGCTTCTTGAAAACACATCAGAGAATCGAAGAAGTAAATTTCTAGCTTTCATAGTCTCCACTTTTGTCAGACTTTTGTTTTCGTCTAAGATTTTCGTTACAAAGTCTAGTCCCGTACTGTCCTTCTTCACAAGATTTTCCGAGCATTTTCTTATCCAGGCCACTTCTTCCAATACGCCCACAGGCTCTCCTTCTTCAATCGTAATTTCTGAATCACTGAAGTTGAATACCGGAATGCGGTTAACATCAGATGACCCCACGACAGTTCTTGCCGGTAGCCATGAATTCACGTGTTCCGATTTATCAATCACAGCGCACCTTCGAGGTAAACTTCCTTCCCTCCTCCTAGGTAATGCGATTGGTACGAGAGTCTGTGATTTTGGTGCAAGAACAGTTCTTCTTAAACAGCAAACTTTTCCCAGGGTTCCACCCTTCATCGGAATTTCCTCAGTTCCACATAGTAATACTCCAGATTTTAAGTCGATGTTACACTGGTGCCCTTGCAGGAAGTCAAGTCCCAGGATGCAGTCATCCAGAATTCTGGCCACAATAACCTCATGTCGATAAACACGTTCCCCAATTTTGATTGTTACATGCAGTTTTCCACTTATCGGTATGCACTGGCCGGTAGCTGATTTCATTTGTAGGCCAACAATTGGTTTAAGGTGTTTCCTGATGTTTTGCTCGAGCAGCCGAACATTTATCACCGTCCTTGAAGCTCCAGTATCTAATGTTAGCTGACTGTTTTTCCCATTTACTTGACCGTCTATCACCAGGGTATTTCCATCGTTAGTTTGCTTGATGTAGATTGTTGGGGTTATTCCACTACCAGCCAGCGCCCACCCCGCAGCCTTGGCTGGATTTAAGTTTCCCTGCTGGTCAGAAGTTGAGACCGCCGCGTCCTTGCGGTTCATCTTCTTCGGGCAGTCGCTCCGTATGTGCCCACGCTCTCCACATCCATAGCACATGAAGTTCCGACGGCGTGGAGGTACCTGCTCCGTTGTCGTCATTTCCCGCAGACGTAAGGTACGGGAGTTGCCACGCACGGCTTCCACTTCCAATGCATGGGCCAGAGCTTCTTTCATGTTCTTGTTATGGCCCAGATGAACAGCAGCTCGTACTTCGGGGTCCCGAATACCGTCAATGAACGCTTGGAGAAGCGTGCCTTCAATCATTGACGGAGTCGACCGGAAAGCTCGACGCACAAGTTTCTCGATTTCCACGGACCATTGCTGTAGACTCTCATTATCACGCTGAGTACGCTCTTTTAATTGCGCTCTGTACACGTGCTCGAGGTGGCTGTCTCCAAAACGTGCCTCAAGTGCGTCGAGGAGGGCACTAAAGCTGAGATCTCCACTTGCGCCGATAGCTTCCAGCACTGAGAGCGCTTGATCACGGAGGGCCAGGGTGAGGGCTGACTGTGCTTCCTTCTGAGTCCAACCATAAGCCTCCATAAGTGTCTCAAACTGTAGCTTGAACGCGGTCCAGGATGTTGTTCCGTCATAATGGGGAATCTTGAGCCCTTTCGTTGCGCTTAAGGCCGCATTTGGGGCGTCAAAAACGGCTGCAAGACGGCTTCGGCTCTTTAAAGGGCTTGGGTTTGTCACTTCCTGCTTGATTTTGGAGATCTCTTCTTCCAATCTCTCCTCTATCGCCATGACGCGATGTTCCAACTTGCCTAAACCTTCCTCCACTTCTTGTACCCGTTTGACAGCCTTTTGCAGTCCCTTCGTGAAATCTTTATGCATGTCTTCCAAGCGACGCACTTGCTCCTCTTGGCGACGAGCTTGATCTTCTTTCAGCTCCCGCAGCTGTCCTGACTGACAGCGTGCTTGCTCTTCTTGGCGGCGCGCTTGCTCTTCTTGGCGGCGCGCTTGCTCTTCTTGGCGGCGCGCTTGATCTTCTTTCAGCTCCCGCAGCTGTTCTGCCTGACAGCGTGCTTGCTCTTCTTGGCGGCGCGCTTGATCTTCTTTCAGCTCCCGCAGCTGTTCTGCCATCATTTGCTGCAGCTGTAGCAGAAGATCCACCTGCACAGGCTTGGCTTCTGCATCGCTGGTTTGAGCTGCAGCACCCTCTTCTCTCACACGCTGCGCTTCTGACATAGCACGGGTACTCACTCCTCTTACGTCCTGCGGCACTAGCGGCATTTTTCTCCAATCCCACTTCTGACACCAAATGTTACGTGCCTGACGTCACGTTCCTAACTATGCGGGCTTGGGTTACGGGATTGGATGAAATTAAACACTAATACCGGTTTTCAGACTTTCTATTGCACTTAAGTGACAGCGTCCACGGATACGGATAAGTTATCGGCGTTCCTCTCCAGCAGAGTCCGGCCGACTGACACAACTTTGCCGTTCACTGTTCACGCTGACTTAACTCACTTAACTGACTGCACTTCACTATTTCACTGTACTTCACTATTTCACTCACTTTTCTTCTTTTCACTTCTTCCTTTTCTTCCGAATCGCTTTGGACTTAGAACTCAACTGCCAGCGGTGAGCCGCAGTTCCGCTTATATACCCCCGGTCAGGTTCTAGAACATTCAATTTCGTTATTCTTTTTGATCGTCATGCCTCCAGAACCTTCCAATAATTTCGTTATTCATTTTTATTTATTCTCCTTCTCGCTCCTTAATTTTTCATTACTTTCACTCAAATATTCCAGAAAGTTCGACAAAACTTCCATCAACTAAAAAACTTCATGTTTACGGCGGGACTCGAACTCGGGGTCTCTGTGGTGTAATCCACACGCCTTACCGATTACACCAACTCGTGTTGACAATTCACGACGAAATTTACAATCTCTAGGCAACGTTTGACAACCATCCATTGACGTCATGATGTCAAAGAGTTTTCTGTCACAATATGATAATAAAAGATTATATTATCCATTCATATTCTTGCATTTTCTTGTAGCTGCATTACCTTTCTAGAAACTAAAGCAACTTTGTAAAAGTTGAAGCCACAATTTCTACTAGTGTTGCGGCCATTGACCGCACGGGTGCATACTTTTGACTTGGTGAGATTCCTGAAAACCTTTTCAGGAATCACACTAGCTAATGGAAAAAAAGTACAAAAACCGTAGTAGTGAGTAATCGAATTTAGATAGAAAGGTCTGTTAAAATGAATATATTTTGACATAGGTAGGTAATAATGTTATCCAGTACATTTAGTTTAAATTTCATTGTCATTTTGTGTAGACAATGATCGCTTGAAGCTTACGACTAGCGACTGCGGGATACGTTTGGTATTTTCCCCCTCTAAAACACCTTACATCGGTTCAATTATTTAGGAAATACGATGAGACTAAGAAAACGCCAAGAAATTTACATTATATTTTATTATCTTTGTCTTTAATAAAGTAATTACAGGTAGGCACTAAAAAAATAATCATGCATATTGAAGACCATAATACAATAACATATTTCTTAGATACAACAAACACCGCATCCTCTCTTGAGAAATAAACAGCCGGAGGCTTTAGTGCCGATGTTTTGACATTCGCTGACCACAACTAGTAATGGCACGGGGCCGGGAACACATTGACTGAGTATCGTGTTCCTAGAGCGAATCGAGGGCAGTTAGTTAACAATAATATATCCCAATGAGATAGCGAACATCAAGCGTGCTTACAGACTAGTGGCGGGCAGTGCGAGCACCCATCCCCGGAACAGTGAACACTGGTAGGCCGCGGCCCGCGACCAGCCCGAAACAATAACTTCAACATGACGCAAAAATAAACAATAAAAGCTTCAATAAAATGTACATGTCACGCCGTTTCCATAGAAGGCACGTATTCGTAAAAGAAAAAAGGATCCCCTTTTTAAAAAAGCTATCTTGTTACTTAGTAAAAACTACCAGCTAGTGTATTACAAAACAATTAGACGTACTTTAATTATGAAGCTATCATTTGTGTGCTATTAAACAGTGAACTTTACGCAAAATTCAGTTTACCAGCCCAATTATTGCTCATTTTTATAGGAAATTTGCCTAATACTATGGAAAAAATATAAAATTATAACGGTTTTAGTAACTTTCATCATTTTATTTATTTTACTAAATAAATAGCATTGAATTACCTACTAACGAAAAATATGGTTTACCCCTAAATAAAAAAGATAAATTCAGGTATAAATTACACAGGTATAGTGTGTCTAGCGCCAAAATTAATAAACTCGGGTGCTTTCTATATAGAAGCATGGTTCCTTTACTAAATTGTGTTATATTGAATCGTCTCTTCACGTTACAATAATTATTATATATTTTTTAACTTTATTCGTTCAGACACTAAATATCAATAATTACACAAAGCTATCTACATGAGCCACTCTTAACCGTTTTGTGTTAGTGTTGCCAGGTTGAAATATAGGTCAGGCCATAGACAATGTATGGCGTATTTCATGGATAAAAGATTTCATCTTCAGTGAGAGGCAGTATACTTCTGCACCGGCAACCTAGTTATTATGTTGGTAAACACCATTGTCTGGGAATGATTCGTAATGATTGCATTTATATCTTCAGCCGCGTCTCACTTTCCGGCTCCGACGACGTAAACTGGACATTCTGAAAAAAAAAAAGTTTATATTGAAGGTATACTAGTACTTGAACATGTCTAGACAAATAATGATCAGCTTGAAGTCAATAAGGTTTCTCGTTATCGTTTGCACCAGGGGAGGTAGGACACACCAACTCCAGCCTTAGCATCCCCCTGAATTACCTCTAAGTCGTCGCTGTTTTTTTATTAATATTTCCCTAGATATTTTTCTGATTTTCATATTCATAATATAAGTTTTTTCATATGTTTCGATTACCCGAATTGATCACAGTCCAATTCATTTGGGAAAATCGGTGTTATTCGGTATCATGTTTACGGTCAAGAAGATGCAGGATTACTTAAAGCAAAAAACAGGTGGTCTCTTTTAAAACATTTAAATAAAAAGAGACTTTGTTGTCTCTCTACAGACACTAATAAATACCACCAAGTTCCCTCCCATTCCCATCCTATTGCATTGCATTCACTAGAGGAATGTAACTATTGACCACATAATCTATTTTGAAATTTTTACGTGTATAGCTCCATTTTTAGTCAATAAGAGTCTGACACTTACTCTCTCGTTACCCTGGACGAGATAAATTATTTGATCAAAATGGTCCTTTTTGCTTTCCTCAATGGGGTCTCAACTGGTGTTTGTGTAGAAAGTATTTGGCTAAACCGTGAGTATGAAGTTTTTGCCAAAGCCATCATAAACAGGTTCCTCGAGAAATACTTTCAGAAACTAATCCAAACTAATATTATAAATGCGAAAGTAACTCTGTCAGTCTTTTCTTCACGCCTAAACTACTCGACTAGAAATCGAGAAAGGACGTAGGATAGCTTTTAAACATAATCTGCAGGAAGTCACTATACCACGCGAACAAAGTCGAGGGCAAAAGCTAGTTTAGTGATATAAAATAGTAAGTAATAGAGGTCGGTACAAACAACAGAGTTGAGGCGACTACTGGCAGCACTGCTTGCGCACGTTGTCGGTGTGCGAGGGCCGCACGTCCGTGGGCTCCGCGTCCGGCCGGATCACGTCGCCCTCCGGCGGGTCACGCATCTGCTTCTGAGATACGATCCTGTAGATTTCTGCAATGTAACAAACGTTTGTTTATTTATTAACTTTTTTAACTAGGAGAGGGGCCACTATTGTCACCCAGGGGACACCTCAGGATGGATGCCACAGGCGGGGTAGGCCCTGGAAAAGATGGCGCGACGATCTAGACTGGACGCCTTTTGTCGAGACTAGTGGACACGGTCCTTTCCCCAGCAGTGGGACATTATAGGCTAGTGAAAAACACTAGGATTTATTCTTATGTGGTCGCATTTACATACATACACATCGCAGACTCAGAACAACAACTAGTGAACTGCCTAGCCAAAGCCAATTGTGCAGTTACAATTTTTGTAAAGATTTTTTTTTTTTTTTTATTGATTATAGGTTCGCGCTTGACCGCTATCTCACCTGATGGAAAGCGACGATGCGGTCGACGATGGAGCGCGCTTACCTAGAAGTAACCTATTCACTCTTGACTTAAAGATACCCAGATTGTAACTATCAGGAAACACCGACTCCGGCAAGGAATTCCACTCCTTGGCTGTACGCATGATGAATGTGCTCCCAAAACGTTTTGTACGTATATGTGGGACATCCACCATGTACCGGTGGCGCAATGCCGTACGTCTGGTGGTCCGATGATGGAACGGGCTAGGCGGAATTAAATTATGTAATTCCAACGCACATTCCCCGAAATGCAACCGGTAGAAAACCGACAGGCTAGCAACTCGGCGTCGATGCTCAAGACTTTGAAGTCTCGACTCGACAAGTGCATCATCGCCAATGATCCTCTTGGCTCGCCTCTCAATAGACTCAAGCGCATCAAGTTGGTATCGGGCAGATCCGTCCCAAAGATGAGAGCAGTACTCCATAACCGATCGAACTTGCGCCTGATAAAGTTTAAGCAGCTGTTCCGGCGTAAAGTATTGTCTAACCCTTGCGAGGATTCCCAACTTTTTTGCAGCCAGTTGAGCTTTTGCTTCGATGTATGGCCCAAAATTGAGAGTAGATATATTTAAATAATGCTGTTTCGTTGGCCATACTTGAGAGCCGTGGTCATAAATTCTAATGACTGTCGAACAAGAGGTCGGGTTACGTTATTGCGGATATAATTTTAAAAATATGTCATTTGCCTTTAATTGTGCCCTGTATAATGGAAATAGGGGCACCCTGTACATACATGCTTAGATTTCTTTTATCGGGGATGAACAAGGTAGTGTTCTGTTATGTTATTTTGACTTGTTGTGTATATTTTGATGTGTTATAAACAAACTAGCTGCTCTCGCGCGGTTTCACCCGCTGCTTAGCTCCATTTGATCGTAGCGTGATGTTTTATAGCTTATAGCGCTCAGGAACATTATAGATATCTATCAGTGAAAGAATTTTGACAATCCGACCAGCGGTTCCAAAGATTACCCCCTACATACAAACTTACAAATATGACCTCTTTATACAATTAATAGTATAGATACATTCCTAATTTAAATATACAGGATATTTTTTTATAAAAATATGTTACAAAAGAGAATGGATTTTGAATGACAGGTCAGGTTATATCGCGTATTGCGACTACGAGGCAGCACTACAGCTATACCTTGATTTATGTGATTTATTTCCCTTGTGTTTTTATAAATTTCAAAATACAATTGATGCTGATCCCATTGTTTTGGTGTTATCTTATGCATTTGAAATTTTATCCTCATACACATTCAAATAAACGGCTTATCATAATATAAAGCCGATGAACCCTTTTATAAGCATAAAAAACAATCACATCAAAAACAAATATACTATAAACTATATGGGACATATTTCCTTTGTCCGTATCAGCATATAACAGAGCTGACATATCATTTATCATTTGACCTTACCACCGACTACCGCATCGAGTGAAATGACCCCAAAATAGTTGACATTGTAATTGCGTGCCAGAGAGGTCTAAATATAGAAGGTGACGGACTGACGGTGTTACGACGCCCCAAACTGACGGACGTTGACTTATATCGATTTCATCTACAATCTAACTGTGTATGATGTTATATTGACAGTTTCCATATATGGGCAGACCGGGTTTTAGATAAAAAATGTGATATACTAGCGCCGCCCCTGCTGCACAGATGTTCAGCTACGTCCGAGGCAGTCATTTGTTTTTTTTTTTTTTTTTTGGGAAACCGGTACGTCACCTAGATGTTTGCTATTTACCGAATTCCCTCTACTTTTCTAAAGTTTTCTCTATAAGAAATATATTTTTCTGATCTTAGCGAACACATTATAAGAAGAATTATTGGAATCGGTCTAGCCATAGCCATGACCAAGAGAATTTCGAGATTGAGATTTGTTTTATATGTATAGATTTTAAAAACTTATACAACTAATACAAATGTTATTGTCGCTGCTATGCACCTACCTATAGTAAACAAACGAAAATGTATATCTAATTATATAACAATTTTGCTTTAAAATCAACCCCCAATCTATCCTGTCAACTGTGCAGTCCCTAAAAAATGCAATGTCAAACCAATTTCACGATTCCCTTACATTTAAACATAACCATGTTTAATTAAGAGAGAAATATGAGTTAACGAAGCATAATTACCAGTTAGAATGTTCTGGAATGCAGGCTCGACGTTAGTTGAGTCGAGAGCGGATGTTTCAATAAAACTAAGTCCGTTCCTTTCTGCAAATGCCTTCGCTTCTTCTGTTGGGATGGATCTGGAAATATGAACAAGTTCATATTAAAATACAAATGATAAAATTGAAAAAGATGGAGAGAAAAATAGATATCTTCATTACTGTTTTCTTAGTTAACTTTCAATGCATATGAGAGCATCAATATAAAGCATTTCGGCCTAAAGAGTAAATCTGTGATCATTATAACAAGCAATCAAAACAGCACAAGTTTTAAGTAAATGTATGAAACTATAAATTGTACATTGTCTTATTCATACTGGATGGTAAAGTACGCAATATAGAGCTACTCTGTGAAAAGATAGACTTGAAATGCCAATAAATAAATAAACAAAGCCTATTTTGTACTAAAAAAGGTCAATAATACTTAAATATCCTTACATAAATAATGGTATTGAAAGAATCATTTACCTGAGGTGCCTAAGATCGCTCTTGTTACCGACAAGCATGATCAATATATTTTGATCAGCGTGATCGCGGAGTTCACGCAACCATCGCTCGACGTTCTCATAGGACAGATGCTTGGCTATGTCGTAGACCAGCAGCGCGCCTACCGCACCGCGGTAATACGCCGACGTGATCGCACGGTACCGCTCTTGTCCGGCCGTATCCCATATCTGGGCTTTTATGGTTTTACCGTCCACCTGGGAACAATATAAAAATACTGTTATTACTGCTCTTAGAATAAAAACGACACTTACATTAGAAGCAAAATAAATCAATTGCAATAAAAATTCTCGATAAAACAGACTTATATTTATACCAGTTAGTACTATTTCCCTAAAGTGGATATTCTAAGATACGAACATTAACGACGTTGCATCACACTTTCATAAACAACCCTGTAGTTGCCGAAGTAACTAAGTTAATTGAAACCTTTAGCTGTGGGCTAAAGGTTCTAATTAGTAGAACCAATTAAACTATAACAAAGGCGCCATTAACATAGTGTAGTGGTACGATTTCTTGTTAACGTTTTCTTTAGAACTATTTCCCTAATACATAAACGTTCATGTGTTTATTTGTAACAAAAGAATCGTTAGGGGAGGTCGTTACCCCTCGCGACGTGGCCGCCGACCCTTCATACTACGAACTATGTATTTTACTTTTCTTTAGAGATATTTTTGAAACATTAATAACCTCTTATCTTAGGAGGTGAAGGCACTCACGATTATATATATACGTCTTTAATTTTTACTGTTGAACTTAATTACTGTTCTAGGCTGGGATGTGAATTGACAATACGTTCAATATAATGAAACATCTGATAGGTCACCGATCTTGGAGTACTTTCACCCCTGAAATTCTTCAGGATAGTTCAACAAGTTCGTCTACGTATTTTTATAAGTAGACCTACGCTTATTTGTAATGATCGCTGTTAATATCCAAGCTTTGATTACGGGAACCTATGGCTGTAGATACTTAATCATTAGTTAGATTAGATTTAATCAGTAGATTAGATGACATTCTGTAGACGCTTAATGTAGATCAAATTGAGGAATATAAAAACAAAGGTTGATATTCGGAACAGTTTCTCGCTTATTTTAAGTAACTACCAAAAAAGCGAGTTTCTAACAAGCCGTTGCTTAATAATTTCTAAATTCAATGCCTAGCTTATTATACCAAAAAAGCCTATTATATTGTAGCTATGAAATCTGCGGGTTCTTTTTGTAATTCTCAATAATAAATCACATTGGTTAAATACAATCAATAGCGCAGTCTGCCTAACGGTTCATCGTATGGGGTCACTGGTTTAGCGATGTATGTACAATGGTACATGTGTTGGCGTGTGACGTCACGCCTCTATGACTACGCCTGTCCTGCTGCAGGAACAACAAACCATTCTGAGTAGTGCACCGTTATACGGAAGCTGTGCAAACGAAATGCTTAACAGATTCTTATGGAGGAAGTAGAATTTGGAGAATCGAGATTCTTAAGTTTATGTGACAATAAGCAAACCTACCCAAAATAATCATGTACTTTATGAAAGACTAAATTTCAAAGACTTCTTGGTACATTTTAAAAACTAGGTAACAGCTGTCATTTATCATTTTGTGAAACAAAATTAATTAAATTTCGTTTAAAAAACAAGACTCACCCAATTCGCTCATAATTAAATTGGGCTAATAGGCAATATTCTTGACTAAAGTGGGCGGATGTTTTTTAGTTCATATAAATAATATTAACTTGAATTGTGTCTATAGTAATTTCTATTATGGCAAAGAGAAGAGCATAATTGTCAGAACACGAAATTATTCTTCTTTGATCTGAAATGAACTAAATTGTCGAGCTATCTTTAAACTTATTTAATTATTAAAAGTTTACAACATTTAATTACAGTAGATTACAATAAAATTTCATTGTGACGCTAACAGTGGCGTTGTAGATTAATTCTTTCTATAATGTGTGTGCTGATTCACTGAGTTGCTGTGCAAATACGAAGGTTTAATCAAATATGAGTCAAAGCAAACACTCGTTCATATTACAGATATTGTTTTTAATTTTTCACTAACTACGTAAATATGTATGTACGTAGATTAGTTTTTAATCGAATTTAAACATTATTGTTTTGTAATTAAGTTGAAAATCTACCTACAGTACATTATACGAAAGTAAAAAAGCAGATTTTTGGATTATTACTTTATTACGTTTTATTGAGCGCAGTATAACAGCCGTGATTGCGAACAATTTTATGAATAAGTTATGAACGACCAACATTAGTCTTGCACGAAGGCAATTTTCAAATAACAGACTAGGTATCTATGTAGCTATCTGCGCATTTTACTTTCGACTGAGATAAAAATAGAAATCGATATGTACGAAATAATATGTAAAGCAGACTGGCTATTTTTATGATATCTGGTTAGAAATAGTTTTCGAAAAAGAGATAAACTTAGTGAGAGGGAAAGATTATTTCGACACTTGCAAGTAATTTTTGCCGTCACCGTATAATCTTGATTAATCTAAAGTTTGTATATTATATCATATCTATGTATTAATAGGTACCATGAAATTATGGTAATGTATTAATAAACGTTTTTCAATATCAGTTCAGGCAGTAGCATTCATTGCAGCCGTAAAAAATGTTAAGAAGTGAATAAATCGCCACAAAGTCTGGTTATAAAAGAAAAGACATCGTGAAGAACTAAGGATACTACGAAGGAGACTTGACAGCTCCATGTTATATGAGTAAATCTTGACCTTTGCAACAACGTGTGTTAAGCCGATTATACGTAAGGAGGTTATTGATTTAAGAACTTCACATCTACAGAGCGCAGTTATAAACTTTTAAAAATAAAATGGAGTTGTTATAGAATTAGAAGCAACAACGTTTCCCCTGCTGGATACCCTTGCAGTCAATCTACTTGGAGGCTTATAAACACTGTGATGTTGATATAAATTGTTCGAGTAAAGTAGCTAAGTGCCACCCTATAATTGTTTGCCTATTTAGTTTTAAATCTGTGATGACAAGGATTATAAACGCGGGCAGGAGAACCTACTTTAATTCTTGCTCGTTTTTCTCCATTGGAGTCTACACTTTGGAACAAGCAAATAGCTTCACTAAGAGGACTGACAAACATACTGACACTTTTTATCTTTAAGCATTGTTTGATGTTCCAAGGGTGCCTGAAGAGTCTAATCGAAATAAATGATTTTGACTTTGATTTTAATATGTAAAGATAATCAAATCATTGTTTTGCAATAATGTCAATAACATATTGAAGACTAGTAAGTATTTTTTACCTTATTGATTTCTACAAGTTTAATTGAAAATAAAGTCCAGCTTGAATGTGGAGTAGCCGAAAATTATATAAGCTGTAGGTCTTAGCAGTCTTAGCTATTAGTCTTATTAGGACACTCACTATCACAATTCTTGTGATACAAAAAAAAACCATATATATGGTCAAATTGAGAACCATCCTCCTTTTTGGAAGTCGGTTAAAAAATATGAATTTGGCAGCCACTGTTAATGAAATTGAAATAAATTCAAAACATGTTCATTAAAAAATAATTCATTGTATCTGGTGTTGATACTAAGATTTGATTTATCAAACTAAAGGAAAAATAGGACATACACAAATGTCCTACTCTTCTCTTATTATAAAGCATTATTTAATAGCATTTTCTTATCACCAATTAATGCATACAGGTGTGATAAGTCAAGGCAATGTGCATTGATCACTAACCAACACTATCTACTGATAACACTGAAAATGATTATCTACAAATATTTTAAATAGGTAGATAAACAGTTTATTGATGTCCAAAAAATATTTAATTATGACCTGTAATACTGATATGCCTAGTTAATTTTTGATAACTACTATGTATTCTTTGATTAGACAGAATTATTTTGGGAAGGTAGAATTTATTTCAAGATTTCATATTTTATGTAAAATATTGCAAGGACCTTTAACACACCTAAACTTTTATCCAATTAACTATTGAAAATTGATGTTAAGTAGTAATAGTGACTGTTTTTTTTTACCACAACAGGAAAGACATTCAATGTTCCATTTATTTTGAAATAGGGAAACAACCAACAAATCTAAAAATATGGGTACTTAATGACATCAATATCAAAAATAAATCTTTTTGGAGATTAGGGGAATATTTTCCCACATTCGTAAATCAAATCAAGCAATCTTGCCCCCATAGTTACAGTACAATAGTTTCTCTTATCTGATGAAACACAATTGAATTTTAATATAATCAATTGAACATAATTGGGCCATGAGATTACAATTAATTAACAAGTGATTCAATCACCATTTATAAGTTAAAAAATTATAATTTAAATTGTCTGAAGAGCTACCATTTTTTATTTATTAATTTAAAAATAAATTGACAAGGGAATATTTCTACGAATAAACATATTTGACTTTTGATTGTGTAACTATTTACTAATTTATGTTTTATGCCTTAGTTACTTGACTTACATATTTTAAGTAACATTTTATTATTGCAAAAGAAGCTGTCTAGTTGCTGTGTAGTCACGAAAATAGGCTTCATTAGCCATATTTTTCAACTATTGCTTAGTTAATGAAACTGTCATAGTTTGTAATTAATGCTTGATTGACCAGGCACAAAGAGTAACACTATACATTAAAATTATTTAGCAAATTATGTTCCTATAAAATGTTCTGTTTAAGACTTCATTTGTTTTTTATTCAGAATGCTTCTCTATTTAGATATCTCCCATCATAAACAAACTCAGCAAAGTTAGAAAGTAAAGATATTATCATTGTTGTTGTTAAATTCAAGTAAAGTAATGAACAATAGCTACCATTTTTTACTGTGTGAATGTAGAATTTAGCTGTTTATTTTGTAAATTAGACAATTATGACAAATTTATAAAACAAACATTATAATCTTTGTATGCTAACAAGATACATTATATCAATATTGTTTTAATTTATCTAAAATAATATTTTATATTCTTTTTTATGCCTTCAGTTACTAACTAAGATGTTTAAGAAGTTTCATTAGATTTTATTGCTTTTTAACTTGGAATAAATAGGATACTCATAATTTCGTTCAAGTGGGTGACAAAGACTAGAAAATCAATGTGCCATTGTTATATTATGGCATTATACCTATGTATAGTCAAAGTCCAGATAATATTTTGTACTGCTTTGCCACAGAGATTGCCAAAAACATTTTTATCAGAACTATTTTTGAATCATTTGATTATAGATTTTTTTAATAAACAATTACTTTAGTACTGAATGATCCTTCCTAAATAAATTATTATATGTTATGTATTAAAGTTCTTTGTCTTCTTTTGGTAAACTTCTGCTAATAAACCAACACACTATACAACAGTATGCTTTGGAAAACAAATTGTAAATACTGAGAATGAGAAAAAAACACAAAGGGAATACAGTTCTAGTAAGACAGGAACATTAGCATAACAATTAACATAAGCTGTGATACATAAACATTAAAAAATATTTACCTCTATACTTCTTGTTGCAAATTCCACACCAATTGTGGATTTAGACTCTAAGTTAAATTCATTTCTAGTGAAACGTGATAGGAGACTGCTTTTACCGACTCCAGAATCACCTATTAGGACAACTGAAACAAAGAACAATAGCAAACATCATCATATGCTTGTTTTAACAAGAAATACCTGTTCGTATCCACATATTTCTGTTAGAAACGTAACAGTTAATGATTAGATCATAAGTGAGCTGGAAGGTGACTCACGAATACCTAAATTTTACGAGAAATCGATCGATGTGACTCAATCAGCTGATGAGTTACTAACTTACTTATTTCTAATCAAAATTACGTTACAACAAACAGTTAATCACAGTTCCGACTTTTAACACACAAAACTAAGACTATTATAATACAAAACCAAAAGGAAAATCAAATCAATCACTTTTTTCCTACGTCATTCTGAGATGAAACAATGGTTTTTGAAGTTTCACTTCAAAATCAAATATCTCCCTCAAGATAACTGCAGGAGCATTAAGATACAGAGTCTAGAATAGAAATAATGTTACCTTTAAACAAATAATCGTATTCGTCCTCTCTTGTGCCCATTTTGATTTATCTAGAGCTCTCTTCTAATCGACGTCAAAATCGGTCAACTATAAAACGTCAAGATGAAACGTAAACAAAAATAACTGGAGACACAAATATCACAGTTTTTATAAACACTGCACAGTTTCCGGATTATCACTTTTGAGTAAAGATTAATTAGATTTATACAGGTTCCAAACTATTAAAATCCTAAATTGTCATAGGGACAAAATGGCGGATTGTTTTATTACGCCCCTCTTAGGTGCGTTCGAAACTTATAAACAAGATTATTTATAGATAAGATTTGGATACTAAACTTATTTAAGAAATATTTTATACTGTAATGACTTTGAACTAGATCCAAATTTATAATGTTACTACAAATCAAATTCGTATGTACGTAATGGAACTAAAATATTTGTTAAAATTGAAATATAAATTTGTTTTAAATCTTTTTACTAGTTTCAGAACGCACTTTAGAAATGTTGACGGGCTACGTGACAAGCTGCCAACATACAGAAATGCGTGTCACAGATAAGATTTTCCAAGGATAATATACGTTTAGAAATAATAATAAAGTAAAAGTTTAACAATATTTTTATATTTATTTATTTTATAAGAATTTATACAACTAATATACTACAACACTTATTACACTATTACGCGGTGGCAGCGACAGCTTCTTCATCGTCGCTATCATCTTGCACTTCTTTAGTCAATGTCTTGTCTACATAAACAAATGGGTCAATCTTGAGCTTCTCCGGGGACGGTGGGCTGACAATCAAGCACCTTAAAAAATTAAGTTAATTAATTCAGTAAGAATCATTTCCGTTAGACACATTACTGGAGACCTAGTCTTTCCTCCCCAATATCTTAAACTCCAAATAGACGGCAATGCACTTCGAAATCATCTGGTAACGGCGTCGATTGCTAACAATCAGTTAATATGACTGCTCATTTGCCAACCTATCCAAAGCCATACTTTTTGAGTAGAAATCATGTTCTAAATTAGTTTGGTCCAATGTTTGAGCATACCTTGTTATAAAAAGACCATCACGCTTCGGTCGTGCTGACTGCAAATCTTTAAGCAGAGCTTCCAGGTTTTCTGCTACAAGTTTAGGATCCATATTCAACTGAAAAACAAAAGTATTTATCAGAAGATTTTTAACGGAACAAAAACGTAACGTAACGTAACGTAACGTAAACGTAAGAGGGAAAAATACGAAAAATACGTTTACGTAATTTGAAATTATGCCATATTGCCATATTAGAAAAATAATCAAAGTTATGTTGAACTACCCACCCTTCCAATAGGAACTTCAACAAATCCATAGTTTTCTTGATGCTCATCCTTCAGCACTCTGTACTGGACGCCTCCAGAAAATTTCTTCACCAATTCTCCAAGCTTATTGTCTAAAGTGCCAGCACGCAGGTTAGGGAATCGCCTCTTCATCAGACCACGGATTGGCACCAAATCTGTCAGGATATTCGGATGCGCCAGCACATAGTCGTAATCACTAAGCTTGATTTGACCTTCCTAAAACAATATACTTTTTTTGTGAATAGAGTTTGTTTGTGTATGAATATGTTCTGATGATAATATGTGCATTCCATATTGGTCATAAAACATAAAACTTGATTTTGTGGAAAAATTCACAAGTGGAATACCTGAATTTTCTTAATAAGGTCAGTTCCACCGGCAATAGTAGCTCCTGCGTCTGTCGCCTCCTTGATAAGCTCCGAGCCTTTACAGAATGCCATTATCGTGCGTTCTTCATCACGCGGGAACAGGTTAGGTAGCAGTGAGAGACGCGTGAAACTGTCCATGAAACGATTCTGGCAACAAAAAAATAATAATTTGGTGTATTCACTAGTGTCAGTTTATGACGCCGTAGCACTAATGAGGTTTCAAAATACGAAACTTTTCAAAAAGTTTCAGTAGCAAGCAAGCAAGCAGACAACAAGTAGATCTGTTTTAGACTTTAAAATTATGAGCAGTCACCAGTCTTTTGGTCTTCCTTTTTGAGAAGATTTTATTGTCATTGTGCACTATCATTTTGATAGGAGTAAAACCTATTTTCACTGGAATCCAATTATAAAATTATAAAACTTAATTGCTATGCCTGCCTGCTATGCATGTCTGGCTGACCCATGACAAACTGGCCCAAATACAGAGCACTGCACTCCATGTACTACAATGCTTCAGCCCATTTGGGCTGAGCACACTATCGATGGGGCCTAATAGCCTGATGTACAGATGGGGTTGCAATTGCAATAGCATGATTATGAGCGGTAGCCTCCAGTTCAGAGCAGGGAAAAGTATTGGGGTTTTTAAGAAGTAAGAGTCTTAGCATAAGGAGATGCTAAGACAGTTTACCCATGGTGCATGAAGTCATTTGATGAACTGAACTCCGCCCAAAAAAATCTTTAACTGCTTATTATGTTGTAAAATATAACAGAAAATATCATTTTTCTATATTAGAAACAAAGTATTTGAAAACAAAACTTTTCTGTCTGTAAACAATACTCATATCACAAACCTTTTTTGCAGCAGCCATATTGAATTCAATCTGTGCTGATACCAATGCATTGGGAACATTGTACATGGAGGGATGATGTGTTTGTTGGTGAGCCTTTACAGCATCTTCAGCAGTGTACACTATCCAACGGTAGTACTTGAGTGGGTAGACATTATCTTTTGGGATTGGCTTGAATGTATCATCTAGATGCTTGCTGACATTTGATTGAACATTCCTGGAATGAAATATTGGTCATAGCATTATTAAGACTGACTTATAAATTGAATTTCTGTCTGTTAGATACAGGGAGCACGTAAACTTTCTATTAGAATAAAATGCTTTAGGGTGCTTTAGCAGCCTGTCCCTCTTGTGACACACTTACATAGCCATTTTATGATATTTCCCACTCAAACACAAGAACTCACTTATTTAAAGTGACTGCATTTTACACCTTTATCATGCTTTCTAAGAAACAAGTTTGATATATATAGTAGTAGTAGTGATATATATATTCATTTGCAAACAAGACCACTAACAATCACAAAACAACATTGGTATGATTATAAAAGAGCAATATATATATTTTTTAAACTTACTTATCTTTTCCTCTCTGATTGTGTGGTATGAAGCCAACTTTCGTGACTTCAACCTTAACCTTCTTAGCACGGGCCTTCGCCCTGGTACCCTTACGAGCGGCATAGGTCACAGTTGCAGTGTGTAAGCTTCTCTGGAAGGCAATTGCACAAAAGGATGTGAAACCTCTGATAATAATATACCAATTAGTAATATATTATATTAGGTACTTAGACTACTTACTTATTTATATTTTAACAACAATTTTGTTATGTTAATTATATAATAAATAATGTTAATAATAAATTATATAAAGTAATTTAAATAGATTCTTAATAGAATGTCGAGGTTATTGAATTTATATTTTATATTATTTTATAAAATTGAACTAATGTAGTCCAAATATGAGATATTAATAATGAATAATACTCACCAAATTCGAAGTGTTGCTTTTATAAAATGTTAAAGAATTAGTGAACAAGGAACCTGAAAATAAATACGGCTGATATTTATTTTTATAAATGTAAACATAACCCAATAAGTAACAATATATGATAAACTTACGGAACATCGTCCCAGCCATGATTAGCTTGGTTGTTTTATCTTTTGCTGACTAGAAATAATAAACTTTGTTTTGATATTTCATTTGATCAGTCCGATTTTGAGGTTAACCAGCAATCATTTAGAATTGACAGCTGCTTTCTTTTACTTCTGACTTCATTCGTTTAAAAAATATGTGGCGAAAGAATTGAAATTATGGTTTTTGAAAACTGGCAACATTTTTCAAAACGCCCTTTCAAATTATCTAAACTGTCTACTAATTCAGTATAATCTATGTTCAATTCAAAACAACAATCGCAACCAACATCTATCGCGGTTTTATAGCGGTTGAAGTTTTTATTAATAAAATAATATTGAATCGAAATGTATTAAACAAGTAAGTTTAATTATAAAATAAGTGTAAAAACTCATCATGGAGAAAGTAAACTGGAGTTTACTTGCGATATCACTTTGTGTTTTGCTGTGGGGTGTGGCCGGCCAGTATGAATGGCAAATTCGTGATGCTTTTGACGAAATTAGAGGCAAAATTGACAAGGTCTCAGCTGATAATTGCTTTATCACTCACCTAGATGATTTGTATTTGCCAGAAGATTCAGTTTCCCATCATCCTGATGTGAAAGAGATCAACATAAACCCAGTGTTTCCGAATCGTACAGCGATGTTGCATTTACACAACATGGCTATGAACCGAGCGTTTTTCTGGAGTTATATTTTACAGTCTCGGTTTATTAGGCCGGCTATCAACGATACTTACGACCCTGGAATGATGTATTATTTCCTGTCGTCGGTGGCCGACGTATCTGCGAACCCGTACATTAACGCCAGTTCGATATATTTCTCACCAAATATGTCTTATACATCTTCGTACAGAGGATTCTTCAATAAAACTATGCCTAGATTTGCACCTAGGGCATTTAGGGCTGATGATTTCAATGACCCTGTACATTTGCAAAAGATATCTACAATGAATACATTCCATGTTGAGGATCTTGGTGCATTTGACCCAGAGAGTTTGTCTAAGGATTATACTTCAGAGTTCTATAGAATCAATGAATGGTACAAGAAATGGCTACCTGATAGAGTTTCTAAGCGCCATGACACGAAGACTACATACCAAGTGGAGATCAGATATGCCAACAATACAAATGAGACATTTACTTTCCACGGACCACCAGGCAATGATGAGGTTTGTATACAGTTTCTTATTTAATTCCATTTCAATCTCATTAGTTTTCAAATGGATTTTATTTTACCTTGGATATAGTCTTTCTTATAAGTAATAATTGTAATAAATCTGAAGAAAGTAATTTTTAAAATATTATCCCACCAACAGTTATGATAATTCTCTACTTAAATAGATTAAATATTGCGCAATTTCATATTCTTATTATAAGTATTTGTTTCAATAACTATTCAGATAATACCTAGTTATTTGGTCATGTTATCATAAAAATAATTAATGTTTTCATAACAAACATCTATCAGAGATGATTATAAAGTAGGAATTTCCTTAAAAACAACTTGTTTTGAATTGTTACGAACCTCCTTGTTTGATAAACAATAATTTATATGAGAAAAAATATATTCTTAATTTTTTTCTCATTAAATTAATAGAGATATACATATTATGATGTTAAGTATAATTACATGTTTAAAATATTATTATAAAAAAATTAGGAATATATTGAAACATTAGGTATGAAAAAAAGAAGGCCTACATATATCATTGATCTTTTTCAGAACCCTGGCCCAGTAAACTGGACTCGCCCATACTTTGACTGCGGTAGACTGAACAAATGGCTGGTTGCAGCTGTGTCTCCCGTAGCCGACATCTACCCTCGCCATACACAATTTAGGCATATCGAGTATCCTACGTAAGTAATACCATTGTACCTAATAAATTCAAGAGTGATTTACTAGCAAGTGCCTTATGTAATGCAGTCAATTCTGTATTTGTTTTATTTTATATATTAAAAAGTTCAATAAAACTGGCAACTTATTATATAATACAAACTATTATAGCCCATATTAAATGGGCAATAGAGTATCCTGTAAGTAATTATGGCTCTTAAGTTTCCCAAGATAAAGTATACTTTAGACATATAAAAATCTTAAGTTTTATTATTTTGCTTTTCCAGGTACACTGCAGCTGTTGTGATGGAGTTAGACTATGACAGGATAGATATAAATCAGTGTCCACCGAGTTTAGGTAATGATCGACCGAATAGATTTGCGTCAACTGCAAGGTGCAAAGAAACTACTGAGGTAAGTTTTTTTTTTAATGTCGTAAGCAATCAGCGCTAGCGGAGATACTACCAGTGCCGGCCCCTTGTGAGTTATTATTGGATTTGGACTCCGGTTCAGTACGACCGACGTATCTTGGCGAGTCTGAAGTTAGCCGTTTGTCTGTGCAGTGGATCTTTTAGGGACATAATTGTGTACTGCGCAGCTAATCGGCTAACTTCAGACTCGCCAAGATACGTTGGCGATATTGTAACCTAATTCATATGGCGAAACAACGTAAATGTTGCTTCACGCAGATTTTGTTTGTCTAGCCAGCCCATTCGCGCCGAAGTATGGCTCTCCAATACTTATTAATGACTTTGTATAAAAAAATTTGAGACATGCGAAACATAACAATAAGGTAACTCACTATTTATTACATAATACAAGTGGGTGGTTAACTAATAGACCCCAGAGAAAACTGGGTCATATATTGACATGAGTCTGCCTACTTCCTACCCTATTCCGATATTCGTCAGTTAAGTCTCGTTTTTCTGTTTAATAAACATGACGTTGTTTGTAATTCGAGTTTACAATGACATACACAGTACACACTAGACGAATCGCTTACACACTACCAATTACCGGCACTTAGGCCTTTATACATCACACCATCAGCCTGTAAGTGCGTGCCTCGGCAAAGGCCTTTTCTCACACGGAGAAGGTTTGAACATTAAGCACCTCAATTGCTCAAGGCGGACTGGCGATATAAAACTTATAACGAATTGTAAGTCCGGGTTTCTTTATGATGTTTTTTTCACAGTACGTCAGTGGTGTCTAAATAATCATAGAAAGTACCTATAAATAGAAAAAACTCACATTGACACTTGTCATGTTTCGAACCCTCACGCATCAGAAGCGAGTGCCTTAACCTCTCGGCTACCACGACGGTTTTATACATATAACCGAGACACAATAGATAATATTTGTCTATAAATCATTGTTAGATTTTAGATACAGTTGTTGCTTGCAAAAAGTTTTTTTTTATTTCAAAGGGCAGCAAATAAGCAGTCGTATTACCTTATGGTAAACAATCGGCGTCGCTTGAGGAAATCCGTTAGACCAGAGGTTTTAAAAGTGTCAACCATTTGGAGATAAGAATATCGGGAAGAGGTTTGGGTGGGGGAAGGATAAGACCTCGGATAGCCTCACTCACACGGCAAAACACAACGCTGTGATTGTTTCACGCTGGTTTTATGTGAGGCCGTGGTTTCACTCCGGTCGAGCCGACCCATTCGTGCCAAAGCATGGCTCTCCCACACTTTATAGCTTACATTTTATATCCGTTTTCAGTGTGAACCACTACATGGATGGGGTTTCCGTCGTGGTGGGTACCAGTGTCGCTGCGCCCCAGGCTACCGGCTGCCAAGTATCGTACGGCGTCCTTACCTCGGAGAAATCATTGAGAGAGCTACGTCTGACCAATACTATAATAACTTTGACTGCAAGAAGATTGGATGTGAGTATACCAACTCTTTACAATCTATTTTTTTTACTATGCGGCAATATCAAGTTTAGTTTTGTAGTGTGTACTAACACCTAAAATTTCTTATATATTCCTCCATTGTTTCTCTTCCACTCCATATGAATCAAAATCAGAAGCGCTAATGAGTGGAATTCTCTGCCGGGGTGTCTTTAAGGCCCGAGTGAATAGATTAATACCTACATCTTCGCTTACCACCAGTCGTGATAGCGATCAAATGCCTGCGCATTAGGAAAGAAAATTAATATGCAAAAAAGCGTCCACTATTAAAAAACAGATTTCTTCATTAGCCAGCTACTTAATTAAAAAAATAACACTGAATTTTCATTGTTTTTTACAGGGGTCCAACGTTTGCCAGTACAATGGGAACGAGCTCATCCGTTCCTCCGCGCCATGTATATGGACCGCCACTACGAGTATGTCAACGCATCTAGCGGCCCAGCTGCGCTACATACCGAGCGAGTCAACGTCTATGAAGTGCTTAACTTCATTAGAGGAGTTCAGCCTAATAATTGTTCCAAGTGAGTTTTATTTTATACCATAGTAAGCAAAGATGTACGCCACCTTATGTTAAGCAATCAGCCCAGTCTTATTCTGTAAATGGTAAATCTCATCTTAAAAGTCACACACCACTTCGCTTCTCATCTCGCCTTTACACAAACGTCAAAATACTCACTTGTTTTAGTTCCTTTCACTTCGTTATTCACATGGTGGCGCCAATGTAGATTTCACTCTCATCTCATTTGAGAATACGAAACTTTAAATAAACATGATTTCACCGCGGATGACGTCACAGGAGTAAGAGGATATTGAAGTTTCAGGAGTAAGGAGAGATACTAAAAAGACGTCAACTTGCAGCAAAGACATATTAAGAACTGACAGTTACAATGATATGGGCTTGTTTACATAAATGTGATCTTATTAATTTCTTGTGTTACCTACATAATTACAGATGTAAGTGCAAAACAAATGCTATCTGTCTCTGTATTAAATCTAGTATCTTTTGACTGACTCTAGGGTAATCTTTTTTTCTGTGGGGAGGTAATCATATGATTTTCCCGCCCCCGGGTGCGGCGAGGAGTGACGAGTGTTTGTTTTTCTCCTTAGTTTTTCTTCTTGTTTATGTGGAGAAGATAAGAGTGTTATACTCTCACTGACTAAATACTACTACCTCCTCTTGCCCAAGCCATGGCCGCGACATTATTGAGCTTGACGCGCTACCCTTATCTAATTCTAGCATAGTCTTATATCATAAATCATAATTCATACTCAGAATACAGAACAAACCAGAAGGCGTCATCGCGCTTCAAACTGAAGCAACTAAAACCATTCTCAACTAGAATAGTATGAAATTTCTACGATTAGTCAATTTTGGCACGTGGCATGTCGTGACGTATTTACGAGTATCAATTTTAATTTCATTTTGCCGTCTTGTGTTGCATTACGAGTAAAATGCGACTGGAATTACGAAAAAAGTGGATAAGATTACATTTCATCTGCAAGCATCGACTGCAATACTATATTTAATTAATTATTGAATTTTTTTTATCGATTTATATTTCTATGAAAATGATGCGGCCATTTTGTGAGTGTTGTCATTTTTGGTGAAAATTTTACCCACTTATTTATTTGTTGTGGGTTATATTTTTGTCCATTATGGAGCCTATGACATATTAGTTTCCCTGACAAAAAAAATAAATACAAATCATACAAAGGGCACGGTTAGATTAATTTTGTAAACCATCTAGCCACAGCATAGTTTGCTCAATTCACTTTGAAGAGATAAATGTATGACAAAGGTGGTTTGAAAACAGCATATCCTACTAAGATATATCTATACTAATTATAATGCTGAAGAGTTTGTTTGTTTGTTTGCTAGAATGCGCTAATCTCAGGAACTAAGTAAAGTAAATAGACTTCTAATCTTTAGTTCCGAGTCTAAAGACAATACATATAAAAAACTAAACCAGCAAAAGGGAACGCAATAAAACCTTTGTAGTACTTACTGAAGCCTTATTTTATTTGTTATGTATAGTAGGTGTAACTAAAATTAACAAATCCAGAAATCGTCAACTTTTATGATACCTCTATGAAATGTGTGAACAACTAGTCTGTTGCATTTATCGTAAGTTTACCTATTTTGTTGGGTTTACTCGTATCTTACCCTCCTGTTGTAAAATTACCCCAAACCAAGGGAATTGTTCCACTGTCGGCAACACCACGCGGGTGGGAAGTGCGGCTGGCGGGGGGATTGACGTATTGTTTTTGGACACATTTGACGACATGTAATTAAGAGTGAACGCGGATTCTGGTTTGTTCTGTATTCTGAGAATTCATATTAGAAATACATAACATCAACTTGCGCTTGTTACTAAAACGATACATTATGAAGAATTTGACTTTTTCGTCCGCTTGCTGTACTTAACTCGTGTAGTTAAAACCCAAATTAAAGTAATTAATTAAACCTTGTTCGAGTATTTTGTCTGAGTTCATTCACCATTAACTCCTGGTTCCACACAACCTTGATCCTGTTATTATTTTTCAGATACAATCCCTCGGATTTATTTCTCAATGGAGATATTGCATTTGGTCATGAAGAGCAGTTCGAAAACCAAGCCAAGATGGCTGTGCGTCTGGCTAACTTCATTAGTGCCTTTTTACAAGTAAGTAAAAATTTGGTAATGATGTTTTTTATTTACTTACTGGTGTTGCGGCTGTTACCTGCCGTGGGTTCGATAACGCGTATAGTACAAAATAATTTAGTTAACAGAGTCAACAATTCATTATTTTGATCTTCATTACATCATAATATAATAAAAAAAAATTGGTTTTATGTGAATTAATATTAAGACGTAGGAGACCATCCTAACTATGTCCTAGGTGGAGTAACTGCAAAAAATGTTATAGTTCTACTTTATTGCATTATAATAAAGCCCAAACTCAATTGGGTAGTTTCCTAGATCAAAAATAAATTAATTCGACGTTACACTTCAATAAAATTTTGATATATAACTATACTTTTATTCATCGAGTGATCGATACACTAAGATTTAGATATTTTGTAGCTAATTATTAAGAAATAAGTATTTTTGACGCATACTAATTGACGCAAAAATACTATGACGTTATGACTCAGTTTTTCATACAAATTTCATAGAAAAGTATTGTTTTTGACATTTGGATAAAAGTATTAAATTTGACTAATTCGAAACTACCGTATTGTCAGTATAAACTCGGTTGCTTTACTAGTATCAACATAACTGATGTTCAGAATACCTTATTGAGGGTGTTTTTCCTACATTAATAATTGTATTTATTTAATCAGGTGTCCGATCCTCAAGAGGTGTTCAGCGGTAACCGAGTCGCTGATAAGCCACTGACTGAAGATCAAATGACAGGAGAGACACTTGCCATTGTACTTGGAGACTCGAAGATATGGTCGGCTGGTGAGTTGCACATCAATAGTTAATATCAGCTCCGCAGAGCTCCGTAACCGTAACCGAAACTATCAAATACCCGATATATGTATAAAAGTATCCGTAACCGAATCCGAAATAAAAGTTTCGGATAATATCGGATGGGGGTGTAGTCTAATTGAGACACGTTATGTTTGTCATTTTAATATGGCTTGGATCAATAAAAGCCGAGAAACCACTTGGGAGTCGCTAATTTTGAATCTTAATAACCTATATTCAAACTGCACTCAATTTTGAAACACTCACAATACTATAAACTCACCCACGGTATTTAATAATCTACATATTGAAATTGAGTAGCATTTCACTATTAGGCTGGCAACACCGCCTGATACTAATATGGTGTTGCATAGGGCTGATGTTCAGCCGGGGTTGCGGGGTAAGCGCAATAAGGCACCGCGACCTCGGCCCAGAGCTGGAGAAGGAACAGGGGGGTTTTTAGTCAGTAAGAGTCTGACACTCCCTCCCGCCCGACCCTGGGCAGGCGAAGTCATTTGATGACTTTTCCCTCACAAAAAAAAGGTGTCCATAAAAAATTAGGACGTGAAATTGTTAAACTTATTTGCTAATATAAAAATGAAAATTAGATAGAATGTTTAGTAATCACTATCTGATATTATTTTCTAGGTACCTACTGGGACAGAAATAAGTTCACAAACAGAACTTTCTTCGCGCCTTTCGCGTACAAGACTGAGTTGAACACTAGGAAGTTCAAATTGGAAGATCTGGCGCGATTGAACAAAACTGGTAAGTTTGAAAGTATTGAAGTGTAGTGTAGTACACACTACACTATACTCAAAAATGAATCCCGATATTCTTGGTCTTCTTGACTTACCGAAATTTCTTTTTTTAATTAACTTTTCCACGCACTAGGTTTTTCTCCTGTGTTGTTGTTGCGTTTACAAACATAAAATTTCACATACACATCACACCCATACCAGCACAGTTGACTCGGAGGTTGGGCAGCCTGCTGTCAAATGTCAAAGTCAAAATCAAAATCATTTATTCCAACTAAACCAAAAATTAGGTACTTTTGAAACGTCAAAATAGAATAATAGTCTGTCAGTCTGGTCGTCAGTGAAGTTCCTCTGATCGTCGGTGAAGTTGCGTCTGCTCATTTGAATGGAGAAGAACTAGCAAGAACACAACAGAACAACTCTTCGTGTGATCCATAAATTGTTATTCCAGATCTAAAGTCAGTGCAGTCAGATGTATAGTCAGTTTGTTTTTCTGTAAATGTACACACGATACAGGAAATAATCCTAGTGTTGGGCCTAGGTTAAAAAAGAGTTTGAGAAAAAAAGTGTTGACCATATTTTTAATTATTTTTACAGAGGAAGCTTACACTAACAAGCCATGGTTCCAATTCTTGAAGCAACGTTGGTCAACGAACTTCGACAGCCTTGAGCAGTTCTTCCTTAAAATGAAGATCAGAGATGATGAGCTTGGGAAGTACTTGAAGAAGTATGAAAGATTCCCTACCTACTACCGGGCAGCCAATCTGAAACATGGCCATTGGACGAGGCCGTACTATGACTGCGATGGTCATGTTAAGCAATGGGTCATAACTTACGCTGCACCATTCTTTGGATGGGATAGCGTCAAAGTCAAGCTGGAGTTCAAGTGAGTTCGATATTTTTATAGCTTTGTCTCAGAAAATACCTAAATATGCTGGTTGATGCGAAAACTCATGATTTTGAAACAGATTTTGTTTATAATTTTATCGTTTCCGACACGGAATAGAAAATACAGTGGAAGTGCCCCTCAGACATCGCGCGCTAACCAACATGATGACTAGATATACAACATTTTGGCACATTTGTTGTCAGAATCGTTCGATCCGTTGTCATGATTGGTTGTCATGGTTGTCTCTAAGAAACACGAAATATATTAGAAATTATGCCTTGTTGTGCGGTTTTTAACTGCAAAAACGTAAGCAGAAAAAAAGATGAGTCTTGTGGTGGTGTATCGTATCATCTTTGAGTATTAACCTTTGTTAATTTTAAATATATTAGATTTTAATGTAAATATCACATTTCATTACTTCAATGCAAACTATAAAGGGCCTTATTTTCATTACAATTAAGTTTAAATCTACTTGTTCGTTATGTGACGTTATATACAATACATTCTAGTAGTTTCGACGCTACTCATTTAGGGATGCGACATATTCGTAAAATAGGTTCATATCGATAATTTTTCATCATCATCGTTCAGAAAATTGATTTTTGACAATTTTTGTGTATAATTCATAAATGTTTAACTAAGATTGCATAGACACATCAACGTTTTAACCACACACAGCGTGCATCCGTCTGTGGCAGGTGCGGGTGGTTAATCACCATTTTTATTTTATAACTAGTTTTCGCCAGCGGCTTCGCCCGCGTGCTGTGTTGATAAAAAGCAGCAAATAGCAAAAGAACAAAATCTAAGTATACATCAAATTTGGTATTTATCGTCTCATTTTTATACATCTCCAATGGGTAAATACCCTATTACTTACTAAGTCTCCGCAGTCCGTCCGTCAATAGATAGAAAGGTACGGATCTAACTAATAGGTAAGAGTTACAAATATTTGATAAAACCTATATTATATTATACTTTTTTGACAATTTTATTTAAAATATTTCCGTCATACATAATTTCTATGTAAGTTTCAGTCGCGTGTGTAACCTTAATGTAACCATTAAGGTTACACACGCGACTGAAACTTACAAAAGGGAGTAACTTCTCCCGTTTTCCCAACATTTTCCTTCACTGCTCTGCTCCTATTATTTGTAGCGTGATGAAAAGTATCCTATAACCTGCCCAGGAGTATAAAGAATAATTGTACCAAGTTTTGTTAAAATCCGTCGAGTAATTTTTGTTTCTATAAAGAACATTCAGACAGACAGACAGACAGACAAAATTTTTACTGATTGCATTTTTGGCATCAGTATCGATCACTAATCACCCCCTGGTAGTTATTTTGAAAATATATTTAATGTACAGAATTGACCCCTCTACAGATTTATTATAAGTATAAATGTTGTACATGATTTTTATCAGAGTTCCAAAAAGGAGAGTGACTCTCAATTCGACTGTAACATTTTTTTTTGTTTTTTTCGTCTCCGTTATTTATGAACCGATTTTAATGATTCTATTTTAGGAAAGGAGATAAAACTGGTAGGAGCGCGTAGTGCTTTTATATGTTAAAATCGAAATCTTTAATAATAACTTGACCATCTCCAAAAAACATTAAATCTTCAAAAAATATGTTAATTTTTTTTTTTTTATTAGAACCTTTTTCATTACTGATCATTTGTAGGTATATCGTGTCGATAAATTATATTGCTCACACGAATACAAAAACATCGATATATTGGGATACCCTGCCCTAT
The DNA here is from genome assembly GCA_902829305.4 of Spodoptera exigua. NCBI lineage: Eukaryota > Metazoa > Arthropoda > Insecta > Lepidoptera > Noctuidae > Spodoptera > Spodoptera exigua. The sequence goes on along the minus strand of LR824612.2, from coordinate 14,204,905 downwards.
CTGAGTAGCAAAATAGTAAATGTCTATTGGTACAAGTGCATACAAATATGACATCTATTTCAAAGAAGTTAGCGTTTTGAATAGAATGAATTTTGTTACAGCGCCATCTAGCGTTGAGTGGCTGAACCCGTTTGTAAATTGTTTTATTTAAGTTTTTTACACGATAGACGCCTTTATTGATTGTGACATGTGAAATGATAACAACTTTCGCTCATTGTTATAAGACTCAATTTTTAACAACATTTAGAAGATGATTTGCTAAAGTTGCGTTTCATGTTTTTACCCAATTATATAGCTGTTTTTTATGTGTGTAATGGACAATTTGATTTGCGAATGTGTGATTTTGGCGACACTGGTTTTCCTTTTGAAAGAGTGTAGGGGCACTTCTACTTAATTTTCTGTTCTGTGGTTTCCGAAATGTCAAAACTGCACGTTGTGACGTCATCTTTTTTCGTCGAATAGCATACACATTTCTCTGGAATAAGTATCTAAAATCTCAAAAAAATTTAAAAATTCTTATATTTTTTTAATGTTAAATTAATGGGTTTGTCTTTATTTTTAAGTATTTTAGTAGCTTTGTTATTTGATTTAATTTCTTTTTGACTGAAGAAACTAGCCAATTAAGTGGTGACAATAGTGTATTCGCTGTAACTCAGTATTAGTATTTTTTGTGAATATTACAAAGCTAGAAGATAATAGGCTAATATGGCAGTTTTAATTATTATATATATCTTTACAGAGGTGTTGTAGCAGTAACAATGGCACTGATGTCTCTAGATATTAACCAGTGTCCGGACAAGTACTACGTGCCAAATGCTTTTAAAGGCACAGACAAGTGCGACAGAAGCTCATCTTATGTAAGTAGTTTTTTATATATTTATTCCGCTTATACACAAGCAAGTAAGTGTATGTATGCTTGTCTGTTTGCCCACACAAATATCCTGAAGTAATAAATGGATTTTTGTTTTTGTTGAATAGTCAATAAGTCTAGGAAACATAGGGTATCATGATTCGTCTAATAATCGATTTTATCTGAACACATGTTTACTGTAATACCACCATACTAGTACATATTTCTTTAATTCAATAAATAAGGCTAACATTGTTCACGATAAACAATCTTATAAATTACTAATCCAGGTTTCCTCAAAGTGCATGTTTACTTTTTACCATAGTTCAGCCCAAAATTATAGTCATCATACATAGTTGATTATTTTCTTACATGTGTGTACTAAAAATCAAAGTAGTTTTTAACTAAGAGTTAAAAACTATTTTGATTTTTCAATGCAACAAAAAAATCACACTTCACTTTACGATAAAGGCTGAAACACCCAATGGGGACAACCCTAAGCAGCCCTATGCATCCAAGTATCCAAGCCGCAAGGACTCTATAGGCACCAGTCAAACTACATCTGACCCCGCTGAGGACATGACTAAAGAAATTATGGATGAATTGAGGGCCTTTAGGGATAGTCTAAGATCGGTCAATGAAGACATGCAGCTGTTTAGGGATAGTATAAGATCAATCAATAGGGACATGCAACTGTTTAGGGCTGATATTGCGGATGTCCGTACGACTGTGAGGGATTACCAGGACAGGTTGATAAACCTGGAAGAGCGGGTAGCTGTTCTTGAGGGTCGGGAGTAGGATACATAAATTCTCAAGAAGAATCCTCGAATTAATTTCATATTATTTTGTATTCTGCTCTGCTCTTAAATAAATTTAACAACTTAAAGTTATAATTTGCTCTATTATGTAAATATACTACACGATGTCAATATCTAAGTACGTCAGCATATATCGCGCGGCCGACCGCTCATTGCCTTATATATAAACTAAAAATGTTTGTTTTTAATTTTTCTGTATATTTTATTGTTGTGAACTAATTATCTTCTTTTACATTTTATTGTGTTGTTTTTTTTCTTTTTTTTTTTGTTAACTATACTAATAAGTCATTTTCCATCTTCTTTTATACTTTTCATTCGCAAGTCATATACCTAATGGTCAGTAGAATACTACCGCAAGATCCATTTTAACGCACACTTGTAACTTTCAACCCATACAATCATTTGTTATGTACTATAACTATGTGCTTTATATCATGATTTGCGTCTGAATAAATGCTTTTTTCTAACTTCCTTCTTTTCTTTAATTTCAACCTTATAATCAATACATAAAAAATCTTTTCCAGTGTGTACCAATCTTAGGCCGTGGTTTCGAAGCTGGTGGCTACAAATGCGAGTGTCTCCAAGGCTACGAGTACCCATTCGAAGATCCAATCACTTACTACGATGGACAGATCGTTGAAGCCGAGTTCCAGAACATTATTGCTGATAAGGAGACGAGAATCGACATGTTTAAGTGCAGGTTAGCTGGCGCGGCGTCGATACAGAGCAGTCTATTTGTTACATTGACTGTCTTATTCCTTGTTTTCAAACTGAGATAAGTATTTAATATAACACTGGCAGGTCAACCTACCCCAACAAGTTAGTCGATTTTTAACTTTATTTGCATACGTGGAAAGTCCATTTTCTATGAAAGAAAGACTACAGAATGGGTAGGTTTATGAGCTGGTATCTGTACGATTGTATTTGCGGAAAAATATATAACATGATTTTATTAATAAAATACATATCTAATCCAAATGATCATAGGAAAGTGTAACGTAAAGTGAAGTATTAAAGTTGTTTTTCCTTATTTGTTATGAAAAATAAGGAGTAGGAAGAATCTTTATATATTTTTTTTAGTTTTGCAGCTTATTAAATCTATCTTACAACTAGAATACAAATCAGTCAGTTAGTCTTCTAATTTTCTGCCATCATTCGTCCTTAGGTCAAAGGAATGATGAATATTTTTATATTTGCGATTATATATGTAGCATATCTACATCACTATTAATATGGGTCATAGAGACTAATTTACCAATCTAAGAACATATTTGTAGATGAATAAAGTTTATGGACAATTAATATATACAATTAATATTGGTCCTGTTTAAAAAGACAGAAACAGACAAAGTAGTTATAGGCATAAGGTTTTATATCGACTTAACATATCAATAGTTTGCTATAGAACTATTCAGTACTTTTTATAAAACTATAGATCTGATGTTTTATACACTAAGACTGTATATACAAGCTAAATGCAGCTATACAAGACTTCAAAACATATTAATTTAGTAGGAGGAACAAATCTCCCGTTTAATATAAAAGTGAATAGGTATTTTCGACTGGAGTGGTACAACGGCCTCACAGAAAACTAGCGTGAATTATGTTTTGTCGTGTGAGTGAGGTTACCATACAACCAGTCCTTTCCCTACCCTTCTCCAATTGCAAATTTTTAATCCTTACATCCCTAACAACTCCCATAAGAGTGGCAAAGCACTAGTAATACCTGTGATTTTGGGGGTGTCTGTCGGTGAATGTTTTTCTTTGCTAGTTTGCCGTCTAACACCATAAAACAATTAAGTATGTCAAATATGTTTTGCATCTATTATTAAGTCAATCCATCACGAGTTTGCTGCCCTCTCTCATAAAAAGGTAACCATAAATCCATATCTCCATAAAGCATCTTAGTTCTCCACGATAATTATAGTTCCTGCACAAATCAGCTGATATAGAATCTCTAAACATTTACTAGTATTACGCCTAAGTAATATTTTATGTATTGTTTTTTTACTATTTCTTATTTAGTTATTTTTTGATATTATATTACTTAAATAATGACTTAATTTTACGCGTACTTTGTTTTAGTATGTGTATAACAGAAGGCCGTCCATTTAAGGCTGAGATTTTACAAATATTAATGTATATTATTACGTTTTTAATAGCAACTGTAAGAGTAATTTAGGTAAGGTTTTCTATATTTAGTTTTAAGGTGCAAAGACATTAAGTTCATAAGTTTCTTAGAAAAGCTTGCATTATTTTTTAAAAAAGGTTGAATATTAACAGATGAATCTTATTTGCTTTGCACACAGTGACGTTTGTACCAAAAGTGGCAGAATATGTTATTTTTAATTACACCATTGAAAGGTTTTTTTAGCTAAGCTGGTCTTACAAAATTGAGATTTACAAAAATACACGTAATATCTTCCGCCTTTTGCAAAAGTATGAGCAGCTACATTTCTGTTAACTTGTGGCAATGTATGCGGTAAATTTTTTTTTATAAAAAAAAAACATTTGTTGTAGACATATTATTTTGTACACAGATTGCATGACTTTTCTGTAAATGCAATGGAATTAATGTGTTCTAAGGATATCTGAAGATAAAGAATGAACTACCTGATTATTTTTATATATTTACGAATACGTTTGTATTTTTCATTTATAAAAACTTTTGTTTATATTATTATATTTTTTATATTTAAAAGAGAGGAATCTTCACATTTTATTACAATTAAAATAGATAAAACACAGAATCAATTGCACAAGTTACTTTATTTTTTTTTAAACATTTGTACATGTCAATATGTTGGAGATAAAGAGTGTAGAGTGTTCGTTATTTTTACGTTAACGCGAACAAAACGTTGCCACGTTTAGCCCTCTGATTGGTTGGTTAACTTGGAGCTGGCCAATCAAAGCGCCGGACGTCATGAATTTATCGATCATGTTAACGTAAAGCAAACAAGCATAACTATGATTTACATTGCGTGTTTGTATAATATAATTTAAATGCAATTAAAAATACTACATTGTTTAACATGGATACTGATATTTAGTATATTTTAAATTTAATTAATTCTAATTCTTATTTGAAATATCAGTGTAAAGATGTTATTTAGAATGATACTGTTACAATGTCTTATTAAGTTGCAGTTAGCTTAACAGACAGATATTTCGTATTGAAAAATACTTCGTATTGTCATTCTGTCTGTCTTACTGACTTATTAGACATTGGAAACAGTGCTTAGTGGGGAAATAATTAAACAATGTAATATTTTTAATACTTTGATTATAATTGACTCATTCTTACCCTTAAATTTATTTTACAAATAGAGTATGCACATATTGAATTGATGTTTCAAATATGAATGTAGATACTTTTTCCATTTAGTTTCGTCCCACATTCCAGTATTTCCATGTGAAGTGAATGCTGATATAAATGTACCGTCCATAACAGTGCCTTTTGTAATATTTTTATTAATAAAAACTTTGAAATAGTTGCGAGTTTTACTCTCCATAGTGTTGGTACTGTTCATGGTTTGCGCTAAAACAAAATATTTTGTTAGTAGACTAATTATACTGGTTACCAATGAAATTAGGTCACTCCTTATATTTCTTATTTATATTAAAATAACAATTGTGATGACACTGTGGTTTCATAAATGTTAATAACTTTGATATATTTACGAAGCTCGTTTTGAAAAGTAGCCCAATTTCATTTTACAGAATGCCTAGTGCGCCTCAAAGAGCCAATAGATCACTACAGACGGGGCCATATAGAATAGACCTGATGGGCTGATGAAAAAAAAGAGAGCCTAGTGCAACTGCTTTCGGTTAACGTGTTTCAGCTAGGTTTGGGGGTACAAGCGAAATAATGTACCGCAGAACCGGTCCCGGGTAGGCGTAGTAACGGGGTTCTGATTAGTTAGTAAGAGGGTGACAATCCTCGACGAAGAACAAAGGCGTTCCTCCTCAAAAAAAAAACCGTTACTGAATTCAGACCTCTGATAGGTTGGTTAACCAGGAGCACCGAACCAATCAGAGCACAGAACGTCATAAACGGGTCGATCGCAATAACGTTAGGTAGGTAAAGTCTTTAGTATCTAAAAGGCAATGAAGTATGTATAGGCAATTATTGAAGAGGTGTTAGAAAGATGAATAAAATAGTACGGATTACATACTTGCTGAGTAGTATGAAGTAGTTTCTCAAGTAAACCAGTACTATGATCAATCCAAAGTAGATGGTGATGTATATGATCATGTATGATATGACGAGCATGCGGAAGATTCCCATGCTGCGTCTGGGCGACACATTTTCTGCTTTCCCATATTTAACATGTACACATTGTTAACTGGTTTTCTCATTATTATGTTCTAAAGTTACATTTTGTTTATATTAGTTTCCCCATTTTGTTTGGTTTTTTTGGCTATTGTGGTGACTGTTTTGATTGTTGTTTGGCATTGACAGTGCAAGTCAACGTGACTTCAGCTTCAGAATCGTATAGTAGGTAGGATACTATAGGCTATAAGTATCGAAGAACTTGTAGATTACAATAAATAAGTTATGTATTGTAATAAAATTATTATTATTTGAATGCACGGTTGGCGTAGTGGCTGGGCAACCGGCTGCTATGCAACGCGTTAACCCTGGCTAATGACGAACGACTAAAGGGTTGTAGTTTCCCGATTTCATTCCCCTCTGCTTTCCTAAAATTTTCTTTCGTGAGAACCTTATACTGCCAATAATATAAACACTACCAAAATAAATCTGTTAAATTAGTCCAAGTGTTGTTAAAAGCGCTTACCAATATCTACTTTTGCGAGTTATTTTTATATTAAAAAGATAGTCCAGTCTATGTCAAAAAAGTTCATGTTAGACGTGCAGTCTTTGCATTCCGTGAATATTTATTTATTATTAACAGCATCCCCCAATAACAACAAACAACCACCAATCCTGAAGCATTGTCTTCTAAAACATCGCCTGCCCTAACGGCATTACCAGTAATGAAACACGACAACAAATGAGACTGATCCGCTCTGAAAAGGGGTCATGTGAGTTTCTGTAGTCCAGCAAAAGCGTCGAAAGTGTGAATCGATCATTGAACTAAGTTGTAAATTGAATGAAATAAAAATATTTTCTTAATTTCTGCCTATATCGTGTGACAAAGCTGGTTGCCCAACCACTGCACTGCCTGTGCAGCCAGGCACATGGCGCAGTTCTTGGCAACGTGCTGTGATACCACACAAAGGTTTTCTACGTGTGAATCTTGCAGGAGATATCGCAGCAGGTAAGTAAGTATATGTACTTATTTATTCTTTATAAACAACCAGCTTACGCCCGCGTCATATTTTGATAAAAATCAGCCTATGCCTATACTACCTATGTTAATCCAAGGTCTCACCTAGGTATCTACAAACCAAATTTTAAATGAAAGAATAACAAACATACATCCATACATTCTCATGAACTTTGACATTAGTAGGAGGATGAGTAGGGTAGTAGGATTGCACGATAACAGGATTTTGCGCATGCGCCATCCTTTAGGCCGGCTACCGTAAGCGCGGGTCTGCGGTCGGTAAGTAAGAACCAGGCCCGAGCGGACGGCGCGTAGCGTTCCACGCGCGCATCAAAGAGCCAGTAGGAAAGACCCTATAGGACCCTATCGGCTGATGTTCAGCCGGGGTTGCGGGTTAAGCGCAATGAGTTATCGCGGCCTCGGCCTAGAGCAGGAGAAGGAACGGGGGTTTTTAGTCAGTAGGTAAGAGTGAAACTCTCGCCTTAACCCGGGCGGGAGGTCATTTAATGATTTCCGCCTGACAAAAAAGTCCTTTTGGCAGAGCAGAGAAGTATCATGTCATTTATTTGCAATCCACAAAGTATTTTATAGGTGGTAGGTATACAATGCTTAAAGAAACAGTACATTTATGGCGTGGTAGGTAGGTAGTAGGTATGCAGCCATGCAGGAAGTCACGGGAAGTGGGTACCTACTCTAGATTTATAATAATTCATTTAATGTAACTAAATAGGTAGTACATATTTATATATTTATTATAATAAATTCATCAGTACCACAATAAAATACATTACATTATAACATTGCATTTACCTAGGTAAGTTTGTTTTAATACATCTTGTTCCACCCGTTCTTCTTCTTCTGACTGTGTTTGACTGCGCAAATGAATGAGTAGATACCTCTTCTGGGAATGTCGTAAAATTGCATCGCTTTTTGCTTTATGGGATAAGCCGGGACGTAAGCGGACATACCACTTCATGGTAAGCTTTCTGCAAACTGAACTAACACAGGTAACAAGCGCGTTACCGGCCGGTCCTTTTGCGGATTTGGAAATGATAAACAACAGGATTGGACATCCAGTAAACTCATACGGGAAACACAACGCAAGCAGTGTTTGACGTCGGCTTTCTGTGAGGGTGGTTCGGCGAGCTTATCCATACCGAAGCACTCGCACGTTTCGCTTGTTACTTTCCGAAACTACATACTTAGTTGCTCTTTAACAGTTCTTATCATCACGTAAATTATTGGTAATCGTATGTTATAAAAGTTTCCTCGCGAACGCTGTAAATAAAACGATACATAAACTTTAGTAAAAGGTAAGTTTTGGAGAATTCTTTCTCCTACTTCGAACTGTTCAGTTGTCGGGCGTAACTACGAGGACCACGCGTAGCATAGGTTACGGCGGTCCGTGGGCAGTCCATAATAAAATGGTGGCGCTGTGGCCCGGTTGGGCTTAGCACCGCTGTTTAAATATTTTATATCTACCTATGTTACAGGCTTATTAATACCAACCTGCAAGCCAATAGAACGAGACGTCTAATATAAAGCAGAATCATTATTAGTCCAAGATATACACCAACGTATAAGATCATGTAAAAAAAAACGAGCACGCGGAATATCCCCATGCTTCGTCGGGACTGCACATTTTCCGCTTTCCCATACTTGCGTTGTGGTGCACGCATTTCAAGGTAATCCCTGCATTTTTTGTGTTTCGCGTTTTTCGTTGAATTATTTTTTACATTTTACAATATGAATTTTGAATTGCAAAAATCGTAAGGTAGGTATTGATGTTTTGAATTTGAATGACGGACGCTGTCGGACGCAAAGAGTATGTAACCACTATGTTTAGTCGGACGCACCAACGTAGTATTATATACTCTTTGGACACACCGGCACAGATTGTGATAAACTCAGGGAGATAAGGTCAGGACACGGGACAGACGGTCAAATACAGAGAAATCTGGCGGAACTATTTAGAGGAATAGATAATTTGATCATAAAAAATCTCCATACTTATGATCCTCAAAATTAAACTTTATACTAAGTATATGATTTCGAGATTTATCAGTTTAAAACTACCGCGCCTGAATGAGTGCGATTGAAGTACAAGGTGTAGGCATTGACATAGGAAATATATGGACTTGAAATACCTACGAAAAGAAGGTGCCTACCTACAATCCAAAATGTCGCATAAGATGGCTGCCGTTGCTAGGGTTGTGCCGACTAAGTATTTAACGAGTATCGATATAATTTGAGTAAAAGTTCTACGTAGGTATAGTTTTAGGGATTAGCCAGCTGATTAACGGTATTTTTTTATGGGAAATCATCTAATGTCATCTCCGGCCTTTTTCGAGACAGACCGTTACTGACTAAAATCAACTCCTGTTCCTACTTTGCCGTCGGCCTAGCTAGAACCCGGAACCCGGGGTTAACTTGGTCTCTTGATTGGCTAATGATTTTCTCAAGTCGAATTTGTATTCATATAATTCTACGTAATGCGTCTTTTAAAAAAATAGGACTGTGTTTATGAACAGCGTTTAATGGAATGGTGAAATAGAAAAAGATAGTGTTTGTTAAATGTTTATCTTTATATATGTGGAAAACCTGTGGGTATTTGTGAAGTGCTCGCGCACAATTTCGGCGCGTCTGATTAAGCGATGATATCTTCGAAACTACGTTAGCACAAAATAGATATGTAGTGAAGTCAATCTTATTGTATGTATCTCACTTTTTATTATTACGCTTGGTGGTCGCACTGGGATCGTCGCCAACGCCGCTCTGTCAATCGCGCCCGTATGATTATAAAACATGATAATTTGAACTTCTACTTATGTAACTAAAACCAATACCAAAATACTGACGTCTTACTTTCTAATATAATATATGTTGAATTTTAAATGGGAGATTATATCGATACTTTTGTGAAATGGTACGTAACTATGCCATATTGACATATTATTGTAAACAACAATTTTTTACTAAAACTGTCTCACAGACAGAAATAAAAGTAAATATATATACTTTGGCAATAGATTAAAGTATCCGTGACATTTTTTTCTATCTATGTGGATTATTCTAAGTAATATTTGATGAAAACTGTTTACTAACCTATACAAAGACAATTGAGGTTGATTTTCGTTCTTTTTTGTACCACACTGCACAATACAACACACAGGCATATTGTTTTTTTGTTTCACTATATATATTTGAAGTTTAAAGAAATGGTTCTTTGTAATTTACTGAAAAACCGCAATAATTTAAAACATAAACAACCGTTTGACAGGACAACTACCATGAAACTCAGGTACTCTGAGCGCTTAAGATGGCGGACATGGCACTTACCTACAACTTTGCTAATGTCAAAATGATTTGTTTCCATATTAAGCAACAACTTAAATATTGTTGTCTCTTTTGTCTAATACAATTATTGCCTTAGAAAGAGTGAGAAAAAATGATATTTCATAGTTTGTTTCATATTTCCCTCATATTTGTATAAGCATGTATACTTCTATAGTAACACGGCGCCTCTATATATTTTCTATCTCAATGGGTGTAGGTACCTACATACAACAAGTATAGGTAGCGCATTAATGAGAATGCGGATAGCTGGCTTTTAGTCCAATTATACATATAATATCTATGACTATGCGCAACTCTATGCAAAGATGATACCTCGGAATTTTAATTCCATTCCAGATTTGACAATTTCAGTGTTGCAACGTTATGACACGTAATAAATAGTGACGTTGCGAAATTATTCGATATGGAAATCGAATATTTCTGAATCGATTCCTCTCGTTTATAAATTTACTCTTGTAAACTAAGTTTATCAGGAAATAAAATATTTCTGAACCGATAATTTAGTTATAACGATCTGAGACTTTTCTTTTGTAATTGTGTGTGAAATTAATAAAAAACGTGATCATGAAGGAACGTGACAAATAAAACAGACATTTTATAAATTGTCGCCGTCATCGCTATCGCTATCGTCGTTACTCTGTGTAACATTTATTATGAATTGTGTCTTTGATATTTATTGTCAATTAACATATCTAGCTTACTCATTTTTTCCTCTTCTTTAAAAACGTGGGATACATTCGGTAGCCGTATTTTTTTGAATGGTGGTTTTGTTTTATGGTCGTGGTGGCCCGGAGGTTAAGGCGCCCGCTTCTCATGCATGAGGGTGCGGGTTCGAAACCTGGCAAGTACCAATGTGACTTTTTCCGGGTTATATGTACTTTCTGTGATTATTTAGACACCACTGACATACGGTGAAGGTAAACATCGTGAGGAAACCTGGACTTATAATTTCTAATTATAAGTTTGAAATCACCAACCCGCATTGAGCAAGCGTGGTGATTAATGCTCTAACCTTCTCCGTGTGAGAAGAGGCCTTTGCTCAGCAGTGGGCACATAGGCTGATGATGATGATTTTTTTGAATGCCTTCCTAAAACTGATTCACTGATTGTTTATCGATTTTTGTGTTCATCACTAAACTGTTATATGTGGTATCATTATTTCACAAAATGACAGTGGTCAATGTCAAATCGTAGTGGTTACATACTCTTTGTGTCAAATCAGGAATCGAATTAAAAGTCTGACTATAGCATATAAAGAAATCCGTTCTGTAGCAATTATATGTAACGTTATAAAATTGTAAATCCGTAATTATCTGTATAGTTGATTTTAAGTACCTATAACTAACTAACAATAAATAAAATAAAATAAAATACATACTCGTAAAATAATACTGGGCACACTTGCTAGCTTATCATTGGCACTTGGCAGCGGTTCTATCAGAAATGTCCGCATGACACTGACACACATACTGACAATAGTGGCATTGACATTGGTAAGAATTTTAAAAGGACAGGACGTTTCGGTTGCCATCAGAGACGAAAAAATATAAAAAAGAAAATAATCTTGAATATTGTAGACGGAAAACTTATTTAAAATAATGTAAGTATTCCAAATTAAACGTGGATTGTTCAGATGTTCATAGACATAAAACATTCATCGAATTATTTTCACGAACTGGCGACAAAATGCATACGTAATTATTGTAAATTAAATTTAGCATATTGTACGTACCGTTTCTTGATTTGCTTATAATACATGTTTAACCTTGTTATAAAATTCTAGCCGTGGTGACAAATATTTGTTTGTTAATTATACTTAATAGAGAATGAAATTGTCCTCACATTTATATTTGTAGCAAGGTCCCTTGGTGCGGAAGTAACTTTGATTCAGTATCTTATGACAAGGTCAAATCAATAATGGGCACATTTCCATATCAGATTTCAATATGTATAAACTGCTTTCACTTCAGCTTTACAAAAACAGTATTTTGATTTTTAAAAACTAGTGATAATGCAACAATTTTATAAAAATACTAGCTACTCTCGCACGGCTTCACCCTCTGCTCGCCTCCATTTGATCGTAGCGTGATATTTTATAACAGCACCCAGGAACATTGTAGCTATCTATCAGTCAAAGAATTTTAGCAATCCAACCAGCGGTTCTTAAGTTTACCCCCTACATACAAACTTACAAACTTACAAATTTTACCTCTTTATAATATTAGTATAGATAAATTAAAAGTTCAGAATTTAACACTTATAAGTTCAGAATTGAACACTTACAGTACTCTCATATGTGTTAAAAAGTTTGTAACAAAATAATATTATTATTTTTTCATAAAACTGTCATTCTGCTATTTAACAAAACCAATTTCTCATGCTTAGATTTAATTTAACCAATAAATTATAAATGTATTTTATTTAAACAATTTTATTGCTTAAATAAAATACATTTGCAATTTATGTAATTAATGTAATTTATGTCTGTTATAAAATAAATTCTTACTTGTTCAATAATTGTCTGTCATCCACCATTGCTGAGATTTCACCCTTTTAAATGTTGACTGATTTTTCCATACAAGACCTTTGTTTGAAAAAACTCTCAAAATTTTAAACCACTAAATCTCAGTGATGGCGAATATAAGACAATATTTTTGTTAACGAACACATGTCATTAATAACAAAATTATATTCCAAAAGTAACAAAGCATAATAAAACAAAAACTTCTATCTAAAAATCTAACTATACTTTCACCCCTGTGATATAAGGCCTGCAAGATGATGATGATGATGCATATTTGTAGACATTAATATGCAATGTATTTTAATAATAACAAAATTTAATATACCTACATATATCTTGTCAAAATCTGCTATCTGCTTACAAACTTTTTTACAGATTGAAATTCAAACCTTGCCTTTTATCTTATCTTTAAAAAGTAAAATTTCTTTTCACTATGATTTGCTCAATACAATCTTTATATCAAAATTGTGGCATGATGTGATAGTTTAGGTTAAATCTGTTAATGTATAATATTTTTTATGTGGTTTCAGGTTGTGATGTGTGTACCATATTCATTTGGGGTTACCGTAATTTTTTTTCTTTTATTTTACAGTCAAAATGAGTAACCTTTTTGGGAAGCTTATAGCGCAGCTAAAAAGCAAAGAGTTCAGGCAATATTTGATGAGGTAAGTAAATAATAAATTACGTTAAATTATTGGTGAATAGTTATATCCATGCTTCATTTTTAGTGTTATTGTTTGCAAAAGTTTGGTTAAAAATGTCAAATTTGCAACAAGTTATAGAAGAATTTCCATCAACCTTTTTTGAATCTACTGTCTACTAACTATATTTAGTAACTTTTTAAATATAAAATAAAATATATTTAAGGAAGGCACAAAAAGAGTTTGTTGTGTTTAAAGATCGTAAACAATTTTAATTAATTTTAAAATAAAAAACTTTAATTTCCAGCACTCATTTTTGGGGTCCTGTAGCCAACTGGGGAATACCTTTAGCCGCAATTGCAGATATACAGAAAGACCCTAGCATTATCAGTGGAAAAATGACATTAGGTAAGTGAAAAATACGTCTTTTTAAATGGTTTTATTTAGCTTGACCCATACGGTATTTTTATAGTTGATTTGGCTATAAATGAAGGAAAGGAAATACTAGGCCATAAAACAACACGCTTTTGGTACAGTCGAAACAAACTGAGCCATGGGTAAAACTGCTTGCTTATTTGCACATAAATTCGAAGTTCCCTTGTCACGTTCCTTAGACCTGTTTTAAGGTATGAATTAGCCTACTAATCCCCAAGCTAGATTCAGTGCCTTCTGTGACGTCAAAGAGTGTATAGACGTCAACTCCTCGTCACCTTTCCACAGGGTCTTCTCTTACCAACTCCATTATTTGCCGAAATTCCGATTCTTAGAGATTAGTTAGTAGGCGTTTGCGGATGAGAAAATCATCAAATGACTCAACCTAGTACTTATAAAAAATGCTCAATACATTAAGTCCGTTAGTGTTCAATGTTTTGTGCATGAAGTAATAAATAATTAAACACTCCTCACTAATTCCTGTTCCGAGACGGGCCGCGGTGTGCTATTATGCTTAGCTCCCAACCTCGGCGAGGCAATTAAAACTGCAATATGAGATATTTAGGCTACATTTTCCCATGGATAAAAACTAGTTTATTTTTATCTTGTTTGCATCACAATATGTATATTTACGTCAATAGTTAAAACTTATTACAACACAGTGTCCTTTACATAATCAAATAGATAAAACGGTGTATATGTATCTACGTAGTAGGTAATGACAAACTATGGTAATGTGAACTTTATTATCGGCCTATACGAGATACGAGGGAATGTCAGTTATAAAACATTAATATGGTAATGGATCATTCCTTCCCACTCACGGGTTAAACATGATCCAACGAGTATTGCATATTTATTAAACACTCATTTCTGGAAGGGGCTTTGCCCACAGTAGGCATTAAGATAAAGAGTAGCCTATGTATTATTCCAGACTATAATCTATCTGGAAGGAATGGGGTGGTTTATAGTCAGTAAGAGTCTGACACTTCCTCTTGATTCAGCCGGGATAATTAAAATAATTTGATAATTTTTATCCCCTTAAAAATGGACCGAAATATACTGCACCATATGTACTAATTAGGTTTTGTCACATGTTTATGGTATTGCTTATATTTTTTTTCATAAAATGTATGACTAGTCAATAAGTATTTAAATCAAGCACAAGTTGTGAAATAGGTAGTCCTTCCTAATCGGAAGTATATAATGTTCCATAAACGTACAATAAATGTAACATATAATAAATGTATATAATGCTTAATAAATATTGTATAATTATATTTGTGATACGGTGATACGTCTGAAATCAACCTGGTCAGACAGACGTGATTTTAGTAATTCTTATCGGCCGTAAAATACGCTTTGATAACTAGTAAAACTTGATGATAAAGGCGACAGACAACCTTGACAAAGAAAAATGACAGATGGGCTAAATAATCACTCCAATAAAATGTTAAGGTAGAAATGTAATCACGGATGTACTTAGTTAGATCTAGTTTGGATGTGCTATCACGGCAGTTCAATAAAGTTGATCTTATCGGACGCGTGTAACGTCTTATCTCCAACCTTGTACGTATCTACCGCTGTAAATCATGAGTATTTTTTATTTTCAAGTAATTTATTTACTTTAGTAAGCAATAAGTTATAAAGTACTCGCCTCTGCCAGCGGCTTTGCTCGCGTTATCTAGATGAACATTGTCTATATGTTATTCCAGACTATAATCTATCTCTGTACCAATTTTTATTAGAATCTGTTAAGTAGTAACCAACATTAATACTCTCCATCCATATTTACAAACTTTTATACATATTTATATAATAAGTACATAATATCACTAGGATTTGTTTAAAATGTGTAGTTTCTTGAACCTTGCTTCTTCCCCTTCTCCAATACGACTGTTCGTTTGTTCCTCTTACACAAAAAATAATAATTTGATTTACTTAAGTTATTGCATATGAATTTAATGATTATTAGTTCCTCCTCCGTCGCCCTAGGAGTCTCACTAACTTTTGTTAGTTTTTTTGGTGCATATAGGAGCAAATATCAAGAACTACAGATTCCAATGGAAATGGTTGTGTGTAGGATAGTCTATGTTCCCGGTAGTGCAAAAAATTGCGCTCGAATAGCAAGTAAAATAATAAAATATTTATTATTCTCATTCCAGCCTTATCCATATACTCATTGATGTTCATGAGATTCGCGTGGCGTGTGCAGCCGCGTAATTTGTTGCTGTTTGCCTGTCACATCACCAATGAAGCCGCACAGCTGACACAGCTCGCACGGTTCGTCAACTACCACTACATAGCGAAAGTACCTGAACAGAAGAACAAAAATGCCAAATAAATTGTGCAATGATACAGAATGGAACACACCCGATAGTAAGTGCCTTAAATGTTGCAGGCAAATTCTCTTATAGGATTTGTTCTTCGAATGAGCGTTTTTGAATCTCGACCGACTTCAGAATATAGTTTTTTTGTCCTTTCCAAGGCCATTAATCTGTTCACCTCCGTCGTTTTTCTTTTAGTAAAGAGGTCGTGGTCACGTAGGAACAGCCGCAAATTAATTATTCGCACAAAAACAATAACTCTATTGCCCTAAACGAAACACGAAAACGCTCATTAAATTAGTCGAGTGACCCTTATCCGAGAGTTATAAAAAAATGTCTCACAAATTACCAATGTTTAAGGTATTTACACAATAGATGGCGTTGTTTCATATTCTGTTAGGTAAGGTTACATATCTATATCGCTCCTTTTATTTAAGGTTCTAAATGAACAATTTTGGGATTGGAGATCATCCAAATGGTCTCTAAAATTAATATAGCGGTATAGATATTTGTTTTAGTAAAATTTAATGTAGTTTGGGGTCTTGGCGAACTGTTAAAAGATGGTAATTAATTCCTTGCGTGCATCGAATAGAATGAAAGGTACTAAAATATAAAGCTACGTATGTCATTTATTGTTGAAACGAAACTGCCCTTATTACACATCTATTTATATGTAAGAATATTAAGTTAGCTAGCAAGGCTAGAACGATTGTTGAGACGTTGACTGTCGCTATAAGGAAAAAGGAGGATTTTTCGAAAACGATGTACATACTTGTACACAGTCTAAACGAGTACCTAATATTATGCAGTTTACACTTGTATATATCGTAACAACTCGGAGTTTCGAACTCGTCAAGTATTTGAACGAAGATTGTAAAAATAGGTACACAATCAACTCCATATCTTAGCTTGAATGAAGAATGAAAAAACCTGCAGTACAAAATAATAATAACATAAAAATTCTTTATATTTGGCTCTCTGTTATAAAGATTTCTTTTACTTCGAAACCTGAAAACGATAGGAAATTAGCAATTTCTTTTTGCCTTGCAAGACCTGGTGATTTTAGAACATTAAATAATTAACATTTTTTCACATTAATAAACATAAGATATAATTGTGTTGGTAACAACTGTTAAACACATTCCTCTTAAATGATTGCTCATTTCTGTGGTCAACATCAGCTTCAATAGATAACTGAGATCTTTCTAGAACCATCTTTTTTCCTTATAACGACAGTAAAGAATATATCTATAGTATAATTATTCAAATATGTAGTTGTTATATAAATTTAACTAGAAATGTGAGTTACTGGTAACATTTAATGCTTTTGAAGCATTGTTATTATATTATCTATGTACAAAGTAGAAATCATATTTTACAACGTATTGGACATTGACGTCTCATCCTGTGCACATCTCATTGCCTGTTTCCTACGAAAGATGTGAAAAATAATGTAACGTCAACATAATGTAGTGACTGAAAATTTTATTATACACGGAATAAAAAATAAACATAATGTCATGGCATGACATGAAATTAATATATTCCGTTTAAATAATATAGTAAAAGAATACTTAATTCAAAGTAAAAAAAAAAATGGACTGTTATATAATAGTCACGCATTATGTCAAATAATAATAGGGCAAAAATGGCTTTGAGTTAGATGTTTTTTCCTACATTATTTCACTGGACAAAAAGCCCATTATAAATACTATGGGTGAATTGGGTGTCGCGAACGCCGGATTGACATATTATGTATGACTTCTAACTTTTTAACTCGTATCAATGCGGTGTGTTTACGATGAGACGTCGTTATTATCTTAATTAAGGATGTAAGGGTCTTTTTCTTGTAACAGGATTTTTGCATATCTATGTGTAGTGCTCGGTATGTTTAACATTTGTTTTTTGAAAATCAAACCTTATGGTCCTGTGTTACATAGGTTTCATTGGGAAATGGCCTGTATAAGACCGTTAGACTCAAAAAACTGTTCAAGAAAAAGATTCTGATTAGGTAAATTTTGTGATATTCAGCGCACATTTCATATTTACGGGTTGCAAAAAGTAAAGTTTAAGAATTGTTAATTCTAAAGTGAATTTTAAAGGTACAGCAAAGAAACATTTTTAAATAAATTTAATGTAATATCAAGCTTTTAAAAAATTTAGAGAATTCAGCCATTTTGTATAGATTTTGTACTAGAATGCAAAATAGATGAAAAAAATTACCTGTGTCAAATAGAAAAAAATAGTTAGCTCAATGGTTTTAACTTAATATATTTAATAGTGAAGTAGTTTTAGAATGATTATTCATAAAATTTTAATCAGTAAGTAGTGGAGAATCGAATTGATTTATATTAGTTGGATATTCTTTGATCATGTTTTGAACTAAGGGGTGTGTTAAACTCGGAATTATTAAAAAAACTATTGTGTGATACACATGGGAAATTCTGTAGCGTATTTCTCTTCCAGACCATTTTTTGTTGGCAATTTATTTAGTGCCTTTTTTCTATTAATTTGCTTAAGGATTTTCTTATAATTTTTTTCAAACATGCGAGGCGTTGTTTTAGATGGATCTGAAAATAAGAGCTTGGGAAGGCTGGATAATATGATTGTATAGATAATATCTACTTTAAATAATTCTATATAAATGTAACATCTATTATAATTCTTGCCAACTTTTGGTCACTCTGATGATGGGAGTATGGAAAAGGTTCGAAGTTATTTTCTTATGCGGGGGCTACGCTAACGACTAACTTCAGTACTTACTAGCGGGATATTGGATTCTGACATTGATTTAGTCTGGTCGCTGCATCACACCAGTCTTCATGTTAATCTCTTTGATGTTACTGCTACTTAAGCTATAGCTCAACGCCAAACGGCACTGTTAATGGCATTGTCAAATAATCGTGTTAGGCCGTGGCTACAAATAGGGCAATATTAAATGGTATTCTTTGTTAGCGTGGCCCATGCATTAGAAACAGAGTCTAAATGACGTCATGATCCGAATCTGTATGTATCTGTAATTGTGAAACCAAGTGGACTTACCCAGTCTAGCTTACAGACATGCCTGAATAAGGAACGTAACGTAAAATCAACCTTATTACTACACACGTGCGTCTTAAACTAGTGCGAACATATATGTGATCCTTATATTATTGCTTGGGTTCGTCAGTCCTTAGTAGTATAAGTACGAGTAGGTTGTATAAATTAAATATTTATAACATAAAGTTATACTATACAAGGGTATATTTTTTAAATATTTAATGTGAATTTTATTCTGATGATTATTATACTTGTTGATCTGTTTTGACGTTTTATTTTTTATCATTATACATTTTGCATGTAGTGTTGAAGTAATTTTGTCGGTTGTTGAAAGTATTTGTTTGTTAAAAGAAGATACATATATGTGGTAAAATAAAACATGGAGAAACTTATTGTTTTTAAATTACAAAGTCAAATCATGGACCTAGAAGACTATTTGGTATTCTGGACAATTATTATTTTATCTGATGGATCACCTGATGTTCAGCTATAAGCACTACCCATATTATTATTATAGGTACATTAACGATATAATTTCGCTTGCATTGTGTTTCCGCCTTGTGAGTGAGGTTACCGTAGGCCCAATCCTCAAAATCCCTAATTATCAACAGAAGGCCGGCAACCCACTGACAACATGGCGCTGATTGCTTACCGTCAGGTGACCGTTATCTGACCTATTTTGAGGACGCGGTGGAGCATACGGTGGCGGTGTGCCCTGCTTGCGGTAAGTATCGGCAGCGGCGACCTTTCGCGCTCGGCCTTAGTCGAGGCCATGGTTCATAGCGAGAGGAACTGGGAAGCCGTCTCCTTTTTCTGCGAAGCAGTGATGCTCGAAAAGGAGAAGCAGAGCGTGCGAGGGAACTATCCTCCTCATACCCCAGCCGCCCCAGTAGGCGACAATCTGGTCAGATCCATACCCGAGGGGACGGCGCGTAGCGTTCAGCGCGCGCCTCAAAGTGCCAATAGACCACCACAGACGGACCCTTATAGGGCTGATGTTTAGCCGGAGTGCGGGTTAAGCGCAATGAGTCGGCCCAGAGCAGGAGAAGGACCTGGGGGATTTAGTTAGTAAGAGTCTGAGACTCTTTCGCCCTACCCTGGGCGGGAGAGGTCGTTTGATGATTTTCCCCTGAGGAATAAACGCCGGTTTTTTTATAAAAAAAAGGTGGCCTATAGCCTACAGACAACAGTGGAACTACACGGGCTTGTGATTAAAGTACAGTATTAGATAACTATGCTTTGCTTTACCTATGTGAAAAGGATGTCGCGGTAGACCACCTTTTCTTCAAACTAACAAAGACTTCTCTACACAAGTCACGTTGTCTTTAATACAGCAATGAATAAAGTTCCGAGTCGTGGAACAAGGAATAGGTAACGACGTCTTATTATTACAATTAAAACAACATCTAAACAAAGTTGTAATAAAGTTATAATGATCTATACAGCGAGGTTATACAGTATCATAGTCATTTAGTACAAGCGACAAAATAAAAATGTGTTGGATTAAGTGTGGATGAGCCAACCTTCGGCGCGAATGGGTCGGCTCGACCGGAGTGATACCACGGCCTCACAGAAAATCAACGTGAAACAACCACAGCGTTGTGTTTTGCCGTGTGAGTGAGGTTACCGGAGGCCCAATCTTCTCATCCCTTATCCTTTCCCAATCCTAAAATATCCTAAGCCTTTATCCCTAAAAGGCCAGCAACGCACTCGAACACAACTCCTTTGATGTTGTGGTTGTCCATGGGCGGCGCTGATTGCTTACCATCAGGTAATCTGTCTGCTCGTTTGCCGACCTATACCTACCTACCATAAAAATAAAAACTTGACAGTATTGGCCTATGGGCCGAGGTTGTATTTGGGGATCGTGCGATTCATAGCCGGAATGAAGCCTCTTGACGATGATTTGAGGCAGCGGCAAGCTCAGGTGTTGGTCGTGTCCCATAAGACAGGGCCCCAGCATTAACAATCACATAGGAGATCTCCGGGAAGGCGGCGAATCTCCTAGTCAGACACCCGCCATGGGATCAGGAGGCGAAGGCGCTCGCACGCGTGTACAGTTTGCGCTGAGGCGCGTCGGCATTCAAGTGAAAGCAATGTCTGTCCTAAGCGACGGCTGGGTATGCTGAAAGACAGTGATAAAACCTCTCTATGAGGAGTGGCTGGAGAGACGCTACGGTGTTCTCGCCTTCCGCCTTCGGCCAGGTTTGCCGAGAACCACCGTGCTTTTTGTTTCCTTAGGCCTTCATTCTAGTCCAAGGCTTGGTTGGATGATCCGGACCCTGTCCAAGTATGTGGTAAATCCATACAGTTTGAGGCAATCTGGCCTTTACGACATATCTCCGATACTTCCACGATACGTTACGTGTTAAACTAATGAATTCCGAGAAAACGACGCAAGGATCGGATGACAAAAACTTGCAATACAGTAGTTTCCAACTAGTCAAATTCAATACTTTTATCCAAATTTCAAACATGATACTTTTATATGAAATTTGTATGAAATACTGAGTTAAGACGGCACAGCATTTTTGCGTCAAATAGCGTACCTACTTACCTATTTCTTAAAAATAACCTAAAAAAAATAAAATTCAGTGTATCGATCGATCGATGAAAAAGTATAGTTATTTTTGAATATTTTATTCTATTGAAACGTCGAATTAATTTATTTCTGACCTACAAAACTACCCAATTGGCATGTGACCTTCCTTGTTTCGTACAACAAACGGATTTTGCATTGGGCCCTATGATTTTGATCCTTCGGCTCCGATTTGGTGCTCAGCAATGTACTATCGATTTTTCGTATCGTTTTTTCCTTTCCCTTTATGATTTTATTATTTCTGTGTTATTGTAACGGGATCAAATCCGTGTTAACATACTTAAATTAAATAAATAAACGGCGTTTTAAAATAATCCGCACCTTCGACGTTTAATAAACAAACTAGGTGTTTCGCTTGTAAGTACTGTAATGAAAGCGTTCTTTCTTTCATTTTTGTCGCCACGAAGAGATGCGTCGATTGTTTTATGATTTCTTATCTAACAGACATGTTCAATGTTTAACAGAAAATGCCTTGCTTTACCTACAGGTACCTACTCGTTCTTCAATGAAGCGCCATAAATCTAAGACAACCAGTATAGGTTGGTAACATCTGGAATCTATGTTACCTACATAACACTGAACTTTGCTAAATAAAACCAGGTGAAACTTCTACTTACCTATTTCTTATGCAAACGGTCCTCATATAGCCGTAAGTATGAGTCTACCGCCGGCAACGTTTACGTGGCACAATAGCCGGCGTTTAGAACCGGTAACAATGACGGCCGTCGTCATTGTCTACCACAAGTGTGAATGCGACCACAGTCTATTTCAGGTCGCGCTCTCACTTACTGTGATGAAGTGAACTGAATGCAAATACCAAGCTTTGTTTTGTGAAACCTTGGCTCATGTTTATATTTAGACGTAAAGGATGGTTCAAGTTTTATTATAGTCTGCAAAAGTAGGTAAATTACAGGTTAGTTTAAGTTTTAGGTTGAGTAAATAATCATTGGGGAGATCAGGGGGATTTCCCCCAGGAGAGGCAGGGGTCCTAAATTCCCAATGGCTAAATTAGACTAGGATTGGCTTACATCGGGACCGACACTCCTACGGCTAGTGAAGTAGCTGTAGATTATTTTTGTCCTATAGCTCATATGGGGCATATACATATTTTATGGGATTGTGTGGCTAATAAGCATGCGGTAACCCTGATGGTAAGCAATCGATATGGCCTATAGATACCTTAAACGCCAAATAACTTACAAAGTGCGTTACGTACCGCTTTTCCCCAAATTTAGAGATTTGGCGATTGGGGAACATGGAATGAGGTTTTAGGCTTCGGTAAAGTCACAAACATGGCGAAACACACCCAAATGTAATTTGCACGCCATTTTTTTGTGATCTTGACTCTCTTTAAGTTAAAATTAATGTTTTTAACTTTTCACTGTTTGCTTTTGTTAGCAGTTCTTAACTTTAATACAAAGTCTATTTTAAGAGTCGATTCATGAGTTCGCATATAATAGTCGGCTAAATCAGGGTATTTTAGCCAGACGAGACAAATCCTCGTCTTAAAGTCGGTCATTGACTGTCTCACTCATATCCTTGAGGCAGAGGAAATAATGTCGGCAGACATCTTTGGATCATATACAAAACCTATTTCCGGTGGTTTATTCCATTCAAAAAAAGAAGTAAATGGAATATTGACAACGTAATTCGTGTAAACGAGAACGATGACGTAAGTTAAGAGCAAGACTTGAATCATTTATGATTACTTGACACAAACCTTGGCAAATATTTTCAGCACGAAATTGTCACGAGTAGTATGTAAAGAGTTTAAATTAATAGAAAGGCTCTTCTAAGTGTGGGAGAGTCATCTTTTGGCACGAATGGGCCGGCTCGATGGGAAAGATATCACGGCCTCTCAGAATACCTACCGACGCACGTAAAATAACGCTTGCGTTATTTTTCGCTGTGTTTGGCGTGTAGGTAGGCACTATAAGTAGGTTCTAACTACAGCACCGATAAATATTCATTAATATAGGTACATAACGACCTACCTATTAGTAAGTATATAAATGAGATATACTTAGGGAGGTGCAAATATTTATACTTACATAAAAATTTCGTGTCACGTGTTTGTCAGCGATGGAGTCCTAAACTACAAAACCGATTTTAAATTTGATTTGCATTCCGCGTGCATTTTGATCCAACTTGAGACATAGGATAGCTTATATCTCAATTTATAGTCACAATATTATTTACCTTAGCCACAGCAACGCGTGGCTGGGTCTGCTAGTAATAGTATACAATAGAATTAAGTTTTAGAACACAGATTAAGGCATACTTATCTATATCTGTGTTTTAGAAGTTGTATGTCTTAATATTATTTCTATGTTACACGTAAAAAGTTATTGTTGTCGTATCTATGCTACCTTGTCTCGCATATCTTACACCTAATAAAACCATTCTCAACACAAAACCTCAAAGATTTTGTAAGTACGTTCAGACTAAAATGAACTCTGTAGGTACTTCTGTTTACTTCGTTCCACTCAACAAAGGCTTTTACTATTTTTATTTACAGACTAGTAAGCTAATTCTAGTCCGTTCTGTTTAGTTCCACTTTCGTAAGAGTATAACGGTGCCGGAGGTGCAAAACGGGCCAACCTGAACATACACAGATACGTGTGTTTTAATTAAAACTAAATTGTGTACCCGCTAATGGTCGGATGCAGTATATAAACTGAGTTAGTTACTAATTTCGTTGGAATGGACGCAATAGAATTTGTGGTTTTGTGAGTGCACTACCAAGTTAGTGACGCGTAGTGTTGGTTGGTTTATTGTTAGAAACGAATTTGATTTAGTTTGAGTTTTGTGGCCGAGAGACGATTTAACTGTTTGGGCATTCAAACAAACAATGGTCTTACATTAAAAAAAAAATTGTTTGTGTGCTATAAATCGTTGATCATCTATCTTATACATTAAAGTAGTTCCTTTGTTAAACATACTGCAAAGACGTGTGTTAATTTATAAGAAGTCTTACAACGAATACTGAACTTTAATCAATTCAACATACGGTTCTTCGAGCTTCATTGTGCGTCAAAAATAGTTCTTTAGTAGCTAGTAGGTACGAAATCAATAAAGATAGACGTAACTTTTCATTGATTTGTTTACAAAATTCGTCGCGAAATCTTATAGAACCTTTACAGGTCTCATTGCAAATGATAATGAGCCCCATTCAGCGACCAATGTCCTGTAAAAGTATCTCTTTATCACAAGAAAGCTATTCGTATGACAAACTGCTCTATGTCAACCATTTCACACAGGAAGGACGGATAGACTAAAATTTGTTCAAGCAATCTTGGATACGTTTCAAATGTTAATATGGCGGGAAACAGCGACGAGGTGTCGTAGTGAGCGTGTCGTCTTACGATTTTGTATAAACAGTAAACAAACATATTAGACTTACATTATCCGTTTCTACGCTTCCATGATATTTTTGTTGCCTTTCTAGTGAACGATTCATTATAATGGGACCCTTTTTCGAATACATTTGCTATAATCATTTCCATGTTCTTTGGTAGGTGGGGACGGAAAACAAGGGATAAAGTTGTGTGTGGTCTTGTGGACAAATGCGAAGACATTGTTTATAAAGATTTATGCATTATGTGATGTCGCACGCGCAACATAAGTGAAGGAGATCGCTACCAAACACAGCGTTCGATGGTTCTGTAAGTGTTTTGATTTCTTCGATATGTTAATATGCAAGTATAAAACTTTTTTTTTGAAGGGTGTGAAGTCATACGAATTTTCTCGCCTAGGGTGAGGCAAGAGGAAATGACAGACACTTACTGACTAAAAACCACTTCGTTTCTTCTCCTGCTCTATTCTGAAGCCGCAGTACCATATTGCGCTTGCCTTGCGACCTCGACTGATAAGTATAAAGCCTGCAGTTTAATTTGGTAGTTACACATTCTTCAAAAAAAGAAGTGATAAAATGTTATATAGTTTTGTATACTAAGATATATTCTTATTTACAAAATAAAGTATACTTATTTGAAGAGATTCTTTGTACAGTTCTAGCGGAAGTAGTGGAAACCAAGCCAGGATTAACGACAATAGCATTCCAATAAGAAAGCAGAAGTTACAAAGAGCTGCGCGGGCGGGATGCCAGTTTAAAAGATTTCTTTTTTATTCACATCGTAGCGTAACTTATTCGTCTACTAAATAAAGTCCTCACACACGTTCACACTCGATTGAGTCTCAAGTGAGAGTTTGTGAACGCACCCGACCCGCCGTTTCCGGACGAGGCGCCGCCGTGACGCCGTCCGGTTCCGACACAGCGGCAACATGGCGGAGCGCGCGAAAAGAAAAAGATGGCGTCCACACCCATTACCGGCAGTTCTAGTGTGTTAGTTATTGCTTTGCATTTGTTCAACTGTCGCGTTTGAACGCTAAATAGCTGGGGATTAATGTGTTGCAGAACTTGTGTCTCTATTGGAGTGGTTCATGGGGAAAAAGTGTGTAATGTGTTCAAGTTGAGCGAATCATTTATTTTAATTTGGTGTGAAAACTTTTTTGTTGAGAAGGATATATCGAGGAGAATGAGTTTAGGCAGAGTTTTTCTAACTTCAAGAATAATAGAATAACTTCAGTACCTACTAGTAGCGAGGTTTTCAATTGAAATACATATTCACACTAGTAAATCATGGGTTTTAGATAGGATGTCATTAGAAATACCCAGCAGACAAACATCTCGTTAAGACATACCGTTGGTCGTACAAATACTTTATTTGTGAGAAAATAAATAGAATTTTATGACCTAGAAGTTAGAAGATTCAGGCCATAAAAAATATTAAGCTATAAAACTAAGTAACACTTATTATAGCTAAAGTTTGGTTGTTACGACATCATTTATAGCAAATTAGGTCGTGTTTATTTTATTATAATTATTATATAAAGAGTCTGTAAAGACGTTTTAGTGGAAATTAGAACTAACTTTAATGTTCTATCTGGGAAAGGTAAAAAACTGTTTCATAGCATGTTAGGGGAAAATTACGTCAACAACGAAAACGTTTTAAAATCTCTGTAGATGGCAGCACGTGTTCGTCTATTGAATTATTAAACATGCATCATTTCGTTTGTATTTTGTTAAATTATCTTTTGTGAAGTTGTGAAGGAAATTGGCCGGAGACAAGTAATGTTCCCGGTAGTACGCTGCCTTTGTGATCGCCCCTAATACCTGTTTAGGGGTAGTTTTGTGCTCGCAATTTGCGCAGTACGACTCGAATTCTGCTCACAGTAAGACTTAGTTAAGGAAGTGTTTTACTGGTAGTTATTTGCAGCAAAGATTGTAGTATTGTTAAGTGAATTCGTTTTTTAAATATTTTTTCTATATTAGAATTGCTTTGTTAGTATAAAAAAAACGACGCGTAGGAACTGGTACTTGCTTTATACTCACATCAAAACACAAATATCTGACACAAAAAATCTTACAAACAAGCTAACAATCTCGATAGAATCCGTCTACAGTGGGGCAATGGAGCGTACGATTTGTCAAACTTGTACGATCACAGATTCACAGCAATAAAGTAACGCCGAACATTTTCTATTTGTACCGACCTAATTGATCAAACAGCGAGACGAGATAAAAGAAAAAAATATTCCGTTTTTATTCATTTCTTTTTACTCTGTCATCCGAGTCTAGACGAAATCGTAATCCGGCAATCGCAAGCCGACGGACCACGGCAACAATTACGGATACCCCTCGATTTCCCACCGGATATAAATTTTGATCAAGATATAAAATTGTCGATACATCAGTCAGCAGTCTAATTGGTTCGAGACCGTCGTTTCGAACAAAAAATGTGCCTCTAATTGGCGATGGATGAATTTCGTTATTTGGTCTCTTGGGCTTATTTCCATTTTTATTTACGTCGGTCGACTTAATTTTGATGAAGATCACCTTTTATCCTGATTTACATTTACGATGAAATATAATGTAAAGTACCTTTATTTACCAAGAAATGTTTAAAGACCTCCATAATGGATTATGTAAAGAATTTGTTATTCAACCACGAACTTAATCGAAGTAAATTGGATTTCACTTGCCTCCACTTATTATTTTCAGAAGCTTAAATACTAACATAACCTACAATAGACGTCGTCGTAAATCAAATTTCCATCGTTCTATTTCAAACAAAAACTCGCTCAATTAGTTAATATAATCCCCGATTTGTCGCCCATTATCGGTAAATGGCGGGCAAACTGTCACAATTACCGCTATTGCCGTCAATAGGCACACAGGGAATGTGTGATGTGAGAAATTTTCGGTTGGTTCGGGCAATTATCGCGAGGCTCCCGTCCCTAGGGGCAGCTTTGATTGCTGGGCTGAAACCGCTGCGCTGTCACGAGTGGTCTACTTGTAGTTCCATGTTCAATGACTCGCTGCTCATTTTTTTTGCGTCGGCCATTTTAATGAAATGTGTGTCAATTCGTTGATGTAGGTACCTATCGTTTTTTTATACTTTGTTCCTTATTGGGATTTTGTCTCGTTGTGTTTCGCTTACTTAAACGTAAACTACTGTTGTTCCAAAACTATCCTTTAAAAATTTACCAACGCCATTGTTCTGCGTCATGATTATTATTAGGCTGATTATGATGATGATATCTGTTGTTTTAAGTTTGGGTGTGATGTCTGATAAAGTCACATTGTAAGAACTGCGTGATTGCGTGATTGCGGTCAAATTTTAATGTTTTGACTGCACAGTTGGCGCGTTTGCTGGGCAATTAGCTGCCGGGCAACGCGATTCCCGCACTGAACAACTCTTTATCCACAAATTATTGTTCCGGGTCTGGGTGCGATGTGTATGTGGAATTAATGATAATTTAATTTCAATTTTATTTTTAATAATTAATAATATTACAATGTAATTATTTTTTGCATGATGTGGTCTCGTTTAATTAGAGGAGCACAAAAATTATATATATATTTTTTAATATTGCGCATGTAATGTGTATTCTCTGTTGAAGATCCTAATAAAATAAATTAATAAATTGTATGCTTGTTGTAAACGCATCCACGGCACAGGTGAAAGTCCTAATGTAAGGTGTTTTATTTAAATGTCATTTAGTGTTTTCTACAGATACTGTTCGTGATATTTGTGTAACTACTAATGTAGGTGTACCTATTTATTTATTACTACATTTTCAAGTATAACATATTATATTTTGGCAAGGTTCGTAGGTATGTATCTCACATCACGATAGCTAGGTATTTGTTCGGTCAGCATCGCATTAAGGGATTATAAGCCCGGGCTTTGGCGACTGTTATTGAATGGGTCTATCGCTAATACTAATTAAGCGCTAGGATAATTATGGAGCGAATATCATAATTGCGATAATACCTACGTTTAATCTGGACCAGTGACAACGATATAATAAAGGTTTTTTGCTGAAAACTACAGCGATTTTTTTGGGATAGGCAATATTACTCCGTGGCCAATATTATGGTATCTTGTCAGCTCATCATCATCGCAATAAGATCAGCAACCAGGTGTCCATTGGTGACTACAGGCCTCCTCCAATTATTTCCAAATCGGTCGGTTGGAAGTAACCTAAGGCAACGCGGTCTCGTCCTAGAGCAGGAGAAAGTACAGGGTGTTTTTAGTCAGTAAAAGTCTGACACTCCCCCTCGCCTTACCCTGCGTGAGAGAAGGTATTTGGTAAATTTTCCCCTGACAGAAAAGTCACGAAATATCCATTGTTTATCGTTAACTTCTTGTTTTCGTTCTCCAATGATTTCTTGCATTATTCAGAAGTATCATCATCATCAGCCTATAATTGCCCACTACTGAGCCTCTTCTCATACGGAAAAGGTTAGAGCATTAATCACCACGCTTGCCCAATGCGGGTTGGAGATTCCAAACTTATAATTAGAAATTATAAGTCCGGGTTTCCTCACGATGTTTACCTTCACCGTATGTCAGTGGTGTCGAAATAATCATAGAAGTATGGCATGGTATAAAATAATTGTGCTAGATTTCCAGGCCAGGGGGGCAGACTGATACTAACTATGACCAGGTCCCCCGTTGTACAAAAAATAACATTTTTTACTGTTAATACTATGTTAGAGATATTATGAAGTTAATTATACATATATTGTTATACATAGAAAGAACAATGGAAAAGATCCAAAAAGCCACATAATCAGAAACATGAAATTGTAACAAAAATCCAAAGTGATGGATATGGGTTGAACTGGAACATCAAACGAAGCGTTTTGGCTTTTGACATGTTCGACACGAGACTTTTTGCCACAGGATTTTTCAGTGAACACAATGTTCGCCAATTTTAGCCACGTGTAGGAGCTTACAATTTGGTTTCCGGAACTTGGAAGGTTTTCAGATTGGTATATATAAGCCCTGATATTATTGTAGTCGAGTGTTGATAAATTATGCTTTAAATGACTCTTACCAATCTGGAAATATGTTTTTATGTTAAGATGTTATTAGTCGTGGTGGCCCGGAGGTTAAGGAGCCCGCTTCTCAGGCATGAGGGTGTGGGTTCGAAACCTGGCAAGTACCAATGTGACTTTTTCCGAGTTATATGTACTTTCTATGATTATTTAGACATCACTGACATACGGTGAAGGTAAACATCGTGAGGAAACCTGGACTTATAATTTCTAATTATAAGTTTGAAATCGCCAACCATTGAACAAGCGTGGTGATTAATGCTCTAAAGATGTTGAGACCTCCTAACTATCTGTTTACATTTATAATAGCAAAAATAATATGAGTACTTCTTGATCGATCACAAAGTAAGGTTTTCTTCAAATACAATGATTCCTAAAAGTACTACAGCTTTCGTAGCAGATGTTGTAGCTGTGTACGCCATGCTACGTAGTTACTACGGCGTAGCAACAACGTAGTCACTAACTTACTGTGTCCGTCGAGTTTGTAATCCAGATTATTCGCCAGATAACATAGAGACTAGTTGTAACTAATTGTTTAGAGATCTAACAATCATTTATATCACGAAATATATTGATTTATATAATTTTTAACTTGTCGCAGTATTAATTGAGCGCCACAGGCATATTTAGTGTAAAATATATTCTAATAAACACCATTTTAATAATAGCATGTTTGCACGAGCAATGATTGCATTAGTTATATCGGATTTCTGATTTTTCCGGTTTCTGAAAATTGCAAAGCTTAACAGTAATAGCACGACGTATAGTGAACCCTTAGCGGCCCCGAGGAAATAAAAGATGGTGATGTTATTTACTTTATAAATTAGTTTTGATTGAAAAACAAGTGAAACAGTTTGAAAAACGTTTCCTTTTTTCAAATTACCACTGATCTTATTCTCAGTGGTAAGTCAGTGCAGACTTGCAGTTTGATTTAATTCCGTTTTAATTCTGGCCTGAATCTGCTCCCGGGTAACAAAGTTAAGCTTCTTGCTTCCTTTCGATGGATAAACTGTGGATTTGAGGCTTCCAAGCTTCTGCATTGCACCACTGCAGTTTATCAGCAGTTCGGTTGTTCTCGTGATTTTTCTTCTAATATAAATTGTAACTGCATTTGTTTGTGGTTTGTTGTGTGGGCTGCTTTGTCAGTTATTGGCTTGAGAACTTATGTTTTTGGGTACTGTTGACATGCGTTTATTAGGTAGTGCAATAGTGGCCACAAAAGAAAATGAATAGTTGTTTTTTTCCAAATTGTTTAGACAATTATTAGCAGTTCTTTTTTTATGGTATAAGTCGACAAACGAAAAGACGGATTACCTGATGGTAAGCAATCGGCGCCGCCCATGGACACCCGCAACACCAAAGGAGTTACGAGTGCGTTGCCGGCCTTTTGGGGATGGCGGTTGCGGATATAAGGATTGGGAAGGGATAGGGGAAGGGGAGGGATTGGGCCTCCGGTAACGGTCACTCACACGGCGAAACACAACGCTGTGGGTTGTTTCACGCCGGTATTGTGTGAGGCCGTGGTATCACTCCGGTCGAGCCGACCCATTCGTGTCGAAGCGTGGCTCTCCCACACTTAAAACTCTCTTATAGAAATAATGTTCAACAGATTTTGCTGGCGACTTAGTTACTTTATTAACACGTTTTCAATCAATATATGTTGATGAACTAGAAATCATTCTTAATTCATCATTCATTCTTTTGTAGAAGATGCGCTATAGCGCGATGCTTCTGCGAACAATCAGGCTGTTGATGACGTTAACAGTTTTTTTAATGTTGCTTTACACACACTAAGATTTTTCCTCTATCGTAAGTGCGTTTACAAATATACAGTTTTACATACACTTGACAACCACACTTCAAATAAAAATTTGTGGATTACACGAAGAGTTGTTTAGTGCGGGTCTAAAATCCACGACACATTCTGCTCCAGCCAGTCCATCCACCACGTCAACCGCGTAGTCATATATATAACTAACGGAAGTGTAGTTTTGGTATACATAACCTTGTCCAATTTATATTAACATAGCGTTAGATACATCCCAATAAAGATCCGTCGGCAGTATATGTGAAAAGATCAACCAAAATATATTTAACGGGCAGTGAGCAATCGAAGCTTCCTGGTATTCTTTTAGAATACGGATGAAAAGAGAATATTGTGAATTTAAAAAATGCACCGTAGTTTCCTGTGGCGAACACACATCGTTGCTAGTCGATGCTCGGAATAGATTTTTCGATATGACGAACATACATACATATATACACACATACCTACATACTGCGTAGTTGTTTTGTATCCTCTTCTATCATGGTCGTAACATAGTTCAGGCATCGAAGTTCCTATATCTATTTTTGTTTATTCATTTGTTCTTGTTTTTTAGTAAAATAGGCCAGAGACATACAACTTTAATCGCATTACTTCATTGAACTGAATTTTGCGCGAAGAAAGTAGAATTATTTTATTAGATGTTTCACTTTTGACGTCCATTGCAGCAGCAGACTGCATCACCAAACATAAACATATGAGCATTGTGAGCAATGTATGATGAACGTCACGAAATGTCGAAACCGAAATAAGGACCACAGTAAAGAACGTCGCTCGGCGTTATATAAAAATTCGTTATATTAAAAATATTTTAAAAAACTTTATTTAAAATATAATATTACATTTAGTTCATATAAAACTACTATAATCCTTCATAATTTTAAATATAAAGACAAAAATGAAGGGATACGATTGAAATTAATGCGTTTGATGTGTACCGAAGTGCGTTGGTGCGTTAAATTTTGTTCCCAACGCGGTGTTCATGAAATGCTCATTGAATCAAATAATAATAATGTTAAGAGTGTATCGTGTGAACTCGCAACACGCGCGAATTTTAAATGGGATTGGATTAGGAAAATATGCTTCGGCTTACATCGTAAGTAATTCAGTTGTGATTTTGAATCAATGACTATATTGGTAACTTATAGTGATAAATACGACGAGTTACCGACTCGTGTTTATTCACGTTTTAATTTTGTTTTCTGCTCCACTTGATTTCTTAATTAAAACGTGCCTTAATTCAGCTTCTCGAATCACAAATAGTACGGGCATTTAGGTGCATCGCAATCACTCCACTCTAATAACGTGTCTCTATTTCCGCTGCACTGATGAAAGCACCCAAACGGATTTCTGAACGCGACCTCTTTACGTTCGCTAACTTGTTTATGGTACTCCATTCAACCTCTTTGTATCCGAGACTCTTTTGAGAAAATATTTAGCGGGAAAAGCGCTAATGGCGGACGTTTTGGCGCCAATTCGGTGGAACGATCGGCGTGGCGTGTTGGCTGTGTAAATTCGAATTTTAAATTTGTATATTGAAATGTTGGCCGAATTTTTCGGTATAATAATGCGGTAAAACAGTTTATATTGTGACTGTTTAGTAAAAATGTTAGACTTTGTGAGAAAAATGGCTTAAGTTATAAATCAAACTATTTCCTTAGTGGTAAAGGTAGTGAAATTGAGGGTCCAAGCGTACAAAGTACACCGTAAAGTTCAGCTTACTTTGTTATGGAAAAATAGGTGATCGATACTCAAGTACTTTGGTTTTATAGTCTTTATATGAGCGAGTTACGAGCGCGACTTTTACTAGTAGCAGTAATGTTCTTATTGGAGTCAATGTAAACGTGGAACTTGACTTACTAAATAATGATAAAATGATGTTACTAATCTAATAATTAGTTTACCTTAATTTGCGTTAAATTTATGCATTGATTTGCTTTTTTAATTACATTTGAGGTGGATGGAGTAACTTTATCTTAGATCAAAAAATCAGGATTTAATCGCGTGCGAACTTTACCTACTTACTTTGTATAAAGGTGACGTCATCTTTTGATTTTTTCTATAGTAATCAAATATCCTAGATTGTGTCACATGTCTTTTAGTTAAAGTTTAATTAAATGGATAGATTTGATATTTTTTCTTTCTGAATGTATGCTTCATATTTATGAGGTCTATATCTAGCACTCCTGACTTCGACCAGAATATTCTGTTTTGGATGTGAACTCGTTTCAAAACTTCTTTGTAGTGTATTTTTTACTTATAAAAAAAATTGTTTTTAAAACGTATGGTTGTGCTCTGAGCTTTCATACAATATAAGTAGTTAACTTGTACCATTATCTGCACACTTAACGTAAGGTCTGTTTTTAAAGACGTCTAAAATTTGTGTGTGGCAAGTATAAATAAATAAAATATACCAATATATATTTTGTTTATTATGTTTTTACTTTGTCAAGCCTGTATGAGTCAAAGATAAAGCAAAAAACATTTATTTTAACTAAACCTTTTATTAGGTACTTTTGAAATAACACTATAGTACTATAGAGTAATAGTCAGTTTCGTTCGTCAGTGAAGCTAGGTGCTGTGTGTGCGTGTTTTAGTTTTAACACTCGATAAACTTGTCAATGTTACACACATCAACATCACCAGGTCCATATGTAAACCAGGTTTATTCAAAAGGAACATATGCCCTTTTCGTGGAAATACGGAATCGAAGATATTTGAAGTTACAACTCGGCGTTGCGACAAATCACATTTCACAGTCTCGTAGGGTTTCCACCAATTTGTCGCCAACGCAACGTCTGTGGCAACATAAATAAGATCTGTAAAACAAACCAACAACAAGTTTATCGAGAGTTGGTACCTTGTTTGTATTTGATTCCAATCAGAATTTAATTGACAACCCTAACTACGTTCTATTTTCGACTTTTCTAAGATGCTACTGCTTTATTGGTCGAAACTTTTTTGCTAGAGTTTTTACCTGTCTTTTAGAATTTCTAAAGTGTGGGAGAGCCAAGCTTTGGCACGAACGAGTCAACCGGGAGCTATATCACGGCCTCACATAAAACTGGCATGAAACAACTACATTTTTGCGTTTTGCAGCGTGATTGAGTTTACCGGAGGCCTAATCCTTTCCCACTCCCCATCCCGCCTCAATCCTAAAATCTACGAAACCCTAATCCCTAAAGGCCCGCAACGTAATCGTAATTTGTCTGGTATTGCGAGTATTCATGGGCGGCGTTTGGCGCTGAAGGTAAAGCAGGTGGATAACCGACATAAAAAAAATCGGCGCTAGCAGGGATTCCGTGATCCAATATACTCACTCCTTCTTACATGGACACTCCCAATACAATTGGTTTGAAAGTTTATGGTAAGTATAACACTTTTGCTAACCCCTTTGAGGATTTAAAGATGTTATACCAGAACGTTTGATGTAACAATGTTTTCAAACTCGTCACGTAGCGTGTTGCATTACAATGCTACTAACAAGATTTGATACCGCGCTCTTTAGTACTCAAAATATAAAAAGGAATAACATAAAACCGGTTGCAGTAGTTTAATTTACAAACGATTTTTACTGAGAATTGTGAGCCATGGTTAAACAATACAGTATCAATTCGGATCTGACGGTGAAGTCTGTCAGACAACGACTGAGCTTGTACTTCGATATCTCCGACTATGCTCTCGTTTGCTTTGTTGATTTGCGTACGAGCAAAACATTTGTGATTGACGTTTTTTGTCAAAGCGTTTAGGTTTAGAAGATACGTGATGGACAAAGCGAACTTATTCGGTTACCTTTGATAATAAATATTACGTCACTCTATGCTTTCTCTAGAGTGCTCGAGTACGCTGTCTAAGTGATCCGTTTGTTCACCATTTTATAAAACAATATAAATACGAAATGTAGATCGTTTGTTACAAGAATGAACAATCTGATAAAAATTTTTTTTATTTATATGGCAAGCAATACATATTAACTTTGTTAAGCAAAACATTACAATTGTTCAAACGATTTGGCTCGCTCGGATCTGAAAAATCTTTTAGTGAAGCCATAGCTTTTAATACAAAAAAGGACATTAAGTTAAGATAAAATTAGATTTTTCATAATTAATTAATTTTCAGTTGTATTTTATACAAAGAACAAATAAATAACTATATCAGAAACTAATCCTGTATTGAGCCTGTATGCAACATCGATGTATCGATATCGAGGGTAGATAATTGAAATAATTCGATAGTGTATCGATAGCTGTTTGCTGGCGGCCACCTCGGCCCGTCAGTGTTGCCAATTAACACGCTCCGATTTGTTTACCAATTCTGTTGGAACTTACCAATATTATTGAATATTGTATTTACTTGACAAACCGGCTAGGGGAATCCTTTGCTTGATTGTTGAAAAATAAACTGTAAATATTAAACACATTGTTTATATTGGGATGGCTTTCTTTTATTTGTGTTGTTAAAATTATATTTCACAGCATAGCTTTTGCTTACGCGCGACGTGGAGATGCAGTTTTTTTGACATTTTGTTTCTGTCAGTGGTGTGAAAAAGTACTATTATTGCACAGAACATAACTCCTACATCAGAAAATACTATACTCGGAATTTTAATTCCATTCCAGATTTGACAATTTCAGTGTCGCAACGTTATGACACATAATAAATAGTGACGTTGCGAAATTATTCGATGTGGAAATCGAATATTTCTGAATCGAGTTCCTATCGTTTATAAATTTAATTTCGTAAACTAAGTTTATCAGGAAATAAAATATTTCTGAACCGATAATTTAGTTTTGACAATTAATTAACGATCTGAGACTTTTCTTTTGTAATTGTGTGTGAAATTAACAAAAAATGTAATCATGAAGGAACATGACAAATAAAACAGATTTTTTATAAATTGTCGCCGTCATCGCTATCGCTATCGCTGTTACTTTCTGTAACATTTATTATGAATTGTGCTTCTGATTTTTATTGTCAATTAACATATCTAGCTTACTCATTTTTTCCTCTTCTTTGACAACATGGGATACGCATTTAGACCATTCGGTAGCCGTAATTTTTTGAATACCTTCCTGAAACTGATTCACTGATTGTTTATCGATTTTTGTGTTCATCACTACACTGTTATATGTGGTATCATTATTTCACAAACTGACAATAGGTCATGTCAAATCAGGAATCGAATTAAAATTCTGACTATAGTTTCCCATTCTTTTACTGGTTTACTGAATATGAGACACGAGAAAGCAGAAAAACAAATAAAACCAAAAGAAAACATGTAAACTAATTACTCAGCTTTCTTCTTTTTCATATTTTCGTTATAATTTCATACTTTCGTAGGCCAAACAATAACAAAGATAGGAAGCGATTTTTAATTTTTATTTCAGTTATAACTGCTTTGTAATTGGGTCTCTAACACGGGGCCGCATGACCTTTTGTTTCCTTCCATTTTCTTTGTTTTTCCCTTTAATTGTGCCTACAGAACGGAACCAAGCGAATTATTGAAAAAGTTCGCATTATTCTACACCCGAGGTTCTTTCGGTGTAGACGAGCGGTTAATGTAACGGTGTTTTATTTTGGGCTGATTTTTCAATGGTTAGATAAAAGTTACATAGGGAATAATTATGCTGTCGCGTCAGAATGTTTGTATAAGAAAGTGACAGCAACAATTTTATTCCTCAGGTAACAAACCTTAATAAACAGACCTTAAAAAAATAATAAAAGAGTAAAAGCAAGTTATTTATCTTAGGTACACAAATTATGATTATAATTGCAAAGTTTGGTTTGTGTTACTATATCGTCGATCTAAATGATGCCTACATTAATTACTACATTTACGACGAATATCCCAAGATACATTTAGGTACTTAATGTTTAATTAATCCTGACTAATTACTATGACTTTATGTTTGGTTAGGTGTGTGGAAACATTAGTAAAAAAAGTGTGACGCCCGTCTACATTGTTTAAAAGGCGGAATCGTTCTGGGTCCGAATCGTTTGTGTTCCACCTTACCGGTACGTAATAGTCGCGAGAATCGTAAGAAAAACAACTTTACCCATTATACAGAACCCTGTTCTATAGCGTTTGGTTCGAAGAAGAGATGTAGCGAAAAGATAATTGTTTTTTTAACAGCACAAACTAAGTATGTAAATACAGCTTGCATTTTCTTTTTATGTAATAGGTCGGCAAACCAGCAGACGGATTACCTGATGGTAAGCAGTCAGCGCCGCCCATGGACACTCGCAACGAAGGAGTTACGAGTGCGTTGCCGACCTTTTAGGGATTAGGGATTTGGAGATTTAGGTATTGAGAATAGGATAGGAGTGGTAACCTCACTCACACGGCGAAACACAACGCTGTGGTTGTTTCACGCCAGATTTCTGTGAGGCCGTGGTATCACTCCGGTCGAGCCGACCCATTCAACTTGCACCCGCAACACCGGTACCCAAGGCTAAACTAAAACTAGTTTCCAGTTGCCTTGAGGGATAGATTCGACCCGAGGTGCGGGTTTGTTTCCTCCTTGAGGAGTCCTTCTCCACGGCTTCCTCATCTTCCGCTTGACGCAGTCAGCCGTTGTCACCACTTTCCTCTGCAAATAGTCATGCTAGCCAAGAGGGAGGCAGAGCTTATAAGAGACGATCCTCTTCAAAAAAACGTCACGTCAAAAACATTTATTTCGCTTTTTAGAACGAGTCATTGTTCTATGCACATAAAGTATAAATACATAATATTAAAACAAACCTGATGCAAATACAAAACATTCTTTTTTTAACGTCGCTCCATAATAGAGTTTTCTTCTGTGTCGTGGGTGCATGTAAAAACATATAATTTCACATACACACCATACCTAGACCCGGCACAACAATTTGTAAATCACACAAAGATTTGTTACATGCGATATGTTTCGCGGTAGTCAGTTGCTGCCACCGCGTCAGCCGTGCAGTCAACCTTTAGCCTTTTTAACCTTTTAACTCTTTCACAGATCTTACTTAGCAGTATTTAATGTTTTTCTATATTTTAAAACTCAGCTAAGTATAGCAACTAACTCAAGTACCAAAATGGACTAACGAGAAATGAGGCATTTATGCATACCTTACATATTGGACCATTCGCTAATTCCCCTTTCAAACTAAGGTCGCGATTTTAAAGCAAAAATCTATTAAAATGAATTGGTTACTTCCGAAAGTCGTTTGGGTAGCAGTCATTGTAAAATAACTTTTAGTGCTAAAGTAATAAAATTAATAGTTCTCATGAACTTTGTGTAGTTAGCGAATTTAGTTAATAATTTACTTTTTTCAGTTTGTTTAATGTGTAACTAGTTGGTAAAATGATGAGAGTGAAAATAATTCTACGAGATTTTTCATTTAACAAATCACTGGAAATCTTAAGCAACAGCTTATTATAGCATGTTTCGTTAGATTATGTGATTAAAATAAAAGAGCTTTACTTCCAGTCTATTAGTAGATATTCGTAGAAAATGTGATAATTATTAAGTTTACTTTTCCAAGAACCCATTGCTCTTGATGTCCTATTAATTAGTAAACTAAAATAGCAGAACTAACATAAGAACATTGTTTTTATTATCTCAGTAAGTCATTCGACACATTATCACACTTATATTCCTCAGATGTAACAATGAAATAATGAATATATTTTTGTAAATAGGCTGTAGAAAAGCAGTTTCAAAACACGTCAACAATATATAAAAAAAAAACATTGAAATTATTTGACTTCGATTGTAAAGCAAAATTAATTGTGTAATCTGTTAACTTAGTGTTACATGGACGGACGGATAAACATTTAACATCAAATTAATATCGCCATTCCTTTCAAATCAAATCAATCAAATTCTTTATTTCAAATAGACCAAAAAAGGCACTTTTGAACGTCAAGCAAAAAAGATATCATAAGGTTTAAAACTTTATATAAACTTTAACTTTATATGGGTCAGTCTGTCCGTCTGTCTTCTAGTGAAGCTATTTGCTGGTTCCAAAGTGTAGATTCCTATGGAGAAGAACGAGCAAGAAACTCCATGGTTACTCTTTTTCAATCACTTTTTACAATGCATTGTTACATAATTTAGATAGTTCCATTATGTGAGAACAGTGTAACATTAGTGTTTAACCAAAGGATCCGAAAATGAAATGAACCTCAGGGAATTCATCAATTTCATTTTATTTGTGCCTTCGAACTATCGTAGTTTATATTTAACGTTTAAAGAATTCTATCTAGACTCTGTATGAAGTTACTATTATCCAAAAACTCTATCAAGCGGACTCAATCCTTCTACTTCACTACATTAATAGTACTTGCAGTCACTCTAGCAGAAGCATTGTCTTAAAAATTGCAAACGAAATGACAAAACAATGACCAAATACTTCCTTTAACTTAAGCAATTTAAACAAATCTGTAAGACATTAAAGATTGCGTTCAAGAACAAAATTCTATGAAAACATTATTAAGGTCGGTATGTATCACGGTTTGAGGGCAGAATACCGTTTCTATTATTCAATATTATCCCAAAATTCTTGAGACTTCGTGGAAAGTGTTAATTTTTAAGCGGAAGAAGAAAAATTCTATGCCCTAAGCTGTTGGTGAATAATACGGGATTGAAATGGAAATGGGCACTTTTAGTATTAGTTTATTTAATTTAAGTAAATAAATAAATCGTTTATTTATTTAATTTGTACATAATTATACAAAAATTTGCTAAATACTAAAAGTGCTGATGTATTTACTTAACGAAAATTGTTTTTATTTTTTAGTTTAGTAAAAGTTTTTTATTTGAATTTATAGAGTATTTAGATATTAATTTGTTATTAGTAATTTAGTTATAACGAAAACACTATGAAAGGAAAAAATCATTCTTTTATACAACATTTAAGCATTTGCTTGTGAGCAACTTTAAGCGCCTCAATGATTGCTGCGTATTTTATGTTATACTGTGTGTATTTTACTTTTATTAATAGAATAAGTAACATTTCCATCATCGATATTGTCATATTTAAAAAAAGGTTTGTTTTTGGTACCTCCCGGCTTACATTCTATTAGAATGAAAATGCTAACATCCTATTAGCAAAATATAAAATTCGCTGTACTGTAGGAAAGTAGAAGTTGTAAAAAATTGTGCTTTCAAAGTCTTGACGAGTTAAAACCAATTGTAAAGGCGAATGTTTACAAAATTCTTAGTAAATTTTTAATGTAAATATCATTACAGTGTTGCCTTAACGAGATTCACTCCCTGTTGGTTTGTTTCTGAATATTTCCTCTGCATTTTTATTATAAAAGGGCCCGTTCTAATAACATTAAAGTACGAGAGTAATTTATTTAATAATGGACTTGTTAATTTAATTAAATGCGTCACTGTGGACTGTGTTGTACTCACGTAAAGCCTTTATAATAAAATAAAAATGAAAAAGGAATATATAATCAATACAATATTTAAACATAAGTTGAAGATTTTGACAATCAGATATCAATATTTTTTCTTAAACAGATTATAAGCCAGATATATGTATATCACTAATTAAAATAATCTCCAATCCTAAGATTTCAGCTAATACTTCCTACACAAACCTGTCCAATTCAGATCCTCGTCATGTCCAAAAAACAGCTTAAGCCCTTTGATACTAACCCAACTACAAAGAAAATGCAATTAAAAATAAGAGTTCACCATAGCCTAGTTACACAAACTAATTCTATGACATCCACTGTTTGCTGAACTCCGGAATGAACAAAGAAACGCCAGCCTAATTACCAAACCACATGTGTTTATCTATTTATCCCAAGTTTTAGTATTACTAAGCCGGTTACTTTAATTTGGTTACACACAAATACTAATAAAGGAGACAGTTATATCTCTATATTACAGTTTTTACATCTTAAAATGGAGTGCAGTTGCTAATATATTTGGGCCCAGA
This sequence comes from Spodoptera exigua, assembly GCA_902829305.4. Classification (NCBI taxonomy): domain Eukaryota; kingdom Metazoa; phylum Arthropoda; class Insecta; order Lepidoptera; family Noctuidae; genus Spodoptera; species Spodoptera exigua. Next base: position 14,162,871 of record LR824612.2, on the reverse strand, counting down.
TGGTAAGGTGTAGCCGTAAAATTTAAGTAGCGAAACTTTTTCGAGATTTTAAGGATTTTTCTAATTAACATATTTGACTGCGACGGCTTTGGGATGACTTGGATGTTGGTTTAAGGTATTATTTTTTTGTGAGATTTATGATCTTAAATTGTTTGAGTTTCAATCGATGCCGTATAACTGCATTAATATTTGATATTGTATTTGTATAGTGTTTCGCAACACGATTGAGACTACTTCTCTATTTTGACGTTTCAAAAGTTCCTATTTATGGTTTAGTTGGAATAAATGATTTTGACTTTGACTTTGACACTAGAAGGGTTTAATTGCGTTGCCGGCCTTTTAGGGATAGGGGCTTGGGGATTTATTAATTGGGGTAAGGCCGTTGGTAACCTTACTGATACAACATAACGCTGTGGTTGTTATATGGTGGTTTTCTGTGAGGCCATGATATCACTCCGGTATCGAGCTTTGATGTGGTTTGAAGATTATTGCTTTCTTAATTATTTTGTTCACAACAGGGTACGTAACTACATAGGTCAAAAATAAATAGTCTCGACTTGACAATTCGATTTACGCTATATTTCAAAATTCATACTTTTATACCTAATTTTGTGGAAATAATTAAGCAACATGTTGTATTACAACACAAAATGTTGTTTAAAAGTTAAAGGGAATTGAACTAGTTTTCATAATAATTTAAATTTAATAATTTATGAAATAAATATTTTTATAATCACGACATCGCATGACATTTATAACAGCGTACGGCGTATCGCGTTCCACGCGCGCCTCTTTGCATGGTCTAGCCAAGATTGAGGGTGCAAGCTCAGTAATGTACCTCGGGCCCGACCCTGACTGAAGCAGGTGGTTTTTGATCAAAAAGAGTCTGACACTCCCTCTCGCTGCACCCAGGGTGGAAGAAGACATTTGATGATTTTCACGTCTTAAGAAAATCCCTATAAAGAGCAGTAGCAGCGATAATAGTTGGTTCGCCGTTCAAAAATGTCTTATATTAGTCTAATGAATGCCCGATTCTCCCACGCTACACCCAATCCTCGAATCCTTAAACCTCAAAGCAATGGACTTGTACCTCTTTTTTTGTTGCGGGTTTCCACGGACGATGCCCGTCAGCGTTAGCACGTTTACTGTCTTATTGCATAAAGATGAATAAGTGCATTACTATTAATTATATAACATAATTGAACCGACTGTTGTGAAATGTGAAACTGATTTAAAAAGAGTTACCATGGAGTTTCTTGCTCGTTCTTCTCCATCGGAATCTACACTTTGGAACGAGCAAATAGCTTCACTAAGAGGACTGACCGACAGACTGACACTATATCTTCAAAATTTTATTTAACGTTCAAAAGTGCTTATAATGGTCTAACTGGAATATGATTTTTGACTTTTTTTTGACTAACAACAAATTCAACAGTAATATAGAGACCATATTTTCTGTATTTAGCTCAAGGATCTCTGAAAAAATGAGCAAGTATCTCAGTAAGTTCTTGTCTAATGAACTTCCTTAACAAGCTCGCTTGAGTCTTTAAGTTAATTTGTTACGCTGTGTGTTGACCTTGCGTATTAGGAACGTTCTGTTTCGAAGCAAGGAACGACGACGTTTTACTGAAATTCTGTTTTGATATGTTAGACTGTTCTGTTAGTTAGATAGGTAATATGCTATCAAAACATGGGTAAAAGAAAAAAGTACGTGGTGTTTAATTCTCAAAACTTCTTCGTATAAGAAGAGGCCTTTGCTCAGCCGTGGGCACTTATAGGCTGATGATGTGTGATGTCAAGGGGACCACAAGGTGTGCTAAACAAGATTTACTACTATAAGTATTGTTTAGCACACCTTGTGGTCCCCGTGTATATATAGGAAATAGGAAAATAAATTTGTTTTAAACCTCTGAAATGAAACATATTAATATAGACGAAAAACCTGTGTCTAAAATTAAATGAAAACCGAATTTATTTGTAAAAAAGTGTACTTAATTATATAAAAAACATAGTTAAATATTCATTGCTTTTTGTAACAACGAAATTGAAGTTGGAGATATTATTCTCGACATCTTTATGCAAGTCAAAACATTTCAAAATATAAGCGAAAAGTTCGGAGCGAAAACAATACATCCTTTAGACCCTTATTCATATTCAATGGCGAGCAACTGAAACCGAAGGTTCCTTCGCGAAACTTTCCCAGATAACCCACGAGTTTATTTGTTTTCACAGAACACAGGATATATACGGGAATTATGAATATTTTTCCTCATAACTTTCTCTCGGATTACGTTTTATATCGAGTTTTTTTTTGCAGTGAAACCTTTTGTATCTACGACGAATTAAATTGTTGTGTTTCTGAGAAAAAAATTATTACCTACAAAGCAAACAAAGCTGTATTTATAGTAAACTGTACGTTTATTGCAGTAAATCAGTAGTTCAAAGAAAATCTGGCCGAAAAATACCAATAACAAAACAGAATTTACCAGTATATTATTATCACCATCATATAATAGCATATGATTACGCTGTTTTATTTCCTTTACAACACGCATAATTGGCGCATTGGCTGGGCAACCGGCTGTCCAAGTTCAATGCGTTCTGTGTTGCCGTTTCGATTCTCGCACGGAACCACTTTTTGTGTAATCGACAAATTGTCCCAACCGAGTGTGATGTGTTTATGACACTGAATGTTTGTAAATGCTTTTAGGTTATGGGAATGGACGAAGTGCTTTTAAAAAAGTACTCAATATTGTAATCAATTAATTTATTTAAGTTATCCTCAAATATTGTATAACACTTCCTGCATAATATAATTGCCTAATAATAATGCAGTGTACACATGTGTAGGGATGCGGTCTGGATCTGTTTTACTTATTTTATAGATATTCTGTAATGTAAATAAAAAAGAAAAAAAAACTTAATTCTAGTTACCTATTTATACACAAACACCAGATTTACGTTACCTACTCACTTACTCGTAATTACGTTAGGTCTAAACGGTTTCATACATTTATAATCTGGATGAATCAATGGCGTATTTCAATACTTCGCATTTCAGAAATAGTCGGCAACTTTTATCGTAGAAAGAAGTTTATCGCGGGGGCAATCGAAAGTATTCCTTATAAAAAGGCGAAGGCTGGCAATATTCGAGGTATTGGCCAAGTTTTTTCATATTTTTGTCATGCGCAGCCCTCTTTACATTAAGCACTGTTGCCAACTCAAGTTTCAAGTTTGAAACATTCGCTTTTGATTGCTTTTAAAACGCTTAAAAGTGAGATTAATATAAATTTTGGAAGTAGGAAAAAGTTACCGTGTTATTGGCTGTGTGGCTAGTATTTATTTATTAAGTTTTATGTATACTAATCTTTGTATATAGGCGGACTTAATGCCGTAGGTATTATCTACCAGTCTGACTTTTTGATGATGCAGAGATGAGTAACAACGCAGTATTACTGCTGCGTAAAGAGTATCGTTGTTGTGTGTCGTGGTGATCCGAAGATTCAAGCTCCTTTTTACCTGATATACCATGGCCTCAAATAAAACCAGCGTGAAGCAATATTTGTTGTCATTCGCCGTGTGAGTAAGGTTACCAGAGACCCAATCCTTTATCCTTTTCTCCGTCGTCGATCCCCTATGAATATTAGACTTAGTTTACCGCCTTCTTTATTAAACATAAAATAACCTCAAAATCAATAATTTGAATAAATCGTGATATGATCATGTGTTCTTTAATACCATAAATTCACTGGAATCTTGTCTTACTTATATTATAAATGCGAAAGTTACGATGTTTGGATGTTTGTTATTCAATCATAACGCCAATACGGCTGGACGGATCTGAATGAAATTTGGCACAGGCATAGGATACACTCCGGAATAGAAAATACGTATTTTTTATCAACATATCCCGCAGGCGAAGCCACGGGCTGAAGCTAGTTATCTTTAATGGAGTAACTGGTCTAAAACGAGGCACCTTTCTTTATCTATCTTTTAGCATGGATTTATTCTATTCGTGACTTAAGACGGTACTTAACATTTTTGTCACACATACTACAATAAAATTATTTTCTGGATTATTAGCGTAAACAGCAATATTCGGGTCGAAGCTCCAGTTATTTATGGTACCAGCAGATTGTTCGGCAAATTTATCGAAGTGTTATCGATATGTTGCGAGTTATAGCGCATTGCGACCCTAAACTACGTAATAAAAAGCAGATAAAGATTTTCCCAAATAATTCTGTTATTTTTGGTATGTACTTGATATTTCACGTGTTAGAAATATCAAGTACTAATTAGCTTTTAGGTGCTTGACCGTAGTACCACGGCCTTACGGAAAACCACCTTGAAACAAAGCTTGTGTTTTGTGTTGCCGTGTATGCCCTTGCCTTTCACTCTGTCCTATCCCCAAATCACCCATCCCTCATATCTCTAACTCCTAAAAACCTGGGATTTCACTAGTTACTCCTCGATGTGGTCCATGTACATGGTTTACGCCGACTGGTTACCACTATGGTATTAGTCTGCTCATTTGATGGTCTATTCCAACCATTTAGAGTTTTGACTATTTCTGTTTTCGGATATGTATGTATTTTATGAAAGTTAATCAACTCAATAGGTAATACTCGTACAAAAAAAGGCTTTCTAGGTTTAGTAGTCGGACAAAACCGTCAAAAATCCTGTTCTCATATAACAAAATGCTCTTAATAAAGTAACTAAGAATTTGATTATAGAACTGATCGAAGAATAGTAACCATGGAGCAAAGAACTTCATTACGAGAGTGACAAAAAGTGTCACTTTTTTTAAAAAAAATCCTGGTTTTGATTTTTCAGTTTCAAAATATGAAGTCCAATATAGATTAAAAAAAATGTGACAAAAACCAGATGTACTATAAAAGTACTTTTACCCTTTCAAAGAAAAACTTTCGTTATGTTTTGTTTTGTTTGTATGAAAATCCTATAAGTCAACGCTAACTGAAAACCTGCTACATTTAACCTCGCAGAGTGTATTCAGAAAGAAAGGCCGCAAAATGTGAGCTCTAGGGAGAATTTTCCACCGGATGGGAACATTTTGAAAGAAAAATGCTTGTTGCATTCTGCGAGTAGGGAGGTGAGAGAACAACCGGTAGTGCTGGGAAAATGGAGCACACATTTTATGGGATTTTTATTTAGTCACTGTCAAAAATAAAATTAAGACTTCATTATTTTTTTGTGTAATAAGTCGGCAATCAGCTTCACCCATGGACACCCGCAACGGAGGAGTTACGAGTGCGTTGTCGACTTGTTAGGGATTAGGATTTTGGAGATTTAGGGATTGATCAGGGGAGGGGAAGGATTGGGCCTCCGGTAACCTCACTCACACGGCGAAACACAACGCTGTTACAAATTTGCTTATAGAGATGAAAAATGCTATCAAACTTAATTATTAGCGTGGGTATCTCATCATAATTATAATACTGAAAAATTTTATGAATATAGTTATCAAGCTTCTTTGGTTGAGTGTTTTAATTTGGGAAAAGTACTTATTTCTTTTTAAGTTTTCTTAAAATCGGACACTGGCTTTATTATTAAATATATACACTTATGCTTAAAGAAGTTATAAAAAGTCATATTTCAGTGTTCCCCCTTGTTGCAAAACAAGGATTATCTTTAGTCTAGGTTTAATTCATTGACACCCGGATTCTGAAAAGTTTGTCAACGCTAAAATTAACTAATCTCCTGTTAAATCTCTTGTCAAGTTATCTGATTGGATGTTCATAATTCAGTCAACCAATCAGATGACTTGACAAGAGATTAAATTGATTTTAACATTGATCGGCCTTTCAGAAACCGGGGTTTAGTAAGGTTAGTAAGGTGTATTTTGAATCTTATTCTCACCTACCTCCAATTCAAAATACAAAAACTAGCTCAATGATTTCGGCCTAGGCTAAACAAAAACCTTATTTTGTCGTATTACAAATACGACCGATTGTGTTTACAAAGAAAAATTAAAGTCAGTATCTATCCAAATTATTGCACCCAACTTGTACTTTCAATCCAAAATATTGGATTTAGTCTAATAATGTTGTTTTCAGACCTAGTTAGTCCTAGTAGTCGTAATGTTATAGTAATATTATTAACTAAAACTTTTATTAAAATAAAGAAAATATTTAGTCAACTAAATAATGAACGGCCCCTCACTAAGCTACCTCAAACTGCATAGAGTTCCCAGCTCTATAAGAGTTTTGTTTCTGTTTTAAGTGTAATGCAGTAAAATTTGTGTTTACTTAATTAAATTCCTCAGTTAAGTATATAGTATATTGCACCTTAGCGTGGTTCTTCCAATAAATATTTGTAACTAGGTGGCTAGGTGCTAGTATACTAGTAGAATATTAGTAGCGACTTTAGTTATCGACACACGTTCTAGGCACTCGATCTGGGTTTTATTGCAGATTTGAAAAAGTATATTATTACCTTCTTTAAAAGAGATCGTTTCGGCCGAAACACTTTTCTACCACTAGCTTTTTAGGGAGAAAGACAAGAGAGTGTGCGACTTGGTAAAACACGTCGCAGTGAAAGTCAAAGTAAAAAAAGTTAATAATACGCGAGTAATGCAACTAAAGGAATTAAACTGTCGTCGCCCTTCCATCTTTATAATGATGAATATTTTTTTAAGTAATTCTATATTAAGGGAATTATTTTGGTGTTATAATCGATAAGTCTGGTAAAGGTATAGAAAAGGTCGAATCTTAGTTTCAGGTCACTAGTTTCCCTTGGAGACTTCGAACAATATGATTATGTTTTTATACATGTTATCAAATGTTTGCAGCTGGCTAGGCCCTGGTGCTAGACTCGAAGTATCACCTGGTTTTGTTTCTAATTGTAGGCTGTGTAAAGATTTGCGGTCGATAAACTACTAGACGGATTACCTGATGTAAGCAATTGGTGTCGCCCATGGACACTTGTATCTGAACCTCTCATAACCTTAGATCATAAATTCATATTTACATCACAAACAAAACTGTTAAGTCAAAGAATTCCAATAAAACATTACAAGATTACACGTGACCTAAAATAAACCTTATGGCCCCAGTAATAAGTCGAAATAAATAAAATGAAAAGCAAAGTACATACATAGTCGGTGAATTTATTGTAATATCTAAAACAAACGAGTCGATGGCCGTCGAAACGTTCCCCTTGTACGGTCAATTTGGTATCCAATTACGTCCAGCTTAGTGGGAAAAAATCCTGGGTAATCCCACTCTTAAGATGTGGCGTAAAGCGTAAAGAGTTAGCGATAATACAAAGCACATAATTTGAAATATCACATATGTATATGTTGGTTCACACCAATTAAACAAGGCTACGAAGAGCTCCATGTAATATGAATAAAAGACTTGGATCTTGGGTACTTGACTTTAATATCACAGTACACAGTCGGGCAGCTCACTGCACCAGAGTTACATTGTCAATGGCCGACACTCTCTCGGCCACCTTATTTATAGTAAAAGAATGAGACTGACATTGTACAATGTATGTGTGTGAGTATGATTATTTAGAGATGATTAATACTCCATACCTCTTTTTGTGGGAGGAAAATCATCAAATGACTGCAAGGCGAGAAGGAGGGTCAGACTCTTACTGACTAAACCATCATGTTCCTTTTACTGCTTCAGGCTTAGACCGCGGTACCTTATAGAGTTTGATTGAGTCGGGACACCGGCTAAGCATAGCCATGTTGAACTCCATCTATGGTCCATTGTCTACCGTGCTGTCGTTTATTTTAAATGGCTATTCGATATCTAAACGAATCTAACCTACCATTCTGCTGCGAGATACGCATTGCTTCTAAATTTGAAAAATCTAAGCTAAGACAAAAGAAAAAACAAACGCATTTTCGTCGATACGCTATATCTTATGCTTTGAAAATCGGCCTGTGTCCACGGCCCCGGCTCGAGATTCGTCCGCTGAGTCCCGCATCAAAACACAATCAGCCCCGCCTGAAAGGATTAAGATCGCCCCACGCAACTATACGCCGTTTTGTTCTTTGAATTATTTATAGGAAACAGTTACTGAGATTTAGGTTATCATATTAGTATGCTGATTGGTTAATACTTGATTAGTTTGCTGTTTTAATTGATGTATAGTTAAACGGACATATAGATACATGAAGATTGTGAAAAACCTTTATAGTTGAGCAGCGGTACCTCTGATTGTTTCCTATCATTAACTTATAACTAACCCACTGCTGAGAAAAAGTTCCACAAGGAGAAGGAATAAAAATTTAAAAAAATAATAAATTAGATGGCCTTGTATCTTTATTATATTCACTTTCACTGTCAGTCAGTGTTTTTAACCAAACTTAGAATGTGCATACATATAACAAACGAGTCACGTTGTCAAGTTTCGAAGCTAAAAAAGAGTCACGTTGTCAAGTTTCGAAGCTATACCCTAATGTTTGAAAAGTAATTGCCTTAACGGACAGCTAATACGTATGAATACATTGTTGTCTTTGTCCTAATTGCCAATTTACTATTATAAGACTAACACCTGGAAAGAGACTTAAATTTTGCAATTGTGCCTAGAAAATAAAACGTTATATTGATATCGCTTCATTGGTGTTTAATAAATATATAATTGTCAGTTACGAATCAGCTTATTTTTAGTCAAGGCATCGCAATTTGAAACACAACTAAATAAATCCTACATAAAATTAACAATAACATCGCTCTACAAAATACTTTCTTTCCCCCAACATTTTCTACACCTCCTCACCTAAATTTTCTGCTCAAAAGCATAGACTTTAAAATCGATAGACTCGTAATGAAGCAGAAGGCATCAGCTCCACGAACAAATAGTCCGTTTGGCACCTCTCCAAGCAATTAAGCCATTCGCCCTGACGGATGCACGGAGGGAATCCTCGGCACCTCATTACTGCTTAGCTCCCTTTATTCATTTGTTAGCGTTATTAGAAAATAATCTGGTAATATCTCTTGAGGAAAAATCAAGGATTCGAAGAGTATTTTCATTTTAACTACAACTGTCTTGTTGGGATTTCTGGTAGAGAAAGTCAAGTCGGCAAATTTCGATTTTTATTAATATTTGGTAGGATATGAATCTCTATCATTTGCCTGTCAAGGTACTGTTATTAGCTGATAATGATGGCGAATTAGGAATATCCCTATTGTATCGTAATACCCACACGTATGTTAATGCACACGCACACATACAAGTAGGTATTTGATTGATTAAAAGGTTTGGTGAAATATTATTCGCATTTTTTAGGATTAAGTAGCCAAATGGCTAAAAACGGAGCCCTTCGGAATAGGATTTATCATATCTGTCTGTTTTTCCGTCCGCAGGTTTTACACAAATAGTGTCCATATTTAGAACAGACACATTTATAGATTTTCCATTACATACTTGAATTTAAGAGAATGATAAACATAGCACATTAGTGCCCACTGCTGAGCAAAGGCCTCTTCTCATAAGGATAAGGTTTGAACATTAATCATCACGCTTGCTGAAGGCGGATTGGCGATTTAGAAATTATAAAGTCCAGGTTTCCTCACGATGTTTTCCTTCACCGTTTGTCAGTGGTGTCTAAATAATCATAGAAAGTACATATAACTCGGAAAAAGTCACATTGGTACTTGGCAGGTTTTGAACTCGCACCCTCATGCATGAGAAGCGGGCTCCTTAACCTAGGGGCCACCACGACATTAATGTAGCTGCACGCTGTATCCGCTGTATTTATTTATTAAGAAAATTTACATATACAACATTACAGCTTACGCCATTCAGTTATATTGTTAATTTTATATAAATACTATTATCTAGGTACTTAAAAAAACTAATTAGGATTAAATACAAAAAAAAATACAAATTTAAAAAACAAAATAAAAGTACTTAATACAACTGAGTAATAAGATTGGTGATCATAGTAATCTTAAACTAAAACAGACATTATAGTTTACCTACCTATCATTCATCATCTCACAACATCTAAGACATTCACGACACAGATCTATCCATCTCATTGCAAACAAATCACACTCTGGCGCTGACATCAGGAGAGAACTGAGCATGGTGAGAACTCGGACCAGCGGAGAATTAAAACCATTTTATTGTTTTGTTCAGCTTCCTGATCATAAATCGTTTATTTATGAGATATTCAGTAACAATCATATAAAGAAAATAAACAATAAATATTCGGCAGAGATCCTAGTGTGCATTGAACAAGTATTCGGTATGTAACTAACAACAAAATCCATTTACAAACGGTTTGAAACTTCAGTTAGTTTCTCAGTTAACTGAACAATGCAGGTGAATGCATTTCTTGTCCCGTCGGTCGCGTCCGCACGTACTTTAACTATGAACGTATATTACTTTTATAGTTTAGCTTTTGAAAGGATAGATGTGATACGGTTTTCTATATTGCTTATTTGTTTTATTTAAATACGTTTATTTTTTACTTTTTACGCACATAAGTAAACGACATAGGATTTAATATCTGCAAGCTACGGTGGTAATGGGCAGGCCACATTGGTCGGTGGGCTGACGGTGGATGAATCAGAAAAGTGCTCGAGTGCCGACCACGGATCGGAAGACGTAGCGTGGGAAGACCTCTTGCTAAGTGGACCGACGACCTCGTCAAAGTCGCGGGAAGCCTTCTCGAGTGCACAGTATAAATATGGAACAGTATGGTAACTAAGCCTATTTGACCGTATAACTACCTACCGGTCATTAAAGCACTAGGGTTGTCACTTCTAATGTTTTTGATATTGTTTGTTTTTCTAAAATAAATAAATTGTGTTTTGTTGTAATCAATCAATCGAATTGAAATAACTAGTTTACAAATAAAATTTAAATAGGTAATCGCGTATGTTAACCTCAAAAAAAAAATAGTTTTAATAAATGTTAAGATATAAGCGCTATACCATACAGCTCTGTCTTTTACCCAAACTAGAATAAGAATAAAACAATATTTCTTTGAACATGGTAACCCACCTTGGCTCATGAGAGGTAGTTTTCAGGTATTTGCCAAACCCATGAAAAGGACACCCATGATAGAAAAGTTGGTATTTTTGCAGCCGCCATCTTGGATTTAAATTTGGATAGCACCATCAAATTTGCCACCCTCGAAAACCATGAAGACGACACCCATGATGGAAAAGTAGAAATAAATAAAAATAAAAGAAATAGCTGAAAAAAACGTGGCATTTTTAAAAAGATCGCGGAAATAAAACTTAAAATTGACCACTCGTCTTGACGCGGCACCCGATACTGACTGCACTCTGAGGTTCACTTAGAGCTCTCGTAAATGCGCTTGTTTGTGTGAGGTCGCCATTTCGAGCGTTTCTAGGCAGTTACCATACTGTTCTCTATTTATTTATACTGTGTCGAGTGCCTTGGTTCGTTATGACTACACTAAATCGATGTATGTTGAAATTTGCTTTGACGTTCGGGACACTATCCATCGGCAAAGTTAGCACATATAATGAGAAAGGCTGACACGGGAGTCGTTGCTGAGAAAGTATGGCATTGCAAAAATGAACGTAGGTATCATACAGAGTGTTTTAAGTGAGCCTGCATCAGAAATAGCACAGACGTATTACTTTTTAGTTTTTAAAAATTAAATATGCATAGGGATATAGTGACAGAGAAAGCGACTTTGTTTTATACTATGTAATGATAAATAACAAAGGTCGAAAAGAAATACCTACGACAATCGTTAAGTATTTAGAATAATGGTTAGCGATTTCGTCACATACAGATTTTCCTAGTATTTTCATTAATTTATCTCTACTAAGTTTTAGTTTAGATTTGTAACCTCTCTCGCAATCTTATTATTGGGATTAAAAGGCCTAATTATAGCAATCAATTCCTTTATTAAAAAAAAAGACCAAGGATCAAATGGCAAGCTGGCTTGTCGAACATGACACGAGCGTAAACAAACCAGCTAATGTCTACAGTATAAACAAAGCGGCCAGAGTAAATACTGACCAAGTCACCACAACGGCTTGAGGAAGTTCCGGGACGAGCAAAAATATCTCCGGGCTAAACATAATGTTACTCTTTCGTGACTAAAGGAGGTTAGTTACAAAGTGTATGTATTTGTTTGTACTAAGTATGCAAGCAGTTCTTGAAACATTAACTACAGTTTTGAATGGATTAATGGTCCTTTAAAAACTTAATGCTTAATCATAGTAGGTATTTTTTTTTTGCGAGGGGAAAATCATCAAATGACTTCTCCCGCCCCGGGCTGGGCGGGAGGGAGTGTCTGACTCTTACTGACTATAAACCCCCCCTGTTCCTTCTCCTGCTCTGGGTCGAGGTGTCGAGGTCGCGGTGCCTCATTGCGCTTACCCCGCAACCTCGGCTGAACATCAGCCCTATAGCCCCCGCCTGTGGTGGTTTATTTTCTCTTTGAGGTGCGCGCGGAAAGCTAAGTGCCTTACGCTCGGGCCTGGTTCTGGTCGAGCGGGAACCTACCGAAGCAACCGTGCCCGGTAAGCTGTTCCTCGCATCCTGTTCCTTCGCCTAATCCCGGCGGAGCCGCAGTCCATTATTGAGTTGCTTCGATATTTTATTTTGCAAATATGCGTCACCAAAGATAACAAAAATAAGTTCTTCCATGACCAAAAGTTTGCATTTACTACATTGAAAAATCTTTACCAGCAAGGTTCCTTAACTAGAAATCTATTCTCTCAAGCTTTTTTGGAATTCCTTAAGTTAGTATTTGCTATTTGCATACATTGTAGTGAAGTCGTTAATTTAAATGCCATTACAACTGGTTAGTGTTAGTTGGTTATTGATTTGAAATACTCAGCTTGATCGAAAGAATATGTGATTGTTTAGGTGTTTTTTTTTTATTTAATTGGTCGGCAAACGAACAGACGGACTACCTGATGGTAAGCAATCAGCGCCGCCCATGGACACTCGCAACGGAGGAGTTACGAGTGCGGTGCCGACCTTTTATGGATTAGGGATTTGGAGATTTAGGGATTTAGGAGGGATTGGGGGAGAGGAAGGATTGGGCCTCCGGTAACCTCACTCACACGGCGAAACACAACGCTGTGGTTATTTCACGCCGGTTTTCTGTGAGGCCGTGGTATCACTCCGGTCGAGCCGACCCATTCGTGCCGAAGCATGGCTCTCCCACACTTAAAATGGTGACAAAAATAATTCTTCTTTGTCAAAAAGTAAAAATTATTTTACCGAAAATATACCCAATGCCGTTAAAAAGTGGCACTCCCAATCTCTGCATCAAATTCCAAGAAACCAGGTTCACGAAGTTAAGCTAACAAAGCTGCCATAACATTTTTTTTGGTTTGTGGCTTACTCATGTAGTAGTATAATATACTTCAAAATACATTTTAGATATTTCCTAGTATTCAGAACAGTACCAATGCAAAAATTAAACAATATTTATCCATACGATTTCCTGTTAACGAAATCAAAACATGAAAATAAATGGTTTTTATATATCCGATTGTATAAGGTATTTTCTATGTAAATGATTTTTAAAAACATGGCCAAAATATTGAATTTTGAAGTAACTATAAAAGTTTCAACAATGTGAAGTCAAAAACTTTTTGTTGGACGAAAGATTTTAGTGACTTTTTGGTTTGGTGTTTTTTTGTTACGTTCATAGGTCGGCAAATGAACTAACGGATTACTTGATGGTAAGCAATGAGCGCCGCCTTGAGGATAGGAGGGGGGGGGGGAGGCTTGGACCACGAGGTAAGTTTTGCTTCATACCGTTATTCTGCAAGGCCGTGGTGTTTATCACTCCGGTCGAGCCAACCCGTTCGTGCCGAAGCATGGCTCTACCACGCTTGAACAATTGGGTAGTTTCGCCAAAAATAAATTAATTCGACGTTTCAATACAATAAAATTTTAATATTAAAAAGTAATTTCATTCATCGATCAATCGATACACAAAATTTTAGATATTTTTTATCAAATTTTAAAGAAGTAAGCTATTTGATGTAAAAATACTATGACGTCATAACTCAGATTTTCCTACAAATTTCATAGAAAAGTGTCGTTTTTGACATTTTGATAAAAGTATTGAATTTGACTAGTTGGGAAACTACCGTATTACATAGTTCGCCTTAAATTTTATTTTGGATACTTACTATAAAAAGTTTTGTAATAGACTGTTGGTGTTCAAAAGACCAGAGGGCCTACCATGACGTGTTAAAGCGTCAATCTCCCGGGAGAGAAAGAGGGATGGAGCTATACACCTTTTTTAGGTCCGTCCCTCTTTCTCTCCCGGTAGACCTTCTGATCTATTAGTCTTTTTCAGTTTACATTGTGTTAAAGGGCACCTAAAGGTCACTGTGTCGTGGTGGCCAGCGCCTTCATGTACGAGGGTGGAAACCTGGTAAGTATCACACTGTTTTAATTTTTTTTTTACTTTTTAGGTACTATTTACAAAACGATGAAAGAAAAAATTGTGAGTAAAGCCAATCCAAATTTGCGGTGATTAATGCTTGCACCTCCGTGTGAGGTGAGGTTTGTACTCAGCTGCGGGAAAATATACCGACATCTATAAATACATATTTTGTTCACTCAATGCTTAAAACCGACCAATGTCAAAGAGAAACTACACGTATGGTGTAGCTGTCAGCTCAACTGCCGAACCATACGTGAAACCGGTGTGAAACAACCACAGCGATTTGTGAAACAGCCACACCATGTGAATGAGGTTACCGGAGGTCCATTCCCTCCCAACCCTACCTCTCCCTCCTTTACGAACCATAAATATCTGAAACCCTTATCCCTAAAAGACGGGCAACGCACTCGTAACGGCGCCGATTGTCTACCGTCCATCTCTTCGTTTGCCGAGCTATCTAATAAAAAAAGAAAAACTAAGAAACTAACATAATCACACACAATTAAAAAGGTATATAATAATAATAATAAAGAACAATAATTCATCCAGTGCGGTATGACGCCGCGGATTTTCCCCGACACTATTTTATTACGCGGGACACTTTAAATTGGATTCGCGAGAGTTCGCGACAGCCGACGTACCACGTCACTGTTCCCGCTCAGAATCGTTCCCCCAAGTTTTATTGTTTAATTGAAATCACGGTCTTTGTTCAACGAACAATTCTTGAGTTTGTTTTTTTTTCTTGTGCCGTGTTAATGTTAAGAAAATGTTTCTAGACGAAATTTTTTGCTTGTTGAGATTTGTTCGTTCTTGTAGCCAAATAAGGAGGGATAGTAGTAAAATAGATCTAGATTCTTCTTTGTTTGTTTTCTTTTTGTACAAGTTTTTGTAAGCAAAATTTGTTTCTATTGATACTGACGTATAATTTACAAATATAAAATTACTGCATAACGTTCGTGTAATTAGTTCAAAGATAAGACATCCTCATAAAACAATTTTGTAACAAAAACATTGTTTGAACAAAGATATAACCTAATCTAACCTAACTACTAACATAATTTACAACAGTTTTCTTTAAGGAGATTTTAGTATATGAAACAACTGTTTGTGTAGAGTGACTAACACTTATCCAATCCTTGAACCAACTAGTATGAAGCAATGTAAGGTACAAGTGTGGGAGAGCCATGCTTCGGTACGAACGGGTCGGCTCGACCGGAGTGATACCCAGAAAACCGGCGTGAAACAACCACAGCGTTGTATTTCGCCGTGTGAGTAAGGTTACCGGAGGTCCCATCCAATCCCTAATCCCTAAATCTCCCAAATCCCTAATCCCCAAAAGGTCGGCAGGCTTTGTTTTTGCAGGTGTCCATGGGCGTCGCTGATTGCTTACCATCAGGTCGTTTGCCGACCTATAACATAAAAAAATCGAGATGCGCAGACTTTGAACATCTAACTATTTATGCTGAAAAACAACAACGGCTTAATAAATCACACCTAATTAAATCGAGTACAAAAACATTCAGTTGCGAAAAACATTGACAATCACAATCAATTTAATAGCAGCTGGTTCTCAATTAAATATTCCATAATCGATTCCAACTCGATTGATAACAATCGATATGTATGAAATACAAAAATAATTGCATTTAATTTGGCCGCCAGTTGTTGCCAAATTACTCTGTTCTCGATACGAAATTCGCTTTCAAAGTACCCTTTACGTGAGATAATGAATATTTGATACAGAGCGCTCGCATTGCCTTGTTGTACCATCGATGTTAGAAATTAGTTTCCAAATGATATTTTGGATGCGAAAAGTTGGCACAGGTAAATATTTTGGGTGTTTCATGTTTAAGCAGTGTGCGTTATGGCGCCTTTTTAATAGACTTCAAAAGAAGAAGAAGGTTTTATTTGCCGAATCGTTTGGCTGAAGTACTATCATTAACATCATATCCAATTTTTACCAGTATTGTAACTTCTTTGTAGTGGACGCATTGTCATACAGGTACACGCATGTCACCAATCTGTGATATTAAACCATTTATTATTAACCATTTATTTATTTATTAACCATTAATTTCGTAGAAACCCAAGCTAATAACTTTGTAGGGTCATAGAATTAATGAGTTAATAGGCAGATCGCAGTTTAAAAAGCCCAGGTTCAAAGGAGATTGTAAACTATTGCTCTTGATGTGTATCCCTGGTTGAACGTTGAGTTTTGGCACGTGAGAAAGGTTACTGGAGACCCAATTTTCCCATTCCACCCTCTCTCCAATCTTCAAAAAAAAGCCCACCTCCAACTTCTCTGATGTTGTGTTCATAGGAGGCGCCGATTGACTTTTTTTATTCACAAAATCCACAGCTCTTAACAATTACATATAAACTAATTCCATTAGGTAATCAGTCTACACGTTTCCCACCACATCTTCTCTTCTTAATCTTTAGGAGATATGTAATTCCTTAGTCGGCTATTACCACATTAATGGAAAATGGAGACACATTTCCATTCTACCGTCAGAACTCAGCTAGCTAGTGTAATATAATAGCCATATCACCTACCACTAACATCACAGCGATCGCGATCCGCGTAACCAGGCGACTGGTTTACGTAAGTAATTATTTTGGATATCCGCCAAATAATAACCGTTCCTATGGGTAGAGGTGCTTCCAGATTTGGCAGTATATCCAGTTGTATCGTATTTCCCATCTTCGTTTGCATTGAAAATACAAATCAATTTTATTCAATAGACGTTTTGTAGAATGCGCCAAATTAAACAGACTCGGGAATAGTAATATAATCCTTCTATATCAAATTTCTTGTTAAATGAGATTGTTTTTGTTGAAATCATTTAGATTTGAAATCAGCATGTAAGTTTTTTTAGTACTGTAAATTATATAAAAAAAATATTTTTGTTAATACTTACATTGGTAAAGATATACAGTATGTTTATATCAGTTTGGTATGCAGTATAGTACATGTATGTTTGAGGTGTAAAGTTCTTACAATTGAAGAAAATTTGCTAAAAAGGTGAAAAGTAGGTGTTTAAAAAAAAAGAACTCCTTTCAGGTGAAATAACCTACAAAATACAGGTAGCATAAATACCTATCAAACAATACAACAGCAAAAACAACAATCATTTATCCAAATATCCCCCTTAGCTGAAGCCATATAAAATATAGATTCCCTTCAATCATACATTTACGTATCCAGAAGTTTTTCCAAGTAGTTTTTATAGCTTACCGACAACTTGTTATACGTTTTTCTTACGGCCATAAAATCTATGAAACATAAAACTAAGGCCTGGCGTTACTACTGAGGGGTACGGTAAGTAAGCCTTTAGGGCCTAGTCCACACACAAGTCAATGCTAAAATGGAATTCTTTAAATCTTAATTTGGTTGCCTTAAAAGTATTTCTGTTTTCAAAAAATAAACACCTCAGTAGATCTCCTTCATAAAATGTTCAGCTACTGGGAACCAACGTTACATACATATCTATGCTTGGCGTTAATTTTAATTTCAAACCCCACATTATCTGCTTGTTAAAGCTTGTAATCGTGAAGAAAACACTTGATCATCTTTTTTTTCTTTTAATTAACACGTTGCCCCACATTAGGATTTTCTCCTGTGTCGTGGGTGCGTTTACAAACATACAATGTCACATGCACATCACACCCAGACCCGAAACAACAATCTGTGGATCACACAAAGAGTTGTTCCGTGCGGGAATCGAACCCGCGACACGTGGCGCGGCAGCCAGTTGCCCAGCCACCGCGCCAACCGTGCAGTCGAGTCATCATCAGCCCAATGCTGAGCAAAGGTCTTTTCTCCCATGGAAAAGGTTTGAACGTTAATCACCAAGCTTACTCAAGGCAGGTTGGTGATTTCAAACTTAAAATTAGAAATTATAAGTCCAGGTTTCCTCAGGATGTTTTCCTTCATCGATTTTGTCTATAGTGTCTACATGATCTTAGAAATGACGCATAATTCGAACCGGCACCCGCAGGCAGGCATGAGAACACCCTGGCCCTAACAGGACCACTACAAGAGCTGGAGAAAAAATAGCTTAAAAAAATCGAATCGATTTTAGAATATAGGTAGTATAAGAGTCATTTCTTTAGAAATATTGTGTTGGTGGAAACGAACTCTTTTACAAGTGCCTCCGGTAGGTTCTACTAAAATGTAAGTGTGATGAGGACTTTAGGGTGCAGTTTCACTACGCTGTAACAAACTATGCGATGGCGACGGAAATGTTTCAAATATTTCAATTGTAACGAGCCATGTTGATAGAAGTTTGATGAAAATGGTGTGAGAAGGTTGGTAGTATGTTGGTGAATGGGTTCTATTTGACGGAAAATAGACGATACGAAAGTTCTATAGCGATTGCTTTATACTTATGGTAACAATGTTATTTACATTTCGTTTATTATTATTGCTATCTTTATTCATTTATGTATATGTTTGTCCGCGATGGACTACTAAACTACTAAACCGATTTTAAATTTCATTTGCCTTCCGTGTGCATTTTGATCCAATTTGAAAGACAGGATAGCTTACATCTCAATTTATAGTCACAATATTATTTATCATAGCCACAGCAACGCGTGGCTGGGTCTGCTAGTAGTTTATAGTAACCATGAAATAGGGCACAATATGGCATAGCTATAATTTTTTCGTATAATGATGCCTTCTTCCTTCTATTCTTCGTTTATTCCTTCGATGGAGTTTTATTTATAAAGAACCTTATGTGGCGCAGTCTAGTGCGAAAATCATCAATCCTACCACACATAACAATAACATATAGTTCCGCTAATAAATATACATAAATAATTTTTAAAATAGAATTGTTTTTACCTTAGCAATTCTAAAGACATCAGCGTGTTACAGTCAAGTGAGTCAAAACCCTTAGCTAGCAACGATGACGTCACGAATCCTAGGGCAAGTCGTAAAGTGCTGGTCGGCTGGCTATGAATTGTTTCCAAGTCGATTTACTCCGAGTACACAGTAACTGCGCAGTTATAGGGTGCGCTACACTATGTATGTGGTTTTAGTTATATTTTGAAGTAAATGAAATGGGGAAGTTGTGGTGGCCTTGAGGTCAAGACGCCTGCTTCTCATGCAGGTATGGAACCTGGCAATTACCAATGCGACTTTTCCTAGTCGTAAGCAAAAGTAGACAACGTGCTACGTTTTTATGCTTCACATAATTAAAGTAATATATAGTTTTCTAACCATTTCTCAGTATTTCTAAGCGTTAGTTTGGATGCCACCGTAAGCGCGGTTCTGAGGACGGGGAGTAGAAAAGCTTACCGCCCGACTAGAACCAGCCATGAGCTTCCAGTGTACTGTGTATAGCCAATACTCCACCGCAGATAGGGCCGTACTGAGCTAATGTTAAGCTGGGGTTGCGGGGTAAGCGCAATAAAGTAACACGGCTTCAGCCAGTGGCATGATGATATGAACAAGGAACGGATTGGTTTTTAGTCATTATGAGCTTGACACCCCCTCTCGCCCTATATAGGGTGGAAAATGCCATTTAATGATTGAACCCCTCAAGAATAAAAATAAAAAACCTTAGATTTAGATATTACTATTCGCTTTACTATACAATGACCTACGTTTTGTATTAACAGTAAATTTTACTGGCCATACCACTACACATAGAAATTACCTATAAGCGTATCCTATCTAGGATTCAGCAAACAACAAGCACTAATACTAAACTCTTGTTAATTTATACACGCTCTATAATATTACCGGGGATCACGTCCACCAGTTTATCTAGACCCCTGATTAGCTAAACATGGCGTTTGTTGTACTCAGTTGCGTTTAAGCTGAGACCTCGGAGGGGAGGGGTGTGGTTCAAGGATCACTGGTCATTGGCGACAGTGAAGTTATAATTAGCACCTGCGTTTCGCTAAGTTTGCAACGCGTAACTTTACCCGGATCCCGAATGTAGGTACACGGGACACAGCGCGTACACTGTGTAGCAATAGCCAAGTTAATACCGACACTGTGTCGTCATCTCGCGTGTTGTTGGAAAACTAAAGTTCAGTTCGGATTGCGGGACATCTAATTGTTTCGGAGTTAACGTTCTGTTAATTGAATGATTGAAGATTATTGGGAATTAGTAGCTTGTTGTAATGCTGTGTTTATGTATTCGTTGTACAAATTAGTTTAAGTATTATGTTGTGGATCTAATTTTAACCTCAACGCTTCTATTATCATGTTTGTAATTTGTGGTTTAAAAGTCCATGTTTAGCTGCTACCTCACTTATTTGTAAGCGGTGATAAAGTCGACCATGAAACATGCTTGGCTTTAAGCAAATTATTCACTCTTGAGTGTGGGAGAGTCACGCTTCGGCACGAATGGTTCGGCTCGACCAAAGTGATACGACGCCCTCATAGAAAACCGGCGTGAAACAACCACAGCGTTGTATTTCGCCGTGTGAGTGAGGTTACCAGAGGCCCAACCCTTTCCCTCTCTCAGTCCCAAAATCTCCAAAAGGTTGGCAACGCATTCGTAACTTTGCCATTGGCCATGGGCGGCGTTGATTGCTTTCCATCAGGTAATGTGTCTATAATTCTGTATAGAAAAGAGGTGGCATCATTTTGCAAATAAATGAAAATCTGAGTATTCCCGGCACCAGTATTGAACACACATAGCAGTCGAGTCACAACTCATAAACAGTATAAAACACACGCCACCCACACAATTTCCTAACATTAACTTTAGCGCGTGCCTCTTGAACAAAAAGTCGCGATAAACGGGAACTTTGCGCCCAACTCTCCTCACTTGCTCTCATTAAAAGTTCTACTAGTTTTGACTAATTACTGAACGCGACATACGACTGATGTCTGCAATTTGTTACTGCAACTTTCCCCTATTCACCCCCGATATGCATAAAGTGTAAGGAATTCTGCGAAATCAATTTTACTGCTTGAATTTCTGTTGTTACCTGAATTTATGTTTTTTTTAAATTGAACGTCGATTTTCCTATCTTTTGTACCTAAAAGATAGGAAAATCGACGTTCAGGTTTGATTGTAGGTTTTTTTATGGAAATCTAGGGAAGATTCCATGGCTATTATATCTCTTATTTGTAAAGTCAGATTATTTATTTTAATTAGACTGTTATAGGCACTTTTGAACGTTAAGCATAAAAAAATGTCTTTCGGTCAACCCTCGAGTGATGCTAATGAATTTTTTTTATGGAAGAGTCTTTAAAACATTTGTCCAATTTCAATTGTTTATGTATTAACAACAAATTCCTTAGGAATAAAACACAGAAATAGAAACATATTGTCAACCCACGCTCCATCAGCGAGGGGACAATTCCGTAAAACCGTTAGCGCGCCATCTGTTAGTGATGCTCGGAACCAATTAAGAGACAATAAATTAAATTGATGCCCCCCTAATATCGAATCTCGATTAATAATGAATAGCACCTGTTTAAAACTATGAAACAGTGATTTTATACAAACCAGAATTAATGTTTGGATAGAAGGGTTGCAAGTGTTACTACTGAGCAAAAGAGTCCTTAGTTAATTCTTAGGTCAGGTAAGCGATGGTCTAGGGTTAAGCGCTATAAGGTACCACGGCTTTAGTCTAGAGCAAGAGAAGGAATGGGGGGATATTTAGTCAGTAAGAGTCTGACACTTTCTTGTCATACCCTGAGCAAGTCGTGAAGTCATTTGATGATTTTCCCTCTTCAACAGCAAAGGTCAGATAAGCGATAAAGTGGTTTCTGTTTTGGATATGTGCGATTTTGATCGTATTTTTGTAACCACCTTCCTTTTTTTGTTTTGTATGTAATCGGTCGGCAAACGAGCCGACGGATTACCTGATGGTAAGCAATCAGCGCCGCCCATGGACACCCGCAACAGAGGAGTTACGAGTGCGTTGCCGATCTTTTGGGGATTAGGAATTGAGGAGATATTGGGGGATATATATATTTATTTAGTTGTCGCGTTAAAATTAATCAACAAATCTTTGAGGAAAACCAACAGAGATTATTTACAAACCCCTTAATATTGAATTACAAAAGGAAGTTGAAAAAATACATCAAATGTTGTCCGTTAAACACGTAACGGTAAACAGTGCACAGCCCTGCTCCGGGTACCAGTCAATTTGTGGCCATCGAGTGTTCTTTGAAACGATGGAAACCAGGTAGGGCCCTATATCCGGCCTTCTTTTGAGGCTCGCCACACCGTGAAATTGACTCGCCCGATTGTCTGTTCGATTTAAAAGACTTGTTTGGTGAACGATCGTATCTCTTGCCCGTTCTTTAGTAATTTCGATAATCTTGACTTTTATTCGATATAGTCTTTTGTGTAGTCATTTGTTTTTAATTGTGATTTTACTTTTTTTGTGTAATAAGTGAATAGCTACAGAAAACAAATGAAAACTATTTTCTTACACACATTTTGACTACCTATTCTTTTTTTTATCAAAAGGACGTTTCTTTTTACAATCAAAGAACATTATATGTATGTCAACCTGTCAACAAATGATTACTTAACAATGTTTATTTATTGCGAATGATATATGCTTGAAATACACACAAGTGTGATTACTTCTGGTATTCAAGCTTGGGGTCACACTCTATGATAGATTTTTATTTGTATTCTCAAAGAATGATGTAGTTTTCATCTATCATTGTCTACAACTCCTAAAAGCCACTTCAGGAATAAGGGTCTATACTATTTAGGACAGGTCAATAATTTCTACCGTTCGGAATTAACTAATTAAATAAATTAAAACCAAAAATTTAAATTGTAAAATCGTAATATTATATTAAAATTTGAATAAAAGTGAAATAGCGAAATAAAAGCAAAAGATATTGTGTTAACAATTATAATTTAATATCAAAATAATTGGTCTACATATACCTAGTAAAATAATTAAATTCCAAACCTGTATATTTTATCTCTTCTATACGGGAAGTTTTATATCAAAAATATTTCACATTTTTAAGTAAGATTGACGGTGTAAACACATGCCTTGTTTGTTTAGAAAAGATAAATTTCAATGACGCAAAACGGTAGCAGATTCGTCACTACATTTGTTCAACTTATCACTTATTTTCACCAACTAAATAAAAACTAATAATAATATAACATGAGTATCACATATTGAAAAGGTGCCACAATGTATTTGTATATCAAAATCACAAATTTTAGATTAAAATGAGAACATAGCTCTACAGAAGCCTAACTTATCACGTCTGTAACCCATCGGACATTGACTCGGCACTGATATAAGCAGTCGAGAATGTGCCTTCACACAATTCCCTTTATCATCCTTCACAGTACCTTCAGGACAACCAATTAAAGCCTTGTCTTCAGCCTCTACTGGTTCTACAATTAATTGTTTCCCATGATACTTCGGTTCTATAAGTTCCACATCATCATTCAGACTGTCAATATCATCAGTAATGAAAATCTCAGGTGCATCAGTTCCTAAATCTTCTTCCTTATAATCTGGTTCCTCGTATTTCGTCACGAATTTATCGTAAATACAGTTCTTGAATAAGAACATCACCTCGCTGAAGTACGACCTTACAAAGTTTGGCGCCTTTGACGGCTTACTATCGTCGATTATTTCATTTTCGTTCACTTTGTTGAATGAGAATATCTTTATTCTGTTCACTAATACGTCTGCGAGCATCTCGTTCCACGTCAAAGGTTTCTCATCTTTCGGATCTTGGAAATTTTGCAATTTTCTTAAGAGTGTCCTTTGTTCCTCTAAAATTTTAATGCTCGTGGTGTCTTGAATAAAACACTCTGTTTCAGCCATAAGTATAATTATGCCGACAATGTATATGGATTTCATGTTTTTGTCACTTTCGTACGGCGTGAACACAATGGTGTTGCGGACTGCCAGTCTTTACGGAGATAAGGTAAAAGCGTTTGCTTGGTACTGTCGGTGTCAAAAATGCTCGCTCAGTGATTTCATTCATCTACCATTATATCACATTCGAATAGCTTTGTGCGTAAAAAACCTTTTTAGTATCCCGTCGGAATAAGAAGGAATCGTTTTAGAGTTATGAAAACTGTCTTTGGGAAGAAGGTATTTATGTATATTGTAGGTTTTATCATAATCTATTGTTACGTGGTAAAATGTTGGTTATGATTTTAACGTAGTAAGTAAGTGGGCAGGTTCTTTTTCATGAAGAATTAACCTATTATGAACAAAAAAAGGTATTTTATTTAATATTCCAAGAGTTTATACAATCATAATTTCATCGTTTATCAAATTCATCTTTAGAACGCGACTGTACTGCATTATCAAATTGATAATAAAAGATAACAGTTAAACCAAATATTAACCAAGTGACGTTCGGTTAACGGAAAAAACTATTTACAAGTTAGGTCGATGAAAACAAAATGTCAATTATCTGAAGTGGAACCGAAATGGTATCAAGGACAGAGATACGGTGGACAGTGGTTATATTTAGATATCGGTTGCTGTCATCTGTATTCATAAAAAATTGACAATCCGACTTGAGCAAGCATGTTTAAACCTTCTTCGTGCGAGAAGATGCCTTTGCTCAGTTGTGGGCACTTATAGGCTGATGTTAGTTCATTGTTTATTTTTAGATATTTTTTGGTAGGCAATAATGAGTGAATGTACTCTTGCTAGCTGCAGTAAATACATCGTTGTGCTAATCCCAAAATTTTTTATTAGCTGTTTGAGTTTTTAGTTAGATAATGTAATCTATAAGGTGTGATGGGACTGGCATACACGTCCGTGTAAAAGTCCCTAATAATAAAGAAATATCGAAGAGAAAAGAGTTACTCATAGATTACATCGATCCAAAGATTATTTCACCTGGTTATTTATAGAACAATACGATTATCCATTTGGTTGCATTGTTGTGATCACAAACTGACTATGTCGTTTCGGGTGAGTTTTTCCGGAATCACCATTTAAGGAACATGGAACCTAAAAGCCACAACACCAGAAATCTAAGTGGCTTTTAACTTTCTTTAGTCACTATCTTTTACATCTCACCAGTCTCAGGCCTTCGAGGAATATATCTTCTTTTTTTAAATTAGGTCAAACACATAAGTCCGACGAGATTATTCAAAAATAATAGTTTTTGAATAATCTCCTATTTAAGGCGCTGGCAGTAATAATGAAACAATGAAACAATGAAACAATGAATTTATTTTTGCAAATAGGCCATAAAACGGCACTTTTACACGTCAATTTATATGTGAAAAACTAGATGAAGCCGGCATTTCCTATCTGACTACTCTGAGAAGAAATGCCGAAACAAACTCAGAGGTCAGTCTCTTTTCAAGTCCAGACAATGTAAAAATAACATAATGTGAGAGAATCGTGCAAGTTCATTCTGTAGTGGTCTTTTGAGGAAAGAACCACACCAGTTTAAGTGGACCCGTTCTGAAGACAGGCACGCAAGTGTCAGTTTGCAACCAGTATAGCTAGTGCTGCTGAGTTGTCCGACGAACAATACCGATCTAAAGAACATTTGGGTGGGTCGCGCAAGTACTCAAACTGTCAGAACGCAGATAACTGGTAATCAAAAAGCACGGCAAGTCTCACACGGTCCTTACACTAACAATAATATAAAATAATAAAAATGTCAATAAATAAATAAAAAAAAATGTCAAATAAAAAATAAAATGTCACAATAGGTGATTATGTCATTGTATAAAAAATAAACGTAATGTCAAATTGTATATAAAAGTGTAACTTATGTTACAAACATGTCAACATGACCTGTGCAGACATTACAGCGGCTCATTCCCATGCCTGACTATCCTCTAAGTAGTCTTTTATTTTATAAAATGCTTTACAGCAAAGTTTAGCCTTTATTACACTTTTAAATTTATTGAGGCTCAAATTTTGAATATCGCTAGGAATTTTATTGTAAAAGCGTATACATTGACATCTAAACGAACTAGTTATTTTCTGAAGCCTGGAGGCAGGGACAACATATTTGTTTTTCCCCCTCGTGTTAATATTATGTATATCACTATGCTTCTTAAATAAGCTTTTGTTTTTATGAGCGTGAATTACATTTTCATAAATATATTGTGAGGCAACCGTCATTATCTTAGTTTCCTTAAATAATTCTCTGAGCGAATGCCTCGGACTAAGATTATAGATTGATCGAATAGCCCTTTTCTGCAGAACAAAAATAGACTGAATGTCAGCAGCATTCCCCCACAACAAAATACCGTATGACATGATGCTGTGGAAATAACTAAAATAAACTAACCGCGCTGTATCTACATCTGTTAAATTTCTAATTTTTTTAACGGCATATGCTGCAGAACTGAGCTTCTTCGACAAGCCATCTATATGAGGGCCCCACTGGAGCTTAGCGTCCAGGGTTATACCTAAAAAGACAGTTGTATCTACAGGACTCAACTCCTCGCCCTTGACAAGCACACTGGTTTTTACCTGTTTAACATTTGGTGTTGTGAATTTAATACATTTAGTTTTAGTTTCGTTTAGTAATAAGTTATTAACACCAAACCAGTGAACTATTTCTGAGAGAGCACTGTTTACATTGTCAATAACTAATTGTCGTCGTCTGAGTTTGAATAATAGTGAGGTATCATCAGCAAACAGCACTATCTCGTGTTTATCCCTTACAAGAAAATAGGGTTGAACTGTTATTTAAAAAATGTTGAAAGAAGGAATGGAAGAAATAAAAACTGTCGCGGTTCCAACGAAGCGTGGCTGAGGTCTTCTTTTTATGAATCCTACGTACGAAATAAGAATAGATTATAAATCGTAGACTTATAGACTCACTAGGTACACAAAGACGTCCCCGTCATCACAATAAACAAAGGATCATGATGATAAGCATCACTTTGATATCATTACAGCAACATAAATAAGGTCGACACAATCTTTTATGACGATAAAACGAGTATGTTTTCATGGATTGGAGATGAATTGACACACAGAAGGACAACATGAGATTGTAGAGATATGTATATCCAAATAACCATGTAGTAAACGTCTAAGATTTATGATAAGTTTTATCTATCACATTGTAGTAACATCTACTTAAGATTAGATGTCTCAATAGTAATGATTTTATTAGTGAATCATGGTAGTAATATTAATACTATGGTGCTGTTTAGTTTGCAGTTAAAATACAACTAAAGTCGGTTCAGCTTATTATAATGTGTAAACGTATGCTCACGAATATTTGTCAGCTGTAATAATCTAGGTAATAGCTGTTTCTCCAATTGAGTGCTTTTTTTTTGTGAGGGGAAAATCATCAAATGACTTCTTCCGCCAAGGGTCAGGCGGGAGGGAGTGTCAGACTCTTACTGACTAAAAACCCCCCGTTCCTACTCCCGCTCTAGGCCGAGGTCGCGGTGCCTCATTGCGCTTGCCCTGCAACCCCGGCTGAACATCAGCCCTATAGGGCCCCGTCTGTGGTGGTCTATTGGCTCTTCGAGGCGCGCGCGGAACGCTACGCGCCGTACGCTCGGGTCTGGTCTGGTCGGGCGGCGAGCTACCCTTACTCGTCGTCCGCAGACCCGCGCTTACGTTGGCCGGAGATCATCTCTCGATCCCCGACGCCCGGAATGAATGTCGCCTTCTGCGGCGGCTGGGGCGCGAGGAGGATAGTTCCCTCGCGCGCTCCGCCTCCTCCTTTGCGAGCATAACTGCTTCGCAGAAGGAGGAGATAGCTTCCCAGTTCCTCTCACGCTGCACCATGGCCTCGATTAAGGCCGGGCGCGAGAGGTCGCTCCAATCGAGTGCTTACCGTATTTTTATGACAGAATTTTTATGTTAAAGAAATTACTTCTCCCGCTATGAGAGAGAAAAGGACTTACTGACTTAAAACCAATCCGTTACTTCTCCTCGTCTTGTTGCTCCAGGCCAGGGCCGCGGTCCAAGATATTTTAAGATTTATATAAATCATTATACATATATATATCAATACCTACCACTTTCCGTTGTAATGTTGTAACTCAACAATGCCTTTACCGATTTGGCTAATTTTAGTCTTGAATGAATGTTGATTGGTGGACGTCTAGGGAAGATTTGTACGTAGAGAAAATTCGAGAACCACGCAGGTGGAGCTGCTAGCGATCGCTAGTTACTGATAAATTCCATCACCTAATAAGTTTATAAAAGTGTTCTTAACTATGAAATCAAGGTTTTGAATTAGAAATCATCCTTGTAAACATTCTGCCGCCACGCAGGGTACAGCTATACCATTGAAAATGCAACAAACGATCGAATTTTATACCCTTTCATCGCGAACACGCTAGGGTTGGCAGTATTTGATTACGTCCCGATTTTTTTACTGTAAAAACTTGTTAAAGGCGTACGAGTTTTTTGATGAAATATTAAAGGCTAAATGTTTTTTATTGACTTTATAAACTAGCGTGCTAGTTTGTTTTGTTTCACGTTGATGAACATTTACGCAATTTGAATTTAGATTTTGATGTTTTGCTATGAAATTTGAAACTGATCATTCATATTTTTTAGATAGTCATACTTTTTACTTTTATTGATTTAAAAAATGATGAATATGTATATGTACATATCTATATGGATACCTCGAGAGTGCGTTATTAACAATTTAATGTAAGGTCAAGTCATTTTAATTCAGCTATACAAATATGGGTCAAATAACCCGTAATGATATCTTGTGAAATAAATAACTTATTACACTTAAATTGTAATAAGTTGTGACAACCCTATTAGCAATCCCCTAAGGGACGCTGCTAGTTCACTCGTTCCTTACGTTCACAGATGTTTGTATTCATTGATTTAAATTAAATTCTCTTGTGTGTACTTACAATGTTACCTATTAGTACTTTTGTGCTTTTGGGTAGCATAATAATTCAGCATTCGTTATTTAACTCTGTTAGTGTACGGAGAAAATTGTTGAGAGCTTATCTTCTGCTAGCATCGGCTCAGCTGCAGGCTGCAAGCGTTAATTATGTACCGCGGCGTCGACAGCAACAACAGCAGCAACAGGAGAAGGAACGGAGTGGATTTTAGTCAGTAAAAGTCTGACACTCCCTATTGCCCCTCCTAGGGCAGGAGAAGCGACTGGATGGCCCCTGACTGCAAGGTTGGTACGGTGGCTGGGCCACTGGCTGCAACGCAATATATCGCGGGTCTGACTCCCGTACGGAAAAACCCTTTGTGTCATCTACAAGTTGTTCCAGGTCTGGGTGTACTGTATGTGTGTGTGTGAAATTGTTGTAAACGACACAGGAGAAAATCCTAGTGTGCAACGTTTTTTTTTTAAAGAAGATTTTTAAAGAATTTCCTTCGTCGTAGGTAATGCATTTGGCTTTTAGAGCACGCTGAATGACAATATCCACCATTATTCATTTAAGTCTTTCATTTATTACTTACTACTATAAAAATATTTAGCTATCTGTGATGTTTGTCAACTGGAATCATTTTCTTTTTGTTAAACGGCGCCCCACACTAGGCTTTTCCCCTGTGACGTGGGTGCGGTTACAAACATACAATTTCACATACACATGATACCCAGACCCGGAACAACAATTTGTGGATCACACAAAGAGTGCAACGTCGCATAGCATTTCCAAAAATATATTAAGACACTATACACCATTTTCTCTACCACTATACACCATTTCATCTACCACCCCCGACGACGACTGGCCCTGGTAACACACAATGTTCGCACTTTGAGGACAGACGAGAAGATTATTGAGCTGGAAGAGGCATTGGGTAGGTTGCGCTGGAGTATTGTGGGGTTGTCAGAAGTCCGACGAGAGGGCGAGGACACGATAACCCTAAGATCCGGCAACCTATTCTACTACCGGGAGGGCGAACAACTGTCCCAAGGTGGTGTCGGGTTCCTCGTCCACAGGTCCCTCGTCAACAACATTCTTACCATCGAAAGTGTGTCGAGCAGGGTGGCGTACCTGATACTCAGGGTATCCAATAGATACTCGTTGAAGGTTATCCAGGTTTATGCACCGACCTCGACACACCCAGACGAGGAAGTAGAGGTTATGTATGAGGACATAAGTAGGGCCATACATACTAATAAAACCTACTTCAATGTTGTTATGGGGGACTTCAACGCGAAACTGGGAACTCGAGGCGATAACGAGCTGAGAGTGGGGCAATTCGGGTATGGGCAACGGAACCACAGGGGACAGAGACTGGCTGAGTTCCTGGAGAAGGAGGACCTCTTTGCGATGAACTCCTTTTTCCAGAAGCCGTCTCACAGGAAATGGACCTGGATGAGCCCGGACGGTTCCACAAAAAATGAGATCGACTTCATCATGACAACAAAGCGACAGATGTTCAATGATGTCTCTGTGATCCATAAAGTAAAAACCGGCAGCGATCACCGACTGGTCAGAGGCACATTGAATATCAATATAAAGCTGGAAAGATCACGTCTGATGAAGTCTACGCTCCGACCTTCAAATGCACATATCGGTTGTCCCGAGAGCTTTCAGATCGAGCTATCGAATCGTTTTGAGTCCCTGGAGAATTGCGAGTCAGTGGACGAGATTAGCAACAGGTTTGTAGAAACTGTCCATGCGGTCGGGTCGAAGTTTTTTAGACCCCGCCGAAAAGACAGACCGCAGAAGCTTACCGATCGCACCCTCAAACTCATGGCAGAACGACGTGCTATGGTACTCCAGACCTCTGCCGATGCTAAAGCACATCGGCAGCTCAATAGACAAATATGGAAGTCCATGCGACACGATATCCGCAACTTTAACGCCAATAGGGTTAAAGAAGCGATAGAGCGGAACCAAGGCTCCAAAGTGTTCGCTAGGGACATGTCTATTGGGCAAACACAGCTGACGAAGCTGAAGGCGGAGGATGGCAGTGTAGCGTCGACGAAGGCCGAAGTTTTGGGTGAGATCGAGAGGTTTTATGGACAGCTATACACATCGGTCACTAGACCTGTTAGCTCAGTCGCCGATCCAAGAGCTAAACTCACCCGACACTATACCGAGGATATCCCGGACATCAGCCTATACGAGATTAGGATGGCCCTCAAGCAGCTCAAGAACAACAAGGCGCCGGGCGAGGACGGAATCACATCAGAGCTTCTGAAAGCGGGCGGAACGCCGGTACTGAGAGTCCTTCAGAAGCTCTTCAACTCCGTCATATTCGAAGGAGCAACGCCGGCGGCATGGAGCAGAAGTGTGGTGGTACTATTCTTCAAGAAGGGAGATAACACTCTACTGAAAAATTATAGACCCATCTCACTTCTGAGCCATGTCTACAAGTTGTTCTCGAGGGTCATCACAAATCGTCTCACACGTAGGTTCGATGACTTCCAGCCTCCCGAACAAGCCGGTTTCCGGAAAGGCTATAGTACCATAGACCACATCCATACGCTGCGGCAAGTTATACAGAAGACCGAGGAGTATAACTTGCCACTATGCTTGGCGTTTGTGGACTATGAGAAGGCTTTTGATTCGATCGAGACTTGGGCTGTGTTAAGATCTCTCCAGCGGTGCCATATTGACTTTCGGTACATCGAGGTTTTGAAGTGCTTATACACAAACGCCACTATGTCGGTCCAAGTACAAAACCAGAGCACTAAGAATATTCCTCTGCAGCGAGGTGTAAGGCAAGGAGACGTCATATCTCCGAAACTGTTTACCGCTGCATTGGAAGACGCTTTCAAGCTCTTGGAATGGAAAGGATCTGGCATCAACATCAACGGCGAGTACATCACTCACCTCCGGTTTGCCGACGACATTGTAGTCATGGCAGAATCGCTGGAGGATCTGAGCACAATGCTCGATGACCTCTGTAGAGTTTCTCAACAGGTAGGGCTCCGAATGAACATGGACAAGACGAAAGTCATGGCAAACGCCCATGTCACGCCCTATCCGATATCAGTTGGGAGTTCTAACCTCGAAATTGTTGACGAATATGTATACCTGGGACAAGTGATCCAGCTAGGTAGGTCCAATTTCGAGAAGGAGGTCAATCGTCGAATCCAACTTGGATGGGCAGCGTTCGGGAAACTACGCAACATCTTCTCGTCCAACTTACCTCAGTGCCTTAAGACGAAAGTCTATAATCAATGTGTGTTACCAGCGATGACCTATGGAACTGAAACGTGGTCTCTTACTGTGGGCCTTATAAAGAAGCTCAAGGTCGCTCAGCGCGCTATGGAGAGGGCTATGCTCGGAGTTTCTTTGCGAGACCGTATAAAAAACGAGGATGTCCGCAAACGAACAAAGGTTTCCGACATAGCCCAGCGGATTAGTAAGTTGAAGTGGCAATGGGCGGGGCACATAGCGCGTAGAACCGACGGCCGCTGGGGCAGAAAGGTTCTCGAGTGGAGGCCACGTACCGGCAAGCGCAGCGTGGGACGTCCACCCGCAAGGTGGACAGACGACCTGATTAAGGTCGCAGGAAGCCGCTGGATGCAGGTCGCTTCCAACCGGCCTATCTGGAAGTCAATGGGGGAGGCCTATGTTCAGCAGTGGACGTCCTGTGGCTGATATGATGATACACCATTTTATCCACATTTGTGTGATAAAAAGATCTTAACGACTCATAAGGAGTGCGGATATGGGCCACTGTGTAAACGACCTGTTCCCACTTAACGATACCATAAACCCAGACAACAGCACATCAACCTAACCTAAACTCTCAAAAATATTCACTACATTTCCACCTCTACTCCAAAGTTTTAAGGTTGAAAATGCAATGAAGTAAGTTGACGGATCGGTATAGGTTTATGTGCTGCGCCTATACGTTGAGACAGACTTTCAGATAATGTCAGTTACTGTCGTAACTCGTATTTTAATGGTCTCGTTTAAACTGAATGGGTTCATAATTGTGGTTTTGTTAGTACACCGTTAAAATACGTTTATAGGTAGTGTTTGCTTCTTCAATATCATTAATATCTATATCACTACACACGGACAACCTGATAGTAAGTAGTCGGCGCCGACCATGGAAACGTAGGTAATCAAGGTACTACAATTAGCCGGGGTTGCTTGTTAAGCGCAATGACTCAATGCGGCCTTCGCAGGTGAAGGAACGGGGGTTTTTAGTCAGTAAGAGTCTGACACTCTCTCTTGCCTTACCCTGAGCGGGAGAGGTCATTAGATGATTTTCCCTTGACAAAAAAAGGTAGAACAATTGCGTTACCACCCTTTCGTCAGTTATTTGGAATTTAAAACCATTTAAAGGTAATAATAACTGCAGCATGATCATTTTTATTACACAGCACAACGAGTGAGTGAGGTAACCGGAGGCCGAATCACTCCATTTTCATTTCTCCCGAACCTTTGAATAACCAAAACCTGTTGTACCCAAAACGCTAATGCAAGGAGTTGTCGGCGCAACACCAGATAATTATACCTGGTTTTGCGGTTGAGAGGCGTAGATTGCTTACTATCAGGTAACTCGACAGCTACTTTGCTCGTATCACATGAAAAACATATAAGTATAAATGGTTTGTTAGTTTCCTAGAAAATGGCTGAGCCATGACAAATCTGTGATTGTTCCGATCCGCTAGACAATCCCAAAAAAATTAGGTAGCACTCATATAATCATATTTATTATAATTATTAGGTATTCTAAAAGTTTAACAAATAAATAATTATTTAACAATCTTAGTAAAGTCTAAAGTTAAAGAGGTAACAGTAAAGTAGTGTAATGTCAATGACACGGTGTGGTGGTGGCGATCAGGAACCATATTTCACGTCGATATTTAATCTGTGAAGATAAAAGTGTAAATAATCCAGTTCAACCAATCAACTAGTCCTTTGATCACAGTACAATTTGAGCTGTTAATTCGCAAATACCGGTTTCTATGCAGTTCACAGTTCTAACATAACCTAACCTACCATTCTGGCAGCAACTCGATTTTCAGGACAATGTCTTTATCCTTGAACTTACAGCCTGAATGAGAAATTAAGAAAGGCATTCAAACGACTGGCCATTCAGGCCATTAGTTGGACGGCTAATTCAACTCTTTGACTGCAAAATAGACTTATCTTTGTATACCTTTTTAAAACGCTGGTAACGCGGCTCTGACACCTCTGGTGTTGCAGATGTCTATAAGCAAATTGGTTCACAGAGGACAGACCGACAGACTGATACACAAACTTTTTGATATTTGTTTTTTGTTTTTTTTTTTTTTTTTGTGATGGGAAAATCATCAAATGACTTCTCCCGCCCAGGGCCGGGCAGGAGGGAGTGTCAGACTCTTACTGACTAAAAACCCCCCTGTTCCTTCTCCTGCTCTGTGCCGAGGTCGCGGTACCTCATTGCGCTTACCCCGCAACACCGGCTGAACATCAGCCCTTTAGGGCCCCGTCTGTGGTGGTCGAATGGCATTTGTTTTTTGTTTGACGTTCAAAAGTGCCCGTAGTGGCCTATTTAAAATAAATGATTTGACTTTGACTTTGAGAGGCGCTGCTCACTTATTATCAGGTGATCTGTCTGCTCGTTTGCCTACTATGCCATAAAAAAATATCGTTAGACATACGTGAGACTGCCGTCGGTTGACGTCGACTGCGTGACGTCACCGCGGCGTGCACGCCGCCCATGTAAAGACCCCGGTTGTGACTTGAAACGTCAAAACGGCACGTGAGTAAGTCGGTATTTTCAATAAATACATTTGTCATTTCTGAGGACTAATCAAGGACGGATTTTGAAAACACAATCTATCTTCTTGTCCGAATGGAACTCCGAGATCCTGACAGGCTTATCAGGCTGGTGCATTATGAATACGTTCCTTACTACTTCACGATTGCACGCATGGTTTTGGGATTTCTTGTCGTCAGCGTAAGGGTTCCCGACGAGCAAGTCGAACTCAGGCTGCATCTATAATAGAACAAATGGTTGTTAAGTACTTTTTCTTTATATACATGAATAAGGACATTTTTCTTTTGTTCATAATTAATTAACAACCTATTTCTTATGTTAGCGCGCTATTGCGCTTGCACCTTCCATCCTGGATGAGATATATCCATGAGTCTGTAAGAGTCTGACACTGTCTTTCGCCCCACGCAAGATGGGAGAAGGCATTTTTTTGCCAATATAAAAAAATACTATAGTCTATCTCTGTACAGCCTCCCGGATAGACTAAAGTATTTCTTGAGGGGCAAGCGCATTAAGGCACTGCGGCTTTGGCCTAGAGCAGGAGAAGGAACGGGGGGTTTTTAGTCAGTAAGAGTCTGACACTCCCTCTCAAGTCATTTTATAATTCTACTCACAAAAAGAATCTCTGTGTCATATTTAACTCAGATCCGTATAGTACTTTTTACGTGAAACATCCAAAAAGTAGAATTTACTGATTTGCAACTAAAATAAAACGTGACAATACTATAAAGAAATAAACTTAACTATTATTATTGAAGTACCATTAGATTCACGAAAAGCCTGTTCGAGAGGACCGGGATAATCCTGGAACAGAGTTTACAATTAACACTTTATTAGGTAAGGAGTAAAGTACCTATATATTTGGTTGAATTGCAACATACATTCATGACGTGTTTCTCAGATTCTTTTTCGTTGTGTTGTTTGCTGGTCTGGGATAGGGGTTGTTGATCGGAGTGTTCTTCAAAAAGGCGATCTTGGTAATGGGGTTTCTTGTGTTGATGTCCGGGATAGTGGTGATCACGGTGCAGTCTCTGGCGGCCAGCTTGATGGTATTCATCCTGGACGTGATCCTCATGGTTTTCGAGGTGTCCGGTATTGTGTTTGTCGTTGTGAGATTGGTGTAGTAACATGTTTTGTGGAAAGAAAACGTGACCATGTTTATATTTTTGCGGGTGTCCGTGTTGGGGTCGTGCGGCGACCGTCGTCGCTACTACGGCAATTATAAAAATAAACTGTGGAATAAAAAATATCATCAAACAATTTCACATACACATTACACCCAGGCCAGGAACAACAATTTGTGGATCATACAAAGATTTGTTCGAAATCGAACCCGCGATATGTTTGCGTGGCAGCCGGGCCAGCTACCGCGCCTGCCGTGCAGTTGGAGTTTCTTTACAGTCCAAAATCAAAAGAGCCAGAGCTATTAAAATAGATTAAACAATTTCTTATATTGTGATCTAAAATTGTAAGTACGATAACTTAAACGCACCCATGACAAAAATGATTAAATCATAGTGAGGGTAACGTTAAAAATAAAAACACTGTTACTGTGCCGAATGAGGTCCTTTCGGTGTTTATTTTTCTTCTGAGAAGAGTTTTTTACTCAGAAAGTAATAAACACACAATGCCCATGATTCTTCAGAATCTACTATCACTGATGTATTAATAAAAAACGGTATTAATATTATTAAACTAGCTAGTTGCTCATCTGCGAAGAGTTAGTTGCACTGACCTCTAACAAATTTATTAGTTACCTCATTTTATTCCCTTACAACTAATTAATTGTAATTAAAAATTACAAATATCTACCATCAATATAACATACAATCTTGGTCATGGAAATAAACTTATTCTATTTTATTGCTATGTGT
Organism: Spodoptera exigua; assembly: GCA_902829305.4. NCBI lineage: Eukaryota > Metazoa > Arthropoda > Insecta > Lepidoptera > Noctuidae > Spodoptera > Spodoptera exigua. The sequence continues at coordinate 14,126,022 of LR824612.2, read as the reverse complement.
TTTATCGATTTTAAATTTACAAAACTATTTATTTGTAAATTCACGAAAATCTGTCAAAATCAATTTGTCAATCACGTCCACAGAAATGATACCAGACGAAAATGGTATTAATTTTTTTATTGGATTAATGTTCAAGGAGATCCAATCAAAAAATCAAAATAATTCTGTACCTTAAAAAAATTGACAGATTTGTAACTCTCGAGTTATACTTAAAGAAAATTAATAAATTATCGTTTATATGATGCATTTCTGATTATTTTAATAAAATTCTGTGAGTCCTTGAGTTTTTTGCTCGTTCTTTTCCTTTCGAATTTACACTTTGGAACAACTACTCAATTTTAACTTTTTAACAGTACCTATTTTTGGTCTAAGTTGAATAAATTATTAGAAAAAAAAGACTGAAACATGGTGCGCGTGGAGTAGGTTTCTAAAGTAGAGGATGGCTCCTCATAAGATTTACATCGGTTTTGAAAGGATGTGGCGGGCATGTCCCAGTAAAAATATAGTGCAGTTTTGAATGAAGAGGAAGCAATAATGAAAATGCCGCTAGTTTTCAAAAGTATTCAATAATATTAGCGTTTTGTTAAAATTAAAAACGTATTAAATTAAATAAAGTAAATTAGTATTAAAAATAACAAAAAGTTCATATATATTTAAACTAGATGGCGCTGTACTTTATTTTCTGGAGAAATAATCTATTATAAGTAACGTTATAATATAATATCTCTTTATCTATACTAATAATTGTTGTTTGTTTGCATAGCTTGGTACAATTCTCTAATATTGGATACTTGTTACTCATTTTATTTCTCCTGGTATGTACTTATCCTATCATTATTTTGGGAATGTTGGTTAACCTATAATTGGCAACTGTGTAAGTCCTAGTAATGTAAAAAAATGTACTTTAAGTGTTATCTACACAGAAGCTGTTGGTAAACCTTTTTATTAAATAAATAAATAAATAAATAAATAAATAATAAGAGACAGAGAGAGAGGTAAAATTTGTAAGTTTGTATGTTTGTAAGTTTGTATGTAGGGGGTAATATTTGGAACCGCTGGTTGGATTGCCAAAATTCTTTCACTGATAAATAGCTAGAATGTTCCTGAGTGCTATAGGCTATAAAAAATACGCTACGATTAAATGTAGCCGAGCAGCGGGTGAAACCGCGCGAGAGCTGCTAGTCTGGTATAATAGCACTTTCACCAAGCTTGCCTAACTCGGATAAACCATTGAATTTCTGTTATATTATATTTTTATTGTAAACGTTAAACGTATAAAACTTTAATATTTATTATAAAAAATCCAAATATCAATGTATATTTTACCCATGTTTGTAAATATATAAACGATTAAAGTTATGAAATGATTCTGATTAAAAGTAGGTACGTTGTTTATTGCTTTTTGGGCGGTGGTATGAATATTAATTTGTTGGTTTTGGTATATATTATTTAATTGACTAATCAGATGAATGCGGTATTAATCCGTTTATAGAGATTATCTAAAAACTAGGCTGATATTAAACGTCGAAGACATGAGTCCCAGTATGACTTGAAACTAATAGAGTATTGCTCGAACGGTTTACGTAAGTAATAAGATATACAATCAATAAACTAATAAAATTATTCCTTGTCGTTTAACACCGATGACTGGAGTGCGAGTTCTAGAATTAAACCTAATACCATCTCGTCTATGACGAATCGTAGATTAGCGCACTTCATTAAATGTATTTCATACTCTTAATGATCGCATTTCATGAAATGGTTGTGTGTCTTTTGTAAACTAAACGCGCAATCACTTCGTAAAGCAATTAAGACTATTTAAAAATTTGAGAAATAGTTACATAATCACTGCTAGAGGCGCTGAAATTACTGGGGATTTTTACATCAACCGGCGCAACTCGTAAAACCACGGAAGTGCGTGCGGGGAGTTTTTGTTCGGACAACCTAAAGGATGAAGCGCTAGGCCGACCGCTGTAGCTACACCCTAGGCACATTGACTTGTCAAGGGTCACGGTTCTAACTTGACCAAATGCATCGAGATGCCCTAAATTAAGACTAAAGCTAGACAGCCGTATGCCACTTGGGTGTAATGATAACTCTTTGGTGAAATGAGAAAACCAGCTTTGTGTTTCACCGAGTGAGTGAGGTCACTGAAAGTCTAATCCTTCCCCTTTCCCCATACCTCCTCAATCCCAAAATTTCCAAAACCGGCCATTTATGAATGGGTTGCCGGCCTTTGAGGGAGGGGTCCCGCAAAGGCTGGCAATCCATTCATATCAATTTTGGTGTTGCAGGTGTCCATGGGCAGCGCTGATTGCTTACCATCAGGTTATCTATTTGATCGTTTGCCCACCTATCATATAAAGAACTCTTTTGATGATATTCTACACACAAAAATGGTTTAAACGATGACAAAATCGTGAAATGGAGTCGGTTTAATGATGTGGTCAAATTGAGTCGACCATCATAAAATACTCAAAATTCAATAGTAAGCAAATCTATTAAATGGTCACAACATGTGTGTACAACGCAATTGCATCCCAACATTCCAACTGCCGACAAAGCGAAATATTGATCGTAATATAACAACACACATATATCATTTGTTTCCAAAACATTCAACAATAAAATAGGAATAGTTTTGCCGGTCCGGTTACCGGTCCGTATAATCGAGCCGGTCATCCGAACTCCGGCCGTCCACTGACCGACGATATTGTTCGCTGCCAACGTGTGACCGACGCGGTCGCGTTGACGATCCAGATTTTTTGCCAAAAAAATGCAATTTTTTCAACCGAAATAGCAATTTTTTGGAGCGAAACGTTTTGCAGTCGGTTTTAAACTCCTTCTGTCCTCTCGGAAGATGTTTGAAAAACTCGACATTTCTATTTTCGTACATAAACGTTTTCTAAACACTCCAGTTCAATCTAACCAAGTACTATATTTTTTTTTATGTCTCTGGACGGTAAACCAGATCACGGATTACCAAGTGGAAAGCAATCCGACCATCCAACCAACATCACGAGTGTGTTGCTATAATTTTGGGGATTAAGGTTTTAGAGATTTAAAGATTGGGGAAGGTAAAGAATTGGGCCTCCGGTAACCTCGCCCACACGGCGAAACACAACGCTGTGGTTGTTTCATGACAGACTTCTATGAGGCCATGGTATCACTCCGGCCGAGCCGAAATATTGCTCTGACACACTTATATTATATCCTAAATTTAATGAAAGGTTGCTTCGTAAGTCACTACACCTTCAACCTTTAATTCATATTCTATCCAATAAAATCAAGAATCATAAAATTATATTTAGTCTCCAAATACCCCAGCTTACGTTAAAAGCAGGTAGCTGAACATAAAACGATAATAATAGCTACAAAGAGATATCCAGCCATATTTATTTAACGGTGGCGAGGTGGCGAGGTAGCGAGCTAGCTGTAACAGCCGTTAATACCGGCCAACAAATAAACTCGACTTATTACTTAATTTTATGCCTGTTCGCCCCGAGGCTGGTTAATGAGCGGCGAGGTAAGGATCCTCTGTAAGCCGAAGATGTATTAAAAGGAACAAGGTATGTATACATAGTTATCTAATTAAATATAAGAAAAATATATAGTCACCGTTACTTTATTAGTTTTCGTATGTACAAGTTACCCATATGTTTTTTAGCATATGGATAACCTTGGGGTACGCAATCAGCGCCGCACATGGACACGCAACAACGAAGGAGTTACGAATGCGTTGCTTACCTTTTGGGGATTAGAGGTATGGGGATTTTGGGATTGGGGAAGGGAAAGGGTCTTCGGTAAGCTCACTCATACACAACGAAAGCGTTGCTTCAAGTCGGTTTTCTGTGAGGAAGTGGTATCATTCCGGTCGAGCCGACTTATTCGTGCTGGAGCATGGCTCTCCCAGACTTAAATATTTCGTTGAGTTTCTTATGTAATGTCCCTAGAAAATATTTGTTTATTATCACGTAGAGAAAAAAATATTTCATTGTTTCTTAAAACATTAGTTTCGTATTAGTTTTTAATTAAAACAACTACTATTCAATAAAAACCATTATTTCAAGACTGAGTTACAAATATACTCAAGCTGAAGAAACCAGATTTATATAAAACTTATTTACCTAACTTCAGATCTCAATACATCTGTGGAGCAGATATTGGTCTGAGCACACCCAACGACTTCAAAGAAGTTACAACAATTCCCCTGAGGTGGGAATTGATTAAAATATTTGCATATTTCATCTCCGTCGTGAATTTTCTCTATTATAATTCTTTTTTGCTTTTACTATCTTGTTTTTTCTTGTCCTTATTGGTGTACGTGCTTTGTAACTGTTATTTAGTCGTTATACTTATACAAATATACATATTTTATTTATTTATTTATCCAACTTTGTATGTAGGTATATAAAATAATATAAGTTGAAGTATAAGGCAGACAAGACTTTAGTTAGAGTTAGTCTTTTGGCATTTTCTTCCAGTCAACTGGAAAAAACAACAAAAGCTTTCCCCTCAGTTGGGGCTAGAGGAAGAGTCAAACTCTTACGGACTCAAAACCACCTCGTTCCTTACTTTGCAAACAGACTTAGATTTGCATTATATTTTTTTTTTATGTAATAGGTCGGCAAACGAGCAGACGGATTACCTGATGGTAAGTAATCAGCGCCGCCCATGGACACTCGCAGCGGAGGAGTTACGAGTGTGTTGCCGACCTTTTAGGGATTAGGGATTTGAAAATTTAGGGATTGAGGGCGGGGAAGGATTGGGCCTCCGGTAACCTCACTCACACGGCGAAAAACAACGCTGTGGTTGTTTCACGCCGGTCTCCTGTGAGGCCGTGGTATCACTCCGGTCGAGCCGACCCATTCGTGCCGAATCATGGCTCTCCCACACGTATGAAATGAAAATGTACTCAGAAGATGATAAAATGTTAATCTTTCTTATACAGCAGTTTAGGCCGCCGCCGTTGCCAATTCTCAGCGTGCCAAAGTTTGTATACTACATCGGTAGTGCTTTTTGTAAACATAATTTAGAAATCCAACTTCAACTCCAAAGACAATTCTCACACAATCCGAATCCATATCAGTTAAATCTTAATTTTAGTTTATCTATTTATTGAACAGCTACACATACATACATTTGTAGTTGTACTATCTAAAATTGAATCGAATTGAAACCGTTTCAAGCGCAATCGAGTCTGATGAAAGGAAACTCCAAGCTTTGAATGGGACGTCGCGTCTGGTTCCACTTCTACACGATATTACTGAACATTTGCTTGTACTCAAATCTCAATACACTAGTAACTGAACTAAGATAAACATATGATACATCGAACATACATACATATATATGTAGTATATTATATATATATATATATATATATATTTGTGTATTCCGCAAGGAGATCTTATCTGTTCACAGTGCAACCATATTTTATAGAATGAAACGAGAAAAGCTCTACTAGTTTCAACGTCGCGGCGCGCACGCTGCTCATGAATAAGAGTCCCGTTTTGACTTGAAACTAGTTGAGTTTTTTTTGTAAATTCACGTAAGTCGTTATTTTTAATAAGTTTAGTTTGTCTATTCAAAAACATATTTTATTAGTAATTTTAGTAGCGGTTTTAGGCTAAGAACTCACGGAGCGATTTTGAACCGTGCCCGCCGCGGTAGCGGAACTGCGGTTATATTTCCAAACTCACGAGACCGGTTATTTGCGCGGATACACAGCCGCCGCGGTTGCGATCATCGCCGCAAACGTGGCGGGCGATGATCGCAAGATTGCAAGACGGGCGGTTAACGATCAGTTGAGGTCCAGACTGCCATGGACACACACCAGAAACGAGCCGTTGCGTTATATTTACTTCACAGAAGACCCGCCGGCCACCGCGGTCGCTCGCCAACCGATCGCAAAGCGCGCGGGTGCCACCCGGCGAGGCTGCGGGTAACCGCGGCCCGCGCGATTCTACTAGTTGCCCGCCGGTACAGCGGGAGCCGCATACAACCGCGTACACCGCGGGCGTAAAACGCGTCGTGAAATGTGCTTTAATTTTTTATATATATATTTGAATTTTACAGAAGCTGCGGGCCCGCAACCGCAGCGGACGCGGGCGAAAATCGCTCCGTGAGTTCTTAGCCTTAATCTGTTTTATGAAGTTTTAGGGCAAATGTTCAAACTAATCACCTGTTTGTTGAAGAACAGCATAACCAGAAGATACTCGTTACACCACAGACGATAAAAAATTGTGTGAAAATAGACAATCTAAAAACTATTTTGTTATGTTTTTTTAACGTCAGTTCACGCTGTTTTCTTCCTGTGTCGTAAGTGCATTTATAAACATAATTTTACATACACACATCACACCCAGACCTGAAACAACAATTTGTAGATCACACAAAGAGGCTTTTTGTGCGGGTATCAAACCAGCGACACGTTGCAAGACAGTCTACTTAGTTGCTGCAAAAAATAATTGCTTTACAGGTATCCGAGTTGAGAATAAATTGCTAAAGACGATTGGCGTGGTGTCTGGGCAACTGGCTAACGTGCAACGTATCGCGGGTTCAATTCCCGCACGGGACAACAGTTTGTGTGATCCACAAATTGTTGTTTCGGGTCTGGGTGTGATGTGCATGTGAAATTGTATGTTTGTAAACGCACCCACGACACAGGAGAAAATCCTAGTGTGGGGCAACGTTGTTTTAAATCCTAATCGTAATCCACCCTAAAAAGCCAGACAAAACAACAACAACAAAAAACCACTGTCACAATTACTAATCACCATCATCATCATTGTCATAAACTAAAAAAGAGACTCAGTCACGTCACATCCACGGAAAACAGCTCCTTTCAATATTACAATATCCTATTCATTCCAATCGTTTCCAAAAATGTACCAGTCAGCTGCGCTCATCTCTCGCTTAGCTCAGCTTTAACAGACACTCCACCTCGATGAGAAAACTATTTTTGTATGCCGAGTCATGCAACTAAGTAGTTCGGCTGACTCGTTAACGAATCACCATCATTATAACTGACAGACGAAGGTAATTAGTGGTTAGAATTCATTAACTTTAAGACCTTAATGCTTGGATGAATGAATGATGAATAAGGTTTTTTGACAATGTAGTAATAGGTAGTGTTTTTTTTTTTTTTGTGAGGGGAAAATCATCAAATGACTTCTCCCGCCCAGGGCCGGGCAGGAGGGAGTGTCAGACTCTTACTGACTAAAACCCCCCTGTTCCTTCTCCTGCTCTGTGCCGAGGTCGCGGTACCTCATTGCGCTTACCCCGCAACCCCGGCTGAACATCAGCCCTTTAGGGCCCCGTCTGTGGTGGTCGAATGGCTCTTTGAGGCGCGCGCGGAACACTACGCGCCGGACGCTCGGGTCTGGTTCTGGTCGGGCGGCGAGCTGCCCTTACTCGCCGACCGCAGGCCCGAGGAATAGGTAGTGTGGTACCTAGATTTTGTATGTTTCCTATTGCTATATATTTACACTAGCTACGCGGTTTCACTCGCTGTTAGGCTTCATTTGATTGTACTATAGCACTCGGGAACATTGTAGCTATCAATAAGTAAAATAATTTTGAGAACCGAAACGACCGACCAGTGCTTCCAATGATTACCCCCTACATACAAACTTAAAAACATGCTAACTTACAAACTTACAAATTTTACCTCTTTATAATATTACTAGCCAATCTCGTGATGTTTTATAGCCTATAGCACTCAGGAACATTGTAGCTATCTATCAGTGAAAGAATTTTGGCAATCCGACCAGCGGTTCCAAAGATTACCCCCTAAATACAAACTTATAAATTTTATCTCTTTATAATATTAGTATAGATTTTTTATGAAATAGGCAGATGCTAAGGAGATGTCAGATTAACTGATCCTGCAACAACGAAGGAATTAAGTGTGCATTGCCGACCTTTTAAGGATTATGGTTTCAGATATTCTTAAACATTGGGGCAGGACTGGGCCTCTGGTAATCAAACTCACACGACGAAATACAACGCTGTGTTTGTTTTACGCCGGTTTACTGTAAGGCCGTGGTATCACTCCGGTCAAGCCGACTCATTCGTACCGAAGCATGGCTTTCCTATATGTTTACCTGATATTTTTTAACTTAACAAGTGCCAAGTGTTTCATCATACATGTCTTATAATGTTCTGAATAAATAATGAATTTATTGTTATATTTAAATACCCTATCAAATACTACGTTATTTGTAAAAAAAAAAACTGCAAATGGAGAGCAAATAAAACGTTTTATTTTAACTAAAATTACAATTATAATTGTAAGAAAGTAAAATTATCAGGTGTTTTAATGTAATTTCCAGCTTTGTTCGAGTCTAGAATGATACCAATATTTGTCAATTAAAATTTTCCAATTTGAAACTTACTATTGAAACTAGCAACCCAAGACTTTTACAATCCAGCTTACCCCATTTATCATAACATGCGTGGTTTTACGTTCCTCATACTCCGAAGCGTCTCAACCAAATCTTGTTATATGAATACAACTTTAACCCACCTCTCCGGGGAACGAGGCGTGGTCGTACGGACCGCATTCAACCAAACCCTTTAAATGAACTTGTCTGTAGGGACTGCAAAAGGTTCCAAAACTATTTAAAACTAGTTTCTGTTAACATTAAGACGAAGTTTATATTGTATATGTGATAAGGGTTACATTTAATTTAAAAATTTTAGAAATAACATTGCGGAAATGTAGTTTGCGTATAAATATAGCGCCTTCTTTATATAAGTTGTTGATGAAGTTATGAATATGTTATAATTCGTGGCCTATAGGTTAAGGCAGCCGTTTCTTATGCATAAGAGTTCGAAATCTGCCAATAGATGGGTACATACCAATGTAACTTTATCCGAGTTACATGTTTTTTCTAAGATTATTTATCAAAAACTGAGAGGCAGTAAAGAAATAAACATAGTGAGGAAACATGGAAATGTAATTTCAAATTATGAGTTCGAAATCGCCAATCCATACCTTCATTAATGTCCATACCTTCTCCCAGTAAGAAGAGGCTTTTTTTCAGCAGTGGACACATTCAGGTTGATGTAAGACTTCGTAAAACAGGCCCTTAACCTATTATTTTACCAGTATAGTGCTTTCGACACGAGTCAAAATTAAGACCTAAACGCAGAATGACAATTGCGAACATTTATGTATTGTTTCCAATACTAATACTATATCCCTATCTCTGTCTTGCTTATTTATTAGTTTCTCATCATATCTCTTTCTTTATAAATGAGTTGAATTCTATTAGTCTGTTTACGATGTATGCAATTCCTCCGTACTACCCAATCAACCCTTTGACAATTTATTCCTTACCGCTTTAACCATAAGAAACAATTTAATAAACTCGCAGTCATTTCTTTGAACACCAACCTCACAGGTCCAGCATAAAACAATTTTATACCACGTTGTTTACACCAAGTAATTACATGGAAACTCGGAGACATTCCCCCCAGTGCCCTTGGGAAATTACTTGTCTGACTGTCCCTCATACGTAGTTATTACGTCGTGAAGATACGTCGAGAAACGTTGATTCTATTTGACCTCTGAATATAAAACAGGAACGGAGAATATTTGGTCTTTTTTTGTTCAAAAAGGATCTTTGGTGAGATGGTTTTTTTGTCAGATATGAAGTATATTTTATAAACATACATTATGGTTGGTCTGATAAATATTTTTGTTTATATAAAATCATGTGCTTTTTTATTATTCGAAAAATGATAACTTAAAAATTGTAAGCTATTACATGAAGTAAGAATGTCACTGTTTGAGAAAATCACACATTTTTTTTGTGAAGGGTTTTTTTTTATTTTTATTTCTTTAATCATAAATAATTTACGGTGTATTTGATGTCAGTATATGATAAAAATTTGCATGCAATGTAACTAAAATAACATAAAAATAAAACATTAACACACTAAAATAATACAAAAATAACATAGAAATTAAATAAAACTGCATTAACAAAAATATTAAATTGGAAATAATTAAATTTTAATTCATCGAATGTGTACAAGTTTCTCGCTAACAGAAATTCTTTTAACTTAGCTTTAAACTTTTTTCAGACTCTTACTGACTAAAAATCCTCCTGTTCGGGCCGAGGTCGCGGTTCCTCATTGCGCTTACCCCGCAACTCCGGCTGAACATCAGTTCTACAGGGCCCCGTCTGTGGTGGTCGATTGGGTCTATTAGGCGCGCGCGGAACGCTACGCGCCGTACGCTCGGGAGAAAAACACACACTTAAGACTGGTTAATTAAACTAATTATGCGCCTACATTTGCATTGTGGTCCTGAAGGTCCTCGCTTCTCATGCATCAGAGTGCTTCCAAGCCTGGCAAGTACCAATGCGATTTTTTCAGATTTTTATGTACATAATTTCTATGATTATTTAGACACGTGTGAGCAGAGGCCTTTGTTTAGTAGTGGGCACTTGAGGCTGATGATATGATGTTAAAATGTTGTAACTAAGTATCTCGATCAATATTTAGTATCCTATACCCACGTCTCTTTATTCTATAAAATCCAATGGGTCGTGTAATTTCCACTATGTGGCAAGCAAAATTCATTGCTGTTCAACAGAAAATTGATAATGTTATAGGTTTTAGGTACATAGGTTCTTGAAGAAACTGTGAAGTAGATGACAAGGAAGAAGCAACGATTTGATGACCTGTAAAATATTTCTATTTGGTAAAACTCTAATAAAACTAGCTTGTAAAAATAAGTGCTGTATTTTACGAGCAATGTTAAGCTGTTGGCTCGATAAAATTTTATCTTCAATCCTTAGCCTTTGCAGTGTTGGTAGGTGAAGGGTAAGACTTTTATGGTCGAACGTGATCGAAATTATGTTCGTGTAAAGTCTCAAGTTTTTATTAGTACAAGTTTGATATTTTATTACTTTGTTTCTGCGTCTTTTGAATGTTGAGAAGTTGATCTCGATTCTATGTTTTCAACTGACTCAACTTTTATAAGTCTGATAAATAAGTTTTGACCTTTGTTATTTTATAGAATTTCTATTTTATTGCCATGTTTTCGAATGATTTTGTTAATAAATTTTCGAAAATCGCTGATATTTTATTGTAAAATTTTGCGGGTGAACTGTGATTCTATAAATATAGTTTATTGGTAAATACTACTACCTACTACTACTACTATTGGTAAGTACTTACTAACAATATCCGATAAATATAGTTTATTGGATTGTATAATGTAACTTAAACCTTAGTTGTATTTGGTTGCCATTTAATATACATAATTCTGTAATGTGTTTTGTTTAATTGATAAATTAAGGAAAAAAATAGATTCTAATTTGACAATGTTTTGTGCGATGACCAACAAACAACAAGGCATTCATGATTTATTTAAAAAAGCATGTGTACCATAACTTATCTGCTTTTAAAATCAAAGGGTTTATGAACTGTTTTAATAGCAAACTATTTTTTGTTACTTTTGTTTGAATTTTAGAATTAGAGGTTATTTTGTTTAGGTGACGAAATAGTGTAGAAGAATGAACCGGTTTTTTATCAACAAATGTCTTTCATTGCCAATTTCAAAACCTTTGGTAACTTACCATCCAGCTTACCTTTACATACATATATTATAGAACATTCGATTTCTCATATATTCACTTTCCTGCAGTTTCATATCCATAACTTACAAAAGGAAGTGAACAGAATCACTTGATCATTGACACGACTTAACAATACAAATCCTTTGAGACGGTGCCCGGCTCCACGTCGGGAGAATGCGCTCAAATCAGACGTGAGTTCTCTACAATTGATATGAAGTTGTACAGTAATTCCATTCTGTTGTTGTTGTTGTTTATTTATGATTATTTTTATGGGAAAAGTATAAACGGACTGACGGATTATTTGATGGGTAGTCGTATTAATTTAACAGTATATAGGTATATATTTACATGCCTGATACAGGAGAGAGTGCGTTTAACAACATATAATTTCACATACACCACAGCGTAGTGTTTCGCCGTGTGAGTGAGGTTACCGGAGGCCCAATCTTTCCCCTCCCATAATCCCTTCACAATCCCTAAATCTCCAAATACCTAATCCCCTAAAAAAAGATCAGCAACGCAATTGTAACCCCTCTGTTGCAGGTGTCCATGGGCGGCGTGATTGCTTACCTAATGTTAAGCAATCGACTTTGACTTTGACAAAGTGAAACTACGTAACCGCCGTTTCCCGCTGAAGATATACAATGTTACATACATTCACGACTAGTTACGTATTTTCATATTTATTATATAAGTAAACTAGGATTTTCTCCTATGTCTTGGATGCGTTTACAAACAGAAAGTTCACATACACAAGGACACGAAACAATAGTTTGTAAATCACACAGAGTGTTGGTCGATACGGGAATCGAGCCCGCCACACGTAGCACAGCAGCCAATAAGCTAGTCCATGCAGTCTAATATTTAGAGACTTAAAATTTATATTATTCCTATTTTGTATTTGACCTTCTGAAAAAAACAGTTGTTGTGTACCGATGACGTCATGCTTGAGCCTTCTTACAATACCCCGTATTTAAAGGTAGGTAGTCTTATGTTTGTGTACAGGTAAAGAAAAATGTAAAGAATCGATAGCGAATGTCGGAAAAGAAGAAGAAAATATTTGTATGTGTAGACAGAGGTATTTAAATAATGCAACAAAAACTTTCAACGTTTATTTATATTTCAACTTCATTGTTAGTGTGTCTACATAAACTCGGTTTCAATTTGCTAATGGCCTATGAACTTAGGTGGTTTATATAAGTTTTTACACAAAGTACATACATGTGTGGGCTTAATGCCTACAAGCATTCTCGCTAGCCTACCTTTGGATGATGCAGTGAGAATATGGTAGAAGAAAGAAAGTAAAAAAATAAATAAAGTAATAAGTTAAACTGCCTGAAGTAAATAGGATATAATGAATGTAAGTAAATACATAATAATATACATACTATACTTACATATAACATACATAACTATTAATTATGTTCTCTATCTATATGTCTAAGAACTTAGATGTGCAATTGTGCATATATGTCGCCGCGAGGATTATCCAATCAACATTTTATTATCTTTAAAATGTTTAATTAATTTAAAATGATTTTGTTTGTAAATAATAACAGTCTCGAATTTAATTAGTCGATTTCGATAGTAAAGATGTCAAAATAATTCATTCATTTGGCGGTAGTAGTTTTTTTGTGATTAATGAACGAGGTTATAAAAGGTGTGATTCGAGCGAGGAAGCTCACTTGGTTGCTGATTTTCGGAGAGTAAACATTGTAAGTAGAATCTATGTCAGATTGATTAAAATTTATTATTATTTGAATTTAACGTGTTTTCATTATTTGAAATCCTCTAAGGCTGCTTATAAAATTCCTTTTACTATATTGATTTTAGATCAAAGTGTGTAACTTGTATTGCTTTGTGATGTAGGCACCTAATTATGAATTCTTTACATGTTGTAGTTATAGCAGGACTGATGGCCATAACTGGGCCAGCAGTTCTGCTTATTTTTAAAAATCTAACGCCATGCTTAAATGCGACATCAGAAGTGGGATGCGTATCCACCTACCCTCTCTGTCCGTTATTATTTTATTTTTTTTCAGTCTTCACCCGTTTACGTTCATCAAGCTGCGCGGCAAGATGGATAAACAAGGCGAAGGCGAATCAATGGCGCCGGGTGAATCATCGTGTGCGCTGTCGCAGTCCAACGCTGGTGATCGTGAATCAACTACGTCGGCCAACGAGGAACAATCACAGCAAAAGGGCGGTAACGTACCACCTGAATTTTATTCCCATATGATAACGATGATGCAAAATATGAGTGAAAGACTGTCAAAGCAACGCGATAAGGTTAAAATCACCGACATATTTCTACCTTCATATGATCCTGATGGCAACGTCGGAGTCCGCGAGTGGTGTAATCATATTTCTGCAGCTAAAACTAATTACGAACTTTGTGACTATGACATTCGAATGAAAGTGACTAGCTTACTAAAAGGCCGGGCCAAGTTGTGGGCCGACAACTGGCTCGTCACCACTTCGACGTGGGATGAATTACGTCAAAATATTATCACTACTTTTGAACCCGAAAATCGTTATTCGCGGGACGTGCTTAAGTTCAAAGAACACAATTACGACCATACCAAAGATATTGCAGAGTTTTTATCGCAATCGTGGATTTTGTGGAGACGGGTTACTAGAGACAAGCTTGATAATAATGACGCGGTAGAAGCGGTGATAGGAACAATAAGTGACGAACGCCTTCGGATTGAACTCATGAATGCCAGAGCTACTTCAGTGCCGGAGTTAATTTCAGTTGCTTCTTCTATTCGTGTTAAACGTCCTAGTTATCAATGCTCTAATCAACCACCAAATAAGCGACAAAAATATTCTATCGATAATCGAAATGCTACTTACTGTACATTTTGTAAGAAGCCCGGGCACGCTTCTCGCGATTGTCGTAATAAAAATACATCGGTAGATTTAGAGACGCGAGGTAATGAAAAGATCCCTAGTTCATCGGCAATACCTAAACAGAATGACAATCGGTTTTGTTCATTTTGCTCAAAATCTGGTCACACTTTCGACACGTGTTACCGTCGGGAAAAACACATTACTTCTAATGTGAATTCGGTTACTAGGAATAAATTAAATTTGAATACTATGCGTATGCGATTAGGTGATATAGTTATCAATGCGATATTCGATAGCGGAGCGGAATGCTCTGTTATGCGCGAATCAGTGGCAAATAAGTTACCCGGAAAACGACAACAATCTGTGCACTATTTACGCGGAATAGGCCCCTTTCCCGTAGTTTCACTCGGCATATTAACAACGATATGTGACATTGATAATATTAACGTTGAGATAGACTTTTATATTTTGCCTGATTATGAAATGACGTCAGATGTATTGATAGGTGCGAATATTTTAAGCGAAACTGGATTAACCGTAATTGTGACTCAAAATAGCGCTACCTTATGTTCTCAACCCCGCGTCATGCACATGCGATCAACAACCAGTTTATTCGACAACATTAATCATGATTTAAGCAGTGAATCTGATGTTGAACAATTGTTATGTCTTCTCAATAAATATTCTGATATTTTTACGCGCGGTTTTTCCCGAACTCGTGTTAATACAGGTCAGTTGGAAATACGTTTAAAGAATCCAGATAAGTTTGTTGAACGACGACCTTATAGGCTAAGCCCAGTCGAGCGGGAAAAAGTTAAAATGATTATCAAAGAGCTTATAGACAATGATATTGTTCGAGAAAGCAAGTCTCCTTATTCAAGCCCAATTATTTTAGTAAAAAAGAAAAACGGTGATGACCGCATGTGTGTAGACTATAGAGAATTGAATTCAAACACCGTGCGTGACCATTACCCTCTTCCTCTAATAGCTGACCAAATAGACCAATTGGCTGGTGGTCAATACTACACCACTTTAGATATGGCCTCCGGCTTTCACCAAATTCCAGTATCAGCCGATTCTATAGAAAAGACAGCCTTCGTTACTCCTGACGGACTTTTTGAGTATAAAACCATGCCTTTCGGGTTGTGTAATGCACCTTCAGTGTATCAGAGATGCATTAACCGTGCGTTAGGTCCTCTTTTGAGCCCTGGTAGTGCAGACAAGGCCCATAATGACAGTGTAGCTCAAGTCTATATTGATGACGTAATAAATAAATGCCGCGATTTTTCATCCGGTCTCAAATACCTAGAAAGAATCTTTATAGCGTTACGTAAATCGGGATTCTCGGTTAATATTGATAAGTGTCTATTCTTTAAACGGTCAATTGAATACCTCGGCAACGTAGTAGAGAATGGTCAAGTTCGCCCTAGTCCTAAAAAGGTCGAAGCCTTATTGAAGGCCCCGGTACCAACCAACGTTAAACAGGTCCGTCAATTTAACGGTCTCGCGGGATACTTCCGTCGCTTTATACCTAATTTCGCACGAACCATGGCCCCCCTTTACGAACTAACAAAACAAGGCGCTAGATGGCAATGGACACACGTTCATGAAGAGGCACGTCAAAAGATCGTTCATCACCTTACTTCCACACCGGTCTTAACGATATTTCAAGAAGGGGAACCCACAGAATTATTTACAGACGCGAGTAGTCTTGGCTTTGGGGCCATTCTCATTCAGATTATCAACGGACGACAACACGTAGTTGCCTACTTTAGCATGCGTACAACAGACATAGAAAGTAGATACCACTCTTACGAGCTCGAAACCTTGGCTGTAGTACGGGCAATCAAACATTTCCGGCACTTTCTCTACGGACGCCAGTTTAAGGTGATTACCGATTGTAATGCACTCAAGGCCTCGAAGCATAAAAAGGACTTACTGCCCCGCATTCATAGATGGTGGGCCTACCTCCAGAATTTTGAATTTGAAATAGAGTACAGGAAAGGCGAGCGGATGCAGCATGCTGACTACTTGAGCCGAAATCCGGACCCTCTGACTGTCAACGTGCTGACCAACAACCTAGATTGGTTAAATATTGAACAAAGACGCGATAATCAATTGCGGCCCATCATTGAAGCACTACATAATGGTGAAAATGTCCCCGGATATCATCTCGAAGGTAATGTTCTTAAATTTGAGCGACAAGACGCTGTCTTGGGTTTGCAAAAGCTCATTGTTGTGCCAAAGTCTTTCCAGTGGAGCCTTGTCAATACTTTCCATAGTGCTCTCAAACACCCAGGTTGGGAAAAGACTCTTCATAAAATTAGAGAAACTTATCACTTCGACAAAATGAGCACCACTGTACGAGACTTCGTTGACAACTGCATTGTGTGCAGAACTTCAAAGCAAACATCCGGAGCTACGCAGGTACAACTACACCCTATTGCTAAGCCAGCGGTCCCATTTGAAGTAATACACATGGACATCACGGGAAAGCTGGGAACTTCAAATGAACAAGAGTATGTCGTTGTTACGGTAGACGCTTTCTCAAAATATGTGCTGTTACGTTACACTAATGACAAAAGTCAACATAGCACTCTTGCAGCCCTGAAGCAAGTCATCCATCTTTTTGGAGCTCCAAGGCAGGTAATCGTGGACGGAGGACGAGAATTTTTAGGAGAGTATAAAAACTACTGTGACATGTTTAATATAGAAATACACTCCATAGCACCAGGCGTCAGCAGAGCTAACGGACAAGTCGAGCGAGTGATGGCAACACTAAAGAATGGCCTGGTAATGATTAAAAATTACGAGACTCCAGAATGGCACACAGCGCTGGAAAGCCTTCAACTCGCCCTCAACTGCACAGTCCACAGGACCACTGGTATAGCCCCACTTACACTATTAACTCGACGACAAAACTGTGTTCCGCCAGAACTGTTGAGCTTGGTTAACCTGGACAACGCACTAATTGACATTGAAGCTCTTGAACGCCACGTGCAACAAAAAATGACACAGGCTTCTATAAAAGATAAAGCAAGGTTTGACAAAGGTCGAGCTAAAATTCAAAGGTTTCAAAGAGGTGACTTCGTTTTGATTAAAAACAATCCTAGAAACCAGACTTCTCTTGATCTGAAGTTCAGTGTTCCTTACGAAGTTCACAGGGTTCTGGACAACGACCGCTACCTCGTAAAGAAAGTAGTGGGACATCATGGGCGCCCTCGCAAGGTTGCACATGATCAACTGCGGCGCGCCCCACAACCAGGGGGATCCACTCAGGCGGCCGTGTCGCCTCCAAACGATCCTCAGCCTGGACCATCCAGCGACGGCACCGTGGTGGCCTCGTAACCAATCCCTTGCCAACCATCAGATGAACAACACTGAAGGAAGACGGGTGAGAGCATTTCATATTGATTTTATCTGTCCTACTGATCGCTGATGCAGTTGCTATTATGAGGGGGTAAAAGCAAAAAAAAAAAAAAAATAAAAAAAAAAAAATAAAAAAAAAATATAATAAAAAAAAACATAAAAAAAAATTATAATAAAAAATAAAAAATGCTATTGGCGTGTGGAGCCGTCCAATAAGCAAACTTACTCCTGTCCCAAAAAGAATTAAAGTCCCCTGTGTACCACGGCCTACAAGACCGCCCAGAGCACAGCATCGACCTGTCCTACTATCCCTAGAGCCTCTGTTTTATACAGCATCGACCTTTAACTTACCTATCCTTTCCTTGAACTTGACTTTGTCTTGTTGTTGAAATGTGTGGCTGTAAATGTAATGCTCAAAACTGCTTACTATTGTCATGTGAGATGAGTAGTAGGCACCTATTCTTATGTTATTTAAATGATGACATGATCTGCTGTGGTCACGTGGAGTGAACAGTAATTGAGAATAAGATAATCTCATTGCTAAAACCTTTACAAATAGGCTTGTGTACTGTGGAAGTGCATGGCTTCAGAACATCTATTTCCCTCTATTACAGACGGAGATCGAGAGCGATGCAGGGCACGCATCGCGCATCAGTATGGCCGTGTCGCCGCGAGGATTATCCAATCAACATTTTATTATCTTTAAAATGTTTAATTAATTTAAAATGATTTTGTTTGTAAATAATAACAGTCTCGAATTTAATTAGTCGATTTCGATAGTAAAGATGTCAAAATAATTCATTCATTTGGCGGTAGTAGTGTTTTTGTGATTAATGAACGAGGTTATAAAAGGTGTGATTCGAGCGAGGAAGCTCACTTGGTTGCTGATTTTCGGAGAGTAAACATTGTAAGTAGAATCTATGTCAGATTGATTAAAATTTATTATTATTTGAATTTAACGTGTTTTCATTATTTGAAATCCTCTAAGGCTGCTTATAAAATTCCTTTTACTATATTGATTTTAGATCAAAGTGTGTAACTTGTATTGCTTTGTGATGTAGGCACCTAATTATGAATTCTTTACATGTTGTAGTTATAGCAGGACTGATGGCCATAACTGGGCCAGCAGTTCTGCTTATTTTTAAAAATCTAACGCCATGCTTAAATGCGACATATATATTATTTTATGGTAGGTTGGAAATGAACATGGAAACCCGCAGCACTAAAGGAGTTACGAGTGCGTTGCCGGCCTTATAAGGATAAGGGTATTGGATATTTAAGGATTGGGAAGGCATGGGGGAGCGGTAGGGATTGGGTCACCAGTAACCTCACTCACACGGCAAAACACAACGCTGTGGTTATTAATTTCACGCCGGTTTTCTGTAAGGCCGTGGTATCACTTCGGTCAAGCCGACCAATTCGTACCGAAGGATGGCTTTCCCACACTTAAATGTATAATAAGTATGTAGTATTTGACAACCTTTGAAGAATACACTTTATGTAGTATGTATAAATACTTTTTTGTAGAAGAAACAAAATGATTAATATTCGCATACTGTTATATAACTCTTAGCTAAGTACATTCTGTCAGCCATTACAATATTGACTGTAATATATTTCCCATTCTCTTTCACGTTAACAACTATGACGTCGCATTAAGAGGACTTAGTTTGTGAGGTCATTAACAGCCTCTGACGTCATTAACGGAGGAAAAGATCCGGAAATAGACAGGTTATTATTATTTTTCTTTCTTGCCAGTGAGTAAAACTAATAGAATAGGTATAGAGGTCGCTTAGTTTTATGATTGGATCATGTTTATTTATTTTATTATTCTTTATGTATAGTATATCTATCTATTTATATATAAAAATGAATCGCAAAATGTGTTGGTAAGCGCATATCTCAACAACGCCTGAACCAATTTTGCCAATTCTTTTTTTGATGTGTTTGTTATGGTCAGGAGAAGGCTCTTGTGAAATTCTAGAAAAGTAGAGGGGAGATCTGGGAATTAGGGACACTTTGGTCGTTAGCGAAATAGTCGGAGACGCGTGCGAAGCAGGGGCGGGCCGCTACTACGTAATATAAATGTTTGATAATTTGAAGAGCTAAACATGTATTGAGCAGTGCAAAATGCATTGAATTTCCAGAGTTGGTTTTATTTTAATAGCTGGGATGGCAGGTGCAAGATCAATAATGTACCGTTGCACCGTAGCAGGAGGAGGAACTGACACTCTCTCACCCCATCCAAGGCCGAAGAAATCATTTGATTATTTTCTCTTCTTTGATCTTTTATATCTTCGATTCGTGAGAATACAAATTATGATGTGACTGAATATTCTCACTTTATAAGAATAATTATTAATATAACCACCACTGACATACAGTGGTGGTATAAAACATAGTGAGGAATCCTGGACTTTTTAATTCTAAGTGTGAATCCACCTTGAGCACGCTGCTTAATGCACGCATGATTAATATTCAAATCTTCTCCGTGTGAGAAGAGGCCTTTGTTTGGCAATGGACACTTATAGGGTGATATAATAATTAAGTAACATATAAAGACAGACGGATACAATATAATTTCTGGCAGTTCCAAATACAATACACCACTAAACTTATTTCCTAAAAAAAATCCCATCAGGTCACTAGGCATCAATATCAGCTAACTCCACGCGCAACTAATCCCTTTCCCTCGAACAAAGGGAGGGATTCCCTCACATTATTTAGATAAAACCTCGCATCCCTCCCGTTGTTGTGCTATTAAGCCGTAGGTAATGAGTTGACATGTTCATTATAATGTAATTAATTATAACTGTATTAAAGTCTTTGTTATATGACGTTAGGTTAAGTGCTATGGGTAGGTTCTATGTATGCTAGTATTGTTGGATGTAGCATCCCTGTTATTAAAGTCTATGTATTAATTTGAAACCTTGTTTATATTACAACCTAATAGTTGAATACGTCGTGGCCCGGAGGTTAAGACGCCCGCTTTTCATGATGCGGGTTCGAAACCTAGCCAGTAGGTACCTGCTAATTTGAGTTTTCCCGAGTTAGGTATATACACTTTCTATGATTATTTAGACACCACTGACATACGGTGAAGGAAAACATAGCGAGGAAACTTGGACTTATAATTCTAAGTTGAAATCACCAATCCACCTTGAGCAAGAGTGGTGATTAATTCTCAAACCTTCTACGTGTGAGAAGAAAACTTTGCTCAGCAGTGGGCGCTTATAGGTTGATTGTTATATTTTTTTACTTTTAATTTCTACCTATATATATATAACATAATTATTTAATATGTATATTTTGAGTTGGGTTCGAGGTAAGGCTATGGAAAATAATATATGAGTTTCTTTTTCAAGTGTCAATAACTAGACGCGTTTTGTAAATGTAATAAAACACGAACTCAGTACTGGCCTGAACTATAAAAATCATGTTTGTGTACCTACATAAAACATAAAAATAACTTGATTAGTTAAACTTAGTTGTGTGCACTCAAGTTATGGCGACGAGTAAATATTTTATGTAAAACTTTAAAATTTCACAGAAACAAAGTTACGATCAAAAGTGGGGGCAGATGGCGCTTTTTTAAATAAATATCGGTAGCTCAAAGTCCAAAAAATATTATAAAAGTTACGAGCCGATGCGACGTGTTGGAACTTTTCAATTTTATTTATATAATTTATGAGAAAAAAAGGGTGAACCGGGTTTAACGCTATTATTCACTCGCTCCTTTCTCACACGTAGTCTGAAATATAATTTTAAGTAACTCTATAAAATGTTGAACACCTTTTATCAAAATGTAATATTGGCTAACTAAATTTAGTTTCATGTGTGTAGTCGCGAACATGTTCTGTCATGTCGATACAGTCATTCAATATTCAATAAGCAATTTTTCAATTACCAATAACAATTCCATGTATGTTCCAATCCTTTGTCAGAGCAATTTATTAATTCAACAGAATAAATCGTTTTAACAATAACATGTTCAATTTATGTGTCCACTACCAAAATAACAATAGGTTCCAAATAGTCCGCCGGGCCGAGTTCTGAGGGCGAAAATGGCAACTTTTAATGGGCCCACCGGGCACACACTTTTGTGCATTTTGGAACAAATCCAACTTATAAAATAAGTTTTATACGAAACTACGTAATGCACGGTATCCATTTACAGTTTTATGTTAAATAAATGGAAAGCAATCGTTATGTGCCAGTATTGTAATTGAATTTAAGATTATTTAAGTAAAATGTGTTGTTGATTTTTTTGTCATACATATATGTATATCTATACTTAAAGTTATAATATTATAGAGAAGTAAAATTTGTAAGTTTGAAAGTTTGTATGTAGGGGGTAATCTTTGGGACCGCTGGTCGGATCACCAAAATTCTTCGACTGATAGAAAGCTAGAATGTTCCTGAGTGCTATGAAACATCTCGCTACGATTAAATAAAGACGAGCAGCGGGTGAAACCGCGCTAGAGTAGCTAGTATAAAATATTTTACAGCCAGTTACAATATAGGTTCCAACTAGTCAAATTCAATACTTTTATCTAAATGTCAATGTAATGTAATCGATCGTTGAATGAAAGTATTTTTAGATATATTATTGTATTGAAACGTCGAATTAATTTATTTTTGGCCTTAGAAACTACCCAATTTGTTTATTGGCACAGACAATTAACATTTTACACCGTCAAATATTGAGAATTAATGTATAACCGTAATTCCTTTTCTTCTGTGTATTCTAGTTCTTATAAATACGATTTTAAGTATTTTTGATATTTTTAGATGTCTAAAGAACACAAAATAAATGGCACAATTTATTTTCTTCAATAGCCGAAACCTTAAAAACATTGTTACAATATTTACTTATAACACAGTATTACAGCTCGCATTGATAATTTGATATCGGACGAATTCGCCACTCGATATTGACTGAAACTGTTTGGGGAACTCACGCCTTGTATGAGGCTTCGGTTACCAAATTTCAGCAAATTTCAGCAGTGTTTGTTTTATGTGTAATGCCAGTGTTGGGTTACGTTTAGTTAGGAGTGATGTGTTGTCTAATTCACAGTTCGGTATTTTGGTCCTTCGGTACGCAGTGGACAATTAAATTATTGTTTTAATTACATACATATCTTTATTTATAATTCTGCTGTACGTGTGTATGACATTGAGCTCCTCCTAAACGGCTTGACCGATTTAAATAGTTTTTTCTGTATGCGTTTGAGTGGCGTCCTGGATGGCTTAGATTCACAAATCAGCTTTAACGATTTCTCTGAAATTACACATGGGGTAATAATATAAAACTGAAAAGTTTCTTTGTTAGTTTAGCAACGCATTTGTACCCGGAACTAATGGTTTCAATTGAAACACCTTTTTGTGTTGTGTGCCTATTCCTTAATAGTAATAGACTGAACAGCTGGTTGTAAGTATCGCGTGATATACTATTTTTTTTTAATTGAATCGTTCGTCTATTTGTTGTCACCGCCCAAGGCTAAGAGTCCCGTTTTGACTGAAAACTGATACAAATACGTATCTATTGATAATAGTTTAATATAATTTACCTAAATGTAATGCAACGTTTTGTATTAACGATAAAAAATGCATTTTTCTATGACAGGTTGAGTTCCAAAAAGTCATCAATGTGTAATCGCGGTAGGCAGAAAAGCAGTAAATACAAGAAGGTGGTTGTCGGACTAACTTTATTTATACATAAACCCTTTTTATAGTAGTTAGGGTATGCGGTGCACACTAATATGGTTCTTATTCCGTTTGGACTTAATACATGTTTCCTATTAATATAACTTAATAACATTGTACAGGAACAGAAAATTTTACACGTCCACCGACCTCTTTCGAGAACTCATCGTAGCATTAAGCCAGGAAACAGCTGACTTATAGGTTTACATCATTCTTTCATTCAGACGACCTGACGAGTACTTAATTACGTTATTTAGGACTTCATCAGCTGTGGGAACAAAGGAGTCTTGCGTCTTAGTTCAGTATTTCAATAGAGCCTTGAGGGTATAATTAATCACTGCCCTTCATAGGTCATTGTCCTTAGCGATTAAGACGATGATTATGTTACGGAATTAACTTTTTGTTTTAATTCTAAGATGAATATTTTGCGAACTAAACAAGTGTTCTAGTTGTATTATTGCGTTTGATGAAGTTTTGTTTTGTGTTTGAATATTGTTTATGTTTTAAATTTAAAAGTATCTAAATATTTACATTGTACATTGAGTGTGGGAGAGCCATGCTTCGGCACAAATGGGTCGGCTCGACCGGATTGATACCACGGCCTCACAGAAAACTGTGGTGAAACAACCACAGCATTGTATTTCGCTGTGTGAGTGAGGTTACCGGAGGCCCAACTGCCTCTTCCCAATCCTTAAATATCCGCAACCCCTATATCCCCAAAAGGCCGGCAATGCACTCGTAACTCTTTTAGTGTTGAAGTGTTCATTGGCGGCGCCGATTGCTTACCATCAGGTAATCCGTCTGTTCGTTTGCCGACTCATTCTATTAAAAAAACTACCTACAGAATTCGTAATTCGAACTTGTTCCACGTTTAAAATAATTCCCGCTAATTCTGCATCTGTATCATCCATATCAGCCATCAGCCATATGTTATCTGTGACAATAGACGCATGATGTATCGGTGGAAGTCTGTGCAGTACGCTCGTATTTTAATGTCCCCATACGGTCAGTGATTAATCATTTTCGGGAACAACCTTTGACCTTTGTCCTTCCCATAGAGGTTACCGTTCTTTGCAAAGGACATATTTATGGGAAAGACAAAATGGCGTTTTGAAATCATTTCCTCTTCTGAGATATTTTTAGAACATTGTGTGGATATAGAGGTATTTTTTATTTATTGGATTCGATTATGATATTTCTAAGCACCACATTATAAATTTATTTACTTTATTTTTTTATAAAACAGTGTTGGCCTACTTATTTACGACTTATAAATAAATTAACTATTATTAAATAAGTTTTGATTGGTTACAGTATCTAATAGCGTTTAATCATATTATTTTAAAATTCATCAAAATAAAACATTTTCAAATGTCAAAATATTTAGTACTAGCTACTCTCACGCGGTTTCACCCGCTGCTCGGCTCCATTTGATGATAGCGTGACATTTTATAGCATTCAGAAACATTGTAGCTATCTACCAGTGAAAGAATTTTGGCAATCCGACCAGCGGTTCCAGAGATTACTCCCTACATACAAACTTACAAATTTTATAGTTTACTTATAAAAACTTTTCAAATCAACCTTGATCCCTGACCCTATCAAAATCAGATCAACCCCTTGACAAAAAATACTAAATTAGGAGTTCGTTTTCTCTATATTGGCACCGAGTTGAGCAATCCCCTCGTCTGAGTCAATTAGAGCAGCTGTCATGGCGTCCACTTATTTGCGTTGACCTAATCTTATTTCAAATTAATTTGGGCCTGAATTTACGACAAAATATGTTAATTTGAATAGAATTTCTGAGTACACTTTGTTAGGTAAGGTTTGTAGTGTAAGAGAGGCTGTTGGAAGAAATTGTGTTTTATGAGTGTGGGAGAGCCATGCTTCGGCACAAATGGGTCGGCTCGACCGGAGTGATACCACAGCCTCACAGGAAACCAGCATGAAACAACCACAGCGTTGTGTTTCACCGCGTGAGTGAGGTTATAGGATGACCAATCCTTCCCCTCCACCAATCCCTCCTCAATCCTTAATCCCTAAAAGGTCGGCAACGCACTCTTAACTCCTCCGTTGCGGGTGTTCATCGGCAGCGCCGATTGCTTACCATCAGGTCATCTGTCTGCTCGTTTGCCGACATATTACATAAAAAAAGTGATGTCATTTACGTTTTCCGTGGGCTGATCTAGAAGTCATTGAGGCTCATTGTCAGCAGTTTTCTGGCTGATATAATGATAACGGAAAATTGGAAATGCAGTATTGATAACTTTATAAAAAAATCAAACGTTTTTATGTAAACAATAGGGTGTAAAACCTTCAATAAAAAGTGGAATTATTTCACGTCCTGATCTCATTTTTTGTCAGCAATATTTTTTTAGTTTATGAATCAAAAACAAAGAAACTTTGGCGATCGCTTTATTTGAATTCTATCAGATTGATGTTGTTTTTAATCTATAAAAACAATAATGTTACGAGCGATTGAGCTGTGGATTGATGAATGGTTTGTGTTTGACAAATTACCAGAAAAAATATGAAGACACTTGAGTTTTTTTGCATAGTTAGGTCAATTGTTAATGTAATATTGTTGATAGATTGATGTTATTTATTTTGTATGATATTTTTATTGGTATTATCTGCATTTATGAATTATTTAATTGTGCCATTTACCTATATTTACCCATAGTTGCCCAAAAGTTTTATTGAATGTAAGAACGTATTGTAAAAGTTTTCAATTTAGAAATATATGCAACATTTATTTAAAATTTCAAAGATAGTACGGTATTGTGAAACTTGGCGTTGGAATCGGCTTGCTACAAATGAGATATATTTTTTTTTATTTGCAATTTACGGTAACAATGTGATAGGAAATTTTATATTCACGAAGTGATATAGTTTAGTATTTTCGACTATCTTGGCTTGATGTATACACCGAGGTTTACTAGGAGGCGTTACTATTTGTTTAGGAGGAGACAATTAATCAGGTCGGGAGTGTTTAGTGCCTGTTTAAATAACACTACTTCGTTTCGAATTCACTCACTTCATTTTATTCGCATTTGCGATTTGTTTGTCTGCTAAGTGGCTTTGGAACTTCACTTGTTTGTGTGTCTAATGTTTTAGTTTATTTTCTTTTGTGTTACCAAAGTGTAGTACACTAGTATTTGATTGTAAAGCGTTTGATTATTTTAGACTAGCTACTCTCACGCGCTTTCATTCGCTGCTCCGCTCCATTTGACCGTAGCGTAATGTTTAATAGCCTATATCACTCAGAAACATTGTAGCTATCTATCAGTGAAAAAATTTTACCAATTCGACCAGCGGTTCCAAAGATTACCATCTACAGACGACATATTAATAAAATTAGTATAGAATACATACTGAAATATTACTGAGTTAGATTACTACTTATTACAAAAAGTCACTTATTCAGTTTCGCAATTTGCAAACTGCTATATTTTTGACCCTACTACTATTCCTAAGTAGCCATTTTGTTCCGATATCAATTGTTAAGATTTTTTTTTTTGCTTAAAAGTGCTAAGTGTTACTTCAAGTAACCATCGAATGAATCTTGTACAGTAGTAACTCAGTACACATGCAAATTATATTTATTGTATGTAGGTGCAACAGTCTCAAAATAACACAGACTAGGTTAAATTTCTTCAGTTTAAAAACTATGTAAAAAGGAGTCTTTTGGAATAAAAATAACAATGTATAGCCTATGTGTTAATCCAGGGTATCACTTGTATACATACCAAATTTTGTCCAAATACGTCTAGCCGTTTAGCGTGACATAATAACAACCATACATACATACTCAAAAACTTCCACATTTATAATATTAAGTAGGATAGTAGGATTATAATGAAAACCAACAAAGTTTAATCACCATAACTGACACGATACCTTTACAAGTTCCCTGAAGCAAACATCGCGTCTTAATCCTATTTGGTAAACAAGGCGATTAATCCTATCCCTTCAAAATAAAACGTTTGTAATCCCCACGTCACTATCTCGATATAATATTCCCACTGCGTTACAACGCATTAATGATTCCCTTTGAGTCCAGTAGGGTTGTAATCCCAAATATTCGTTAGGGATGGGCGTTGAGATGTAGCATAATTTGTGAGGTAACTTCCATATGGGGAACGAATAAAAATAATACATTTTGTAGGAAAATTATGATGCTGCATGAGTTCTGCAAGTAGCTGAATGTGATAAATACTAGTTGGAATTGTATGCAATAAATAATAAAAATGTGATTGATTTATTAATATTACAGATATCACCGCCACCGGACAAAGTTGCTGTTGTTTCGATGTGTGAGTGAGGTTACCGAAGGCCCTATCCTCGTAGGGTTTTTTCTCGGTATGGCAAATGACGGGAACCTTTTTTTCAGGGAAAAATCATCAAATATGACTTCTCCCGCCCAGGGTAAGGCGAGAGAGAGTGTCAGACTCTTACTGAATAAAAACTCCGCTTTTCTTCTCCTGCTCTGGCCCGAGGCCGCGGTGCGACATTGCGCTTGCCTCGCAACCTCGGCAACCCTACTAATTTAACATGATGGAATGAAATAGGATTGACACGGCAAGAAGATTCTTCCACAATTAGGAATGCATAGGCATAGCCTAGCGAAAGATAGAAACTCTATAGAATTCTCCAACAAGAACGTTTTCTTGTTTATATTATGTTAATGTGTTCCAATTCAATTCAATTAACACCTAATTGAAAATCACTCAGCGGTCCAGATCTACTAAGATAAAGCTGTTCTGTTTAAATGTATAATAATAAAATTTATTGGAAAAAATACAATATTAATTCTTTGCTTTTTATAAAGGCTGTAGATATCCAGAATTGGCTTTTAAGTAATACCTGCACGCATGTCTCTGACTACATCATGATCAACGTTCTTTATAGAACATATTATTATGATAAAAATACATATTTCTACATACTTGGGTTTGAACGTTCAACTATACAGTCTTTGAGAAGGTCCTGACACGTATTGGCTGAGCGAGAAATTAATAAGTCTTTTAGTTCTTATAGTCGTGTCATGTTGTTTTTATTTTAATGCAATATTTGCTACCGACTACTAAGCATTACCGTCTGCATTGTTTGTGATCCCTGGAAAAACATAATTAAATTTCGATCTTACACCGTACTAGCAACCCACATGTTCAAGATTTAAGCATACACAGGGATTTAGGGTCAAAGAAAGCGACTTTAGTCTTATAGTATTGTGGTGATATTCTTTTCAGACTCCAACGGTTGGTGCCTCAGCTGGACAATTGGCAGCCGTACAACATTTGTGTGTTGGATTATTACACGGAACAACTCTTTCCGTGATCGACAAATTGTTGTTTAGAGTCTGGGTGTGATTTGTACACCAGTGACAAAGAGGCGAAATACAAGATAGCAATGTTTAAACAAATATTGCTAACTCGTGTCCAACTAAGCAGTCGGTTCAATCAAGTTTTAAGAATTATTTTACTATTAAAGGAGATCAACACATTATTATAATCGTGTAAGTATTGCGACTTACACATAAATGAATCAAAGGACCTCATAATTTAAGATCTTCTAATACCTACTTAGATACATGTGTCATAAGGATTATTTTATTTCAACTTCATTGCTCATATCTCTCATCTAAGACGTAATTATCCTTTGATGTCTTGTATTTTGGGGCATTTAATGTACTGAGGAAGATGGTGAGGGGCTGAACATCAAACGTGTGACATATTCGGGCGTTTCCGATTGAGGCTCGCGGATTACTTGTGACTGTGACCGTACGTGTTTTTGGGGGAATGCGAAATGTTGCCGTTTTGGTCCTTTGAGACATTTTTTTGGTCCTTGTGTACGAAATTCATGTTATGACGCAGTAGAGATTGTATAGCTAATGTCTGTAGAAGTAGAATATACTTTAGGACACGTGGTTCGAGTTTCGTGACCTTTTTATGTTTATTTGCCTACGAGTTTTGCTATTTAAAATAAGTGGTTGTCCTACCAAATTATATTTCTAGTCTATATTTTTGTTGACCAATTTTATTCACAGCGCTATCCAAACTTATATGATAAAGAGGTATAATTTGTAAGTTTGCAAGTTTACCCCCTACGTATGTAGAATCTTTGGAACTGCTAGTCGGATACAATGTTCCTATGTGATATAAAGCATCACGCTACGATTAAATGGAGCCAAGCAGCGGGTGAAAACGCGAGAGATGAGCTAGTCAGATATATTATAATTGCTAATAAACTTCTCATCTCTGCATCCAGAAAGAAGTTAAAAAAGTGAAGTTTAAGAATAAAAATGCTTAGCGAGTACCCCGTCGTCGCTCGCTTGTTATTTTTGTCTACTTGACATATTTTTCAGTTTGTAACACTTGGTTAAACTTGTCCTAGTTTGGCTTAGTTAACTTTCGTCTTTTAGTCTCAAGTGAACAAACACTTTCGTTCTTTGATTAAGTTTATAGAAACGAGGTTATTGTTTTTACAAGTTATAGTTACCAAAGAAAAAAATACATGAGACAAAATGCTAACTGTTTTTAAAATTGGAAGGTTTGATGGAGGTGCACTTGATAGTTCAAGTTCTTTTTACCGGTTTTCATCAAGTCCCGTGGCCCACACGAAGAAGTATTGAGCATTGATAATCACCACGTTTGCACAAGGTGGATTGATACAATTCCAAGTTTCCCTACAGAGTTTTCATTCATCGCATGT
Source organism: Spodoptera exigua (assembly GCA_902829305.4). Taxonomy (NCBI): domain Eukaryota; kingdom Metazoa; phylum Arthropoda; class Insecta; order Lepidoptera; family Noctuidae; genus Spodoptera; species Spodoptera exigua. The sequence continues at coordinate 14,095,783 of LR824612.2, read as the reverse complement.
GTTAAATTATAAACTACAAAAGGCTTGGATAAAGTTTGGTACTTGCCAGGTTCCGAACCTCATGCATGTGAAAATTTGTTGACGTCATCAGCTGGTGCGAAAAAAATATTATTGGCATTAACCTGATATGTTTAAAAGATTAACTGCAGTCTCCAATACATCCCACATTAAATCCATATACGATCAAATCGAACACACGAGCTTTCGTATGTGACTCAAATTACGCCTCCAACTTCTACCGACTAATGAGTGTTAATTAAATTCATTAAATAAGAACAACAATACCGCCATCGCCACCAAGGACCAAACAATCGAACGCCTTCATACTAAATTAAACAAAATTAATTAGATTATAAATCAAGAGGCCATATCGTAGAGTTGGCACTTGTTACCCCCTTTCATGTTCACGTTAATTAATCAATTACGTGATGTCACGACAATTTATTATAACGAAAATTATATTTGAATTGTCTTCTCACACAGACCGCGTTGAGACTGCCGCCTGTATTTTACGAAGCTAGCTCTTAATTAATAATTCGAACTGTTTCCACAGACTGAGAGTGAAAATAAAGCGATTCCGTTATCGTATTTGCAAACATTTGACTCCGCAATCCTACGAAGAGTTTTGTACAGAGAATGCTTGAACGTTCCTCTAACTTCATTTTATAAATGATAATTGCTGTTGTTTCTATTGAATCGGATAAACTCATGGATGGAATGTTAACATGAGTTTTGCCTTCAACGTTGTCTAATTAAGATTACTGACTGGACTGAGTAGAATTCCCATCAAGTAGGCATGTGTACCCTAGGACCATTTGTGTGACAGGCTTCATAATTATGTAATATAATATATATGGCAGTAATCCATCTAAATAATGAATCCCTAATTATCAACCAAATTGTATTAAAACGAATTTCCCGAACTTTTAACGTTAACAACAGTCTAGTAAACATATCCACAGCATTCAATATTTGTCAATTAAATGTACATTTTTTATAGTTAACCAATTGGCGAACGTACAATTTAACAGCAATCTATGACACTGTTTGCGAACAAAACAAATATATTCAATGTAAATAAACGAGGGCAATTACATGAATTGCCGATATGTATTTTGACCATGTTAAAGTACATTATAATTTAGCAGCTCAATATATATTTTGCATTTCGTAATTCCACACAGTCCACAATTTGAGTTGTCGGCAAATAATTAGCATTTTAATTGTACCGCGGCAAACAACGAACGCGCGAACTGAGGGCGACGGAGGGGTACCGCTCGTGTCGGGGGCGCGGGGGGTAAAGTATATTAATAGGGCTCTTCTAAAATGCTGATTCAATCTTTTATGTACTTTCGTGTTTTGTGATATCAGGCCTGACTTATATTTTAAGTTATTAGGCGTATTTATCATTGTGAGCTAGAGTTGTGTGAGAATTTGTCAGCGTTATTTTGATGTGTATTTTGTGTCCAATTATTTCATATTAGCGTCAAGACTTGTCTTGAAGTATGCTGAATTCTCTTTCCAACTTAATAGGAGAACCAACACATAACTAAATTCAGACAAAAAGCATTCTAAAATTCGTATTAAATAAGGATTAAAATCAAAAGTCACTAGAGCATTTTGGCTCATTTATAATCTTGGTTGAATAAAATTAAGTTGACAAACTAATCTGCAATAACACACAATATTATAATAATAAAAGAACAATATTGATGTACCTTTAATATTCCAATCTCATAAGCATTTTGTTCAACCAAATCATACCGAGCAAATATTTAAAACAAACGATTTAATATCGAACAATATAAAGATGAAATAATAATATTGTATATTTGTTCCGTTGATTGGAAACTCGGAAAAATCTCATTTCCTACGGGATATGAGGGGATTCTTTGAAGGTCCTATTTGTAGGACAATGGAAATTATATATATAATACAATATATTTATGTTTTACTAATCTCCTTGTATAACGTGAACTGGATAAGTAATCGGGCATAGTTTACACAGGTAGTGTTCCAAATATTAATATTATGATTGAGATATTTCTTGGTATAATCAATGACGTATTTAGTTTTACACATTATATGGTCTATATTGATTTTGTTTTGTTTCTTTGATTGACATTTTAATTCGAACTTTGTTCTTTTTTTAAAACTACGTTCTTCGTTAACTTAAAATGAGATTCGAAATAAATAATGTATTTATTATGTGTACTTAAATAGGTTGAATATAAAATATTCATAATCGAAGATAAATAAATAGCTTGTAGGTTACAAATTTTTAGTAGATACTCCTTAAACTCATTTTTTATCAGTGTTTCAATGGTTTTTGTCATTCCTTATCAGTTGAGTTTTTCATCATTTTTGAAGAGGATTTTTTAATTATTGGTTTCAATTTTGGTAGGGATAAGGAAGAATCGCGTTATGTTCAAATTTCCGGGTGTGTGTGTTTTCTTAAAAAATCAGACTTCTTACTTCTTCTGCATTTTCTTAAGCACGAATTCGTTTAAGTTCCACGTTGTGTTACAAACCGATAATAGTTTTATTATACCGAATAACATTCCTCCGCCATTGAGGTCTCTTCGCTCTACGCTGGATACAGCGGGTACACTAAATTGAACACAGAGCAAGTGGTCTACAGACGTGATACCAAGGACGAAATCCTTATGGTTGGTTCAAATTAAAAAAAAAGATTAAAAAGAAAACGAAAATACGCTCAATGTATTTTGGGTTTAACGACTTTACCGACAACGGTCACTCCTGTTATATTTTGTCTTCATTTATTAACACTTAGTTGGTTAACATAACTGCAATCTAATTCACTTAAATAAGAAATCGTTTCTACAGTTGGCTGATAATTAAGAGGAGAAAAAAATCAATGATAACACTTTCTTATTGAATATTCTTATATTCTTGCCATCAGTTAAGTTCTGTTCATGTTCTTAAAACCCCTTATCTAGTAGTAAAAAATAGTTGATATATAATCGTCAGTCCATATTGTATATATAAAATATCTATTTACCTTTTAACCGATCTGTTATTTTATTCTATGGCGTGAGAGAAAAGCGCTCAGGTCTTAGCCGAAACGCTATGCAAGACACGTCCAACTCGAATTTGCAGGCAATTCATTCGATATTGGATTATTAGGCATTGATCTTTTTAAAAATTTCCCGATTTACTGTACCTATGATGTACAGACGGTAGTGTTACGAAAATGGCGGGCACGCTTCTTAAACTTTTTTTTATTTAGTGAAGTTTTTGTGTTACGTACGTGGTTTTGGGTGCGTCATATTTCGGCTCAATATTCGATATACGCAATATGGGAGGAGTAACGAGTAAGTTGTCAACGGAGGTTCAGGAATGGGGTAGGGGAAGGTTGGGGCCTCCGGTAGCCTCACTCACACGGCTCAATCAATGATGTGCTGTAGTTGTTTCATGACAGTTTTCTGTGAGGCTGTGGTATCACTCCGGTCGAGCCGGCCCGTTCGTGCCGTCTTCGTCGTTCGTCAAGTAGTTTTTACGTAAAAGTGTAATAAATATCTCCTCTTTCACATTTGTAATATGAGTATGGAGTTTTCGTTTATATATCAGATTTGCCTGAACTCGTATGTTTCCACAAACGCACAGACTACTGTCCCCAAATCCCAATTTGGTTCAATGAGAAAATAATGTAAAGTGATCCGATTGTGCGCGTATAGAATTTTAAATCTCGCGCCTTTTTGTCATCGAATTTTTTTTCACCTTTTTTTTTCGTTAATCAAAACCTTGTTAGAAGCTACTCAGTAATTTTATTTTTATTTCGAATGAAGAGTTTTTTTTTTATTTTTTTATTTAATTCTCTTTTGCCTCACTTTTGTATTTATGATTTAGATTTGAATTCAATATTTGTACAGTATTATAAATTATTTCTTTTTTTAATTCGTATTTTTTTGAATAGATACTTGTAAAAACGGTTAATGATTGCAGTGTGTTCTACAAACAAGTGTTCTTCTATTTTTTCTAAATAAGCGTATTTTCATCTCTAATCCTAAATCTCCAAATCCTCATCCCCAAAAATCCACAACGCACTCGAAACTCCCTTGATGACACGGGTGTCCATGGGCGGCGCTGATTGCTTACCATCAGGTAATCCACTTGCTTGTTTGCCGTCCTATCACATAAAAAAAATATATAAATGAAGGTATTTATTATAAAATCATTAACAACGATACTTAAACACAGCCACTAACTCATTTAATAGCAATACCTATACATAAATGTTTGTATGTCTGTCTGTTTATGAAAACTGCGTCAACCACAACAGAAGTGTGAGACAACTTTTAATTAAATACTAATGTTGTTCGCGAGCGAATTTACAATTAAAGTAGGGACGGGCAAACAACGGTACGTCGATATAAAAGTTTAAAAGAAAAAGATTTAAAGTTTTTAAAAGTTTTGATTATTTTTCCGAGCGCAAGTTATTTAGACTCGTGTTTTTGTTGTTCGAAATCAATACAAGTATATTTACTGAGAAAATTCTTGATTGATTTTCAGTATAACAATGGGTTTTTAAGATTCTTGCAAGTCCCCTTTTATAACGTTTTAATTAATATCTATATTGAGATTTTATGCTTGATTGAGCTGAGGTACATGTTAGATTAAAAAACGATGATTTGTAAACGATTATTAGTGAAACGAAATGAAAATTAGGTTAAAATGTACTTTTTTTCCAAAATAATACATTTTAAATTAATATTAGCCCCAAATTAGGCAAAGCTTATATTATTTTTATTATAACTTTCGTGAGACATTCTAAATTAATTATTATGTTTATGATACTCGTCAAATTATTACGTGAGTAAGCCGAAAACATAATTAAAGCTTATATTAGTATGAATAAGTCCGTTTCAGTTGAAGTAATTTATTGGAAAAAGTAAATTGTTACAGAGCTTTCTACACACATCTGATTGCTATAAGTGCCCCTTTTTACCCGACTGCCAAAGAAGGAGGGTAATGTTTTTCGAGTGTATGTAAGTATGTATGTATGTCTTTTCCTTTGTGACCTCCTGTAGCCTAAACGGCTTGATGGATTTTGATGTATGAGGTATCGTTAGATTTGTCTTGATTACGGGAGTGTCATAGGATACATTTTATCCTAAAAGTCCCACGGGATAAAGACATAATAATATTTTTTCTAAATTTCCCTTTAAAAAAATATGTATGCGGTATCATTAGATTCATTTCAATCACGGGAGTAATTAATATAGGATACGTTTTTTCTCAAAATTCCCACGGGAACATGTTAATTCTGCGTCAACGCAAAGCAACTCATGCGTTAGCAAGCAAAAAGATAGGGCGTGGCCTGGCATGCGGCGCGCGGCGCGGTGCGGAGGGGGATATGCTCGAGTATACAGCCCGAATGTACATAGTCTTCTACATCTACAACATTTTCGTTAAATAAAAATAGCTAAAAAGTTATAAATAAAAAAATTATTATTAAAAAAACAAAATACCCGACTGCACACTAAAAAAAGAGTAAAACAAGCCCCACAATACAAATTTACTGAATGTAATTTATAAATGTTGATGGAAAGCATCGCAGGCGGGGACCACCTTGACCGCCACCAACGAAAATTCTGCTAAATGGTGCACAACAGAAATGACTATAAATAAGCCTCTGTTGGTCCCCGCCTGCGATGCTTTCCATCAACATTTATAAATTACATTCAGTAAATTTGTATTGTGGGGCTTGTTTTACTCTTTTTTTAGTGTGCAGTCGGGTATTTTGTTACTATAATAAAATCTTCGACAAACGACTTATTAACGTCTTTGGAATTTTAAAATAAAATTACACATTTATTTTTATCGATACTTATCTAACCTGCATGGACCTTCCCTAGCTAACACATGTGTGAACAAACTGAAGAAATTAATTCATATTTTATATACTTGTTCTAACGGAACAGCCGACTAACTTCCATTAACAACATCTTTAGTTCACGACAACAACTTTAAGGACATACGCACTGGTTTCCAGCTTGAAATGACTGGCAAACCTGAACTTAATTCTTAAACAATAAGGTAGAAATTTGAATGTAGTCTGTCTGAATAATAGAAGTAGTATATTTTTAAGTATGGAAAAGCCATGTTTCGTCACTGATAGGCTCGACTGAAGTGATTATAAGACCTCATGGAAAATTGACGCGAATCAAATAAAAAGATCTCATTCATTTTAAAGGTCTTGAAATGGATTAGGTTTTTAAATGTCGGCCATGTTTGTCCGTCCTCTTAAGTACTTACATGAGAACTATAGCACTGTCACAAGCTGATGGTGCAAGCGCTATAATAAACAACAGCCCCGTCTCGAAACAGGAGAAGGAAGGGCTTTTTATTAGTAGGAGTCTGACACTCGCGCGGCTCACGGCGACAGGAACCACGCGATGAGATTCCCCATCAAGAAAATAATTGTCAAGAACTATCATCGATCTTTCTACAAAATGGTTATAAAATTATGGTATCTTTAAAATGTACTGCATAACTTTTTTCAGGATGAAGATGATGAGGTTGTTTAAGTTTTAAGAAAAAGTTACTTGGTAAGTCTCTTAAGAAAAAGTTTGAATAAAAATTCCGTTATAATAACGGAATGAAGGCAATCATCTCATTTACTTCTTGCTCATTTCACGTCATAGTGACGGAAATTATTTTTAATGTTCAGTTCCAGTTTCAGCACTTAATCGAGAAAGTTAACTAGCTCGAGTGACTTCATAGTTTTTTTTTATTTTAAATGTGTGAATGGGTCCGCTCGACCGGAAGGATACCACGGCCTCATAGAAAACCGGCGTAAAACAACCACAGCGTCGTGTTTCGCCGTGTAAATGAGGTCACTGGAAGCCCAATTCCTACCTACCCCAATCCCTAAGTCTACGAAACCCTAATCTACAGAGGGCCTGAAATGTGTTCTGAGTGTCTAAAGGCAGCTCTAATTGCTTATCATCAGACATTTGGCGTACTCATTTGTGGTCCTATCATATAAAAGAAATACGTCATAAACATCAATTGATGATGTTAGAATATGCTTTGAAAAGTTGATAATTGTCTTTAGTTTTAAAAGCGTCGCTAACTGATACCCACAGTACTACTTCGTACTAAAATCTTAACATTGTTAAGTAGACAACTACGACAGGGGACACTAAAAAGCCTATAAGCAATTTGTTAAGCGGTTTTAAAGTAAACATCCCGACTGTCGAAGTTGGCACGCAGCAAAAAGTACCCACTTACTATAGAGACGGTCGTTACGAGAAAATTAAATTGCCCCATTAAGTGGCAGCCGCCCGGATTATGCACTTTGACTCAATTGGTTAGGTACCAGCTAGGGGATAAAATGCCCCAAGTTGCACTTTTAGTGCACGCTTGTGCTCTAGGGTTGAATCACCGCGCGTGACGTTTTTATTTCTAGATTTGTTGTTTACGTGTTAAACGTTTGTTTTAATTTAGATGTATTTGTGTAATATAATTGTTTGATTATGTGATCATTTGATAGCTTTGTAACGTTATTTAGGTGAGTTAATACCGATTATGAGCAATCTATTGAACAAATATGTATATTTATAGTGTAAATATTTTTATTCACTACAAATACACTATAAATACATAATTGACATAACCTACGCTATATTAAATCTATACTAATAATATTATAAAGAGGTAAAATTTGTAAGTATGTATCTCCGAATGCCAAAATTCTTTCACTGATAGATAGCTACAATGTTCCTGAGTGCTATAGACAGTAAAACATCACGCTACGATCAAACCGCGCTAGAGTAGCTAGTGTAGTATAAATATAGTTATAGTAAATCCACTATACTGGTACAGATTTTTTCCTATAGTTAAGGTACAGTGAGAGATAAGAAAAAAAAAGAACTGAGCCCTCGTTAAAATTCGATGTATTGAAACCTCCTTTTTATGCGGTTTCGAATCACAAAATCCCGTTATAAAAATGGGTATTTTTTAAAAGCGGCAACACGTTGTTAAATAAATCAGAGTTTGTACGAAATACGTTCACAAATTGGAATCACGATAACAAAAAAAAAACAACAACGTTGAACTTTTACTCGTGCAATAATTGTACAGTTTTCGTTCATGTTCGTGTGTATTTTAGTTTAGAATTATGTTCGTCGCATCGCACGATATTTTTAATTTCGAGAGCTCGTGTACATGTGGCTTCATGTTTTCCGTCTTTGTCATTTTTAATCATAAAATGAGGACTAAATGTGAGTTTCGACAGGTTTTTGTAATATAAGCAGAATAAAGATGCTACGTATGTACATTCTCTTTGCAAACTTGTTTCAGTACTGTAATAGTATTATATATTTGATGTTAATATCAAAAGATAGCTATGTATAAGCAACCTAATTTGTAGTGTGGGAGAATCATGCTTCTTTTTAAGCAGTGATGCAATCGTTGATGGTAAGGCGCACTAGTTTATTAAGAGCCTATTCACTCTAGCCTTGAAGACACCTAAATTATATTTGGACGGAAAGACTGCAGCCGGCAAACTGTTCCAATCCCTCGATGAACGCGGTATAAATGACGAGGCAAAGCGCTTAGTCCGGGCCGCAGGTGTCTCAACAACGTAAGGGTGGATATTTGCCGTACGCCGGGATGTCCGAAGGTGAAATGGGGATGGCGGAATCAAATCGTACAATTCCTGCGCACACTCTCAAAATGCATCCTGTAGAACACCGCAAAGCTGGCTACTCTGCGCCTGTGCTCGAGAGTCTGAAGATTGGCCCCAACCAAATCCGGATCACCAATCAGCCTCATTGCACGCCTTTCCACCGAATCCAAAGCCGCTAGGTGGCATTTTGCAGCACCAGCCCATATGTGGCTGCAGTACTCCACACACGATCGGACCTGTGCTTTGTATAACATTAGAAGCTGGCTCGGTATGAAGCACCGTCGGGCTTTTGCAAGAACGCCAAGTTTTTTAGCAGCTGCCGCGGCCCTGGACTCAATGAACCGCCCAAAGTTGAGGTCTGAAGCAATGTCCATTCCCAAGAGCTGAAGGCGGTCGGTGCATTCCAAGGATACATCACGAAAAACAGGAGCCAAGGTGAAGGAGCTCCTTTTGGCGGTGAATACATCCTGCTTCGGCAGGAATGAGCCGACTTGATACCACGGCCTCACAGAAAACCGTAATGAAACAACAATTTCACAACAAAAGCGTTGCTTTACTACGGTTTTGCCGTATTGTTAGTGAGGTTACCGGAGACATCATCCTTCCCTCTCTTCTCCTATCTCCAAATCTTAAACATTTACTCGGACAACCTTCAAAAGGTCGGCAACGTACTTGTTACTCCTTTGGTGTTGCGGGTGTCAATAGGTAACGCCGAATGCCGAATCAGGAGACAGAGAGGACTGTTTGACACTGTGTTCTTAAAAAAAAACTACGAAACATATTAATGTTGCTTTCACCTCAGTGTTACATTTTAATTAGGTTAGAAGCGTTTATTTTATAACAATTGTGATGTTAGTGTTTATGCTAGTTATTATTAGGGAATAAGTAAATTAGTTTGTCTCACTACAAAGTCCGGGTTAGGAGGTCGTTAGTAGTTTCTAGTTAAAATGTTGTTGTTACTACAGTTTGTGTGCGAATTTCAACCAAAATATAATTTTCAAATTGGTTTACATGTATTTTAAATAAATGTTTATTTTCCTTACATTTTGTCTGTGGATTTATGATTTATTTATTTATTTATAAAGCAGATTCATTGCTAGGACGCTTTTTATAAAATGTGTGTGGTTTTGCATCGTGTCGCGAGTTCGATTCCCGCACGGAACAACTTATTGTGTTTTCCACAAATTGTTTTTTCGTATCTAAGTGGCTTCTGTATGTAAACGTACCCACATCACATTGGAAAACCAATGAGTGGTAACTTTATTTCAGAAAGAACAAATATTTCAAAGAGTTTTTCAGACATTTAGTGCAAAAAAATACGCACTTGTTTGTCGAATCTTGGTTTATTTTCAAATGAACTTGAACCAACATAATATACATTTGTCCTAAGACGGTAGGTTTTTCGTAATAGACAAACAGCATCATTGAAAGTTTTATTCTCAATAAAACAAGGAATGTTAACGAGATAGACGGATAAATACAAACAAGGGGCGCTGGCCGGAAAAAACAAAATAGTTTTATTTTTTACATCAAAACTTATTCGTAGTTCGTACAGGCCTGTTACTTGGTTACACGAAAAAAGAAAAAAAAATAGTATTCGTTTTTTGTTTTTGTTTCGCGGGCTTTTTTGTCGTAGTTCTGGTGTGTACCTACACACATTTTGTTTTATCTAAATGTTGTTTTTGTTGACGGTGGAAATGCTGTAGAGTTTTACATATTAACTTACACCAAGATACTTGAAAAAGTAGGCGGCGAAAAGAATTCACAGAATAACTATAGAAATTTGTTAATTTTATAAAGAATATTAAATTCAAGAAGAACTGGTGCAAGGTGCCACTTTATAATGTTTTTTATCTTAATCTTTTTATTGTTTATGATTAAGCGCGTCGCGACATGCACGCTACGCATGAATGAGAATCCGATTTTGACTTTTTTTTTGTCAGGAAAAAATCATCAAATGGCTTCTCCCGCCGAGAGTAAGGAGAGAGAGAGTCAGCACTTCCCATTGATACCCACAACAACGGTGGAGTTATAAGTGTGTTGCCGACCTTTTGGGGATTTTGGGATTGGGGAAGGGGAAGGATTGAAACACAACGCTGTGTCTGACGATAGTCCTTAGATATTTTTTTCATTTCTACCACATTAGTGTAGTTAGCAGCTTTAGTACTATTAGAATTATTTAACACAGTTATCATCCTTATTTTTAGCAAATGTCTGTACCCCTAAATATCTTTATCAATCAAATTCGATGAATGTAATCAAACACGAACCTGTCTGCAAGCCGACCTCAAAGGTTAAACATTCGCGTTGCTCGGACCTCAAACATCCGAGGAATGGCGCTGTGGATTCGAATTAAATTCCATTGTATTTGTTTTTGATATTTATTTAAGCTATTTTTTATTTGTATTATAAATATCTGCAAAGGGGAGCCATTTTTCGGCACGAATGAGTTGACTCAACGGGAGTGTTATCACAGATAGATATTTTTAGACATAGTTCAAAATGAAGTTGTGATGATTTGGAGATTTTGGGTTGGACCCTAGATTCATGTATTTTTTTATGTGATTCTTGATGGCGAGCAATCAGCGCCGCTCATGGATACCTGTAACAACGGAAGAAGTTACATATAGGTTTTGGAGGGTTACGGGCTTTGGATATTTAGGGGAGGAGGGGCTCCAGTATCCTCTCTTCACGTTCACGCCGGTTTTCTGTGGGTCCGAGGTATCACTCCGGTCGAGACCAAATATGTAGCCATTAGATCACTACTAATGCAGCACACTAGGACCAATCTTTTACTAGGGTTGCGGCTGCAAGCACATATATCTACTGCGTTCCCAGCCTGGATCAAGACAGGGAACGGTCTAGTGGGAGGGAGTGTCAGATTCTTACTGACTAAAAACCCTCCTGTTCCTTCTCCTGCTCTGGGCCGAGGTCGCGGCGCCTCATTGCGCTTACCCCGCAACCACGGCTGAACATCAAGCCTATAGGGCCCCGTCTGTGGTGGTCGAATGGCTCTTTGAGGCGCGCGCGGAACGCTACGCGCCGTACGCTCGGGCCTGGTTCTGGTCGGGCGAAGACAGGGAACGTTGTGGTTTTTAGTCAGTTAGAGTCTTCTCGAGGCGGGAGAAGCCATATGAAGATATTCCCCTCCGAAAAAATTCGACTAATACATTATTTCATAAACTATACATAGCATTCTGTACCTCAATATAAAGACTATTTTCAAACACACTAGAATCTCATATCATTCGCACAATGCCTGCAGTTGTCGTCCGCACAATATTTCTCAGAAGGTTCAATATCGCGCTAATGTGGAACTCAAGGAGTCTTTATATTGTTCTTTGACAGTTCTAAAGTTGTAAATAACTGACGTCCACGTAACTCGTACAGTACGTAAGTAGTTGTATTGTCAACCCGTTCGTTTCCTATGAGTTAGGTAAATGGTAAAGTTGGTTCAAGTTTTAATCTTAAAGTGTTGCGAAATGTTTTTGTTTTGTTTCAGGAAATATTTCGGTTCCATTGCATTTTGAATAATAAATAGTTCATTTAAAAAATATTTGAGCAAAATTTTTTGGCCTTATTTATCATCTTACACTTTGTTTTTTGAATAAATGGTCAGAGAAAACCGTAAGTTTCTTATATGTCTATCTCCAAATTAACATGTGAAGGACTCTAATACTGTTCTGATCAATAAAGAGCCTTAACTTATGCGTAGGTACTTACATAGCCAAGCTAATACCTCAGACGGCCTAACCCAAAACAATGAGCGATCCATAACTAAACCACGCGATTAATAAGCGCACAACTTGATAATACCGTCTAAGAACATAAGTCTGATACTCCCAATATTTTACCAGTTACCCGAGTAAGCCCGGTTTCATTATTATGTATGAAGTTTGAAGCATGTCTCAATTGTCCGCAAACAAACATAGTGTGACGGAAAAGTGGTTCAAACTCTTTGACATCATGACGTCAATGGATGGTTGTCAAACGTTGCCTAGAGATTGTAAATTTCGTCGTGAATTGTCAACATGAGTTGGTGTAATCGGAAGGGCGTGTGGATTACACCACAGAGACCCCGAGTTCGAGTCCCGCCGTAAACATGTAGTTTTTTAGTTGATAGAAGTTTTGTGGAACTTTCTGGAATTATTTGTGTGAAAGAAATGAAAAATTAAAGAGCGAGAAGGAGAATAAATAAAAATGAGTAACGAAATTATTGGAAGGTTCTGGAGTCATGACGATCAAAAAGAATAACGAAATTGAATGTTCCAGAACCTGAACCGGGGGTATATAAGCGGAACTGCGGCTCACCGCTGGCAGTTGAGTTCTAAGTCTAAAGCGATTCGGAAGAAAAGGAAGAAGTGAAAAAGAAGAAAAGTGAGTGAAATAGTGAAGTGAGTGAAATAGTGAAGTGCAGTCAGTTAAGTGGGTTAAGTCAGCGTGAACGGCAAAGTTGTGTCAGTCGGCCGGACTCTGTTGGAGAGGAACGCCGATAACTTAACTCCGTGGACGCTGTAACTTAAGTGCAATAGAAAGTCTGAAAACCGGTATTAGTGTTTCATTTCATCCAATCCCGAACTCAAGCCCGCATAGTCAGGAACGTGACGTCAGGCACGTAACATTTGGTGTCAGAAGTGGGATTGGAGAAAAATGCCGCTAGTGCCGCAGGACGTAAGAGGAGTGAGTACCCGTGCAATGGCAGAAGCGCAGCGTGTGAGGGAAGAGAGTGCTGCAGCTCAAACCAGCGATGCAGAAGCCAAGCCTGTGCAGGTGGATCTACTGCTACAGCTGCAGCAAATGATGGTAGAGCAAGCGCGCCGCCAAGAAGAACAGCTACGGGAGCTGAAGGAAGATCAAGCTCGTCGCCAAGAGGAGCATGCACGCTGTCAGGCGGAGCAGCTACGGGAGCTGAAAAAGGATCAAGCTCGCCGCCAAGAGGAGCAAGCGCGTCGCTTGGAAGACATGCATAAGGATTTCACGAAGGGACTGCAAAAGGCTGTCGAACGGGTACAAGAAGTGGAGGAAGGGTTAGGCAAGTTGGAACATCGCGTCAAGGCGATAGAGGAGAGAGTGGAAGAAGAGATCTCCAAAATCAAGCAGGAAGTGACAAGCCCAAGCCCTTTGAAGAGCCGAAGCCGTCTTGCAGCCGTTTTTGAAGCCCCAAATGCGGCTTCAAGTGCAACGAAAGGGCTTAAGATTCCCCATTACGACGGAACAACATCCTGGACCGCGTTCAAGCTACAGTTTGAGACACTTATGGAGGCTTATGGTTGGACTCAGAAGGAAGCACAGTCAGCCCTTACCCTGGCCCTCCGTGATCAAGCGCTCTCAGTGCTGGAAGCTATCGGCGCAAGTGAGGATCTCAGCTTTAGTGCCCTCCTCGACGCACTTGAGGCACGTTTTGGAGACAGCCACCTCGAGCACGTGTACAGAGCGCAATTAAAAGAGCGTACTCAGCGTGCTAATGAGGGCCTACAGCAATGGTCCGTGGAAATCGAGAAACTTGTGCGTCGAGCTTTCCGGTCGACTCCGTCAATGATTGAAGGCACGCTTCTCCAAGCGTTCATTGACGGTATTCGGGACCCCGAAGTACGAGCCGCTGTTCATCTGGGCCATCACAAGAACATGAAAGAAGCTCTGGCCCATGCATTGGAAGTGGAAGCCGTGCGTGGTAACTCCCGTACTTTACGTCTGCGGGAAATGACGACAACGGAGCAGGTACCTCCACGCCGTCGGAACTTCATGTGCTATGGATGTGGAGAGCGTGGGCACATACGGAGCGACTGCCCGAAGAAGATGAACCGCCAGGACGCGGCGGTCTCAACTTCTGACCAGCAGGGAAACTTAAATCCAGCCAGGGCTGCGGGGTGGGCGCTGGCTGGTAGTGGAACAACCCCAACAATCTACATCAAGCAAACCAACGATGGAAATACTCTGGTGATAGACGGTCAAGTAAATGGGAAAAACAGTCAGCTAACATTAGATACTGGAGCTTCAAGGACGGTGATAAATGTTCGGCTGCTCGAGCAAAACATCAGGAAACACCTTAAACCAATTGTTGGCCTACAAATGAAATCAGCTACCGGCCAGTGCATACCGATAAGTGGAAAACTGCATGTAACAATCAAAATTGGGGAACGTGTTTATCGACATGAGGTTATTGTGGCCAAAATTCTGGATGACTGCATCCTGGGACTTGACTTCCTGCAAGGGCACCAGTGTAACATCGACTTAAAATCTGGAGTTTTACTATGTGGAACTGAGGAAATTCCGATGAAGGGTGGAACCCTGGGAAAAGTTTGCTGTTTAAGAAGAACTGTTCTTGCACCAAAATCACAGACTCTCGTACCAATCGCATTACCTAGGAGGAAGGAAGGAAGTTTACCTCGAAGGTGCGCTGTGATTGATAAATCGGAACACGTAAGCTCATGGCTACCGGCAAGAACTGTCGTGGGGTCATCTGATGTCAACCGCATTCCGGTATTCAACTTCAGTGATTCAAAAATTACGATTGAAGAAGGAGAGCCTGTGGGCGTATTGGAAGAAGTGGCCTGGATAAGAAAATGCTCGGAGAATCTTGTGAAGAAGGACAGTACGGGAATTGACTTTGTAACGAAAATCTTAGACGAAAACAAAAGTCTGACAAAAGTGGAGACTATGAAAGCTAGAAATTTACTTCTTCGATTCTCTGATGTGTTTTCAAGAAGCGATGGTGATATTGGCCGAACTGGTTTGGTGAAGCATAAAATAAACACAGGTGATACAATGCCAATTCGTCAAAGGCCCAGACGCATACCATTCGCTCGTGAGAAAGAGGTTGAAGAAATGATTGATGATATGAGGAAAAATGACGTGATAGAGCCCTCTTCTAGCCCTTGGTGTTCACCTGTCGTGCTTGTCAAGAAGAAAGATGGTTCAACGAGGTTTTGCGTAGACTATCGACGATTGAATGATGTAACCAAGAAGGATAGCTACCCGTTACCAAGAATCGATGACACACTTGACACATTGAGTGGCATGAAATGGTTTTCAACGCTCGATCTGAAAAGCGGCTATTGGCAGGTGGATTTGGATCCCAAGGACAAGGAAAAAACCGCATTCTCAACTGGGAAGGGACTCTGGCAATTTAAGGTGATGCCATTTGGATTATGCAATGCACCGGCAACTTTTGAGCGTTTGATGGAACAGGTGCTGGCGGGACTGCTGGGCGAAACCTGCCTAGTTTACCTCGATGACATCATCATTGTTGGACGGGATTTTGACGATCATCTAAGGAAATTGGAAAAGGTACTCGACAAGCTGCGTGGAGCAAATTTAAAGTTGAGTCCAAAGAAATGCTCTTTCTTCAAGCCCGAAGTGAATTATCTAGGACATGTTATTTCTGAGAGAGGAATTGAGACTGATCCAGCCAAGACTGTCGCTGTCAAGGAATGGCCAACACCTAAAGACAAAACGCAAGTTCGGGCATTTCTTGGATTGTGCTCGTATTATCGGCGGTTTGTGAAAGGATTCTCGGACATTGCCAAGCCATTGCATCGATTGACAGAGGATAAACGTGCCTTTGTTTGGGACGAGGATTGTGAGCAAGCCTTTCGAGAACTAAAAGAACGGCTTTGTAACACACCAATTCTCGGATATCCCAGCGCGAAAGGAATATTCGTAGTTGATACGGATGCCAGCAATATTGGAATAGGAGGTGTCCTTTCACAACGCGATGGTGAGCAGGAGAAGGTTATTGCTTACTTCAGCAAGTCACTATCCAAGCCAGAGAGGAATTATTGCGTGACCAGGAGGGAATTGCTGGCCGTAGTCAAGACCCTGCACCATTTCAAGAAGTATTTACTGGGACGGAAATTTTTGATCAGAACTGATCACGCTGCTTTGAAATGGCTGCTTCAGTTTAAGGATCCCGAAGGACAAGTAGCCAGATGGCTGGAACAACTTCAGGAATTTGACTTTGAAATCGAACATCGCGGCGGAAGAATTCATGGCAACGCAGATGCATTATCGAGACGCCCATGCGTGGAAGATTGCAAACATTGTGCTAAGAAGGAAACTGCTTTTCTTAAGGTGATAAGGACTGATACTGTTGACGAGGCATGGGGAAATGATGCGATGAAATTAGAACAGGAAAGAGATGCAGATATTAAACCAATACTGGAGTGGCTACGAAGTGGTAACAAGCCAAGTTGGAGTGACGTCGCCCAATATAGCGCGGTAACGAAAGGTTTATGGGCACAGTGGAAAAGCCTTACGCTGCATAACGGACTTCTGTGCAGGAAATGGGAATCAACAAACGGCAAGGACGAGCATTTGCAATTGGTGGTGCCTCGTTCAAAAATAAGGGATGTATTAAAAGCGTTCCATGATGGATCTTCTGGAGGACATTTGGGAATTAGGAGGACTTTGGTGAAGATCAAGGAGAGGTTTTATTGGTTGCATTGCAAATATGACGTCGAAGATTGGTGCCGGAAATGCACTAGTTGTGCAGCTGTCAAGGGTCCACAAACAAGGAGCAGGGGGGCGATGAAAATCTACAATGTTGGTATGCCTTGGGAGAGAATAGCCTTAGACATCGCTGGACCATTTCCAATCACTGATTCGGGCAATCGCTACGTTTTAGTGGTTATGGATTATTTTACAAAATGGCCGGAGGTCTTTGCCATACCGAATCAAGAGGCAGTAACTGTAGCGACGAAGTTGGTAAACGAAGTATTCACCCGATTTGGAGTACCCTTGGAGATGCACAGTGATCAAGGACGGAACTTTGAATCCCAAGTTTTCCAGGAAACTTGTAAACTTTTGGGAATCCATAAGACTCGAACGACCCCTTATCATCCACAGTCAGATGGAATGGTCGAACGCTTCAACCAAACATTGGAGCGACACTTAGCAAAGGTGGTTGACAGCCATCAGAGAGATTGGGACACTTACATACCTCTCTTCTTGCTTGCCTATCGGACTGCTGTACATGAAAGTACCGCAAAGACGCCTGCATTTGCAAATTTTGGAAGGGAATTGAGATTACCGGCAGATCTTGTATCGGGCTGTCCACCTGGCGACTCTCGCACCGAGTTTAGCGATTACATAAGCGAGTTAAGGGCAAAAATGTTGGACATTTATGAGCAGATCAGGGAGGCCGGTTTTCAAGCTAGTGATCGCGCAAAGACGCGCTATGATCGACGAGCCAATTCTGTTGGGTTTGAAGAGGGGTCATTGGTCTGGCTTCATAATCCAGTCAGAAGGAAGGGAAAATCTCCGAAGCTGCAACCGAGTTGGGAAGGTCCTTATGAGATAGTCACGAAGATCAATGACATTACTTACAGAATTCGGAAGACTTCAAGGAGCCCTTTGAAAGTTGTCCATATAGACAGGTTGGCGAGGTATTACGGCAGCAACGATGCTCGGGACGAGCGAATCTAAGAGGGGGGCAGTGTGACGGAAAAGTGGTTCAAACTCTTTGACATCATGACGTCAATGGATGGTTGTCAAACGTTGCCTAGAGATTGTAAATTTCGTCGTGAATTGTCAACATGAGTTGGTGTAATCGGAAGGGCGTGTGGATTACACCACAGAGACCCCGAGTTCGAGTCCCGCCGTAAACATGTAGTTTTTTAGTTGATAGAAGTTTTGTGGAACTTTCTGGAATTATTTGTGTGAAAGAAATGAAAAATTAAAGAGCGAGAAGGAGAATAAATAAAAATGAGTAACGAAATTATTGGAAGGTTCTGGAGTCATGACGATCAAAAAGAATAACGAAATTGAATGTTCCAGAACCTGAACCGGGGGTATATAAGCGGAACTGCGGCTCACCGCTGGCAGTTGAGTTCTAAGTCTAAAGCGATTCGGAAGAAAAGGAAGAAGTGAAAAAGAAGAAAAGTGAGTGAAATAGTGAAGTGAGTGAAATAGTGAAGTGCAGTCAGTTAAGTGGGTTAAGTCAGCGTGAACGGCAAAGTTGTGTCAGTCGGCCGGACTCTGTTGGAGAGGAACGCCGATAACTTAACTCCGTGGACGCTGTAACTTAAGTGCAATAGAAAGTCTGAAAACCGGTATTAGTGTTTCATTTCATCCAATCCCGAACTCAAGCCCGCATAGTCAGGAACGTGACGTCAGGCACGTAACAATAGGTACATTATGCGAAGGCACGAGCGGTTTGTGATAGTCCACAGTTCTCGAGGCCCCGGGGTCTAAGACGCGTTCGTAACGCGTCTATGTGTGTTTCAGTTTATGGTTTGCGTTTGCGTTTGGATGTACTCATACCTACTACTAATAGATGCTTCGGTAAGTTATTAAAGCAGTATAAGCTTCGCTGTAGAGATTTCGTCGCCAAATGCATTTATACTTTTATAGAATCAGTACAAATATGGTCAATACTATCCTAACTATCCTAACTAATATTATAAATGCGAAAGTAACTCTGTCTGTCTGTCTGTCTGTCTGTCTGTTACGCTTTCCCGCTTAAACCTCGCAACCGATTTTAATGAAATTTGGTACAGACAATCTGTAGACCCTGAGACAGAACATAGGCTACTTTTTTTTCGAAAAACAGGGATAAAGGGGTTGAAATATGGGGTTAAAAGTTTGTATGGGATTTCTTAATTTTTAAAGATAAAACCATAAAACTTAATATTTAAGCACTTGATAAGAAAATATTAAATATTTTTTCTAGCATTTTTGAAATTTCGACCAGCTAGGGGGTGAAATAAGGGTTGAAAGTTAGTATGCAATTTCGTCAAATATCACGTCATAAGAAACAAAAAATCGTTTGTTCTAGCATTTTGAAAATTTTATCAGTGTGATATGTTAACTAAAAATCGCGGGTTACTCACGTGTGTATATTGAGAAAAGCTCTACTAGTTTCGAACCACAGAGGGGTTCTTCCTCATGAGCAGCGTGCGCGGACGCGGCGACGTCGCGCAGCCTACTCAATATACACACGTGAGTAATCCGCGATTTTTAGTTAATTTAGTATGTCTCACGATAGTTATTATAAAAACAGTGTGATATGTAGTGAAATAGGGGATGAATTGAAGATAAGACCCGGAACGGATTCGGAACGGGATCTACAAAGCCAACCTTTATGTAGGTATACGAAATCTTAACTATTGAAACTAGGATCATGTAATTTAGAAGTTTTGGGTGTATCAAGTTACAAAATAGTTCACTTTCGAAGTATAAATTCCTTTTAATGAACACACTGCTTCGCCGTCGCTGCCGTCGGCGTCGCGCACATTCGCCGAAGTGCGGCGCGGCGCTGTCGTGTGGTGGGGAAGCGCACGAATCTAACAATGTCTACCCGAACGGACAGACATGTGAGGACAGAGGTCGTTGTCGGGTGCGATAAGAGAAATTTGCACTTTAGAGAATTACATTTTTCGAACCAGTAAAATTATTTTATTGTTTCGTCTAACTTTTTAAGTGTTTTTTATTAATTAGATCCTGTAAATAAATGCACATACTTAATATTTCTTTTAGTTCGTAGTTACAACGTTACAAGTAGGCGAGATAGTTTCCGTTACTTTAAATAAATACGATTTGCTTTTATTTCCTTTTTTTATTCAATTAATCTAATAGCATTCTACTTTTTTTTATTGGTTGTAAATAAGTAGTTATCCAGGTAGGTGCAGGTGGAGTGAACAAAGCTTTTTTAATATAATAAATCTTTATTTTTATTACAACTTTCGTGAGACATTCTAAATTATTTATTATGTTTTCGGCTTACTCACGTAATAATTTGACGAGATACTCGACTAGTTTCAAGCCATGCTAGAGGCCCATATGCGGAACGGACTCCAGCATTTTTACCCTATGTGAAAGGAGTAACCGACACCATCGGACACCTGTTACGCGGGAGATACAGCATCAGGACGATCTTCCGCCCACCCGGTCAGTTACGACATCTTCTGCGCTCGCCTAAGGACAAGGATCCGCTGGCGGTTCCCGGAGTATACATGATACCGTGCGACTGTGGCTCGAGTTACATCGGGGAAACTCGCCGCAACATCACAACCAGACTAAAAGAACACATACGCAGTGTGAAAAACCGAGACACCCATACATCGGCGGTAGCTGAGCATGCTTGTAGTACGGGCACGGCTCACTTCCTCCGTTTCGACAAGGTCTCAGTACTAGCGAGGGAAAAATACTTCGTACCGCGGAAAGTACGTGAGGCAATCGAAATAAGCCGGCGTCCGAACTTCAACAGAGACGGTGGCTGGGCATTACCACCTGCCTGGAAGCCGAGTCTGAAATCTGCATCAGACTGCACTGTTGCGGGTCTGGAGTGTGACACAGTTAGCGCGGTATGTAACACTGTTTTTGCGTCGACCCGGGATTCGAACCCAACACCAACGCAGCTGCAGGCGGGCGAGTCTAGCGTGCCAACAGTGTCGCGCGCGCCGTCGCTGCCGACACCACGGCTAGAAGAAAGTGCGCGTGAATCATGGCAGAGGGCGCGTTGGGCGCGCAGACTCGAGTAGCCAGTAGCAGCGCGACGGTCGCCGAGTCGCGTGTCGCGGAATGCTGCTCATGAATATGGGCCTCTAGCATGGCTTGAAACTAGTCGAGTATCTCGTCAAATTATTACGTGAGTAAGCCGAAAACATAATAAATAATAAATCTTAATCTGTTCATCTGTTTTGTTCGATTCATTTCATTTTTGTTGTTCTACGATGCCTCGCAAACGAAAGTCCAATTTAGCTAAAAGCTCTAGCAGAGCTTGGGCTGCTAAACTTGCCAGATCACTGGAATGAGACTTCTCAACAGACCCAAGCTCGCCAAGCCATTGATGCCGAGCGTCACGCGGCTCAAAGAGCTGCTGAGTCCTCTCAACAGTCCCAAGCTAGCCAAATCTTAGATGCTGAGCGTCAAGCTTTGTACATAGCCGCAGAGACCTCCGAAGAAACACGTAGACGACGTTTAATTAATGCCGAGCGGCAAACAGAAAGGAGACGTACGTTTACGATGAATACGTGGGAGGCATTTGCCGATGCTGCTTTTGATTATGATCCGTTACTTGACTACTTTAATCATCGATTAGTGCTCATAGGTAGAATGGGCAATCAATGCAGACACTGTGAGGCACTCAAGTGGAAGGAAGAGACCATAGGTATGTGCTGTTCTGGAGGCAAAGTATCAGTACCAACGCTTGGTGACCCCGAGGAGCAACGACAGAAGAAAGGACAGCAATGAATCTCTGCGATTTTTCCTGTCATCATGCCTGGATTTTCACCCACATTTACGGTACAAGGGCAAATTTATCATAGGATTGGTTCTTTGCTTCCCACAAACAATGATCAACCAAAATTTCTACAGATTTATTTTATGGGAGACGAAAACAGCGAGGTTGACCGTTGATGTCAAAATATTGAAAGAGATGAGAGGGACATTGTTTTAAAAAAGCAAAGAATGTTGCACGAACATAATAACCTAATTAACACCTTCAAAACAGCCTTAGAAAAAATGCCACGGGAAAATCACAAATTAGTAATACTCGCAGATCGTACGCCAAGCGGGGAACATGAAAGACGTTATAATGCATCCTTAACAAACGAAGTCGCTGCCACGGTGTGTTGTGAACAGTTTGCATCGCGCGATATTGTTTTTCAAACCCGTCACAACACATTGATCAGGGTGTCCGACACACACAAGTTTTATGACGCACTACAATACCCGCTTATGTTTAGCAATGAGCAAGAGGGGTACCGTTTTCAAATTCCACAAGAAGTGTGGAATTTGAAAATGGTACTCCTGGGCTGGCTCCTGCAAGAGTCTCTTAGACATAAGGGACCAGAGTTGACAAAAACTAATTTGACGCGGGCGAAGCCGCGGGCGGAAGCTAGTTATATAATATTTCGGTTAGACTAACGGTCTATACCACCAAATGAACTAAATCTTTGTAATAATCACATTGGTTTCTATCCGGATTTTGTTATTTAACATTCCCATAATGTTGTCGTTAAGATTGAATGCTATAAACATCACTTAGTTTCCATCAAGTCTGTGTCAGAGATAACAATTTATTTGTAGTGTGGGTCATTTGATTATATATAGGTATACATATACAGCTGTAAGGACATTGTTTACCCTTAAGTTTCTTTAAGCGTAATAATTGACAGTTAAGTTACCCGTTCTGTATAGATAATATGCCAAATTATCTCTTTGATCGATTGAAACAGACACTGTTAAAAACTCTAAGATAAATATGTCATCATCTTCCTGCCCATGTCCCGTTTTATTTGGGGTCGGTGCAAGATGTTTTTTTTCTATTCTGTCCTATCACCCGTCACGCTATCACTAACTCCTCTGTCTTCCATATCACTTCTCACACAATCCATCCATATTTTCTTTGGTCTCCCTCTCCAACTCAATCCATCCACATTTATACTCATGGCTTGTTTAAGATAAATATATGCTTTACATTAAATATCATCACATTAGGACTACAAGTTTAAATAAATTTCTATAGAATATCTCTGTGGGAAAGAAGAGCACAAAACTATCTCACGTTTTTAGTCTTTCAAAAAATTAACTAGAAATGTGTAGCCACTTTTGTTACCTACAAACGACTCTGGCGAAGATAAAAGCGTTCAATTCGTTTGGAAAACCTTGGCAACTGCGGCTGCCTATTGTGCCATCCCGTTTTCAAGTTAGAAGGCTTCTACGTGGTCTAATACACAGCGTATTTGAATGTTTTTATTTACATACAAATGCTTCTGTTTTCATGCCGTTTTCCGAATACTAAAGGTATTTTATTTTGTGAAGAGTATCTGAGGTAGGTGAAAATAGGGAGATTTTAAGTACTATTCTGTGTTTTGGCCCCTACTAGCTTCAGTGACGAGCAGAATGTCGGACAATTTAAAAGTGCCTTTTATTAGACAATTTTAAACGATTAATTGAAATAAATAAGTTGATTTGTGACTGGTTGTAGTCACATATTTCGATTGCGCTTCAAATAAAATAACAGTTCTTTGGAAAAAAAAGAATTGACAAGAATTTTTCTAACACAAGTATGAAAACAACTTGCCACGTAACATAGTTTACCACTTCATCAATATTTTACACCAAAAACATATATTGACTGGTAAAACTAAACAAAAAGCTTCTAACCTTTTTTCAGAACAAAAACAGTATCTTCACACCTGTCGATAGTTGCCATACTTCCAGTATTTTTACGATCTCGGACCTGCTTTATGTGTCCTTTGGGAGTGAACCTCGCTTTCTTTTGGTCCTTGGGTACGAAACCGACAAGTTACGTCCAACACAATATTTATTTAAAACAATTATCGTTTTGGTGATTCTTGTGATGGTTGGGGATGTCAGAGAAAAGAAAATAAACAACTAATATATTTTTTTAGTAAAATTCGTAAAATTCGATTGGTTTCGTGGTTATTAATTCTATCAACGATCAAGAGTAGCACGCCGCTCGACCAGAATATACAATCCATAGTGCTTCCCGTGTGCCTCAAAGATCCAATAGACCGCAATACATATATGGGGCCCAAAAGAGCCGATGTTCTGTACAGCCTTATGCTGGTCAAACGCAATAAGGTACCACAGCCTCGGCCCAGGAGAAGGAACTGGGCGGTTTTATCCATTAAGAGATTGAGACCCTCTCTCGCCTTGCTCTGGCCTTGCGAGAAAAAACATTTGATGCTTCGCCCCCAGAAAAAAAATTTAGTTTTGTCCGACTTTTTCATGCCGTTCGCTTGAAGTTCGAGTCGGCCTATTCGTTCGAAACCTTTCCAAACTTAAAAGAACTTAACGAGCGCAGCATTGTCATATCAAATCATACAGCTGCATTTTCGAAATACAATCGCTTTAATTGTACCCCCATGTTGGTTCACTGTTTATAATTTAATGCGACATCCAAACAGTGACATGACATAAATATTAAAATTTAAAATATGAACTATGGTAAACAATAATCTATTAAACATTATCATCATTTAAATTGAGTTACCAAAATGAAGTTCAATTTTAACAGGCGTATAATCCCACTACAATGGGAACCGAATATATTAAAGAATTAAAATAATGCCCGTATTTCATGTTCGTTTCGTTATCGGCTCATTGGACCAACGCAATGGTAGAAATCAATTTAGTATACTCACTAGCCAATTGTAAACATGTCAATTTAATTAATTAATATTGTAAACGATTGTAATTCGCTAATTGAATCGAATCTCGTTTGAAATAATTGAAGGCTCGCTTAAGGTACAGATGTATTAATTGTTGTCGATAAAACAAAGGTTCTTGTCGTTATTTTGTCTTTTAATTGTTCAAGAATTTATTAGAAAAATTAACAATAATTGATTTTGTTAATTTGAGGTTGGAAATCAAAGTAACAATTATGGTTTATAGATTGCTACTGTGAATTAAAATTATGATTTTGCAATGTTATGAAATAAGGTTTATTTCTTTATCTCGAAATTAAAATCTCGAAATTATAACGCCTATAATTGAATTTCGTCGACAAGACCAGACATCGGTTAAGTTTTTTAATATCACTGTTCCGTAGAGGCGAAGTTAGGTAAGATTTTTGAAAACATTTAATTATTACTTTAACTATTTCTTTTTTTTTTAAATTCTGGTTTAAGTATCAATTACATGGCGCTGATCACAGTATATATTTGTATAAAATGTATACCTTTTTTAATTTTATTGGCCTTAATTGAACACCTAAAAACCTGCCGTTTCAAACGTACCTTTTTTATTGAATAGGAGGCAGACGAGCATACGGGTCACCTGATGGTAAGCGATCGCCGACACTCGCAGCACCAGAGCAGTCACAGTTGCGTTGCCGGCCTTAATGCTCATTTATGGTTGAAAAAGGAATAAATGATTTTGACTTTGACTTTGAAGAATTAATCTTTGTCTACCTAGTGAGCTGTATTATGTGAGTAGGGTGTAAGTTAACTAAATTAACTAAGTAGGCTGCGCGACGTCGCCGCGTCCGCGCACGCTGCTCATGAGGAAGAACCCCTCTGTGGTTCGAAACTAGTAGAGCTTTTCTCAATATTTACACTTGAGTAACCCGCGAATTTTAGTTAATTTAGTATGTCTCACGATAGTTATTATAAAAACAGGGTGTAAGTTTTTCAATAGTAACCATCGTTAGACATACTAAGTTTATTGATAATAATAATAATTAACTCACGTGAGTAAATTAAGCTGTAATTGTTTCAAGTCACAACCGGACGATCGCAGTGACGATCAACTAATTCACATAAGTCATTCATTCCAATAAATCTATCAATATATAAAAATGGATCGCAAAATGTGTTGGTAAGCGCATAACTCAAGAACGCCTGGACCAATTTTGCTAATTCTTTTTTTTGTGTTTGTTATTGTCAGGAGAAGGTTCTTATCAAAGAAAATGTTAGAAAAGTAGAAGGGAAGATTAAGAAAAAGTGACACTTTGATAGCGAGATAGTTGAACCCGTGCGAAGCGGGGGCGGGCTGCTGGTTTCAAGTATAAGTTGTTCTGTGTAAATACATTAATATTGTTTCTCATAATTTTCATGCATTTATTAGCGTTTTTCTCAAGTACAATGATGTTGGCTAATTTGGTTATGTTCGTACCCAAGCACCATGTTTAAAAAAACATTTTTTTTTACTAAATATAGCCCTTAAATTCTGCTCATCCATCACAGCTTGGGGCAAACACCGACTGGATTTGTTCGACGTAATTATTTAGAAACGTCCGCAGCTGTTTTAGTTATTTCATCCAATGTTTGCTTGTCAAGTGAATTTGATTTATACGTTTTAAATTAAATACAATATTCGGGAGGGCAAAGTTTGATGGATATGTATTTTATTATTATTAATTTATAATACTTTAGATTGTCGTTTTGTTTAATTTAAAGAAAGTTTGCTTACTCAATTGTGAAATGTTTAAGGTCATGTATCGAGAAATAATAGATATTTTTCAATCGTAAAACTAAATTTAAAAAATAAATAAATTATTATTATTCTACAAACATTGAAATGGCTCGGAATAAAAGATTGAGTCATACAATTATTTCAAGACAGTGTTATCGTCATCACGTGAAACATGAAATTTTCTGTTTAAGTAATTATAATATCAAGCAAAGTGGATTCTTAAGTTAATTGCTATGTGCAAAATAAAGGTAGTTTTTAGTTTTTTGGTCTACTATGGTTTTTAGGGCTTAGAAGCTTGGTGCTCTACGAAAAGGACCGTTTCTTAGCAGCAGGGGCGCGTGTCAGTGTTTGACAGTTTTTTCAATTTTGCTGTTATACATTATTTTGCTTGAACCTTCAACCCAGGCTGGCATTTTTTTTTGGTACACTTTATTATTTTTGTGGTTTTAGAATAAGATGTCGGTTTTCGAAAATAAGATGGGGTATTATTTTCAGCTACATCTACTAGAAACAGTAAAGAGGTCCTCAATTGCTGGCAGGTTATTAAAGTTTACTACTTAGAAGCCCTCCAACTTAATGGCCTTGGCTTGAGTGAAGTATCTGTCAACGATTCTATATTGTTCCTGGAAGTGCCAGTTTCAGTCCGTACTCGTAATTTTATTCATGGACAATATAAGATTTGTGAAAGTATTTTTATTGCTTTTTTAATTATTTTAAGCTCGTTAATCAAAATTAATAACCTAGATTATTTGTGACTTTTCATGGCAGTTATGATAAATTGTACTTGTCAACATTAGTTTTATTAGTAGTTGTAATTTTGTTCTTATAGCATAGCAGTATAAATACTTAATGAATATTTGCACGCTGACATCGGACGTAAAGTTTTTTGCTATAGTAACATGATTAACTATTTGTACCTTATTACTTATATTAGTGTTATTGTAAATACAATTACCACTGAAAAGCAAGAAAGACATTGTATAAAAATCGTAATAGCACTTCTAGTCAATACCAAAATGTAGATTAAGAATTCCCAAAAGATACGGTAATGAGCCCCCTATCTCGACCATTGACTCTGCGAGATTACCTGATAAGCCCCCGATATTTACTTAACGTACATTAATGTATTATTTCTCTATTTTATACACATTCTGGGCTATTTTACCAGTGGTATCAATAAAAAATTTGCGGTAGTAATTTATTATCAGAATAAAAATAATTATTATTTTGGTTTAATGATACTCAAATTCAAATTCAATAGAATTTATTGTTAGCCACAGGTGTTAGTTGAGGTCTTAAAATTATCGTTTATACAAGTGTCATTGAAACATACCCGTTGGGTGTACAATCGTTGTCTACAACATCATACATTTCATATCATATTTATTTTACTAGTAGATTAGCACTATGCTCATTTTTTTATTATTTTGTCAGACAATATTTACTTGGCGATAGTATTCTCATTATTAATTGTATTTATAAACAAAAAAGAACTTCTCGTTACGTTGACTAAATCCTCTTATACAATTATACATATGTTTGGGTGAGAGTGTGGATAAGTAGGTATACAGGTAACGTATCAACAAAGAGAAAAAGAAATGGAAAAAATACATATATACATATTAGTACATATATCTAAGGAAAACCAGTATAAATACTCGACATAACTCCACAAGGATACATAAATTATCCTTACTCAATGTTTTAAGCAAGAACGCACTGAGTGGCGGAGCGGTGCCAAGTTTGTTTATAAATTTAACAAAAAGAAAAGTATGTCTCGCCCTGCCCCACGGAACTTCATCAAAGTTTTCCCTTTACATTTATTTCTGTTTTTGTGATACAAACATTCAAGTAAGAATTAACTTTGCTATGTGTATCTATATTTCAATATTTCATTGTTGCAAACCCTTACATAAAGTAAAGATTAAGATTTTTGAAGTTATCTCTCTTGTTAAAAAAACACATAAAGATATAGGTACCCCATATACATATGTATTCAAATGCGCCACGACAAAGTCATGCGAAACACGGTTACCGATGCCATCTTTTGCAACAAAACACATAAATTGCCTTAACTGGAAATTAAAAGTGTTCAAAATCAAAATAATTACAATTAATTAACATTGTTTCAGTCAGACTCCTACCGACTAAAAAGCATCCCGTTCCTTCTACTGTTCTAGGACGGATCCGTGGTACCTAATTGCGCCGCAACCTCGGCTGAATAAATAAGCCTTAAATAATTGATTAATGTCACATCACCTTTAAAACTATGACCTACTTATAAAAGTGAATGAACACACAATGTTTTCTTTAAAACTCCTTAGAAACGACCAACTAGCTTACACAAAAGCATCTACTTCTAAAGTGGCATTAAAATCTTAGTTCCCTTCAAAGCCACGTGTTTAGAGCTGCATTACAAATTTCATAATGAATGTAAGGCCCCCGTCTCCAAGGACCACGTCTTTGAGCAACTGTTTACTTATTTAATTCTTTTGTATTTATACGCCAAGAAAATTGCTTTTGAGAAATGTTTGTTGTCTACGGAAACTATGCAGTGCAGTTCTGGATAATTTTTGTTTAGTTCATTTAGGATGAAGACGTTTTTATGGTTCTACTAGGTACTGGTAAGTAGTAAGTTTTTTGTGTTGTAGTAGTAGTAGAAGAACTATTGTTTCGTACGAATCGGCCAGGTCCACCGGTGTGATACCGTAGCTTAATCATAGTATTGAAATTATCGGAGGTGACAAGGACTGAGGATTTGGGGGCATGAGTGAAAGAGGATCTTACATCCCCTCAAGTTCCCGATCCTCAAATCCCTAAAAGTCCGACAACGTACTTGTTATAGTTTTGGTGTTGCAGGTGTCCCTAGGTATACAGAAAACACCTGTTTTTTATAAAAAAAATATAGGTGGTGTAGGTTCAGACTTTAAGAGTAGTGCGAGTCGGCCTATCATTATTGTTAAATGGACCGACAACATCATCGGCGGCGCATGTAGCCGCTGGATGCAACTAGCGAGTGTCGTGTATTAATGAGAACTTAAAGAGTGACTTTTTTAGCAATATTGATTTTTTATTGGGTTAGTCACAAGATTTTGCACTACAAAACTACATAAGCTGGAAAACTGAATGAAAATGCAAAATATGCCCCACTCTTTATTCAAATCTATTTATCGTCGTATTTGTGACCATTCGTCTAACTAAAGGGAAAAAGAGGACTTTGTCTAGCAGTGTGTTTTATGTAGTTCTCACAAGTAATCTAACACATATTATTAAACTGAAATAAAAATAAAACATACCAATCAAAACATACTCTATTCTTAAGCTACTAAGGTTCTTAAAGAGAGTATCTTATACTTGTAATAGGTATACATGTGACCTTTCACCTTATCAGAGACGGACGTGAATTATGAGTGTCTTGTCACGTTGTCATGTCGTGTCGCGACAAGCGACGAGCATAAACATGCGGGAAGCAGGCGAGACAGGTCGAGATGTCACTGATTACATGAACCAGGTATGTCTGTTTACATATGTTTATATATTTTTAAGCCAAGCTAAGTATACATTTTCTACAATAACAGATGATGATGATGATGATGATGATGACGAAATAAACAAATTTTTTTTTACGGTGCGTAGTTATGATGTCATGTGTTGTGGATATTTTTACCAATCCTTAACCCCCATCCCCTATCTAAATAACCAATTCTCTAATCTCTACCAAGTTACATCTACTCGTCTGATCCCACAAAAAAAAAACAACAAAAAAATTACTTACGCCAAACATTTTTCGAGTGTTTTTACTTGGTTTTAGTTAAAACTTAACAAGCATTTGAAGTAACTGACTGGTTAACACAAACATGGCGTTAACACAGAGACAAAAAAAGTAAAGAAATACACAATAAAATACACTACACATACAAAGTAGTATAAATTAAATACAAGTATACACTCTGTACTCAAATTCAATTTGCTTGTTTATGAGCGCGTGCGGCATTTTAATCTTTAGACGCGTTCCTTGTCAGGACCACGCTTAGGTACATTTTAGCGGCCCGTCTGCGGTTAGCCTAGTACTGCGGCCTTTTAATTACAGCTTTATTGTAAATTGTGTTGTTAAATTGTACTGATATTTGATATTTTTCTGCTCATTTCCAGACTTTTAGGGCTAAGAAAGACAGGTGATAGAGATTTGCGGATTTTAAAATTAAATAATGATGTTTATATTATATTGTGATTTGATGGTTTTGATGTTGAATTGTTCAAAAGTTTTCCAAATGTGTCCTTTAAATTCAAATAAGGGTTATTTTTTTATTCGCTTCTGTCTGCATCTCGTTTTACATTGTTCATATCAAGAAATAACGTTACATTAAATAATCAACTATTAAAATTAATATGTTAATCGTTATTGTCGACTTCTATAATTACAATTACTACTTATGCATGTTTGCTAATTGGAGTCAAACACTTAGGATCTCCATGACGAGTAAAGTGGAACCGAATAAACTAGAGATGTAACTGAGATAAACAAAAAGGACCAAACAACTAATAGATGACACCATCTTACTTCTAATTCCTACGGCCGAAGTCCTCAGTCAGTCAGTTGAAGCAGATGTGCAATAAAACCTGCTTCAGATACGTAGATTGTAAAAATAAGATTGGGAACGTTGTGTCTGCTCCACAGTTCGCCGGAACACTTCGCGCCGTGTGCCTTAAAGGACCAGAGAGTGGCGATCAAGTGAAACCTGAATTGGGTAGTGTCCTAGGTCAAAAATAAATTAATTCGACGTTTTAATACAATAAAATATTGAAAAATAACTGTACTTTTATTCATCGATCGATCGATACACTAAGTTTTAGATTTTTTTAGCTCAATATTCAGAAATAAGTAAGCTATTTGACGCAAAACTGTTATGACGTCATACCTCAGTTTTTCATACAAATTTCATAGAAAAGTATCGTTTTTGACATTTGGATAAAAGTATTGAATTTGACTAGTTGGAAACTACCGTATTGGTAGTCATTTGATTTTTAATATATACCAAACCAGCTTTTGCCCGCGACTTTGTTCGCGTCGAATAATCAGTTCCTGCAGATGTTTGGTTAAAAAACTATTCTATGTCCTTTTTGAGTCCTAAACTAAATTTCACCCAAATAGGTTCAGTAGTTTAGGCGTAAAGAAAAGACAGACAGACATACAGACGGCCAGAGTTACTTTCGCATTTATGATATTAGTTTGGATTATTCAAATCTAATAAATTTAAAGCAGATTGTGCTTTATGTAGAAGTAATAACTTTGCACCTGTAACTTTACCATTTTGACTGGTTTTAGGGCTACCAGATTTTCAGCCAGGTTCAAGCAATAAGGTGCCATGGCCCCGGCTTGGAGCAAGAGAATAATAACATCAATTTTTTATAGATTAAAAAACCGGTAGTCTCTGTAATTTATTGGAGCCACACTCTGACTTTTAAAGCACTTTCTTGTAGTACACTTCACAAATATGTTTAGAAACCAAAATACCAACAAAACCTGTTTGTGGTTTTCAAGCTATCGTCAAAATTATATCAACATTGCAGAAGCCACTATGTTTTCAAAGGTATTTATATAATTACCTTTCGCCTTAATAGCCGCGTAAATATATGTTGTAGCCACTATTTCGCTACATCCTTTCTCTTACTCCCCATCCATCCGAAACGTGAACACAATATAATGAGGGAGTGGAGCTTCAGAGAGCAAAGTTTGGAGCGGACTCAAAAGTGCTCCCAGTAATTTTTCCTGCTTGATTTAAAACGATCGCATTGTAACAGAGTTTTGGTCGTCCATTCTTGTTCACAATTGTGTTTTTAGTTGCTGGATGAGTTTTGCGGTACACTGATAAAAATTTGGTGGTTGTAGATGCGGGATTGTTTGTTTTTTACATTGTAGAAAGTTACTTAAAGAAAACAATGTATAAAATATTTTATTTGGAATATTCGTGCTGCTCTATTTGCATCGTTTATCATCAGGGTGTGAAACGCAAAAGTTTCGAAGAAGACCGCAAAATATTGTTAGTTTCTGTATTTCGTTCTGTATATCTTGAGTGACAAACGTGTGCAATTTAGTGTACTTTCAGATCAAAATTAACATAACGCAAGAGAACTTCTATAGCTGCCAGAGAAAAATTCACCTTGTTAGGATTGTTATTCGAAAGCAATTCTATTTGAAAATTATCAACTAAAATGTAATAACAAATATATCACATTTTGAAAGGGTATTGCGTACAAGCAGCCTTACGAATGCATGAAATGAAACATGTATGAAAAGTATCGCACAAAGGGATCGCCGTAATGTGTGAAGCACTAACTTCGACGCGCCCGTATAATATTCTACTAAGACGTTACAACGAGGAAATTGTCCGTGTAAATGGACGTTTTTAAACTTAAACGGTCAGATACATTATACGTGTTTGTAGAAATTGGTCCTTTGTCTTATTGGTCCTTGTGTACGTGTTTGATTTAATCTTTACCTAATAAAACATAACACTTCATCTGTTATTTACAGAAAGGACTAGGTGAAGGTTTACAAATAGGACTCCACAATAATGAAGGGTAAATCTCTTGCTTTGATCTTTAAAGTTATAATATAATACAGCATGTAAATAGACGCTGATACACAACAAACCATCTAATGGTTAATAAGAAACAAGTATATGGATATTGTTACCAGGAAACAATTACCCTATATTCGTTACTTAACATTTTTCTATCTTGTTTTACTCAAGGCAATTTTATAAATGGTATATCCTATCCGTACAACAAAATGCAACATAAAAACTATGAAATGCTTCTCAACAGTGATCATTTTGCCTTTAAATACATTTTGTAGGATCCACTATTAGCCTATTTCATGTTAATATACAAGCGAGTTAGTAATTATCCTGCAGCAATTAGTTGGGGCGACCAATGCCTTCAATTGCCTCCGTGGGGCCTTTTAATCCGACTACCGTCGCCACTAGGAATGTTTTGCGCTGACAGAATGTTTAATTGTTACCCTTTGTATTGTATGTTTTACTTAAACGAGAAAGGAATTAAACAAGGAGAGAAAATATCTGCGTATCTACTGCATAGTATCCGAGTCGAGGAGTATTCCTATAGATAGTTCGAGTTATATTAATTTAAACCCTTGTACAAACAACTTTATGACACCTAAAATGTTAAAAATATTTCTCAACATGTTTAGATACAGTAAAATGTTTGAAACACGTTAGCGCAACTCGCTAAGCTGACACTGAATCATTTCTGTCCGCAGCTTTAAAAGCAACACGACACAAACGTAAATCAGAATCACACCTCCCATAACCTCTCGAGCTAGTACACTCACAAATAACAAATACTAGGTAACAGCTGACCGTCTGTGTATTTGGCAACTTCGCAGAGAGCGTAGCACTTCACTCGACAAATATTGTTAAACAAAAATCGATCGTGTTAATCGAGACTTAGCAAATACCTGCCATTTGCCCCTACTAAATCACTTGGTAACGTTGTGGCAAGCGCCTCCGTTACCCTGTCACGGCAAGGTAAGTTCAAACAAAATTTAATTGGTCCTCTATTTTACAAACAACCGTTCGAATCGAAACCAATTATCGTTTTCGCGTTCGAATATCGAAAGTTCGTAGCAGGTGCGCGTAACGTCTCGGCTTGAGGAAGAAGAGGTAGCGGGTGCCTCTAAGGTAATGGCTTTGTACCTTCGTAATGTAAAACTGGTGCTTCAGATCCGGGAAAGGTTCTATTCGCGTAATATATGGACAAAGATAGTGTTTAGTTAGCGTAACAAAGTAATCATATTCTTATGTGTTCAATGTTTCTTTAATCATCATATCGTGAAATGCTTTGTTTTTATGTTTCTCTAAATTAATTGATCCTTCACCTTTGAATAACTCTCATTATCTAAGTTTATACAGCGGATTGAAATATTCACATTAACTCGACTTGAAATAAGGGGTTGCATTTAGTTACGTGTTTTTTTAAACTGTGGTCCTTTTGCAGTCCAAAGGACCAAATCAGTTGCACAACAATGATCTATTGTTGAATTGAGAGGGATTAGTATCCGCTTTTAGTGCATAAATTATACCACGTTTATAGCCGTCGGTGTCGGCATATAAATCACGATTGGCCAGGCTGGTCGAGTCATTAGTGGCCGACCGCGGTACCAAGTCGGATTGAATTGTGACCGTGTTTAGCGTCTACACTACCTATCCGCCTACCCAGCCTCAGCCACTAGTTGTTGTTAATACGCGCCTCAACGTACTTGTGGCTTGTATAGTTTTAATTGGATGGGATTATGCTATACATACAAATAATGAGAACTGTAAACGGGTAGATGTTTCCTGTTCTAGAGAATATTGTGTTATATTAAACGATGTTATTCTAAAAGAGTTATAAGGTCAGCTAAAACTATCCAAAAAATGTTTAACAGATAAAAATGTATTTGGTTTCTTTTATGTTCGTTACGGAAAGAAAATGGAAAATTCTTACAATTGTTACTTCTTCATAGAAATGCTCGAAACCAATTTGATGTGGGTACCACTAAATTTAACCAACAATGACCGGTAAATATAGTATAATAAGCTTGATATTTCCAAACTTATTTTAAAGCCGAGCTCAAGACAGAGACAGCGCACGTCGTTGACAATACAAACCCAATAACTCAGCGGTGTCCAGCTAAGCCGCTTACTGTATTGACTGGATCTGTAGCGCACGCGAGGACAAAACGGTGCAATTCTATACGATGTGGACTTTAGATTTTATGGAAATTGGACTATTTTATGTAAGTTGGTCTTGTCTGCAACTTTTGTATAAGGTAATGACGGGTGCTCTATCGGCGGGTTTAGCTGAAAGTTTAGGGTAGTAGTGACTATACAATATGGTTAGTCCACACTGAATTTGAATTAACATTGACAACAATCCTACGAGTCACAAAACCGCCTTATTCATGCAGTCGACTTACGCGCATGCTGTATATGTTTAGTCATCTGTAAATACTGAATCTTGAACTGCCGGCTTACAGCGCAGCAGTCACTCAGCCATCCAAGTTGGAAATAATGTGAGTCAGTGAGGTTTTTTTATATAGGAACATTATATTGTTAAGTATGGCACGATATGTCAATAATATTAATAAAACAATTGTTTGTGAACCAACCACTCTGTGCATCAGTGGAATATGTATGAAAATCTCTTAAGTAGTTAATTTAATAGTTGATAATTTACCGCTCATCAACATTCGACAAAGTCGAACCACGTGTAAGACGAATATTTAGGTGTATAGGTACATCTATACTAATATAATAAAGACGTAAAATTTGTAAGTTTGTAAGTTTGTATGTAGGAGGTAATCTTTGGAACCACTGGTCAGATTCTCAAAATCCTTTCACTGATAGATAGCTACAATATTTCTGAGTGCTATAGGCTATAAAACATCATGCTACGATCAAATGGACCCGAGCAGCGGGTGAAACCGCACGAGAGCAGCTAGTATAAGATAAGTAAAGGTCCTAATATAATTAAAAATATTTTACCAACATTAGCGATATTGAAACAAACTTTCGACCGAATAAAATGAAATTAACACCTCAAACAATTTATAAAATCGTTTTCTGATATATCTACTAGTTACCCCAACAAAGTTCCCTCATATTGGGTCAATGTACCGACACATTTGCTCTAACTACGTCAAATTACGAGTAAAGGGTTCCGTTGCTCGCTTCGATCTAATTGCGACTTCGTGACTGCTCCTACCCTCTTCCATTAGCACCTTGTACTATGATATCATGTTATGGGATTTTATCTCGAATCGCACGATATCCATCGATGCTTTTAATCTTTGTGTCAAAGTCGACTTTGGTTGATGCAACGCAATGGATGAGAAGTTGGTTTTTGACATAAAATTCTCGTCATATCTCAAAGCCATCACTTTGAAATCGTTAAAAGTCTAGACACAGGGCGATTCAATTTCTTATTTACGTTGATTTCTTAAATAGCGTTTGAAATGTTGTGACGCATTTGTTTGGAGTTTTAATAAGAATCATGTTTGGATTACGAGGGATCGTGTGACGAGTTTTTGGTTTTAAATTTATGTCTTTCTTTTAAATTAAGTTTTAATAATATGTATAATAAGTGGCATTAGATTATTCTTAATTGAATATTTAAAATACATTCCTGTAAAACAACTGTGAGTTACTGTTTGTGTGTTTTGATTACAACCACACATTTATTTTTAAACAGAGACATTTAACTTACCTCCAAATAGTCAATGTTTGAACATAATGTTTGTTAGCAAGGTTTAATCTTAAGTTTGTTCAACTAGCCAACCTTCGATAATCCTTGAGAATCCAAAAACAAGGCAACTTGTCTCCGAGTTAGTGATTGAGAGGATTAACGAGATGTACAGCCTCGTGACCTGACATGTCCCTGGAGATTTGGTCCTTGTTGGTCCTTAGATCCGAGAAAATATTGTGTCAGCTTACCTTACCGTACCTTAAGGAAATCCTTGATCAACTTTGATGGATGGATCGGTAATATTAATTTATAAGATATTTCGCAACTGATTTTGGTGTTCGTATTGTTATTTGGAATTTCAGATGTTTTTTTTGTCGTACTAATGGAAATCTCATGATAGACGGAAAGATCTATCGCCATACATTTATTTTGGCGTGACAGTTATAATTGAGGATGAATGTTCAATACCTATCTATCAGACATTTTTACATCAGCTGATAATATTTCCTTATTACTTAATCATAGATAGCTTTTAACTCAATATGGTCTTAGATAGTGCTTATATATATTCCTTTTAAGTACAAAAAACCTACTTACTGCGTAAAACTAGCCCTAAATACTAAATATTCACATGACTGATGTTCCCCGTCCTTGCGATATTTCACCTCGCGTCAACGACTAAAATTATATTCTAAAATTCTTATCCTGACGTTACGTATAACATTTCTCATTTTCTTCGCATCAAGTTAACCAGACCTTAGACACTTCCACAATTACATTCAGCCAAGTTTAAAACAGTCGCTCATAGCTGTGAAGAACTAATGTAACTTTCTTCTTGCAAAGTTGAAACAGAAAAAAGTGTCTGCCTCGCAGGATGAACGGCAAAGTCACTAAAGCTATGCTAGACGGACGTGGAAAACGCGCGATTTTACGTCGACAAGTTTAGTTCTGTAATTGTTTGTATGATTGCGCCATGTTTGAGAAGGACTCTTTAAATTTGTAGGTTTATATAAGAAATAAAATAAACTGCTAGCTTTAACAAGAAACTGGTAAGTTCAGGTGTTTTTGGAGTTATCTTAATATTGCGTGTTGCATTGACTTCATAGACGGAAAGCATTAAACGAAGGGTACGGAAATCATATATAGCTGGCCAAAAATTGTAGAATATGGCTGGATTAAAGTATGTCTTAAGAAGGAAAGGTGTAAGGTCATTTAAAATATTAATGCATACAAAATATTACATCAAAATGATGGATTAAAAGTTTTCCTGACAAGTAACAGATTTTATCCAACAAAACTGCGTGGTGTCATCTGATGGTATCTTAAGGTCTCCCACCCCGGAAGCAGGCGCTCCCCGACAAATTCACTTTTCCTGTCGACTAACGGAAACGAATCCAGAGCACCTTTATACCGTAATAATATTGTATTAAAGAGCCCTTAAGGGCAGAAATCTTTTGTAGAATTTCTGTTTAGAGTGTGTGGCGATGCTTTTTCTATACATTTTTTTCTTTGGGAAATAGCTAGTAGTGTAGTATGAACAGTGGTTGTAAAAGACTTCGTCTTTGACTGAGTAAATTTCAGTGCGATTAATCGTGTTTCATTATAGGCTTCTAATATCGTAAACGTTAAAGAAAGTGTGTTACTCTTGGTTGTTCAATACTTTTCACGTAGAAAACTAATGAATTAATTTTAATGTTTGTTGCAAATTTTCTCGTTTCTTCGTTTCAAAGATTTAAGTCTGGAATAGCACATAGGCTGATTCTCATCCACGTAACGCGCGTTTTTTTTTCTAAGATATGAAATTTTTTTCTCTAGTGATGAGAAATAAACTATTCTTTTAATATTTCGTTCTTAAACTGATATTTAGAGAGCAACGTGATAAATTGGAATGCACAGTAAAATGGTTAAACCGCTGCCTTATATCAAGAATTAATAATTGACCAAATTTTTAATGTCAATAACGTAACACCCTAAAACCAGAACTAATAAAGTTGACCATTCATAATTTCTTGATACATCTACTGTTTTAGTTTTCCTTATTTGAATGCTTTTGGTTAATTAAATGGGCAAGCAGAAGTAATAAAGAGTTTATTTTATTCATGGCAACAGATGCGACTTGGGACGCTTATAAACTGTAGTGGGAGATTATAATCTAACTTATTAGTGTTATTCGTATTTGTCAACTAATTAACGAAGTCCAATATGAAGTTTGTTTGTCCAAAATGCGTGGAAATCATTTTCGAAATTAATTATAATGTTTTGACATCATTTTCGAAATTAATTATAATGTTTTGACGTAATATTATATTTTTTTTATGTAATAGGTGGGCAAACGTGCAGTCGGATTACCTGATGGTAAGCAATCAGCGCCGCCCATGGACACCCGCAACGGAGGAGTTACGAGTGCGTTGCCGACCTTTTAGGGATTAGGGATTTGGAGATTTAGGAACTGGGGAGGGATTAGGGAAGGAGACGGATTGGGCCTCCGGTAACTTCACTCACACGCCGAAACACAACACAGTGGTTGTTTCACGCCGGTTTTCTGTGAGGCCGTGGTATCACTCCGGTCGAGCCGACCCATTCGTGCCGAAGCATGGCTCTCCCACACTTATTTCACGAGATACTCGACTAGTTTCAAGCCATGCTAGAGGCCCATATTCATGAGTAGCATTCCGCGACACGCGACGCGGCGACTGTCGCGCTGCTTCACAAATATAATAATTAATTTAAAAATCATTTTCGAATTCGACGACTTTTGCCTAATTGCCGTAACAATTTTTACTGATTAGAATGATCCATTGGTATTAATGTTGCGGTTCATGATGTTACATGTTTCGTATCTAAGATTTTTTTGTTCTATGTCTTAATAGGTCAGTTTTATGTGGAAATAGGAACACGCTTCAAATGGACACGAGTAAATATATCTTAAGCGATCTCCTCTATATAACAGGAGGTACCACAATCTCTACGATTGGTAGAGTTTTGTTGAATGTAGTTTAAAAGGAAGCCAAACGCAAAATGAAATTATAAAGCCCAAGATACAATGCACAGAATCGGAACACGCGACGCCTCAACGAGCTCATACACCACCACAGACGGGGCCCTAAAGGGCTGATGTTCAGCCGGGGTTGCTTTGGGGTTGGGGTTGTGCTTACCCAAGCACAATAAGGCACCGCGACTTCGGCCCAGAGCAGGAGAAGGAACAGGGGGGTTTTTAGTCAGTAAGAGTCTGACACTGAGAAGCTCACTGAGAAGTCATTTCATGATTTTCCCCTAACAAAAAAAAAAAACATTAATCCTAAGTCAAACTACAAAAGTAGTCTTAAACTACAAAAACGGTAACAATCTAATCATAAATTCACTATAGCATAGAAAATGAATAACAACAAATAAATTCTAAACCTTACAAAAGCGACAGCGCTTCACAAAGCCATTCTACTAAACCGTATATTTGCCATGAAGTCGGTATAAAAATTCATAGAACTAGCAAAATGAAGGCATAGGTAGGCGCTTGAACGAATTCATTTTTCTTGTTATGCTCAACGCCTCGAGCGAGTGGCACGGTAATCGAATCTCGTGCCTTGGTTCGCTGTCGCCTATCCCTCGTCTTTCCTTATCAGATATACCTTTAGTATGTTGGATATCTTTCGGGGTTTGTTTAGTTGTATTTTTA
The DNA here is from genome assembly GCA_902829305.4 of Spodoptera exigua. Taxonomy (NCBI): domain Eukaryota; kingdom Metazoa; phylum Arthropoda; class Insecta; order Lepidoptera; family Noctuidae; genus Spodoptera; species Spodoptera exigua. The sequence goes on along the minus strand of LR824612.2, from coordinate 14,055,323 downwards.
ATGGGATAGGGTAGTGAGCGGTAACCTTTATGGTTAGGGTTTTGAGACGGATAATCTGATGGTAAGCAATCACGCCGCCGATGGACAACCCCAACGGAGGAGTTACGAGTGCGTTGCCGACCTTTTAGGGATTAAGGTTTTGGAGATTTAGGGATTGGAGAGCGATCGGGGGAGGGGAAGGTTTCGCCAAGATCGCCGAGGCCGCGAAACACAACGCTGTGGTTGTTTCACGCCGGTTTCGGCGCCGCCCATGGACACCTGCAACACCAGAGGAGTCACAGGTGTGTGTGGTGGTGTGTATTGTAACAGTATTATATTTATTTAAATTTTTTTGATGCCATTGATAATACGTATGACTTATTTTAAGTAAAATTATTCAGTTGAAATACAATATGTAGGTATCTCTGATGTAAAATATATCGATATCAAAATCAGACTGATCTATGATCGGTTCCAATATTGGGAACTAGTTTTAAATAACATAAATTATTCATCACCGATTTATTTAATGAAATTAAAAAATAAAAGCTGGACTGAATAATTGTATGACTCGCAGTAATTGTGTTCAGAAATGTTAATACTTTAATATAATATTGTTACTATGTAAATAGGTTATATTATTCAATTTTACGTATCAACAAAAATACGTTTATCAAAGTTCACTGATAAATAAACCAAAATTATTTGCTTTAAAACATATTTAAATATTATAGTGAATTACTTCATCGATATTGCCTGAATGATTATTCGGTACTCCCGAAATAAATTCAATTAAGAATGTCAGAGGAATCAATTTAACTGGTTCAAGTGGCGAGAACAAGCCTTCACACTTAATTAATTTATAATTACTTGATGTTCAGCTTTCAAGCTATTTTTGCATACTTATTGTTGATACGTAAATTGAAAAAGTTAAACAGAATTTTATTACTCTCTGTATGTTTTTTTTTATTTGTCACTTTTAAGGTTCAACAACCCTTGGGGTGTAAAAGGGGAAAGTTTTTACTAAGACCTTGGCTGTCTTATGCCTGTCTGTCTGTCATCGGGCTGCATCTTATGAACCGTGATAACAAGCATGTTGAAATTCAGATAGAGTTTTTTGTTTTTTCCATTAATATCGAACAAAATTAAATAAATAAATTATTAATATTTAACCCCTTAAATTCCCATATAACATTTTTCTGGTCTAAAGTTTAACTCACACTTGCTTTTGGAACGTTGGAACTTGCATTAAATGGAACGTATTGTAATTTTTTTTTTGTCAGGGGAAAATCATCAAATGACTTCTCCCGCCCCAGGGTAAGGCGAGAGAGAGTATCAGACTCTCAAACGTTATTGCACCTAAGGAGGAGATGCGTTTGTTGTAAGTTAAGACTGTCGACAGGTTTATGATATTCGGCCCTCTGATCGGCCGGTCCTAGTAAACGTAACAATCAGAAACTGATCCCTTGCGTCAAAAATTGGTTACAATACATATGATGCTCTTACATAATGGAATGAGCAATACCACGCATCATTTCAAAATAAACCGTAAATTATGTAGCAATATGTATATTTTCCCTAAATTACAAATATTATACTAATATTTTAATGTTGAGCTCAAATAGTCGATATTATAATACTGCAACTAACAAAGCTCCTATGATGTGGTCGCTTGCATTTGATAAGGCTTCGATCATAGAGCTTATCGACTCAAAATGATATTGAAGTTACACATTCATTAATATCTGCAGGGTATTGCTAAATAAACATATATTATAAAGAGAATACTGTTGAAAACATCCAAAAACAACAATTAACTTGATCAAGAATTTTAATCTAAGTGAATATAATCAGATTGACTAGATAGGAGTTTCATGAATTTCATTGTTTCATCATATTTTATGATATCAAAGTCACTAGAAACATTAAGCACTATCTAGCTAGATCGTAGCGTAACGTTTTATAGCCTATAGCCTCCTCGACAGCAAACAACTATTAAATTTAAAGTGTGGGAGAGCCATGCTTTTTCACGAATGGGTCAAATGGAATGATACCGAGGCCTCACAGAAAACCGGCGTGAAACAACCACAGCGTTGTGTTTAGCCGTGTGAGGTTACCAAAAGCCCAATCCGCCCCTTCACCCAATCCCTCCTCATTTCCAAAATCTCCAAATCCCTAATACCCAAAAGATTAACAACGCACTCGTAACTCCTCCGTAGTTCCATGGGTGGCGCTGATTGCTTACCATCAGGTAATCCGTTTGCTCATTTGCCGAGCTATCGCATAAAAAAATCAAACTAGTTGTTTCGGAGATTAGCACGTTCGAACAAACAAACTCTTCTGCTTTATAATATTCGTATAGATAAACAAAACAAATACAATTGACTCGATGTCCTCAATACAATTGAGCACAACATAATATCCTTTCATATACAATAAAACATAGCGTTTACCTAAACCTATATCCGCAAAGAAATACTTAGACATTAGAGTAGTAACACACACCATGATAAATGGGATCCATAGGTGGGTTCCGTATAAACCCAACTTCTATTATGTTCAGTAAACGGGGATCAAAACCACGCCCAAGTTATTATGGGCAAGTAATTTATTGCCAAGAAAATGTACTCGCTACAGTTGGTTTGAACGATTTCAAAATGTTTAGGTTAATGGATGGGATTTTAGTGGCCGATGACCTTGGTTTGTCGTCTGTTCTCGTATTTTGTTTTATTTTATGCCATGTTTTTTTTATCGTAGCCCTAAATAAGATGTAGTAGTATGGTCTTATGAAAATGATTAACATGTATTGTATTGTTTCAGGGACTCAGAACATAACACATAAATCTCGTTCTGCTAAACAGTGATGCTCGCAAAGACGAAGGCGCGTGGTCGCAGAAGACGCTACGGGCGTCAGGGATCATGCACCATACTCTCGTTACTCTATCCTTGAGAAGTGACCAGATTGAGAGTGCAATAATGCATCACGGCTCAAGCTCGGAGCAGAAAGAACCTTCTGACCTTTCCCCTTGCCCCGCTTAGGATGGGACAAGCAATTTGATTATCCCCAAAGAGGACACAAAACCTAAACATAAGTGACATTTAGACAATGACTGCAATGTTGGCAATGTGGCTGGGCAACTGGCTTCCGCACAAAGTGTCGCGGTGGGTTCGATTCCCGCACAGAACAACTCTCTAAGTGATCCACAAACTGGTGTTCCGGGTCTGGATGTTTTGTGTTTGTGAACGTTTTGTTAAATCATACAAAATGCTTTCAAAATATGTAAACGTCTGGCCATCATATCAAACTACTTAATATTTTGTCATATTGTCGTGACGACTTATTTCATAACTAAAAACAAAATAAAAAGAACTTGATATCATATATACAGCTTACCCTTACCTATAGACATGACATATCAAACATTACACAGAAAATTCGTATTTCGGGTGGCACAGACAGGGCTGTCAATCAGTCGCTTATGTTAACAACAGAATTCGATAGAACATGTAGCCTCTGGCCAAACTTGTATTCGTATCGTTGTTTGTATTATTGCGATTACTATCCAATGATATTACGTTTCGATGACACGCATGTCATTATCATATTATGACGTCTTTTTTAACTTTACGATTCGTTCGTTGATTGGTTTTTAAGGGTAAGAATTGTACAAGTTACTGAATCGAAGGTACCTATACTATGAACGATATAATATGTGTTATACCTACTCGTACACACACGATATGCAAAAACAAAGATGATAGTGCAAGAAAAAAGAAAAAAATAATGAAGAAAGTTGTGTAACAAAAATTACAATAAAATCATGATTCATGATACTAAAGAGTCATGCTGGGCCGCTTTGGCCATGTGAATGTTAATCTCACGAAGGCCCAATCCATCCCCTCTCATTTTACTAATCCGCTTCTGATCTTTAATCCTAAATTCCTTCCAAAATGCCAGCAATGCACATGGAGCTCCTCTGGTGTTGCAATTGTCAATAGGCGATGCCAAATGCTCCCTTCAAAAATGCCAATTTTCAACTATCTGTTGACCATTTTCCCTCTTAAAGACCGCTCTAGTAGAGAAACTCTTTATAAAACAAAACAATTTTTCTCTTAAGCATTCATTTTTCTCATCATTACGATAATGATGTCCAATAAATTCTACCCACTCACATATTATTTCAACATAATTGCATATAAAAAATAATAAAAAAAAAACACTGCAATACTTAAACAGGGATCGCAAAAGAGTTAAAAAAAGCAGTAAAAAGCCACTCGTGAATGTAAAACGTTGAAATAAAAGCAAAAGTGTTGAGAGACAGAAAGAATAATGATCGCATGATAACGACTGTGTCTTTCAGCTATTCAGTTACAGCTTAATGGTGCAATACGATGAATACTATTCAGATTATGTAGGCTTTTATGTCCTCTTTATTATGTTCTGGGAATTAAATAGAACGTGTTAATAGTAGAACATCCTTTGTAAATGATGTGACAGATTTGATTTGGTATATCCTAATCGCTGCTTAGTATAAAATAATATCGCTTTCTGTGTCCCTATATATTATCTATGTAAGCCTAAAACTACGAATTTAGATGCTGTTTTTTAATAGATAGAGTGATTGGAAGAGATCGGTTTATATGTATTAGTTAGTATTAGTCTGGCCCTCTTGCAAAGATGGAGCGCGTCGCTAGTGATATTATATACGTGAAAGTTTATGATCAGGGTGGCTGTTTGTTACTCTTTTACGAAAAAAGTACCGAATAGATTTTAAAGAGAATTGCCACAGAGATAGATTTTTGTTTGGAATAACACATACTTTTTATACGGACAGCTGCGCTAGGAAACTGCTTGTAGAAGTTAGTGAGACATAATTTTAGACATCACGCGTCACATACACATATTTATATTTTTTGTGAACGTTATTACTCCTAGTTGAAGATAATTGACGTAACATACCGTTTTTTGCTACTAATGACATGAAATATGTAGAAATATAAGCCTTCTAAGTTCCAAAGCATAATTAGGCGGAAATGTAACTGAATATTTGTAGCAAAGTTAATGTTGATTGTTCGAAATAGACAAAGACTGTACCGAGGAACTGTGAGGAGCAGTGTATAATGTTTATTGGCGCCCTCTAGCGGTGCGGTACGTAAATATTGTGGTGCTGTGCCGTGCGGTGCATTCCCACTAACTGCTCATTCAGCGGTCACTAAGGAGCGGTTGCCAAGGAGAGTTGACTACTGGAGGAGGAGACTTTGAAAAAAAGGTGATCGTCTGCGCAGTATATTTAGTAGCTTCTGGCAGATGTTTCGCCCGCGTTTACCGGATACATACACAAGTAAATGATTTTTTGTTGACTCGTTAGCAAACGGTCTCTTGGACGGATGGTAGAGCAATCAGTGCTGCGCTAGGTGGAATGCTACGCAGTTTGTCGAGGTATCAACGGGTCAGAAAATTGTATTTTATCATATAAACTAGTGCTTGACTGCAATTCCACCTGATGGTTAGCAGTGATGCAATCGTTGATGCCCACTAGTTTATTAGGAGCGTTTTCTCTAGCCTTGGTATTGCAGGTAAGTTAAGCCTTACTATTTGTTGCCTTATCTAGTTTTTAGTATCTTAGGGCTCGGTGTTTAGTGGACAGAAGAGGCAGACATGAAGACAATTAAACCGTTCGCGTTGCTACAATACTAAACTGAGCACTACTTGTCCTCTGTGCTACACAAACATGTTTATTTTATTTCTACGTTAGAGTTTAAAGTTTAGTAATTGATCGTTTGTTTTTAAGACCTAAATTGGCTTGTCCAGGGACATTTTCGTTGGTAACATGGATCGCTAGTAATTGATTAGCAGTTACTAGCGATCATATAGAGTCTCAGGGTTGGATTCTAGATTGGCCAAAATAATATTAAGTCAACCCTATCACGACATCTTAAGACATTTTCAGATTTTTGAAAATTATGTAAGTAGTCTAATGAAGAGAAATGTGCCTTAGGATTAAAGTTTAAGATCGAATTTATATTAAACATTTTATAACATTACCGAGTAGATTTCTAAATTTAAAATGGACTTTGTCATGTTATGCAGTCACATTTTTTATGGCAGGTCATAACTGGATTTTTCTAGCTCACTGAACTGTAGTGTTATGAAAAGCGTGCCACTTATCCCTGACATCGCTTCGAGATTCATTACCAGTACTCCTCTGATTGTTTACCGTCAGATTTATTTACAAAATAACTCTAACGAAGTTGGCACAAGATGTTAAGCTTTGCTGGTCGTTTCTAGCTTCAGTTTACCTGTAATAAATAACAATGTTAAGATAAATAATTGTTGTAAATACCGGGGGAGCATTGGAACTTGTAGCTTTAACTAGTTTAGACTTAGCGTATGTAGCTCGGAAATGGTTTGAAACAATATAAAATATGGCGTCACACATTAGTTTAGGGAGGAAAATAACGCCTGAAAGAGCCAATAGACCACCACAGACGGTACCCGGCCCTATAGAGCTGATGTTCAGCCGGGGTTGCGGGTTAAGCGCAATGAGTCACTGCGACCTCGGCCCAGAACAGGAGAAGGAACGGGGGGGGGGGTTTAGCCAGTAAGAGTCTGACACTCTCTCTCGCTTTACCCTGGGCGGGAGAAGTCATTTGATGATTTTCCCCTGACAAAGAAAGGGAGGAAAATAAAAAAAAAAAATTTCTGCAACCCAGAGTGGACAGACAGTGTCAGGTTCTTATTAGCTAAAAATAATCTTATTTCTTTTTCAGGATATATATATTATGATAAAAAACCGTAGTAGCCTATGTCCTGTTCCAGAGTGCATCCTATGCCTGTGCCAAATTTCATCCAGATCAGTCCCACCGTTTTGGCGTGATTGGGTAACAAACATCCAAACATCCAAACAGCGTAACTTTCGCATTTATAATATCAGTAAGATTAGTAAGTTTTACTACCCAAACAATAACAGTTTATACACAAGACCCGTTGGTTCATAACGATAATAAAATAAATTACAGACGCCACACAGAGACCGATGCGGTTCGTAACCAGCTTTGCGGTACAAATCTACTAATGATTATGAATCGTTCAATACAAAACAGCTAAATTAGTTTCATCTATTTAATTAGATTTACAAAGCATAATGTTTCCCTGGAACACAAGATGAAAATAATGGTTAGAAGAGTCGTGTGATTTTTGGCAATTGAATTTTTAATAGTAACTCTGAATTTAGACTTGTGATTGCGATCTCTCACGTCTCACACGTGACCGTGATTGCTCTTATCGTAACGTATATGCTAGCAAGAAAAAATATTAATTAGTCTATTAGTAAGGAAAATACGAGGGACGTGTCTCCACCAGAGTGATATCAAGACCTTATAGAAAAAAAGCATTTTTTTTTTATGGTATAATTCGGCAAACGTACAGACGGATTACCTGATGGTAAGCAATCGGCGCCACCCATAGACACCCGCAACACCAAAGGAGTTACGAGTGCGTTGCCGGCCTTTTGGGGATAGAGGTTGCGGATATAAGGATCGGGAAAGGATAAGGGAAGGGAAGGGATTGGGCCTCCGGGAACCTCACTCACACGGCGAAACACAACACTGTGGGTTGTTTCACGGCGGTATTCTGTGAGGCCGTGATATCACTTCGGTCGAGCCGACCCATTCGTGCCGAAGCTTGACTCTGGCATACTTAGAAATTTTATAAAGTTGTGTTTTGCCATATGAGTGAGGTTACCGGAGGCCCAATCCTTGCCGCAACCTCGGAGTTTTACACTTACTTAAAAAATACATGCGCACTGTTTATTCAGAAATACTTGAATCTTAATATGATCTGACATAGTTCCTCTCCAACGTAATAATATACTGTACCTTGCAGTAAGGTGGTGAACAACCAGCAATAACGTAATGGCCGCAAAGATTACAGGCACGTCGCAACATGTTGCGCTCACGTGATTTACAGCGCGGACAACATTGTTCACTTAAATTGTAAACTGCTTCTGTTTGAGGGAGCATGTTCTTTAATATTTTTTTCTTACGTTATAGTTCAGTATTTAAGTGAATAGTGGGCCGTATGACGTTAATAAGAACCTTAAGGAAAATTAGTTAGGTATTTCTTGTAGATAGTTATACATATATTTTTGTACATAAACACAGTATTTTTTTGAGGCAAACTTCAATATGTAGCGGGAAAAACGACCTCATTAAATGATGAGGAAAAATGAATCACTGTTTTTTTTAAATTTCAGATACCTACATTACTAAGATTGGATAAAGTAACACCTATTAATTATATGTATTTTGTATTCCATTGATTACCTAAAAACATAATTGCTAATTTTAAAGAAAACACGCACTTTATATTGGAAAAATGGCAATGAAAAGATCCCACATTCATTCATTCATTCATTCATTCATCGGTTCTTCGAATTGATTATTTGAAAAAAGAAAACATTCTGAATGAACCTCCTTCACACGAAAACCCAATAATACCTAGTGGTAAGTTTAATTAAAAGGTCTCTACATGCAAGTACGTCATAATTGCTATAAGTACTTGCACATAAAAGCGGGTTTTAAGATTTTTTTACGATAAAGCTGTGTACACAAAGTCGAGGGGCGGCCGGAGCGTGAATAGGATTGCATTGTGCGAGTACTAATTGCGGTTTTTAAGCGGTAGTACCGTATGAGGCCAATTATGTGCGCCACGCTTTATATTTGGACGTAGCTCAGACCGAAGTAATACAAATCATGATTATAATATATAATGATTTTCATTTTTTTTTTGTAAGCTTCTATTTAATTTGAATGTTGGTGAAGTGGAACCTTGTATTTTGATCTGGGCTTTAGGTATATTTATAGACACGTTCGGTCTGATTTCAAAACAAGGTTTTTCTTTAGTCTAAGTCTAAACCATTGACTAAATTTTTGTATTTCGAATACGGTAGTTTCCAACTAGTCAAATTGAATACTTTTATCCAAACGTCAAAAACGATACTTTTCTATGAAATTTGTATGAAAAACTGAGTTATGACATGACGTCAGAACATTTTTGCGCCAAAAAGCCTACATTTTTCTTAATAATTAGCTAAAACAATTTAAAATTTAGTGGATCGATCGATCGATGAATAAAATTATAGTTATTTTTCATTATTTTTTTATATTGAAATGTCGAATTAATTTATTTTTGACCTAGGAAACTGCCCAATTGAAGGTAGGTGAGAATATGATTCAAAATTCAAAACCTGATCTAATGGTTTAAACCTAAACTAAAGATAAATTATATTATAAATTTTTGTAATTGGTATATAGCGTGCTTTTGTTATACAATACCTAAAATGTTTTAAAGTGTTAAGGATTGGGATTATCGGTTCTCCTCATAATAATTGTTTTTTAAAAGTCAAATCAAATTCTTTATTTCAAGTAGACCACAAAAGGCGCTTTTGAACGTCAAGCAAAAAAGATATCATAAGGTTTAACTTAATATGTGTCAGTCTGTCCGTCTGTCCTCTAGTGAAGCTTTTTGCTCGTTTCAAAGTGTAGATTCCTATGAAGAAGAACGAGCAAGAAACTCCATGGTTACTCTTTTTCAATCACTTTTTACAATGCTTTTGCTTTGCTTACTTTTTACAAAGATTTAAATTTTTTTTTTATATTATCATTAAAATTAGTGTGCTGGTGTTAAAATTAGTCTCTGATTTATATTTTAAGAAGAAACGCTTTCTAATAAGATTTTTTCATAGTAATTCTAAAAGAAAAGATTGTGCTAGGAAAACTCGAGTTTCTTTTTTAATCTTTCTCAATGTTAGACATAGGTTTTAAACCCAGGTTGAACGATTTCCAATCTGTTTGAATTATTCATTATTCAGTCTTAAGTCAGACTAATTAGGTTTTAAATAAAAAGAAGTTAATCTAATCTTAAAATTAATAAATCACGAGTTTCAACTAATTTTATATTAATAGAGTTAAGTATAGTTAAGTTTAATCAAAATAGTATTAAGATTTTCGTAATTACTAAGTTGGTTATAAAAACATAAACCATTCTGTCTAGTGAGTTATTAATGCATAAAATAATTTTTAATAATTATACTAACATAGATAAAAGAACTAATGGACCACTATACGATACGAATTTAAAACATAATATTTATTATGTATTCTGTTCATAATACGTTTTCTTGGAAAACGATTTCAATAACAGTAGGTAGTATGATTGTAATTATTTGTTCAAATGATTTTATTATATTTAAAATATTGTAAAGTAATAAATAATATGTAGGTATTTTTTAATCCTTTACCTTAATTCCTAGCGTCAAGGTTTGAAACCAGAGAAATAACTATATTAATTTATTAAGTCATAATCTCTTTCAAAGTTTATTTTGATACCACTGAAATAGCACGAAGAAATTCGTCATGCAGAAGTATGAACTTTTTTGAGGTAAGTAATCCCATTTCTTCTCCTGTCTGGCTTAGGTGGGAGGAAGAGTCTGTTTCTTTCCTTTATCCAACCCGGAGTCGTGGTATATTAAAGCGCTTGCATCCGCATTCCCGGCTGAACATCGAGCCCCAGCTATGGTGGTGTAAGAGCTCTTTAATAAAATTCTAATTCTCTAATATAATTTCTAATTCTCAAAGTCAAATCATTACTTACCTATTTAAAATAGACCACAAAGCAACTTTCGAAGGTCAAGCAAAAAAAAAAAATTATTTCAATAGTTTTAACTTAACCGATTTATGTATTTTTTTATAATCGCAAATCGTGGCAGTCAATGCTCTTCCTTCTCCGCGTGAAAAGTTGCTTTTCCACAGCAGTGGACACTAATGGGCTGATGATGCAAACATATTTTAAAAACAATATACGACAAATTAATTTGCTACACGTCGGTGTAAACGTAGACTATCATTCAGCCTCCATTAGAATAACGGCTGGTATATTAATTCAGGGTTTTTCAAATCCCGCCATTATGCTCTGTAGTGTATGAACACTGCCCTAGGGTTTTCAAAACGACCACATTGAAATGAGTTTTTGTTTTTTTAGACAGAATTTTATGAGTACCTACTTACTTTTATTTTGTGTCTTTTGTAATGATGTGATGCGTCCTTGGCTTATATAATATTATCTATACTAATATTATAAATAGGTAAAATTTTTAAGTTTGTATATATGTAGGGGGTAATCTTTGGAACCGCTGGTCGGATTGCCAAAATTTTCACTGGTAGATAGATATAATGTTCATGAGTGCTATAGACTATAAAACATCACGCTACGATCAAATGGAGCTGATGGAGAAACCGCGCGAGAGTAGCTAGTTTTTTATATAATAGGATGGTAATCAAACAGACGAATCTTCTGATGGTAAGCAATGCCCATGGACACCCTACACCAGTTAAAAGTGCGTTGCCGGCCTTTTTGGTCTAGAGAATTGACAGTTGCAGACTTGAGGGGAAGGGGTAGGATTGGGCCACCCCATGACCTTATCGGGTCGAAGAACCGATAACCGTTGGAGTAAACGTGTTCTAGAGACCACGTCTAGGCAAACGTAGTGTAGGGCGCCCTACAGCTAGGTGGACTGACGACATCCGCAGGGTAACTGGCAGTGGTTGGATGAGATGAGCTGAACATCGAGCTCAGTGGCATGCAATTGGGGTGGCCTATGTGCAGCAATGGATAACATCAGGCTGATGATTATGATGATGATGATCATCATCTCATAAATACGGCGAAACACAACGCAAGGGGTTTTTTCACGCCGATTTCTGTGAGGTTGTAGTATCAGTCCGGTCGATACGGCCTATATTTCATAAAAGACAGGTCCTACCACAAAAAAAGAAAATTGATTTTTCATAAGTCATATTATAAATAAAAAAAACACTAAATCCAATATCATAATTTTCCCAACAACTAAACATACATAAGTATTATATAGGTACATATGTGATTTACATAACCTATTCAGAAAATAGCGTCACACAGAAATCAAAGATCACAGAACTCATTCGCAAAACATCCCAACCATCAACGCCTAGTAGACTGGAAAACTATAAACTATAGACAGTGTTCGATAATAATAAATTGAATGACAGACAGACGCAGTGGCGACCGAGGTAGGAACACATTTCATACATAGCAGTTGTCAATAAGAAATCGTGTTATCACCATGGTTGGTGGAATGTATGGGAACTTGTTTGGAGTGGTTGGTCTAAGTTGTGACTGGTAGCGAAGCGTTTTATAAACGAACTTGATTTTCTTTCCGCTATGTTTTATATATATATGTCACCGGAAAATAACAAGATTCGTAAGTTTATCAATTTACTAGGAAGTTTATAAACTTTCGTAAGATTCTAAACGGGAGATAAATTGTAATATTTTACGTCCGTATTTTCGTAAATTGATAAACTTACTTAACTCACTCGTAAAAATATAATAAGTAAGCAGTAACCAAACGCTACGCGCGATCTGATTGGTTGGCTGTCACGTGTCACTTCTCCTATTATTCCAAAGTCTATAAATCTTACGAATAGATATTCGTTAGTTTATAAATTTACCGTATGACGTCGGAAATTGATAAATTTACGAAAATGTGGACGTAAAATATTACAATTTATCTCCCGTTTAGAATCTTACGAAAGTTTATAAACTTCCTAGTAAATTGATAAACTTACGGATCTTGTTATTTTCCGGTGACATATATATATCTGTTTCTATATTTTTAAGTCAACGGAATCTGTGTAATTGCTAAAGACGAAATAATTTGGTAACACTCAAAAAGTGTAAAGTTTTTTTCGGTGATAAAGGAGTATTACCTGGTGGTAAGCAATTAGCGTCGCCTAAAGACACCTGCAAAAACAGGGGAGTTGCGAGTGCTTTGCCGATCCTTCGGAGATTTCAGTTTTGGTCATTTAGGGATTGCAGAGGGATTGAGGGAAGGAAAGGATAGGATACAAGACGAACGATAACGCTATGGTAGTCCCATGCCAGTTTTGTGGTATCATTCCGATCCAATTGTACGAAAGCATGGTTGCTCCACACTGTCGAGATGTAATTTCAGAATAAATTATGTAAGAGCCCCAAAATCTTACAACACGAACCCAAACGGTCACAATAAAAACTTTTTCGTATAAATAAATAAATAATTGAACAGCATCGTTTGCGCAAAGTCGTAGAAAGGGCGATTTATATTAAGTTTAATTTGATGTCTTGTGGCGTTAATTATTCGGTTGAAAATTCAGCATCACGACAGGTTTTAAGTGACAGTGCGGTCGCGCGCTCTCAAAATTAGTCTGTGATGATATTTGAAATGTAACAATTACACAATTACAAATTATAGGTACTTTCTATGATTATTCAGACGCCACTGACGTACAGTGAAGGGAAAATTCGCGAGGAAGCCTGGAATTAATCATTTATAGAGCCATAGCAAGCGTGCTGAATAATGCTTTACCTTCTTCGTGTGAGAAGAAATCACACAGAAAGAAGATGATCAAACCAAAAGTCCTCTTTTGGTTTGATCTTGCTTGTTAGCTTGTTAACCAATAAGACTAATGAAATGACAGGCTTGTAGGTAATTACATATATTCAGTATTTTTAAACATCTGGGCACAAATGAAACTTTAATAATGTTTTATGCAACACAAGTCACTCCCGAGCGAGTTAACTCAATACATTGGAGCAATGTTGCAAAGCATTGGTCATAGTGTCATCTTATAAACCTATAGCTAGCATTCCTCGATGAATTGATTATGCAACAAAGCTAGTTGTTCAATTCGAACTTAGTATTCCCGGAGATTAACGCGTTCAGGCAAACCAACCATTCAAATTTATAATATTTAAACTATTCAAATTTATAATATTTAAATAGATAAAAAAATCTTAGTAAAAATGTTTTAAAGAATTATTAAAATTGGTAATATATTGAAAAAAATGAATGGAGGAAGATATCACGGGTAAAAAGCATTAGAAAATTTTTTGCAACTCAGTCCAAGATTGTGTTGTGTTTTTATGTACTAGTCTTTTGATAAGTTATGATTATAGTTATGTAGTTGTATATGAAAGTATCTAAACACGCTTAATAATAGCCAATAAACATGACATTGTATATTTTAAACAGTCTGGCACTCACACCGTAGTTGTTGTCGCAGTTTTGTGTCATTCTATTCGTCCCTCGGGCGAAATTGTTCGGTGTAGCTGTGGTCGTACTTTATCGCACAATCTACATTTTGTTTATTTTGAATTAAAATGTCTCTTTTACTGAAATGTTTGTGTGATATTTATGTTTCAAATATTACAATTTATATTTGAATATTTAATATAAACGTAGAAGGATGTGTATACTAAATTGTGTATTAGTGAAATAGTAGTAGTAAAATAATACAGTTAATATGATAAATAAATGAAAAAGAGTATAAAAAATGATTTTTAAAAAGAGTAATAACGGAGTTTCTTGCGCGTTCTTCTCCATTCGAATCTACAATCTCGCCCACGTGGTATATTGTTAAAAATTAGCCTATGTTTTATTTCGACGTGTATCTTATGCCGCTGCCAAATTTCATCCACATCCGTGTGTTTTTTTTTTATGGAATAGGTGGCAAACGAGCAGACGGATCACCTGATGGTAAGCGATCGGCGCCGCCCATGGACATACGCAACACCAGAGGAGTCACAGGTGCGTTGCCGGCCTTTTAAGAAGGAATACGCTCGTTTCTTGAAGGTTTGACGGTCGTATCGGGTCGGGAATACCGCCGCCCTAAGATCATGTTTTTACGTGATTGAGTAACAAACATCCAAATATCGTAATTTTCGCATTTATAATATTAGTAAGATAGGTAGTCATACTCCGATATTTGAAAATGCCAAACTGAATAAAACCTCACCTCATTTCCATCACACTTACAATAACATAAAACACAGACAGTTTCCATTCCACGATCCTGTCGACCATCTTAAAAATGAGATTACAAAAATTATTTCCAGTTTAAACAAGTCTAACAAATCCGCGGTCGCGATGTATTTTTATATCTCTCTTAGAGGTGACGAGGCGGCATCTTCATGCCTCTAATAGAGTAATTGAGTTGACAGTAAAAGTTATGAAGAGAGCGGCGTCGTGGCGTCGCCTTGCCGGATATCAGACCTCTCCCCACTTTTCTTTAACTCACCCCCTCTCTCTGTGGATACGGGCGTACTGACAGCAAATAAGTTTAGCTTTATTTGCATTTTCTGTTGGACGGAATTTAGTTTGGTAACTATTAAATTGTGTATTTGTTAGGGATGGGATTTGAATCTCGTTTGATAGTGCTGTTTGTTATATCGAGTTAGTGATTCGATTTGATTTGTGCGATGTATGGCTAGTGGTTGTTTGTCTTTAATTTTGAGAGATTTTTTTGTTTGAAGTTTTTCTACTGCTTTACTCTTAATCGCTTATGTACAGATAGTTTAATTATAAAAATACGCGTATTTGGATGTAATTTACGTTTGGGAATAAAACCTTTGACATTCCTCTTAACTGCTTAGTGACTAGACCATCACGCGTTAAATTAACACCGCCTCTTCACGTATTAGTTTTTCGTCCTTATCGGAGGTCGGGGATCTCCAGATCATCTCTCGATCCATAAGCGCGGGTCTACGAACTTCATCATCATCAGGTCATCAGACCTGATTCATTAGTCCAGCACAGATGGATTCAACTGCTCTACCACGCATACTGTGGCCGACAGATATGAGGCAGTTTGCCCTAGCGGTGATAGAGTGCAATGTCTAGCAGGGGTTGTGGGTGCTAATGCAATGATCTACCGCAGCCCAATTCGGAGCAGGTATTTAGTAAGTGATGACAGTAATCGAACAGGTGGAGTAAGAACCAGGTTGGTATTTGGTGAGTGATGACAGTAATGGGTTTTTTATTGGGGAAAAGTATTTCAATGATTTTATATATTAACCATAAATGTACCGTATGTATAGTCACTATGTACCAGATTAATTTTAATATCGAATTTTGTCAATTTGTTTGAACTAAGTGCTACTTCCAGTGTGATTTACCATCAGACATATAATCACAAAATTTAAAATAAGAACAAAATCACACGTAAAATAATAAATTAATTAGCAACAAAATTGTTCTGCAAGCAGTACTTGTACAGAACTCATTCTAAAGATCTTCCGATGAACTCTGAATAAAACTTATTCGGTGGCAAGTGAGGCAGTCATTTATTTTTATTCGGTCACTATTGTTTAGTCATCTCTCATCCCTACTCTTGTAATGTTGCTTTTGACTTTCTATACTTACCCTCTTACGTAATTTATTTGATACTTTTTGCTCTTATTGCGATCACTGAAAGTTTTGCTGTTCGTGTATTAATGGTAGTTTGTCTATAAATAATACAAAAGACTAAGTAAGTGAGTGACCTTCAAAAGTGGAGCTAGAGGATAGTGGTGCTATGTAAATTTATCTGAATTCGGGAGAAACTTACGTAACAATTTTTGAAGTCTATTTTAAAGAATAATGGGCGTAGATAGAGACTGTCCTCTGAATTTGTTTCGCCATAACTTCTCAGAGTAGTCAGATAGGAAATACCGGCTTCATCTAGTTTTTTACATATAATTTTGACGTTGAAAAGTGCTGTTTTATGGCCTATTTATAAAAAAAAATATTCATTGTTTCATTGACAAATTAACCTAATACACAACATAATTGTTGTAAAGACAACATCCATTGCATTATATTTTTAAATTAATTTTCTTCATACTCTATAAAAACCTGAACCTCAATAAATAAAAAAGCAAAATATACATTAGGTCTTTCGTTCTTTGAGCAAAGTCAGGCCACAAGCTTGTTAAGAGAAACATTATAAAATTCCTTCGATAAAACGGCTACTTAAAGGCTATTTTATTGAAAATTGGTTATTTTTCTATTTTTCTTTAAGACTTGGCAACATCAAAGTAAAAACGAGCTCTTAGTGATAAGCTTCCAGTTAGTTAACTTTGTTTGTTGAAAAATCTAAGAAATATGGAATTTTAGTTCTAAATTTTGAACTTGAATGCAGTTGCGTTAGCGTTTTGGCAAGATTTTGTTACAACAAAATGTGTGCTCAAGGTCAGAATCTCGGTCTTACGTCTTTTGCTGCAAAAAAATTGTGAATGGGCCATAATTCATTTTCAAATCGTGTCGTGTTTTATTTGTTGGGTGGAGCGAGAGAGCACTTTTTTGCTTTACGTTCAAAAGTGCCCACTGTGGCCTAATTGCAATAAATGATTTTGACTTTGACTTTCCCGTGCCCATACCTGCCTGTAGCCGAGGTTGCGGTATACTATTGTGCTTGACCCGGAACTCTGAACAATAATGAAATAAAATAAGTCTTTTCGATTACTGCGACTACTCAAAAAAGTTTTTAGGTTGACGGCAATTCGTATTTTTTATTAATATGATACTTTATTTGACATAATATTACACAACATAATATAAAATGAACTGAAAATAACAGTCTAATTTGCATGAAAGAATTCATTTGTATCGATGACATAATGAGAAGTACTTAGAAGCATGACAATTTTGCCACGTTGAACAACAAGCTTAAAAAGGCAATGAAATTAAATAAGTAATAATAATTGATGATATATTATCCATTAAGACCATTTACGTCGTACTGATTTTCGATGTCTATTTGGTTATTGAAAAAGAGTTTAGGAAGCCAGGATCCTATTTTATTTATGTATCTATACAAACAAAAAATATCTATTAACTACAAGATTAAAGAATACTATGTCGAGTTGCGGCTCAAATGCGATAATAATATATCGCAGCTCCGGCTTGGAGCAGGAGAAGGAACGGAGTAGTTATTAGTCAATTTTAAACCTACACTCCCTCCACCCAGGGCGAGAAAAAATCCATTTCTCCCTTAAAAAGACTTTGATATGTAGCAAATGAGTACCAAGTTTTACCTAAATCGATTTAGTAGTGTAGGATGATTTTTGACGAGAGAGTTTGTTTGACCCGTTCATCATAAAAGCTTTTTAAACTATAATTAAAACCTATCCAGCATACCCTTTAGGTAAATCATCCTCTACATTCATCGTTTGATCTTCCTTTGCTCACAAGTAGCTGTTAATTGCTAATCAAGGCTATTAATGGTTCATCGATATACAGAGCAGCCACACGTGACTAAATACAATTAGCTCGTCATTATACACTGAGAATAGTGATGCAGTGTTTACTAGAGATATTGTGTTGTGTTTGAGATTACTCGGCTGTTTTTGAGTTCATTGAGTTTTGAATGAAATGCCTTGGCAACAACAGTTTTTGGCTACATTAAATATTTTATGCGCACTGTTACAGCTTACTATATTAGATCGTCATTAATTAATTTAAATGTCTTTCATTCATATGATGTAGTTAAAGACTATGCCAAGGATTACACGAGCTAAAGGTAAGTAATTAATAAAATATAACCAACATTAATAGAACGTCGAGAATGCATTAACATAAATCCCGTTCTGTAGATCTAAAATCCATTAATAATAAAAAGGATGCTTTATCGTCGCCCACAGTAATAACCCCCTGTACGCTGCAGTACAACCATTATACTTTCTGAGCTCAGAACCGTCCAATTCTTTTCTAAATTAATGCCTAAGGAAAAAATAGCTGGCCCAAAAGACAGTCCATATAACACGCTGGGACATTTTATCACCTATTTCCTTTACTAAATAGGGTCCCCCGGTACTTTAGTGGTACGATATTTATATTCCCGATATAAAAAGGCGGGAGATTTCGAACCAGTACCTGCTTTGCGTCGGTCTCCACTAATGAAACACCATTTATCATTCTGACTGCCAAATAAAAGCTTGGAATAAGGGCGTGGCCTAAGTTATGGGAGGTAGCGATAGGAAACGATATCGAGGCTTGCGTAAATTGGTCAGATTTATATCTGCTTTTAGTAAAATAAAATATAGTAATAAATTAAAACTGTTTATGTACTGTATTGTGCTGTAGAATCACGTGTGTCTTGCTGATTATTATATTTTGTAAATAATTGGTGGCTCCTTAATAACCGACGATGTTAAACAGAAAATTCAAAGCAGCTTATATGAAATATCACAAAATTTGCTTCTGAGGGTACTTCTTCGACAGCTGAACAAAGTCCATCGTTGAACCTGGGCCTGTAATATCTATCGTTGAGTAAACAGCTGATGTTGGTTGTGTTTTGATGGAAAACTTGCAGATCTTAAACCTATTACTGACTTCTTTTTGTCTCCAGTATCAGGAAAAAAGGGATTGTCTGTTATTCCGAAATATGATAATAATATGTGTGCCCAACGTAATTAAAACTTGTTCAGTATTTCAAACGTGAAATAATGACAAACATTACTATCCATACTAACAATCTTTAGCGTTTATAATATGTCAGCAGAATTATTTATATAAACAAAAACAAAGCAGCATAAACGTATCACTTTGGACCACACAACAACTAATTAGGAACCGCTAACATTTCTCATCTTGTACCACAACAAGAATTCAGAGTGCTCGCTATAACTTTAATTAGAACTCAGAGGCAAAGAAAACAGTCCAGGAAGGTGGACTTTCATAAAAATTGCTAGATTTCCAAGAAATTTTATCCGTGTGACGTCATTACTGTGAACTGCACGTTAGTTAGCTTCATCAGCTGAAATAGTGAAGGGTCATTATGCTCGATCCAAATCTTGAAGTGAAATAATTGTTTCAGTACATTAAATCGCAGTTACTACTAACCTTTTTTTTCTCTCAGGGTAAAATCATCAAATGACTTCTTCCACCTAGGGTAAGGCGAGAGAGTGTCAAACTCTTACTGACTAAGGACCCCCTGTTCCTTCGCCTGCTTTAGGTCGAGGCCGAGGTGCCACATTGCTCCTATCTCGCCCAAGGCTGAATATCAGCCCTGTAGGGTCTTCATCTTGTTATGTGTAGTTTATTTTTAATTTTTAATATGCTTTCATATAAGTAATTAGTACTACACCCAATACACGCAAAAATCACTAACTGATAACTTGTACTATTTTTACAGGTTTGAACAGAAAGCTGATTGTAAATTGTAGCTACGGACAAGATTTCATGTTTGTAGAGTTTCGAGCCAGTAAGTGTTTCTATTTTTATTAAGTAAACATTTTTGTCATCTGCCCTGGAATTTGGCAAACTTTTACTCAATAAAAATGATCCTAAAGTAAAGGCCGACGATTCTCACTGTAATGGGATTTAATAGGAATACATCCAGCGATGTTACCCTCACCTGTTTTCAGCAGAAGTAGATGGCACTGGAAGATTACATATTAGACTTTACCAGTATTTGATTTTGAATAAAAATATACAAATATGTATAACCGAAACCAAGTCATAAATATCGCATTAAATAAGTAACATTTCTCGTAGCTTGTAATGTATTACCAAAGTTTTCCGACCCCATAATATTTGTCGGGAAAAGTAAACCCTTGTTATAATGCCCCTATTATTGGCAGCTTTCAATATTGGTGGGAGTCACGTGGGCTACACCCGGCGCCCGTAGCGTGACCCAGGATTCGAACCTTGGAACGCATGGAAAAAATAATTTATCAAACGTTGAGAAAGGATCACGTTTGCTCTCCTTAGGGTTAATAATAAATTAGTTTTGTTTTAGTGTAGTTGATTATAACACCGACCACATTTGTGACATAAGGGAATGAGCATAAAAACAGTAATATAATGTACGTTTCATTTACTTCCTGGAAAAAAACATCGTCCAAATCACAGAGCTACCGATTCCGTGGTCAATATTTTCTGAAAAGTTAATGTTTGAAAACTAAATTATTAATTTTTCTGATACATGTTGGAGACCTATGCTAAAAGTGGCAGAGTAATTGGCTTGACAGGAGTGATAGAGGCCTCACAGAAAACCAGCGTCAAAAATTCACAGCGTGGTGTTTCGCCGTCTGAGTTTACCGGCGCCCTAATACTTTTCCTCCTAACATCCCAAGCCAATTGCTTACCATCAGGTAATCCGTATACTCGTTTGCCGATCCGTCACCAAAAAAAAATCCTCAATTGAATAAGATTTTTTTCGAAGACAAGGAATAAGTTGCTTGTGATTTTAACCTCACTGAATCTACTCCGTCGGCCATCATTCATTATACAAAAGAGGCACTAGTTTCTCTAAATAGACTAGCCTTGAAGCTATCCAGCCATTATATACGAGTAAACAAACTTAGTATAAACTGAACAATGGCTGAGCTAGAAACAACATTTCGCAAGAAACCTGCTGATGATGTATTCTCAAACAAAATTTCTTGCATTAAGGCCGAACTAGGATCGAAGAAGAAAGAAGATAGATATGATTTAATGTGATTTCGTTATTGGTATTGGTATCGTGATTTCAAGCTGCAACAGGCTGAGAAATATGGTTCACGTCTGATTTCCATGTCGGCCGACGGCCTGTACTAAGGTGGAGTGTGGTATTGAAAACTCATTCTCTCTAGTTAAAAAACGTATTGCGCAGGACTCATTTTGTAATTGGTTCAAATTGGATATAAAGTTGGATACAAAGTTAATGTTTAAAACTAAAAAAATTCCTTTGCCGAATACATGCAAAGATTTTTTTAAGAAAATAAAAAAAAATATAAAACTAAAAACACAAAGATTATGATAAAAAACACAACACCTTGTGGCGACTGTACATTATGCAGACTATACAGCGCTATCACTTATTTAATACAATATGATGTTTAATACTCCTAGCACCATCTATTAGAGCGCTGGAATAAGTGAGAGAGTGAGTGTTCCTTCCAATTATTAAATGTTATCTAGTTATCTCATTCAATCTCTATTTAAATATTCATTCTCTGGAGTACTCACTCACTCTCCCATTTTGCTCCCCGCTCGCTCTACTGTGAGGTTCGACTTCCATGTTCTTCGGCCAAGTTTTGTTATATTAAATATTGTGCCTAGCAACAACTGTATTAAAGAATAAAGTGTATGGTAAATTGTGTAACCATAACCGTGGAGATTTAATATACATATAGAACGAGAAATCCTCTCTTATTTCTCCGCCACCATCGGTTCCAATACCTACAACCTTAAATCAAATAATATTACTGGCATATCAAAAATTTCTATGATCAAGTTCATCCAACAAATCAGTTGATGCCAAAAAAGTAAACTGCAAACTTGTAGCGAAGCAAAAACCACTGATCGGATGTAAACGAGCCTGTCTCATAAATAAAGTTGTGAAAAACTTGAGCCGGGAGCCCAAATATATAGAGATTCATATAGGGAACCATATGATTCATACGGGGACTCCGTGAGCAATCAAAACTTGTGTACGGCTTTCCAAACACGGAAGACATTTTATGTTTGTGATTTTCTGGCCATCTTTTTAGTGACTTTTTTAGGTTCCTTTTTGTTCAATATTAGTTCTAATGGGATTGGCAGTAAATTTCTTTTGCAAAAAGAGAATGAAATAGTAAACTGTATTCTGCAACATACAATGTTGAATACTGACTTTTCTATGATGTTACAGACATTGCATGGATTGACAGTCTTATTCCTTCACGACCTGTGTGAGTATTTTAATGAAAATAAAATATGTACACATATACTTTGCGGTAGAGAAACAAGAGACAATCAACTTATAGTAAATAAAAGCTTAAGAGTATCACTAGCTTTTAGAGAATGATTTTTAAGGACATCACACGGCATAATTTCATCTGCATAGTATATCGGCATAGTACTAAGTAATAATCACAATTTCTGACCATTCAACTAATAAGGTGGTCAGGTAAATGGAGATACAAATTATAACATATTGCATGTAGATAGCCTAGTAGCCTAGGTCACGACCCATAATCCTCATGACACTATGTTACTCGCCCGCTGAACACTAAACCACGTCATCTCACATGTCGGACATAAATATTGTTATGACGTCACGATAACTTGGCAATGGTTTAGCAATTACCTGATGAATGCAATGCGTCTGTGTATGGCATACATTGGGTGCCACCTGAAAATCAGCGTTGAGTATATTCGCTCAACTATGTATATGCTGACGTGGAGGCCCTTTTGGCATGGGCACATGAATATTATTATTTTAACGTTTTAATTTCGTTTTTTTTTCTTTTTTGATAATTTATACCCGTTTTTGTTGTATTATTCATGTGTTGTTTATTATTTTATTATTGTATTTATAAATATCTGAGTTCTTATTATGTATTTTTTATATACTTGTATTTGTGTGCCTATTTGTCGAATACATGTGTTTTCTTTCTTTCTTTCTTTGCATATTATTGTACCAAATGCAGATTGTTTTTCATTATCTTACTAGTTCTAAATAGTAGTAAAAAGCGAAAGTTTTATCTTGCTTTTTTGGCCTAGGTCGACTAACGAACAGGCGGATTACCTGATGGTAAGAACAAGTTCATGGTCACCTCTTGTAAGTTATTGAGAATTTAAGGATAGGGGATTTGAAGATTGGGGGTGGGGGAAAGGATTCCATTTCCCGGGATGTATGCTTGTGACTATTTCATGTAAGAACGACTGACTAGATCATGATAGAAGTTGTTACAGTGATAGATAATAGTCTGCAATAACATACAGGCTACTTTTCATCCGGGTAACGCGGGGTACGCTGCTGGTAGGTCTAATGATTCCATGAAATCAAAATCAAATTTTGGCTATTCAGCATAGGAACTATATACATTTTCCTTTTATGGTAAAATAAATATAATAATAAATAGACCAATGGTAATAACTATTCAACATACATATCTATTTCAAATACATATGTATCAGTTGAATTTATGATTGAAAAGGTTGGTTGTTAATTTCGCAGTTTGTTGTACTATTTAAAAGTAATTTTACAGTAAATTACACATAATACCAAACTGATATATATTGAAACTAGACTTCAACTGTATTTCAAACAGAATAATTAACCTGTTAAGTCACGACTGAATATACTCGTATAAAAATTCAAACCTACCACATTTTAAATCTACAATATTATTAATGCAAATTAACCTAACTCTAATTATTTCTATTTGATATAAAAGCATATTAAGTCATGCGTTAATAGCTCCTGCTAATGAGTTTTACAATTAAGTACGTCAGCTAAATCACCTTCGTAGTAAAACAGTTTGCTCCGACCTTACTACGGCGTAGTAATGTCGCCGGCGTAGGCTGTCTACGAAGTCATAGTGCAATGCAATCTGTTATTGCCAAAGTTTGTAGTAAATTACTATCAGTATGAGTGAAAGGACGTTTTAACGAGATATTGTAGTTTTGACACGTTGCTGTAGATCTATTGAAAGTTTAATTCGCATTAGCTTGCTGCATATAAATCCAATGTAATAATAATGATTGTTGACATGAGAACCTGAAAAAATTCAAGAAATAAATATATTGAAAGGCGATTTCCAATATCGGATCATGAACTACAAACACAAGTTTCACCTAATGAAGAAAAACAAAGGGTTGTCGAAAAATCGATAATTATAGGATACTTCTTGAAGAAATCGCAAGTGTTACCAAATATTGCTATAAATAAAAACTATAAATAAGACATGAGTAAACATTATAAAAATAAGCCTTTATGAATCACAACATCTATTTATAATCGGCTTTTAATAGATTATAGTAATAAACTTAACCTTTATATCATAATAATTAACACATAACTTGCAAAAATTGTAGTTATATTTATATTACGTGATAAACAAGTACAATTACACACAAAAAGTCAGACAATACACTGAAATTCTACCTCAAACATGATCTGACCTCGTCTTCCCCACTCCTCGGGGAGAAGAGGAGCCTTGCCAACTTCGACACTAGTTTTTCCCTATTCTTGTTTGACCAGTCTATGTATATCTTTTTTTTCTTAACCCGCAGTATAGAAAAAAGTTGATTTATTTTGTATCCTGCGTAGTGGACAGATAAGTTTTGTTTATGGAGCATGTTTGTTGCTGAATAGGCCTAAAAAATAAAATAGAAGAAGCAAGTTGGGAATAGGTTAATATTAGGTAAATTGGTAAGAGTGTTTTTTACTTAAATGATTCGTAAAGTGGCATACTTTACGAATCATCTCGAGTAAATTGTCAACGTTTTGTATAGATATTTTTAACACGAACGCCTTCGCAACTGCTTTTGAAAACAGTCCGGAACAGAAGAAGGAACGTAGTGGCTTTTAGTCAGCAAGAGTTGGGAGTCTTAAACTCGTCCCACTCAAGAAGAAGAAGGAGAAGAGTTACATGACGACGTTCTTTCATCACAAAAAATCAAGGACAAGTAATCTTGTGATCTCTTATTTCGCATACCTATGATGGCATACTAAACTATTGTGACAGAAAACTCTTTGATATCATGACGTCAATGGATGGTTGTCAAACGTTGCCTAGAGATTGTAAATTTCGTCGTGAATTGTCAACACGAGTTGGTGTAATCGGTAAGGCGTGTGGATTACACCACAGAGACCCCGAGTTCGAGTCCCGCCGTAAACATGAAGTTTTTTAGTTGATGGAAGTTTTGTCGAACTTTCTGGAATATTTGAGTGAAAGTAATGAAAAATTAAGGAGCGAGAAGGAGAATAAATAAAAATGAATAACGAAATTATTGGAAGGTTCTGGAGGCATGACGATCAAAAAGAATAACGAAATTGAATGTTCTAGAACCTGACCGGGGGTATATAAGCGGAACTGCGGCTCACCGCTGGCAGTGGAGTTCTAAGTCCAAAGCGATTCGGAAGAAAAGGAAGAAGTGAAAAGAAGAAAAGTGAGTGAAATAGTGAAGTGCAGTCAGTTAAGTGAGTTAAGTCAGCGTGAACAGTGAACAGCAAAGTTGTGTCAGTCGGCCGGACTCTGCTGGAGAGGAACGCCGATAACTTATCCGTATCCGTGGACGCTGTCACTTAAGTGCAATAAAAAGTCTGAAAACCGGTATTTATTAGTGTTTAATTTCATCCAATCCCGTAACCCAAGCCCGCATAGTTAGGAACGTGACGTCAGGCACGTAACATTTGGTGTCAGAAGTGGGATTGGAGAAAAATGCCGCTAGTGCCGCAGGACGTAAGAGGAGTGAGTACCCGTGCTATGTCAGAAGCGCAGCGTGTGAGGGAAGAGGGTGCTGCAGCTCAGACCAGCGATGCAGAAGCCAAGCCTGTGCAGATGGATCTTCTGCTACAGCTGCGGCAAATGATGGCAGAGCAGCTGCGTGAGCTGAAAGAAGATCAAGCGCGCCGCCAAGAAGAGCAAGCGCGCCGCCTAGAACAGCAAGCACGCTGTCAGGCAGAACAGCTGAGGGAGCTGAAAGAAGATCAAGCTCGCCGCCAAGAAGAGCAAGCGCGCCGCCAAGAAGAGCAAGCGCGCCGCTAAGAAGAGCAAGCGCGCCGCCAAGAAGAGCAAGCACGCTGTCAGGCAGAACAGCTGCGGGAGCTGAAAGAAGATCAAGCTCGTCGCCAAGAGGAGCAAGCGCGTCGCTTGGAAGACATGCATAAAGATTTTACGAAGGGACTGCAAAAGGCTGTCAAACGGGTACAAGAAGTGGAGGAAGGGTTAGGCAAGTTGAAACTTCGCGTCATGGCGATAGAGGAGAGACTGGAAGAAGAGATCTCCAAAATCAAGCAGGAAGTGACAAACTCAAGCCCTTTGAAGAGCCGAAGCCGTCTTGCAGCCGTTTTTGACGCCCCAAATGCGGCCTTAAGCGCAACGAAAGGGCTCAAGATTCCCCATTACGACGGAACAACATCCTGGACTGCGTTCAAGCTACAGTTTGAGACACTTATGGAGGCTTATGGTTGGACTCAGAAGGAAGCACAGTCAGCCCTTACCCTGGCCCTCCGTGATCAAGCGCTCTCAGTGCTGGAAGCTATCGGCGCAAGTGGGGATCTCAGCTTTAGTGCCCTCCTCGACGCACTTGAAGCACGTTTTGGAGACAGCCACCTCGAGCACGTGTACAGAGCGCAATTAAAAGAGCGTACTCAGCGTGCTAATGAGAGCCTACAGCAATGGTCCGTGGAAATCGAGAAACTTGTACGTCGAGCTTTCCGGTCGACTCCGTCAATGATTGAAGGCACGCTTCTCCAAGCGTTCATTGACGGTATTCGGGACCCAGAAGTACGAGCTGCTGTTCATCTGGGCCATCACAAGATCATGAAAGAAGCTCTGGCCCATGCATTGGAAGTGGAAGCCGTGCGTGGCAACTCCCGTACCTTACATCTGCGGGAAATGACGACAACGGAGCAGGTACCTCCACGCCGTCGGAACTTCATGTGCTATGGATGTGGAGAGCGTGGGCACATACGGAGCGACTGCCCGAAGAAGATGAACCGCAAGGACGCGGCGGTCTCAACTTCTGACCAGCAGGGAAACTTAAATCCAGCCAGGGCTGCGGGGTGGGCGCCGGCTGGTAGTGGAACAACCCCAACAATCTACATCAAGCAAACCAACGATGGAAATACTCTGGTGATAGACGGTCAAGTAAATGGGAAAAACAGTCAGCTAACATTAGATACTGGAGCTTCAAGGACGGTGATAAATGTTCGGCTGCTCGAGCACAACATCAGGAAACACCTTAAACCAATTGTTGGCCTACAAATGAAATCAGCTACCGGCCAGTGCATACCGATAAGTGGAAAACTGCATGTAACAATCAAAATTGGGGAACGTGTTTATCGACATGAGGTTATTGTGGCCAAAATTCTGGATGACTGCATCCTGGGACTTGACTTCCTGCAAGGGCACCAGTGTAACATCGACTTAAAATCTGGAGTATTACTATGTGGAACTGAGGAAATTCCGATGAAGGGTGGAACCCTGGGAAAAGTTTGCTGTTTAAGAAGAACTGTTCTTGCACCAAAATCACAGACTCTCGTACCAATTGCATTACCTAGGAGGAGGGAAGGAAGTTTACCTCTAAGGTGCGCTGTGATTGATAAATCGGAACACGTAAACTCATGGCTACCGGCGAGAACTGTCGTGGGGTCATCTGATGTCAACTGCATTCCGGTATTCAACTTCAGTGATTCAAAAATTACGATTGAAGAAGGAGAGCCTGTGGGCGTATTGGAAGAAGTGGCCTGGATAAGAAAATGCTCGGAGAATCTTGTGAAGAAGGACAGTACGGGAATAGACTTTGTAACGAAAATCTTAGACGAAAACAAAAGTCTGACAAAAGTGGAGACTATGAAAGCTAGAAATTTACTTCTTCGATTCTCTGATGTGTTTTCAAGAAGCGATGGTGATATTGGCCGAACTGGTTTGGTGAAGCATAAAATAAACACAGGTGATACAATGCCAATTCGTCAAAGGCCCAGACGCATACCATTCGCTCGTGAGA
Source organism: Spodoptera exigua (assembly GCA_902829305.4). Classification (NCBI taxonomy): domain Eukaryota; kingdom Metazoa; phylum Arthropoda; class Insecta; order Lepidoptera; family Noctuidae; genus Spodoptera; species Spodoptera exigua. Next base: position 14,027,022 of record LR824612.2, on the reverse strand, counting down.
AAGAGGTTGAAGAAATGATTGACGATATGAGGAAAAATGACGTGATAGAGCCCTCTTCTAGCCCTTGGTGTTCACCTGTCGTGCTTGTCAAGAAGAAAGATGGTTCAACGAGGTTTTGCGTAGACTATCGACGATTGAATGATGTAACCAAGAAGGATAGCTACCCGTTACCAAGAATCGATGACACACTTGACACACTGAGTGGCATGAAATGGTTTTCAACGCTCGATCTGAAAAGCGGCTATTGGCAGGTGGATTTGGATCCCAAGGACAAGGAAAAGACCGCATTTTCAACTGGGAAGGGACTCTGGCAATTTAAGGTGATGCCATTTGGATTATGCAATGCACCGGCAACCTTTGAGCGTTTGATGGAACAGGTGCTGGCGGGACTGCTGGGCGAAACCTGCCTAGTTTACCTCGATGACATCATCATTGTTGGACGGGATTTTGACGATCATCTAAGGAAATTGGAAAAGGTACTCGATAAGCTGCGTGGAGCAAATTTAAAGTTGAGTCCAAAGAAATGCTCTTTCTTCAAGCGCGAAGTGAATTATCTAGGACATGTTATTTCTGAGAGAGGAATTGAGACTGATCCAGCCAAGACTGCCGCTGTTAAGGAATGGCCAACACCTAAAGACAAAACGCAAGTTCGGGCATTTCTTGGATTGTGCTCGTATTATCGGCGGTTTGTGAAAGGATTCTCGGACATTGCCAAGCCTTTGCATCGATTGACAGAGGAGAAACGTGCCTTTATCTGGGACGAGGATTGTGAGCAAGCCTTTCGAGAACTAAAAGAACGGCTTTGTAACACACCAATTCTCGGATACCCCAGCGCGAAAGGAATATTCGTAGTTGATACGGATGCCAGCAATATTGGAATAGGAGGTGTCCTTTCACAACGCGATGGTGAGCAGGAGAAGGTTATTGCTTACTTCAGCAAGTCACTATCCAAGCCGGAGAAGAATTATTGCGTGACCAGGAGGGAATTGCTGGCCGTAGTCAAAACTCTGCACCATTTCAAGAAGTATTTACTGGGACGGAAATTTTTGATCAGAACTGATCACGCTGCTTTGAAATGGCTGCTTCAGTTTAAGGATCCCGAAGGCCAAGTAGCCAGATGGTTGGAACAACTTCAGGAATTTGACTTTGAAGTCGAACATCGCGGCGGAAGAATTCATGGCAACGCAGATGCATTATCGAGACGCCCATGCGTGGAAGATTGCAAGCATTGTGCCAAGAAGGAAACTGCTTTTCTTAAGGTGATAAGGACTGATACTGTTGACGAGGCATGGGGAGATGATGCGATGAAATTAGAACAGGAAAGAGATGCAGATATCAAACCAATACTGGAGTGGCTACGAAGTGGTAACAAGCCAAGTTGGAGTGACGTCGCCCAATATAGCGCGGTAACGAAAGGTTTATGGGCACAGTGGAAAAGCCTTACGCTGCATAACGGACTTCTGTGCAGGAAATGGGAATCAACAAACGGCAAGGACGAGCATTTGCAATTGGTGGTGCCTCGTTCAAAAATAAGGGATGTATTAAAAGCGTTCCATGATGGATCTTCTGGAGGACATTTGGGAATTAGGAGGACTTTGGTGAAGATCAAGGAGAGGTTTTATTGGTTGCATTGCAAATATGACGTCGAAGATTGGTGCCGGAAATGCACTAGTTGTGCAGCTGTCAAGGGTCCACAAACAAGAAGCAGAGGGGCGATGAAAATCTACAATGTTGGTATTCCTTGAAAATCTACAAGGTTGGTATTCTAAGTCCAAAGCGATTCGGAAGAAAAGGAAGAAGTGAAAAGAAGAAAAGTGAGTGAAATAGTGAAGTACAGTGAAATAGTGAAGTGCAGTCAGTTAAGTGAGTTAAGTCAGCGTGAACAGTGAACAGCAAAGTTGTGTCAGTCGGCCGGACTCTGCTGGAGAGGAACGCCGATAACTTATCCGTATCCGTGGACGCTGTCACTTAAGTGCAATAAAAAGTCTGAAAACCGGTATTAGTGTTTAATTTCATCCAATCCCGTAACCCAAGCCCGCATAGTTAGGAACGTGACGTCAGGCACGTAACACTATCTAAGAAATTACATACAAGTTGAAAAATTATACACATGAGTCAGTTCTTTTCAGTGGGTGAGTGTGGTGAGTTTTCAAACCTGCGCCCTTTGCGTGAGAAGTAAGCTGATCAACCTTCGGGCCACGACGACCAACGTAATAATTGTCCTTATCTCAAGCTTATTCTATAGCAAAAGTTTACAAGACGTTAGACAAAGACATTGTCTCAACTTTATAGTAACTTAGAAGTTTAGACAAATGTTTTACTAATTAGAAATGTTACTAACAAGTCATCCATTGTGTTATTACGTACTTTATTGTTAGAGAAAGCTGCTTACTTGGTATCGCAGTTGTATCTTTATTAACTTAACTTTTGAGTTCAATATTAGATTGCTATGTTGGGGGAAATTATTTTTTGACAAGATTATAATTTGACTTTGCCTTAATACAGTGTCTAGGCGGACGCCTGCTATCTGACGTGGCGGGGTTCAATTTCCGTATGGAGTTATTTCGTAACTGCATGTGATGTGCAATCGCCTGATTTACAAAGTTTTATGATTTTTTTGTAATAAAAAATCAGACAAAAACTTCTTGGGGAGAGAACAAATAATATCACCACCACAGCCATTTGAAGACAGTAAAATATTAAATTAAAACAAAGAAATAATACAAAATGAAGTTTGAACGAAGTTTCCAACTACATCATACATTTTATTTCCACCCGCGTCACTTATCCTAACAACTGTACAATACAATCTTACTGCTCAAGTCCTTTTTCATTTTAATAACCACCTTTGCAACTACCATTCAAAATTCACCTTTACACCACTCACGTAAGAACCAACTCTACCGCAACACAAACTTTGTTTAGCAACAAACTTATGTAATTTTATAGACATTGAAAATTGGTCTTTATAATGTTGAAGTTAAAGTTGAGGGGGTGTGTAAATGTATGTTTGTTGGTTCATAATTTGGTTAGCTACGAGTCGTCACGTTCAGGTTATCGCATCCGTGTCGGAGCATAACAACTGCTTGTAACTTGGACTCTAGTATAAGTGATAGGTATTTGCTCTTTAATAATGGTTGGCTTTATCGGAATATGGGTCATAAAATAACAATGATATATCTAATAAGCCGACGATATGTGGAAGTCTGGACTTTCAAAAGATATTTTGAGTTTATTGATAATAATGACTTTCTCAAGTAACTTAATTGAGAAAAGCTCTTTACCAGTTTTTTATGTGATACGCATCTGATGGTAAGCAATCGACGCCATGTCATGGGGATACCAGAACAGTTGCTAGTTTGTTGCCAGCCTTTTGGGGATTTTGGGGTTGGGGAAGGAGGGGGTTGATTGGGCCTCTGGTGAGCTCACTCATATGGATTCAGCGTGAAAAACAACGCTGTGGTTGTTTTAAGTTTGAAGTCAGATCGGGACTTTTATAGATAACAGTTAGGTCACCGTTTATCCATGTTAGTTAGTTGTTATTTCCAGTAAATTTGTGATGTCTCACCACAGGTATTGCAAAAAATTAGTTGGTTTTAAACCTATTTGAAGATAGATTATACTATTCTATTATGTACGTAGATTATAAAGAAATCAGAAAAAAATTACGCATATTGTACCCAAGATAAGGATACAATATGCGTAATTTTTTACATTATTAATTATGTTGATTTTTTTTTTATGAATTCGAATATGCATAACTTCATCAATTTTGTTCCCATTCTAATAATTTTTCTTTTTTCTAGTTTTATGTGAATGTTTACATACGGTGAGTTATGTGTACATCTGTTTGTTTCTTGTTTCTTTTGTTTCTTGATTAACATGCAAGATTTTTGTCTCAGTTATAAAATTAAAAAAATGTATTACATCAACAATATTATGTATATTGTTGATGAACCTTATTGAATACAAAGATTGTAAAAAATGAACTTAAATATAAACGTAGTACTTTTAAAGATGAAAAATAAAAATATTTTCATACCAATTATCAATATCATTATTTTTTTACGTCTACATTGAAAAATAATATCTACAACTAAAATGATAAAGTTCAAATTTAACAATACTATATATGGCAGTTGACACACGTTTGTAAGAGGTTGTCTGGCGCCGGTTCATTCTAGTCGATCCAGTGTCCATGACAATCGACACTTTATCGGTCAGAGCTCTGCTGTGTCCTTACTTTGTCTGTACACTTAGTGTCTATGTATCCAGTTCTCTATTGCCTTTAAAGTGAACATGAATGTAGGAACGTATGATTTGGAGAATAATAAGACTAACTTGATTGGTTGGTTCCAATTTAAGAGAGGCATAAATAAATCTATGTTTTTCTGCTTTCAGCTCACTCAAAACATTAGGTGTTGCTGGGTCAATTCTGCGGTTTTTTTCAACCTTTAGCTATTATTGATGAATAAGTAATGTATTTTATAAATTATTATGGCCTGAACGTCTACACTGCAATACGATTACAGTCATTATTAGCTTAAAAGTGCAAAGTAAAGGCCTCTTCTCACTGGGATAATGTTTAAGAATAAATCACCATGCTTGCTCAATGCGGATTCAGGTTCAAATTTACAAACTGGTCCATGTTTATTACCAAAATATCACTTGACCGTTTGTCAAAGGTATCTGAATAATATTAGAAAGCACGTACGGTAACTTAGCAAAAGTCTCATTGGTATTTGCTAGGTTTCAAACCCACACTGTATCCATATGCATGAGTAGCTGCCTCTACGACACATATTCACATTTTCAATCACATTCGTAAAAATACCTTAAGGAGTGACGATACGCTACCTTTATCAACTTGATGCTTAAATTTATAGAGTAAAATCATCATTAGCTGAAAGACGTCCACTACTGAACGAAGGCTTGTCCCTTAGTCCTTTCTTCTTATCGAACGACAACTCGCTACTTGCACCCATTGGCTCCCCGTGACTCTGATGATGTCGTCGATCCACCTAGCGAGAGGCCTGCCCACGCTATGTTTTTCAGTCTTTTGTTATAATTCGGTCCTGCCCATGGCCATTTCAGCCTAAAGCCACTATAAACTAAATCAAGCTACTGAATAAAGTGTGGGAAAGCCATGTTTCGGCATGAATGAGTCCGCTTGACCGGAGTGACACGGCCTCACAGAAAACCGTCGTGAAATCACCAGAGCATTGAGTTCCACCGTGTGAGTGAGGTTACCGGAGGCCCAATCTTTTCCCTCTCCTAAACCCAAAATGTCAAAACCCCTAATCCCCAAAAGGTCAGTGACGCACTTGTAACTCCTCCATTGTTGTGTCCATGGACGGCGGCGCTTATTGCTTACTGTCAGGTACGTTCTATCACACTAAAAAAGCAATAACGATACAAAAATCGTATGACATCGTTTCGAGCCGCTTTAGATGCACTTTAACCGACTGCATAATCCAGTAGACATTAAGAGGCAAAAAGTGAATCTTGCCCAAAATGTGAACTAAGTTTACCAAAGGCAAGTTGATGCGTACTTAAGTTCAGATTTATGTTCAGGGAAAATCCAAGTTCTGCGCACTTTGGAAGTTCCCTGACTGCGAACAGGATAAGAGTGCTTATGTATAATATCGGAAGTGGCATATGTTCTGCGGTTACGAGCAACAAATGTGTGAAAAACTTTCTTTAATGTGTTTTCTTTTGGGGGACCTTGTTTATTAGTGTTGGGAGTAAACCCTTTAGACTATGCTGGTCTTGCAACAATAGGTTCAAAGTTCAACGAAACAAACTGAATTGTAGTAAGAAAAAACGTGGTTTGGCTTGCAAAAGCATTTTGTTTGTTTTTTTTTCAGTTCTGGCATTAGATGACTGGTAATCACGTACTAATCTACAAATTGTAAAAAATCTAAAATAAAATAAAATTACATACATATCGAATCCCCAAAAAAGCTTTTAAAATAATTCATCTCAGTAGCAGACATTAAATTGAATACAACCCCTGAGATCCATTCGCAACATTGTTTTTGAACGGCTAATTGAATCTGTCCTTTCACAGACAGACAGACAGACAGACTGCATTTCTGACATATCAATATGAAATGAAAACAAAGTTTCGCCTTTTACTTACCGCAAATTCAATTTGCAAACAAGCGGAACACGATCCGAGCATTTCGTTCGTTTAAAGGGAGCAAAAAATCAATTGCAACCGAAAAGAACTTCGCTCAGTAACTTGAGATCCACATAGGGAGGGAAAAAATATTTTCACAGATTCCTGCCAAATTTAATATCGTCATTTTAGCGAAATGTTCTAAATTAGCATCGACAGCCAGCGCAGATCGGTTTCACCTTCACTCCTAAATTCCAAATTTCATTTCACTTCGATTTTATTGGAAAAGTTAAGCAGTACCTATAAGTTGACATACTCATTGTTTGCATGGACCGACGGCTTTTAGTTATAGTCTGTGACCAATTTTTTACAACTTAATTAGGTACTTTCCATTGAATGTAATACATGCGCATATTTATTAGGAATAAAGTAGTTGCTCTCATTACTAATTGTTGATGATAAGTTGGCTTATTTTTTAAAACTTTAATTTACAATTTTTTGTCAGCACTAAGATTATGCCAGGCGTTAGCACTAAGCTTATGCCGTAGAACTAGGATAAAAGTATCTATCTATATAAATAATCTATCTCTATGTTAAATTTAGATTCGTTCGGTACTTTTTAAATGGTAGACTTAGAAATATCCATGCATCCTTACTTAAACACTGTCGCGTTCATAGCATCAGTAGAATATTAAAATGAGATTAAAAACTCAAAATGGTCAAAATCTAAAATATAGAAAAGATTAGGCGAATGATACGTCAGTGTGTCACAAAAACGTTAAAACAGAGCTCAAATTCCTCTCAGTCGCGTTTCTTTTATTGACTACGAAAGTTTATTAGTGAAATTTCACCTGAGGCCAGCCACCGTGTCGGTGAGCTCAGAAACCAACTTTATTTGCAATTGCAAAGATCACTTTTTACTCAAGCCATCGACCGGGTTATGGAAGTTCAGAAGATTGCTATTTTATTTTTGTTTTATAAACATTTTTAGCGTCTTTGTGTATCAACAAACACAAAGAAACGTGTGGTTTTTGAGGTGTGAAAAGGAACGTGTTATTTGTTACTATGTGGTATGTTGTTAAAAAGCAGCATAATGTGTTAATCAAGGCTATCATATTACATTACATACTAAATTTCCATCAAATAGGTCCAGCCTATTCAGCGTGATAGGATAACAAACATATGTACATCCTTCCCACAAACTGTCACATTTATGATATTAGTAGTAGGATTGTTAACGTTATTATTCATTTTTTTAAACTACTTTATCAATTATCTACGTATTTAATGAAAGGATAAAATTATCTTCCTTTCCATTAAGAGCATTTTGTATAGAGATAATTATGTAAAACTTCACAGTCCATTTGATGACTTACACCAAACTTCGCACTTCGCTTTATACTACTATAGTTGCTCTACTGTCTTAGCATTTGGTCATAATTCTCCCAGTTTACGAGTTTTCAACTGTCCTGAAAGATATTAAACAATGGTTAGGTATCACAATACTACCAATTTACGACGTGGTATTTGATATTGTTATTCTCAGAAGTAGCACGGACGCACTCTGGATGCCATATACATCGAGTTCTATTCCAAACTTGTTCCCGATGTAATTTGTTCAAGGCCAAACATATTTGGTTTCCAAGAAAGCAAAGATGTAGAACCAGCTGTTCACCAATTATGTTGTACGATTATTGGAAATTGTTTTCTTCTTCATATTTCAATGAGCAAAGAGTAGTTTCATTTACCGTACATAATTCTTGTCATTCTGGGCTATATATATGTATATCTATAGTAAATACATATTTAGCAAAAATGCCAAATTCCTGCCAGATTCCTCCAGTAGTTTTTGAGTGAAAGAGTAACAAACGTTTATGATTTTGATATGACAAAAAAACATAAGAAACAAAAATTTACTTTCTGAAAATTTAGTCTAAAGAACTTTTCACTAATAACTCTACAACCACCAAAAACGTCCAGCCCATTAATTGACTAAAAATTAGCATCACCCCATCTCTTTCATCTTAAATATCAAACAAAAACGTTATTGTTTTAGGTCTCGCCGGCCAAGTTTGGCAACTCTTTGGAATTTGAATAATCCATCAAAGACAGCTGTTTGGGTGGGACAAAGTGTCATGTGCGGGCTACTGAGCATTCTGAGCAATTGCCATCTGATGAGGCCCGACATAATATAGCCTTTATGACCTTCTCCCTTATAGGGTCGTTGTCACACTATTTACAATGCATCTCGAAAAAGGGTCGCTATGGAGCTGTATGTTTGTACTTCTGGTGTGAAGTGGGTTGTGTTTTGAATGTAGATTACGTAGTTTGCGTTGAAGTAATGAATGTTGATGTAGGGGTTGATTTAAAGATATTATTTTTAATAAATTACCAATTGAAAGTTACAGGATTCAGTCTCAAATTTCTACGCACTTTTTTTGGAACAATTTTTTGACCTGTAATGGTTGGTAAATAACCCAATGACATCTCTCACTTTGAGTTTGTTATGAGCTAGAGAAAGTTCCTTAACCTCTGTGATATTTCAAATATAAGCAAAGTTTCACGTCATCTATTTACAACACAACATAATGCACAAAATAAAATACTTTCCAAAGCTAATCTTCTTTCCAATTTCTGTAATCAGAGCCCCAGTTTTAAATAGGTTATGTTATTATAAGGCTCAACTGAAAATGTCATCTTGAGAGTCGAGGAGCTTATATTTTAAGACCCTGTAAACTAAATTATAACCGTCATGCTCCACATGACCCATAAAATAAAGCCGCTGTGTACCCCGAAGCGCTTTCAAGCGATATCCATTAAAACAAGAACGCAGTACACTTGGAAGACGTTGGAAGACGTCTAGCTACTTGCAGCGATAAAAACTTGCACAACAACGTTATGAGTTCCCTATCTCATGAAGACTTACCTGCTACGGATTAGTTCACCATGCACTCGCTTTGTTGGTACAGCTACGAATTGGTTCCTTGTTTGAGTTCTCAACTTTCTCAAGAGTCTTATGTACTGGGATATGTAGAAAAGGGTTTCTTCAAAGTATAATTACTTCAGGATGTTAGACGTATTACATAAAACTAGATTTTAGTGAAGTAATCTCCTTGCAATAGATTAAAGAAACAAACGTCTCATGAGAGCTATGCATGCTATTAGACTACTACAAAATCAGATGGGACCTACTAAGGCCGATGTACCGCACTCTCGGCCTGGAGCAGGAAAAGGAAAAGGGTAATTTTTAGTCCATAAGTGTCTGGCACCAGCTCACGTCCCACCCAAAAATAGAGTCATTTGATGACTTTGCCCTCTCAAAAAAAAAAAACCAAATAAAGCTTTGACGTGCAAAAAATGTAATGCAAAAGTTAACTAACACTTTAATTACATACATGTGTGTATATAAGTCTTAGTTTTTAGCTACATAAAACGATATAATTTAAAATAACTTAATAACAATAGTAATTGACGACAGAAATCACCTCCTTACCAGGTCAGCGCATCGGAATCTGAACAAAAATAAAAAGTAGAACTGTCGATGTCTCTAAGCGGTTGTTTTTTTCCTCTATTTATATAACCCGGTATGGACGACCAAGTTTTAGTTTTTCCTCTCGAAAGCTGCCCGTCGAGTCTGTGATTTATAAACCAAGTTGTTCGACTTGCCTTAACTTAGCCTCGTTGGTATATCGGACAAGAGTATTGCTACTAGGCGAGGGTTCTTGAGTTCTATTTCATTATAGATAAAGTATAATTCAGGTTTTCAATTTTTTGTGTATTGTGTTTAAGGTTTTTTAAGTTAAGAAATAAATGGGTTTACTGATATAGTTTAGTTTTACCCGATTACGGCAAATCAAAAGGAGGTTATGATTTTGACAGGCTATGTATGTATGAATTTTGGAAGTGCATCGTTTAGTCTTGAAATTTTCTTGTCCTTTACATTGGTTACATTCAAGATGGGGCGTGATATAAATACTACATGTATTTACGCTCCCCTCATCATATAACATTTGAGCGTGTTTCTTAATTTATTTCATTTTTATACACATATTTTTGGCGTGTGAAAGTGTCATTTTATGGCCTATTTGCAAAAATAAACAACTTGTTTCATTGTTTATACTTAAATTAAAATAATATGCAATTTTACGAAGATTGGTTTTGATGGTAAAGTTTTTACTTCTCGAAATTTGCTTGACTTAGGTTATTTATACAGTTAGGTTAGGTTATTTCCGCCCCCCATGAATGGGTCCAGGGGCGACGGACTTGGGGAAGTCCCCGCCCCCTATCCGATGGACCCGAGGCGAAGGCGCGCGCGGTGTCTACGCGCGCCTCTAAGAGGATGCACGGGGTAGTCGAACACCTCACTACCCCGTGCTAGAGACGAGGCCCGGACAGACCGGGCCAGCACTAGTGTGGGGCTGCGGAAGAATGTGGATTGCGGTAAGAGTCCGGCACAAAAAAAAAAGGTTATTTATACAGCAAGTTAGTCGACTATACCTTAACTTAGTTATGGACATAACCTGATTATTGTTAGAACAATATCTTAAGCTATTATTGTTTGGCTCGGCAAAACTTGGATAGTTCTCGACCGCGTTCAAGAAGTTTTTTCCTTTGTTAATTAAGATGCGAGGTTTTGATAAAGTTCTGATACTATTACTGTGTTTTGTCGACGATTTAGATTAGTTGTATAAACTCAAACTTTTAGAGAAACTACAGTTTAGACTAATAAACACTTAATTAGAATTGTGAAACTGGATTTCTAAATATGATTATTACGAGTAGAAATCTCGTGGGACATATTATATTTATTCAGTTAAGTATAGGTTCCTTTGTGTCTTGAAACTAGTCGAGTAGTAGTAGAGAACATTTTTTAGACTATGCGCACCAGTTAGTCCTTATTTTCGATATTGTTAAAAAGAAACTTGTTTACGAATTGCTAGATAAACAAACCATTTTTTACACACTAGTATTTTAATATAAAGTGACTTTCACAAAATTTCCGCCTAGCCACTAAATCTTTTATCGACTCTCGAAGTTACCTTGGACTTAGTCCAAGAGCTCACTACCTCAGAGGTCAAACGTCAATATAATAAATAGTAAATAAAATAGGTGTATACTTTAGTGATTGCGGCTATATTGGTAAAGGACCAATAGAGTGCACTCGATTGCATTTCACGACAATTGGCCATCGATTTTGTGAACAATAAGAGATGTTGTGTATGTAGTATATGTATATATTTAATTGTAATTCTTGTAGGTAATGGATTCTATGTGTGTCTGTGTGTGTGTGTTAGCTTATGTTTGTGTTTGGTATAAATCTTTTACATTTTGTAGTGTATGTAAACCTTAATGACCTTATTACAAAAAAAAAGAAATACCTTGGTATTTCTTTAGTCTAGGTACCATTGAGCAAGTTTTTGTATTTCAAATTGTAAGTAGGTGAGAATAAGATACAAAATACAAAACCTGACTTAAAGGTTTAAATCTTGATAAATCTGGTTTTGGAAGAATGGAGTAAATGTTTGGTGACGGAATAGGTGATAATTATTATTATTAATTGTAAAACTAAACACCACTATGTTTTCTTGTGATATAAGGTGGCTTCAACAATCAGATTGATTACCATTTTTTCCATTTGATATGTTTGTTTCTCATTTACGCATTTCCCAGCAGTTTCACCCACATAGCCTATATACACCTGGGATAATGCATCCTTTAAAATACAAACAAATAATTCGGTCAATTAGTTTCGGAGCTTATTCTATACTTTGAAGCAAACAATGGGATATTTTCTCTTTATAAGTATTTTTATCTCGGCATTATCTACCAATTATAAGTTTCTATATTCTTATCGCTACAGACAACGAAATCGGTCTAAATAAAAGAGGACACAATGCATACAAATTCCATAACTAAGCAGATTCAGCGCTTTATCTAGCATTGATCTAATATTGTTGATGAGGATACGAGATTTTGGTATTAGGGCATGGTCTGAAGCCCATTTTTTCAACTATTATTAGTTCTTCAAAAATTAACACAAATAGCCAAACGTTGTACAAGTGGAGTCTTGGAAAAGTCGTGGGAGATTCATGCTTCAGCACGAATGTGTCGGCTCAACCGGAGTGGTACCACAGTGGTGACGCAACCACATCGTTGTGTTTCGCCCTGTGAGTGAGGATACTTTAGGTCCAATCCTGGCCCTCCCCCAGTTCCTAAATCAATATCCAAATATCCACAACCCCAATTCCCAAAAGGTCGGCAACGCACTCTTAATTCTTCCATTATTGCGGGTGTCCATGGGCGGCGCTGATGGCTTACCATCAGGTAATCCATCTGCTCGTTTGCCGACCTATTCTATAAAAAAAAGTCAAATCAATCACACTCTATTTCTCAGGAATTTCTTGTTTTGCTATGATTGAACTTTTATATAACAAAACTAATAATATCGGAAGCAAATTGAGCAAGGCCAATGATGTATAATTTGCGTTGCCATGGTAACAGTACAGTACAATGTAACATAGTAACAGTAAACTGCGCACATTCGCACCACCATACACAAACGACAGACATCAAAGTGTTCTTCGGCAAAGAACTGAGATTACACTGGCGTGCAGGAATATGTACGACACTAATTTCATAATTCCAAATATAGTTTTGAAATTGGAAAAGCAATGTGACTGCTGTATGATAGCTGGCGTTTTAATGCGATGCGGGTGGGACTTGTGTGTAAGTCAATTCTTACCGTCAAAAGGAGAATGAGATAGTGTCATTGCATTGGTCCTTTACTCCCACCTGTTGGGAATATCTGGGTTTATAAAAAAATAAATTGAACTTGAAAAAAAATCCCACACGTGTATTGTAGAAAAACTTTATATACAAGAATAGACGAAGTGACAAGACAAAAAAAGTATTCAACAATATTATTGGTACAAAATCAGTACTGAAAACATAAAAATAATGAGTTTTTTTGTAAGGGGAAAATCATCAAATGATTTTTCTTTGTGTTAAAAGTGTGTCCAATCAATACTTACTGTAAACTAAACTAAAAAAACACATCCATACATTAGACACACAAACAAAAACTAATGTATATACGATACATTATTAGTGGTAAATTAAACGTTACATTAATATATTGCAATACTTTACTTTTCGAAAAAAACTAATGACGAAGCGAAGAAAAATTTAAGGGGTTTCAAGTATATGGTTAAATAGCACGAAGGTAATGGATCTACTTACTGATCTTTTCGTGCACATTAAAGGAGAAGAGTAGAAATTTATCTTAAAAACTAGCTTTTGCCCGCGACTCCGTTCGTGTGGAATAATTACTTCCTGCAGTTTTTTGGTATAGGAATCGGTTCAGTAGTTTAGGCTTGAAGAAAAGACAGACAGATAGAGTTTCTTTCGCATTTGTAATATAAGTTTGGATGAAACTAATCTAAAAATAAATAATTCTATTCTACAAATTTTAAACAAAAGAACTGCTTTTTTACAAACTTTCTGACGTTATCTGAAAATATTTCGATAAAAAGTTGTTATTTTTATGTTTACAAGATAATTTTAATATATTATAATAATTTTAATAATTTAATAGTAATTTCTTGTACGAGATAATTTATAGTGTGCAAACAATATCTAAATATTTTGCTCAATATGTTTTAAACAACACTAAAAATTCAACAGCTTAATTCAAAATCATTATAATTTCATAAGCATAAGTCTACAAGAAAATTTAGAACGAAACTTTCATCAATATTTTAAAAATACACAACCAAAAACTAAAGTCAACAATATTTATAATCTGCTTTACATTAAATTTATTCTGCAACTAAAATTCTAAAGTAAACTTTAACTTAAACTATCAATATGCTGTCTGGAATCTGGAAAGTACTTACCCTGTAACGCAAAGTTTAAAATTTACGAGAATTCTTAGATTTATTCGTTTTATCGGCCGAAAGTGTAACTGGATTCTTTGATCTGCGTCACAGTAAGTAAAAAGCGTTTCAGAAAGAAAAAAAGTTTCGCGGAAATTTCGTTTTGGCGCCTTCAAAGGAGAAAACTATTAAAGTCTCTTTTTTCTCTTTGTTATGTAGATAGAAACAGAATAGTGGAGTTATGCGAGTGTTTAATTTTGCAGTTTTCAGTTCAGTGGGTCAAGAAAAGTTGCTATAGTATGGCTCGTTGAACATTTTTTTCACAAACAATTTTGTTAGCTTTAATAGAATAAAGGCAAACTAAATGCGCTTTTAGGGAAATTACGAGTGTCAAAAACATATCCACTACTATATTTAGAAATGTGGAATGCAATCAGTCTGGTTTTAAATGTGGGAGAGAGAGCCATGCTTCAACACGAATGGGCTGGCTCGACCAGAGTGACACCAAGGCCTTACGTTGTGTTTTCGCATGTGCTATATTACTGGTAACCCATTCTTAATACCCAAATTCCATATAAATCTCTAAAACACCGAGAAAAAGCCGGTAATGCATATGTAATTCTTTTGGTGATACGACTTGCCAAGGGCGTTACCGATTACTTGTTAGCCGACCTATCCGATAAAAAGCATTGTAAGAGGTAAACTAACCATTATATCCACAGCTAATAAGTTTATAAGTTTTTCTGTCGTGGTGGCCCGGAGGTAGGGCAGGGTTCGAAACCTGGCAAGTACCAATGTGACTTTTTCCGAGTTATATGTACTTTCTATGATCATTTAGACACCACTGGCATACGGTGAAGGTAAATATCGTGAGGAAATCTGGACTTATAATTTCTAATTATAAGTTTGAAATCGCCAACCCGCATTGAGCAAGCGTGGTGATTAATGCTCTAACCTTCTCCCTATGAGAAGAGGCCTTAACTCAGCAGTAGCCACTTATAGGCTGATGATGATGATGATGATGAATAAGTTTATTTAAGTATTGTTATATAGTAAATTACTAAAATTCCATTCACAAACATTGCACATTGAATTACAGCTCAAGCTAATGCGTGCATACTCGTACATAATTGCTATGATTATTTTATCAAGCGTTGCAAACAGCAAAGGCTATGAGTTACCGAGACCAGGGGAGTACTAATAATATTTCTCGCAAATTTACCGAGAATACAACATTTACCTGTACAAGATAATCTAATTAACATACAAGTTCGAACGCTAGTTGCGAGCTTAGTTCGGACCACAGAGTAATCAGTGAATGGAGTGATAATCCCTAATGAGATAAAGAGTACAGCGGTACTGCTTTCGTATAAATTAATTTTGGTTGTTTAGTGTATGCTGGCTTTATTGTATTGGTACTCTAAATCAATATATGTGCAATGCTTAAATGTTCAAAAAGTGTCTGCTATAGCAAAAACATATTGACATTCGCACGTAAAACATGTCACAACCAACATAATCATAATACATGCAAAGCAAAACGTTGCTCGATTTGCATTGTACGCTACGAGCGACGGGCTATAAGGTGCTATTTTCCCTAACATTATCTCTCCATTCACTCACAAATCCGTGTTTTATCGTCTTTATCGTGTCTTCAACAGACTACGCTGTATATTTAGCTACAGGTTGGGTTAGCACAATGCCTGCGAGCTACTTACATAATGTTCCTTAGTATATGAGAATGTAGGTAACTTGCATACGTTTCGTGGTAAATTTTGAAGCTTAATGTAGGCCAGTTTGCTTGTGTTACAGAGATGTGGCCTCTTAGTATTTAGTACAGAGTCCTTGTGGCTTATCGCTAGGATTTGTCGTCGTCGTTTCAAAGATGGCGAACTTGTTCATTATACGAAGTGTAGTACTTTTACTTTTGATTATAATTTTCTTTATTGTTATTAGTATATAAGGGACGGTATTGTGATCTTTAAATATAATTGCCAATAATAATAATAATAAACGATAATTATAATCATAAAAGATTACATTTTGGGATACCTATTCACACGAAGTCATACAAAAATCAAAGTAAAGAAATATAGAAGGCTATACTTTTTTGAATAATAAACATCGTAGTCCATCCTAAATATTTTTACGTGCATTGAAATTAAGCATTTGCTGATGTGATTGAAACGAAAAAAACTCTACCAGTTTCAAGTCATAACGGAATTCTTATTCTTGAACAACATACACGCGTTGTCGATTTATATCGTATTCAGTAGAGAATCAGCATACTATAATGAATGAAACAACAATTGCGTTGTTTTTCTCTGTGTGAGTAAAAATACCGGAGACCCAATCCTTCTCCAACTTACCCCCAAACTTCCTAACACTCAAAACCAAAAAATAGACGTAGCGAATATCCATGGGTGGGTGGCGCCGATTGCTTACCATCAGGTATTTTGTTGCATGTGTTTACAAATCTAACTCATTAAAGAACTATTAGTTAAAACTTAAACAAAGAACACTATTAGAATACCTACTCAATGCTGAAGGCTATAAATTATCAGCGTCTTAACGGTGTACTAAAACTAGTGAAGGATCCGACAGTTACTGATTAACTCGTAAATGTTAGCAACAGGTAATTTCGCAGGTCATTACTTACATCTTTTATTATCTTTACAGAAACTTCCTTATGGCATCGTTAACGCTGTGAATATTAAATAAAGTTTTGTTATTATCAAGTGTACTTATTAATTCATTAAAAGTTAAGGAAAAATAGCTCTTATAAATTTAATGTTAGTGTCCAATTCGTAGTGGTTGTTTCGGAAAACAGCAGGCACCAATCTGATTTTTCTAAGTCATGCACTTGTACATGCCAACGTATAAAGCCAACAAACGTATCATTATGATTATAATTTTTCATGAAAATCTTCATAAAATTTGAACCGAAGTTTTTTTTTTGTTCCTCTTTTGTGAGCACCGTAGGTTAGGACGGGCAGGATACATCAAAGTTAAAATAATTTATTTCCGATCAGATTATTTGACTACCTAACCAGCCAATGAATTAAAAACAAATGCGCAATTAGATTTATCAAATGATGCGATGAGTTTCTAGTTTCAAAATAATATAAATTGTTCATGGCACAATCGACACATTAGCTGGGCTACCAAATACCGTGATATGAGTCGCAGATTTGAATCTTGTAAACAACTCTTTGTATGGATCCACAAATTGTAGTTTGAAAACGCACCCATTACACAGTAAAAAATCCTAGGGGCAATGTTTAAAAAAAATAAAATAATAAATAAATAAATTTATTGAAAAACAAAAATCACATTTTATACAGCTAGCTCAATTGATTTAGGTAATAATAAGTTTTGACCTAATTACATTGATAAGAAAGAGTTAAGTTAATCTAGATTATTAAAATTATGATGATATATAAAGAGATAAACTTTGAAAAGTAAAGTGCCTAGGGAACACCTGAACTAGATTTATTTAAACCTGTGTTTCAGCAAAACACATACTGTTTGTTCAAAAATATAATTTGTAAGGAAAAATTTTATACTAAAATGGTCTTAGTGGTTCTATACCCAGCTCTACAATACAATACAAAGTTGAAATAAAATTAATTACTTTACCTACAAACAATTACAACGCCCCGAGCCACTGTCGGGCGCAAAGCTCGCTCTTACATGTTTTAATTTAATATACGCATTACTTTTCCCTTTTTTACATCTTTTTGTAATAATTTGTGCCATTGAGTTTGTAATTAGTGACATGTTCTTTTTTCTATTTTCACGCTTGCTATTTATTTTTTCTAAATGTTGAATGTAAAATTGTTGTTATTTCATTGATGATTTCATCCCAACCCGTTCACAAGTTCGCTGTTAATACAAAACCCGATCCGACTAAAAAGAGCGAATGTGCTAAGGTAACTAAGGAGGGTTAAGGCAGTGACTTTAACTCACCAAAAATTCCAATTACTAGCAAAACATTTGATTCGTCGATCTTTGGTGATGTAAAAGTACAGGTAATCTGTCTGGTCATTTGCCAAAAAAAAACAATTTTGGTAACATTTAGATTTTTGCACAAAAACTGAAATGAAAAATTATAGCAGCTGTATCGATACCTGTAATTCAATGATACTACCAAGAATCCAAAAATATAATCTCTATGATACCTTAAAATTCAATTAAACTTTTCAGAATACGCGAAAAATCCAATCCATCTGTGTTATGTATTATAAAACGTTTTTTTCTTTATAGGACGGCAAACGAACCGATGGATTACCTGATGGTAAGCAATCAGCGCCGCCCATGGACACTCACAACAACAGAGCGACGGAGTGCGATGCCGACTTTTTGGGGATTAGGGTTTTTGGATATTTAGGGATTGGGGTAATATTGGGCCTAGATTTTCCAATGGAGGCCCACATTTTCTGTGAGGCCGTGGTACCACTAAGGTCGAGCCAAAAAATGGCTCTATCATACAAAATTGTGTGATAGGAATGGTGAAAATATATTCCCCTAACATCACTACAATGCGTATGAGGAGTGGAGTGTGTATGACTTATATATAGACAACTTAAGTCAACACAATGACCCTAAAAGTAGACTTTCCCATGAACCAACATTGCAACACTTCTTCGCCGTTATCATGTTGGATGCTTGCCAGGTTTGCCAAATGTAGCTATGGCTCGGTTAGCTAAATGTTAAATTACAACGGCAAGGCACACATCTTTGAGCTTTGCTGGTTGTTGATAGAACGCTAAACTAGGTGACATCAAGGCTCCTGTTGACAAGGGAAGTCCCAAGACTTACTAACAAGATTGTTAAACTTAAACATCAAAAGGTACATATGTATATACTCAGTAAGATTTATTATAAACAGCAAAAATGCATGATTTCTTTTTGTTTATTAGTTGTTTAAGTACTTTTTTATTATGCTCATGTGTTATGTTTTGTTATTGTTACGAACCTAAACATTATTGCATTCTTTTTTGTTAATAAGTTCTGCTATTACTGTTTATATCCTTGGTGCGTTGTGCGGTACAGCATCCTTGGTGCTTTCCTCCAATTTAATTGCGTAGTCATAGATAAACCTTTTTTTTCATCTGAGAAAAATGCCTTACGCATACACACACCGCCCAGGGAGACTTTGAGGTTATGTGGGCCTTGCACCCACTGAAAAACTAAACTTAGCTTTCGTGCCGTCTTCTGCCTTTTGGTAAAAGCCACGAGGATCAAAAACGACTTTCGTGACAGTCATAGATAGAGCTAGAGCATACCGCAACTCATGTGAACTTAAGATATAGTTTTCTTAACTTTTCCATGATCAAAAAACAGAGCAGATCAGTTTCATTTTGTAAACAAAGGAATGATATTTTTTAAACCTACTTGCAAGCCCCGGTTGTTGCTTGAAATTGATCTGACACCCTCGAACAAATTACCTGTGTGAGCCAAATATTTCAATATTATATTCATAACATATTCATGATATATCAATTCTCAGTCTATGCGATCCCATCCCTTCTTGTAAAATTCCACCGTACAGTGAATATTTGTGAAAGTATGCGCTGAATGTACCTATGTTCGATATGTGCACGGGATGCGGTCTGCCCGGGATTGTAATGTTGCGGGCAGATTTGTCAAATTTCCATGTATTTTGTCATTGTAAAACAGGGTTGCATATTACTGAGAATAGCCGATGTTGTTTGAAATTATTAGATTATAATTGCTTCGTAGTACAGTGCACTTTAATGACCGAGACAAAAAACTAAGGATGTATTTAAAAAAATCATTAAATAATAATAAAGTTTTTCTCATTTAGTTCACGTGAGTAAGTTACTATGTATTTTTAATACATATTGTATATCTCACGATACCTCGTTCAAATCAAATTTTTTATTAGAGGTAGACCACAACAGTTTGACAAAAAAAAATGAAAATCAAGCAAAAAAATAAAATATCAAAAGTTATAACTTTATACATGTCAGTCAGTCTGTCCGTCTGTCCTCTAGTCTTCTATTTGCTCGTTCGAAGGTGTAGATTCCTATGGAGAAGAACCGGAACGAAACTCAATGGTTACTATTAAAAAAAAAATAGATTAATTTCATTGATCTGTCAACAATGCACATTAGTTGACTTGCTTTGATACCATGATTGGAGCTGTGCAACAAACAGCGGGGCCGGACTTTGTGTGATTGACACATTGTTGTTCCGGCTTTTAGAATACTATGAAATGTTGTATATAATCGCACCCACGATTCAAAAGAAAGACTTATTACAAAGCAAAGTTTTTTTAAAATAAATAAAGTTACAATTTCTACCAAGTCAATAGTAATACAGTCGGTCAAGTGGGTTTTTAAAATAATACTCAACTACTCAACGCTCCTGCGGGAAATATACAGCGTGTTTTCTTATTTTATACTTTCTTACAAAACTGCGGGCGACGTGAAGGCATGAATGTGACATTAATATGTGGGGATCCTTAGTTGGTGTTACAAAAAGCATGTATTCATGAGTATGTTTGTTTGTTATTAGTATTCCTCACGTATGCGGCGTGCCCCCCTCAATTAGTGTACACTGTAACTACGTCACACGATATATTTTCTCACGCGAAGGTAAAATGACGCTCTCAACTATTCTTAAAGGAAAATTGCCAGGTGTTTACTTGGAGTGTCGAATAATTTCTTTATGAAAATTCCTCATTTTGTAATTTAATGAAAATAAGGTACACATTCTCAATGAGTCGTGTCGTGTTTCAAGCGCTTTGTTTTACACTAAAATAAGCATATTATGTGTTTATGTTGTCATTGAACTAAGATTTGAAATAGTGGAGTTTGCTTTAAACATATTTTTAACGGCTACCTGTGGTATAACCATTTTATCTAAACTTTCGATGAGTTATTTACTTTTTTTTAAACTTTTGATGAGTTATTTTAATTAGAAATTGTTCCAATAAAAATGACTAATTTCGGTAAACGTCTTAAATTAATTATGCACATTCGATTCTAATGGAATTCCCACATTTTTGTTTTTCATGTTTTTAACAAACTTAAGCTGTCCCTAACTAAGACTTTTCATTAACGTAAACCTCTTCCTATTTTAAATATTCCTGATTAAAGTTTAACAATACATTGTGATGGTAGCAGCTGATGCGAAGCCTTTACATATAATTTAGACTTTTGCCCTTCCCGTGAGGAAAATACTACGTTAAGATAAATAAAAGTTATCTCAATGAGAACCAACGTAAATAAGCAGCATTTTAAGGGTCTTACTCCCAAAGGAATAACCTTTCCTTGTTGAGAATTATCTGTATCGTGCCACGCGCCAAGATTCTTTTTGCACCAAAAATATAATGTTAGATCTATTTTTTTCTTCTAATATTTATATTGCTGGTTTTCTTCATTGAAAAGGATAGGTTTGAATATGTCAATCATAGCAACTTATTGTTTTACAAAGAATTTGATTGAAAAATTGCGAAGTTAATTGCTCGTTTTTCTCCATCATTGAGATCTAAACAAGGAAGGAACAAGGCACTAAACAACTGACTGACCGACAGACAAACAATTTTTATATTTCAATCTTTGTTTGACGTTCAGATATGCATATAATAGTCTTACTGATTTAATTTTGAAGTAATATATTTTTTGTAAATAATCCATTGTGCAAACACATCTTGCAAACAAACATTATTTGATCTCTTTGAAAATAAAATTACGTAATTATATCTCACTGCTGTTAAATATTTTACCATCCTAGTCAAATCTGAAAAAAGTATTTATTAAAAAGTGTTTTAAATGCGAGGCTAAAGTGTCAATCTTTTTTGAAGATTTAGCCCAAGAAGTCAAGTAATTTTATTTTAAAGTTTTATATTATTAGTATGCAAAAACCCTCAATAACCTTTTTACAGCTGATGACTAAAGTGGTTATTTATGGCCTTCCTTGAGTTCCACAATCAGCTGTTGGTCCTAAGAGACGTGAGTAAGTGACGTTGCTCGTTAAGGGACCGCATGAGACTTTAAGATGGCTCGAGTTCATTCATCCATGTTAAAGAGGCACGCACGTTCTCTTAAGCGTGATGTCACCAATTTTGTAAAGGGATGTAATGTAGGTCAAGTTAATATTTTATGTACACATTTATATTTATAGTTGTAATTTATATGAAATGTATGTATACATGAACAATTGTAATTTAGTCATAACAATATTTATTATAAATTCTGAGTATACGCCGCTTCTCGCACGGAGAAGGCTTGAGCATGAATCACCACGCATTCTCAAGCCAAATAGCGATTCCAAATTAAACATTTTAAATGTTTATTTATTTATTTATGCTTAATTTTACACAATGAAATGAAGTTGTTACAAAAGGTGGACTTTTACTTGATACGTAATGACTGTGATTAATATTAATACACATATATCGGGAAATATAGTATAGAAAATTATAAATCAGATATTAGTTCGCTGTAGATAAGCGGTATTTAAATTAGAAAGTAGATATAACTCGATAAAATTTACATTGGTACTTTTTAGGTTACATACCCTTGTACATAAATACGGGTTTCTGAACCTCCTCGACATCACAACAACTAAGTATCATACAAGAACGTAATACTTTTCTGCATCACATCACTTCTCCGCATCTCTGAGTGAGGTGCACACTGTTACATAATTATAATATAATATTAATTTTTGTTTGTTTGAACTTACTAATTCTTGGATAACTCGTTCCAATTGAACAATTCTTTGTTTATTGGAAAGTTCACGAGAATAAAATATATGATAAATTAAATATGTTCCAACTGACTTCTTAATTGATTCCGGTTTGCTTACTTAACAGTCGCATATACAATCAATCCACCAATAAAGCAGTTCGTATTTTGTATTTAACAGTTATTTCCCTATCTGAGTAAAACAACATACTGTTGCTAAATTCTATGTCGGAGTACTTACAGTGTGTAAGCTCATTATAAATTAATATTGGTGAGCTACTACGGCGTCTACGCCGTAGCGTCGTAGCACATGCTACGCGGTAAGCTGCTACGACGTGATGCATTATTGTTTTAAAAATGAGATCATGCTGTAGGTTTATTAAAACTCTCTTGGTATTTTATTAGAGATAATATAACAGTGTTTCCTTTGTTCAAAAGTATCTTAGTATGTAATGAAATCACAAATATTTTTATTTAATTGAAACTGAGAAATAGGATCATCAACTATTTTACAAATAACCAAGATAAAATTATTTTTTTTTTTTTTTTATAATTATATTTACAATCAGTCCCAGGACTATAAGTAAATTGGTTGTGCGGCGTTTATCTATGCAAGAGGTCTCCCCATCGAGAGACACTCCTTTCCTTTCACCATCGTACATCCAGTCTCTGGATGTCGTAACGTTTGAGGCGTCTATTATATTTTATATTTTTCAGATCGGCAGCTAGTTCGTTCGGGTGATTGTCGAGCCGGTTTCTGTAGTTGGCGTATGACTGCTGTATCTCTTCCTTCACTGTTTCAATTTCCAATACTTCATGGATTTCCGAGTTAGTCAGGAACCATGGAGCGTTTGACAGTGTACGCAATATGCCATTTTGTAGCCTTTGTATGATGGTTATACTGGAGTTACAAGCACTACCCCAGAGTTGAATTCCATACCGCCATACAGGTTTCAGGACCATTTTGTATATAAGTAGCTTGTTGTCCACAGAAAGTTTTGAGTTACGTGCCATCAGCCAGTACATGTTCCGGAACCGGATGCTTATTTCATCACGCTTGG
This sequence comes from Spodoptera exigua, assembly GCA_902829305.4. NCBI lineage: Eukaryota > Metazoa > Arthropoda > Insecta > Lepidoptera > Noctuidae > Spodoptera > Spodoptera exigua. The sequence goes on along the minus strand of LR824612.2, from coordinate 14,003,246 downwards.
TTTTTATGTGCTTTTTCCATGTCTGTCTCCTATCCAGATGTATACCGAGGTATTTGACTGATTCGCTCTGGGGAAGGATATTAGTTCCCAGTCGCACGGGTGGACAGTTTCTCTTTCTAAGCGTGAATGTGATGTGGGAGGATTTCGATGCACTGGCCTTGATGCGCCATTTCTTTAGCCAGTCATCTACTTTATTAAGACTCTCTTGCAGAATGTTTGAGGCAATTTGTGGATCGGTGCTACTTGTCAACAGTGCCGTGTCGTCGGCAAATGTGGCATTCATTACTTGAGATGATAGGGGGAGATCTGCAGTATAGAGGTTGTACAGGGTTGGTGCGAGTACTGAGCCCTGGGGCACTCCAGCCCGAATATCATAGAACCCTGACGTGTCTTCACTTTCTCGTACCTGAAACATGCGGTCTGACAGGTAGGAAGTCATTAGGTTATAGTAAGAGTGCGGTAACAGCGTCTTTATTTTTGAGAGTAAGCCCTTATGCCACACCTTGTCAAACGCCTGCTGGATGTCGAGAAAGACAGCAGAGCAGTATTCTTTGGTTTCAAGCGAGTGTCGTATTTTATCGCAAACACGATGAACCTGTTCGATGGTAGAGTGGTATTTCCTAAAACCAAACTGGTGTCTGGGGATTGCTTCATTTTCCTCCAGCAGCGGAAGCATCCTGTTCAATAGAATTCTTTCGAAAACTTTGGACAGGACAGGGAGAAGACTTATTGGCCTGTATGAAGTAACATGATCCGGGGGTTTTCCTGGCTTGTGGATCATGGAGATAATAGATACTTTCCATATACTTGGGAAATGTTGCACCCTGAAGATTGAGTTGAAAAGCGTAGTAATGAATATTAAAGCTTTTCTAGGAAGTTGTACAAGAACTTCTTTAGTAATTAAGTCAAACCCAGGCGCTTTGTTGTTTTTCATATTCTTAATAGCCCATAAAAGCTCACGCACTGTTACTGGTCTAGGTGGAAGTGACAATTGTAGGTCTTGCTGTAGATGGTCGTCTATTCTCGTTTCAAATTCTTGGCATTCACTGTCATTAGGCTTAAACACGTTAGCTAGGTGTTTGGCGAATGTTTCTGCCTTTTCTCTACCTGTTCTAGCCCAGCCTCCGCCATCTTTTCTTATCGCAGACTTAAACTGTTGAGGTCTATTGAATTGTTTCGTGAATTTCCAGAGTGCATATTCAGAAGCGGCCGTAGCGGTTAGATTTTGTAATTTATTTTGTAGTGTTTTATTATTTATATCATCCAGCATTTCTTTCAATTCCTTGATAGCTTTATTAAGGGCTTTCTTATCAGTTTTGTGCCTGGTTTGGTGCCAGACCCTTCTTAGTCTCCTCTTTTCTAGCACTTTTTCTTTGATTTCGAGAGGTATGTTTCCAGTGGAGACCCTTTTCTTTTTGGTTGGGGTGCATATCCAGCATGTAGTCTGTATTAAGGCAGTTATGTAATTAGCAGCATTCTCCACTTCTTCTGATGTTTTTAAAGATACTTCCAGACGTACAGTTTCCTCCAAACGATCTCTGAATTCCTCCCAGTCAGTTAATTTGTTATATAGGGATTCAGGTTCTTCATAGCTTATCAAAGTCGTGCTTATGGTCAGAATTACAGGGGTGTGATCGGAGCTACTGTCGTGACAAGATTCGGCTTTCAAATAGTGTTTCGAGAGTCCTCCGAAGATGAAAAAGTCCAGCAGGTCAGGCTTTTTGTTTGGATCCGTGGGCCAGTATGTCGGTTCACAGGATGAGATCGAGTGCATATCGTTGGCGTCGATGCTCGCCTTAAGCTGTCTACCTCTTGTTGTTATTAACCTGGAGCCCCAGTGAGTGTGTTTGGCATTCCAGTCACCACCAGCAATGAATTTGTTACCCAGAGTAAGAAGGAATTCCGAGAATTTCGAGCTGTCTATGGTATATCTTGGTGGACAATATACCGCGGATATATTTAGAGGCCCATCTTTACTTTCAACTACGATAGATGTTGCCTGGATATGGTTTGTTTTGTACTCGGGCAAGACTTGGTGTTTTATGGACATTCGTACAGCTATAGCAGTACCTGCATGGCCAGTACCATCCTGATGGCAGGTAACATATGTGTAACACCCTTTGATTTTTATGTTGCTTTTTTCTGTGCAATGCGCTTCAGATATGAGCACAACATCCAGTTTGTTGTCTGCAATTAGTGTCTCTAGCTCTGATTTATGTGGGGCTAGGCCATTAATGTTCCACGTGGCTATCCTCAGAGTGTTCATTTTGAAAGCTTGTTGAGCAGTGTTGTTATGAGACCCATGAGGGTACTCATCTGTTGTAGGATAAGGTCATATTTTTCAGATTGTTTAAATATCAATTCTTCTAATTTATTATATTTTCCTGTCTCTGGTTGTTGTGATTCGTTGGTTTTCTTCTTTAACCTTTCGGCATAGGTGTCTTTAGCTTTATTTCCTCTGAGGATTTCAGGCTCTTCTTGTATGGTCTTTTTGGTCTCCTGAGGTGCTCTATTTACGTTTTTTTGTATTGCCCTCTGTGGCTTTTTTCTAGCAAGGATCTCCCTGTATACCTCGCAACCTTTATAGTTTGCAGGGTGTGCACCTTCACAGAGGGCGCATTGTGCCGGTGTGGTCCTATCTTTTTTCGGGCAATCAGCAGTTTTATGCCCTTGGGCGCATTTTACGCAACGATATGGTCGCATACAGTAATTTTTTGAGTGACCATATTGTTGGCATCTCTGGCACTGGGGCAGTGTAGTCCTCTTTTTGGGGTCTTCAATTACCACAGACTGATGATATATATACTTAATTTCCTTGACTGCCTTATTATTAGGTCCAGGGGCGATATTTACGAAAAAGGTAGATGTAGGTTTTTTTTCTGGCCCAAACTTAGCGTTGATGATCTCACCACACACATTATTCCCAGTTTGTTCAATTTCCTTTGTGATTGCACTGTGAGGAGTGGTGTGGTGGAGGTTTTTTATTACTATCCTGTAGCAACGTTGGTCCTTAATGTTGAAAGTGTGACCTATAAGTCCGTTCTCTCTTACTATGGTTATAATTTTTTTGTAGGTGGTGATGTCTTTACAGGAGACTCTCAGTTGATTCTTATTTACGATTTTGTATGTAAATAAGTCGGGATCAGCAGCAGATTCTAGCAGTTCTGTGAGTCTGTTAACATCCTCCACGCCATATAGGATGATTGGCGGTGGTTTACTAGGTTGTTTTGTTTTTGGTTCACTTGTATCCTCTTTTTCATCCATAGGTAAATCCTGAAAGCGGTTGTGGGTTTTTAAGCCTTCCGGAGATGGAGACTGTGATATTTTTTTCCGTTTGTGGTTTCTAGAAACTGGGATTCTTTGCCAGTCTGGTGGTTTAGGGGTCATTATTTCTAGATTCTTGCCTAGTATTGTTTGTATTGTGGGCTCTATCTGAGAAATATTTCCTAGTGATGAACTTCTAGTTCTTGAGAAACGGCTAGGATGGAACGCCTGTTGAACAAATATTCGTCTTCCAGTAGTATTTACTGAAGCAGAGGCCTGGTTACCCACCTCTGGACAGTCTTCGGTAACAGATTTCACACCACAAGGCCCGGGTACCTCATGGCGCCGGGGGTTAGCCGGATCGCAGGACAGATCGCATTCTTCATTTTCCATATTCATAAAAAAGGGGGTGGGAAAGTAGTAATACACGCTTCCCAGACGCGTATACCCAGTATTTTTTGAGGATATTTAGTCACTCATGGTCATTGGCAGGCCATATTAATGGGTTATTTACCGCCGCCCATGGCTCGGCGTTAGCGATTTGTTTTACAGCTGACTTTCTCCAAGATATTAGTAGGTAAGACTTCGCTGTTCTCAGCAAACCCTCCTCTTTTTTCATCCGGGCTTGGGACCGGCAATGGCAGAGTTCAAGATAAAATTATGAGAAAATTTACAAATTCTTACTAAAGTTCACATTAATTTTCTATGTTTATTTTTAAATTAAATCACAATATCCGAATAACATTTTGTCGAACAAGTACTTAATTAAGTGTAACCAGTAGACACACTGTCGAATGTATTTAAAAAAAAAAAGTACCAATGGGTCCGGTTCACATTAATTCGGAGTAGGACATAAATCCGCCGAGATTAGGTCACTTGGCAACTAAATTACCGGATTACACGTAAAATCGCGACTGAAATAGCGTAATGATTAGGTAATGAGATGGTAGAACCTTTTGTTAATGGTTTAAGTGACCTATTGCTTGTATTCGAGGGAATGTCGAAAAATAAATAACGGAATTGATTAAATGAAAAAGAGTAACCATCATGGTTACTCTATGGATTGATTGTACATGCGACTGTTAAGTAAGCAAACCGGAATCAAATAAAAAGTCTATCGAAGAGTAAGATAGTAATAGTACCGAATCTGAATATATTTAATTTGTCATATATTTTATTCTCGTTTAATGACTGTAGTTTCTTGCTCGTTCTTCTCCATTGGAATCAACACTTTGGTATGAGCACATAGCTTCACTGGAGGAAGGACCAACAGACACGCACACAAAGTTGAATATTTTGATTGAGTTTTCGACGTTCAAAAGTACTTATAGTGGTCTATTTGAAATAAATGATTTGACTTTGAGTTTTTTTACATTGACCAGTAAGACAAAGTAAATTGTTGCAGGTGTCCGTGAACGGAGCTAATTGCATACCATCAGGTACTTAGTACAGCTATTCATTAGCCTATTCCGTCTTTAAAAAAAATATAGAGTTCCGTTTTTGACATCTACGCTTTGAAGTTTTTCTGTATGTCAAATAGCAACTGAGTATTTTATAAAATGCCATATTAATTTTTACATTCCGTTTTTTTTATTACCAAAGAACCTTTTCACATTTTTACAAACACCAGCATAAATAGTTTTGTTTAATAGATTTTCTTTTACCGAATATATTAATTTTCTAATCCAATTTCTGTCAAAACAATGTCAACTATAGGTTCTGAACATAAATATTAGAGATCGTTATTACCAGCAAGAATCTTTGTTTTCTACCCGGTACGGCTGCCATCCGGCATTCATTCAGGACATTCAGGCGCCGTAGGCAATAGCTCAAAAATACATCGCAGTTTGTCCGGTCGTCCGGTAAAAAACGAACGCCAATGTTTACGGATCACTATCGGAACACTTTAATCCGGTCTGAAAACCGGTCGATAGGTCACTTGATAAAAGCCTTTTTGGTTCTTTTAAAAAATGAGATTTTATTAGAAAAACCTGCAAAATATTTATTTAAAATATATTTTTTCGTTAATTTTGTATTGCTAATGATATGCTATGATTAAAGAGTGTGTGTTTATGAATAAGACATCGCACTTTAAATGAATATAGCTTGTAAGATTAAATATTTGTGATTGCCTTAATAATAAAATAAGAAGGTCAATAAATCAAGATTAAATATGAAAGATAATGTAATAAAAACTTTAATAAATATAAAATCGAAATTAATTCGTTACAAATCCCCAATCCCCGACAGTTGATTCAATTTCAGCGGCAGTATATAATAGATTAGACCTACATTAAGAACATCACAATCAAATAGATTGCATTTAATAAATCTTTTTATATTGGAGACGTCTTTAGGGAATCTCCTTTTTTCGTTAAAGCGAATTTTTTATAAATCAAACCTGGAGGCTTGGAGGATCGCTCGCTACAAAAACTTTTTCTATTACCAATCCTATTTAGCGCGAAATTTTATAAAGAAAAAAAAATGTTATGAGAGAAAACAAATCGAACACTTCACATTCCTTTGTTCCCGTTTCTGTTAAGAATTACTTAATTAAGTTAGTTTATGTTCCTTTATTGAGTTTTTAATTGGAACTACTTGTTTGTGATTGCTTGTTTTTTGTTCAAGCGTTCTTAGATTTTTTGTTGGGTGATTGTAAAATAATGTTTTTGATTCATAGTCAATGAAGTGTCAGAGGATTCAAATTTGTTCTGCCTTAACTTAAACAATAATTTTGTAAGAAGAAATTTTATTATAAGATTAGGTAACATGGAAGCAAAAAGTTTAGATAAAATTAATGGTGATTCTTGAACTCAATAATTAAACTTCTATTGAGCTTTTAGCTAAGAAATAGTCATCGTTGATATCAAGAATGAGAACTGATGGAAATAGTGAATATTATGAAACACGGAAAAACAATACGGTGTTGGCTGCCAAATATCATCTTAAACCTACTTTTAATGAAACAAAAATCTTAAAGAAAAGGCAAAATCATTGTCTGGTTTATTGTTTGTTTCTAGGCCAAGTAAATTAATTATTTTCTTTTATATTAAGGAAACAATGAGAATTGTTAATGAGCGTTGGCTATTCTCGTTTCTTTTTTATCTTTCTTGTACTGCGTATTCATTTAGAAATATTGGACGAGGTTTTAATGTTAGCGGTTTTCTGATAACGATTGCATTTGCTGAGAAAATATTATTTTTGATTATTTGTCATTAAACTAACAAAGTTTGTGTAAAAGAAGCTTTAAATGAAAAACAAAGTATTTTTAAATTTTGCATTTGATAATTGTTACAACATTTTATTTATTTTATTTTAATTTAATTGACAATAGAAGTCATACTTAAGGAAATGTTAATAAAAAAACTATCATAAATAATGGATCACCCAAAACCTTTCAATAATGACACCGGCACTAAAAATTATGGGGAAAAATGTTTCCATTTAGAAATTCCCAGTCATATTGATCCGCTACCATTGTAACCCCACCCAAATGGATTCCCGTTTTCTTGGCACTCGGAAACTGGAATGTCTGATGAATTGCTAATGATACGACGAAATTCTTTTTGTTAAATCTTGTAAATGTTATTCTTAGTTGTATTTCTACGTTGTGATAACCTTTAGAGGTTGGCCGTAACTTTTTTATTGCTGAAACCAAGGACAAAGGACACGTTGGAACTATAAGGATCACCTCCAAAGATTGAGTCGCTGATTTGCTATTATATAATTCCTATTTTTGTCTTAACGGCTGGTTTGTGACTCCGAAATAAAGCGCTAGACAGATCTTAGTTTATTAGATACAGCCTGATCATAGACAAATAGACAGAGAAGTTACAACAAGTGACCTAATTTCGTTATAAACTTAAATAAAGATCACAGTGTTATGATAATTATGTTGCACGTCAAATTAAAATCAAATATTGTCTTGACTTTCATGGACTTTTTTATTTAATTTAGTTTTAATTTTTTTACATATTCATCTAATTTTTAATTTATTTCATTTAATTTTTTAGCCTTAAATCTTAACATTTGAAATAGTTCGTGTGGGTGGTCTTCTTGGGGAATAATAATTGTGCCTGGCTCAATTTATAATATAAAGTGAATAAAAGTGTTGTGAAAAGATTAAAACTAATTGACAATTAGGAATACTGAAAAGTCAAAGCAACATTTAAAAAAAACTAAGAATTAAATCAAACAATAAATAGTCAAATTAGATTACAGCAAGGTGTGAGCGAACCATGCTTTGGCGCGCATGGCCGGCTCGACCATAGTGATAAAATAATATTTGTGTTGTAATTTGAGACTTTGGCTACCAGGGGCTCAGTCCTTGGATCCGCGAAAGAATCCTAACCACCCCCAAAAGACCATGGGTGACTACGATTGCATACCATCAGGTGATGGTATTGGATCCGTGTACTGGTTTGCCGTCAAAAGATCAGGTGATAGTTTGAAATCCGTCCACTGGTTACCATAAAAAATAGTAGAAAATTGAATACGCGAAGTGCACAGCATAACGTTTTATCGATATTCCATCGTATTTGGTAACCCATTTATTCTTGAAACATGGTGTTGTTTTTTTATGACAAAATATTGTAAACTCAATTATGCCAAAAATAGTGTAACATTTTAGTGAGCAGTAGCTAATAGTTTTAAAAGTTAAAAAGGTTTTCATGAAATCAGAACTATAAATATATACTTTTTTGTTGAAAATGACTTTATACTTAGGTATAATCTAAGCGCATGCTGATTAATCTTAGCATCACGATTTACCACTAGTATGAGCCAGGATCCAAACGTATTAATTTTAAAAGATATATTGTTTTTAATTTTGATTAAACGAATATAAGAAAAAAAATGAGCTGTAGGAAACAAGCTAGATTATAAATATTATATAATATTATTAAATTCAGAACTTAAAGTTTTGCATAATTATGTTGCATTTCCAAAAGCTTTCTGTAACATAGATTTCCGTCTAGAAGGATCTTAAGGGAGTTAATTAACTTTCTCTTCTGCCCTAAGAAGATAATGCTGAGAGATAATCCAAGATGACCCCAGAGACTCTAGTTATTGGTGGTATATTAAAACAGCAACGATAAACAGCCGGCACCTCAAATCACCAGAATATTAAAAACAATGTTTCAATGGAGACCCAATTTTGCATATTATCGTCGGAAATTTGAATAAAGGAACCATCGGAAGCGTTGGAAAAATATACTATTATGTTTTATGTTAATGTGGCTCCCTCTACCGTGTTGGTTTAAAGGCAACGTTGGTATCGGTTGATTTGGTAAGTCAAGTTGTGTTTACAACTTTTGATCTTATGGGTCAAATTTGCGGGTGTTCAATGGATTGGTCAAAAGTGAAAGTCAAAATTTATTTCATGCGATTTAACGATGTTTTTTTTTGGGGTTGGGAAGTCTATTAATAGCTCCTCTCGTCCTAGAGCAAGACTCAGTTTCTAACTGAAAAAAAAAACTACCACGTCCGTTCTTCTAACCAACAACCTATCTGCGACTGTCCATCCATCAGCTCGTTTAGACCTAAATCGTGGTGGTGTATTGGTTTTTGAGGCACTAGCGAAGCAATTTCTTTCAAAACCCAAAAGCTTAGTTTAAGAAAAAATACTTATCGTCTGTTTAAAGCACTTAATAACATTTAATTCTGTAGTTAGCAGTAATACAAAGAGATGATATACAACACTAAATTACTGTACAGAAACCTCAGAAGGAATATACAGCGCTAGGCAGATGCTAATTTTACAAGCATAACCGTGAATCTGTTCATTGAAGTACGTTTAATAGAACAGTTAATCCACGTAATATCGGATAATCTCCTATGTAATGGAACTAACGTTCGCGACGGCTCCGCTAAGCCTCTTGTGATTGTACCTCAATATGCATGCAGGCTGAATTTCATAGTTCTTGTTGAAATTATTTAGCGAGAAACGAATACGAGCTAAGCTCGATTTAGGCTTGAACTTTTATATATTTTTACACTTTAATCTATAAGAGTTTGAAAAATATAATGAATTTGTTACTTTGATACTTTTGTAGAATTTACATAAAAAATTATTTTTGGAAAATGTGCGCTTGGTAGAAAATATTGATAAAGCAATGTTTGGTAACATATTCAGTTTGTGTTATTGATAGTGAAAAAGTGTGTAGTGGTTTGACATGGTATACATCTATCTGATAAAATTATTTGTTCTGAGTGGGGGAAAGGTCATCAAATGACTTCTTTGGAACTGGATGGGGCAAGAAGTTTAAGATTCTTGCTGACTATAAACCACTCCGTTCCTTCGTATGCTCCGGGTCGGAGCCGTGGTAAATTATTGCTGTTATTGCTGTTACGCGTAACCCCGAGATAAAAATACTCCTGATTTATAGCTTTACATCATTTCAGTGACACTGAAACCCATTTTACAATCGCACTTTATATTTTCATGTGTAAGGTCAGCAAACGAGCAGATGGATTACCTGATAGTATGCAATCGGCGCCGCCGATGGACACCTCGAAACACCAGGGAAGTTACGAGTGCGTTGCCAGCCTTTTGGATATCACGGTTTCAGTTTCAGATTATGGGTAGGGATGGGGGAGGGAAAGAATTGGAGCTCTAATAAATTCACTCACTCGACGAAAAACAACGCTGTAATTGTTTCACGCCCGATTTCGTAAGGTCGTGATATTTATTAACCCCGTCGAGCCGACCCATTCGTGCCTAAAGTTTTCTCTCCCACATTTCGAATAACCACGACATTCCCCACCTCAACAACAGCTAATGAAGTGCACACATAATTTATACAGCAATTAATAACTAATACCAATACAGACGTACTTTATTTTCTCATCAAACAACTATCTATTTCTTGATTCACCTAATTGTAAATAGAGTTGATCAAAGTAATCAATTCACGAACACGAAACACGGCACGCGGCGTATCAAAACGCTTGCAACTGCAACTCCTCCGGCTCCTTCAAGTTGCGGAGTTCGACGCTTCTCGCGGGGGACTAATGACTGCGCATCACTAACCTCGGGTGGGTTGCACCGTCAGTTAGTAGTCCTGTACTCAATGTCTTGTAGTTTAAACTTAGTTTTAAAAAGTTATTAATTGGAATGTTAATACTTTCGTTGCATGGTTTATGTTCAAAAATAAAAACGAATAGCATTATGTTGTACGGGAAACGATTACAATGTGCTGTCAAGCGAACTTCACTTCATTAACGGTGGTTAAGGTGATCTTTGATTTATTACTGACCAGCTTTTGCCCGCAACTTCATTCACGTGGAATAGTGATTTACTGCAGATTTTTGGTTTAAAAATATCCTATTTCCTTTCTTGAGTTCCAAACTATGTCTGTACCAAATTTCACAGAAATCGGTTCAGTAGTTTAGGCGTGAAGAAAAGACAGACAGAGTTACTTTCGAATTTATAATATTAGTTTGGATGAATAAAATAGTGCTTTAAGGTAAAAAATAATAAAGAAATTACTCATTATAGGTTATCTTACACTTAATACTGTCAAAGTACACTTATAACAATACTAATTAAACATTTTAGTTGACATTTTACTTTATTTTGGATGTGTGAGTAAATGTCACAAGAATTTGTTTCAATCAGAAACGATTGTAATGTACGTATACATTACGTTCTATATTCAAATTTATCTGGGCTATTCTGAAAACTATGAAATAGGCAATGTTTAAAGCAATAATAGGCCACTGGTTTATTTCTTCCTTTCAACCACTCGTCAATGATTAATAAGTCAGTATAAGACACCTTAATCGTGGTTAACGCAGTGCCATCGCCTGTACAGTCTTGAACTTAAGTGAGTTAGTAGGAATTGCAGGCGGCATTTACAAAGTTAGTAAGTTGACGCATGCGAAGCCTTTGAATGGTGCCGCTACCGAACGCCTTGATTTCTTTAATCAGATTTACAACGTTTGAGCTTAAACTTGCGATCTAGAAACTCTTTAAGGTTTTGAATTGTGAAGTCGGCTGTAGTATGTTGGAAATTAAGATTGTGTATGTGTGAAATTGAAGTACACTGTTAAAATGTACTAGCTATTGCCAGGGTATCTCTCTTATTTTCTTTTTTAAAAAACGTTGTCCTACTAGGATTTTTTGCTCTGCCGTGGGTGCATTTAAAAACATACACATGATAGAAAGACCCAGAACAACAATTTGTAGATCATACAAATGGTATTGTTGTGTGCGGGAATCGAAATCGCGATAGATTGCGCGGCAGCCATAATGGTCAAAATGCGAATGAGCGTGTTTTGAACCAAAATTAATTAAGAAGAATACAAAATCAGTATTCTTTGCATAGTGTGAACAATACATTTTTTTTTTAATAAAAGGCCTAAAGTAACTAAACTGGTGATTGAATTTTATATTTTTTTTAAATTTAGATATTTGTATACCAATAGATTTATATGTACGGGTCGGCTTGATCCGAGTGATACCACGGCCTCACAGATATTAAATAACGGCGTTAAATAACCATAGCGTTATGTTTCGCCGTACGAGTGAGGTTACCGGAAGCCAAATCCCTCTCCCTTCCCTATCCGTTCCCAATCTATATATCCGCAACCCTTATCCCCAATAGGCCGACAAGGCACTCGTAACTCCTTTAGTGTTGTGGGTGTCCATGGGCGGCGACGATTGCTTACCATCAGGTAATCCATCTGATCGTTTGACGATTTATTCCATAAAAAAATATATTATATACATCAAATAAAAAACTGAGTGCGAACCTACCTGCTTCATAATCTAGCTAGCAGTCTACGATAACTAGAAAAGAACTTTTATAATAGTCTAAAGATCAAGAAAAATCTTAAGTTAACAGAAACTGGGTCTTTGTAAGCCTAATTCCTACAAGAACCTTTACTATTTATTCTTTCATGCATTTCTTTTGATGTATTTCTAGTATTGTTTCACATTTCTGCGGTTTGAATGGTTAGGCTTAAAGTTTTGCTGACGTTTATAGTCATTTTACATAGTGTTGAGTTCGTAATTTTTCTAGGTATTTTTAAGACGCTTTTCGTTTACAGGAATATATTAAAATTAAACATTGACCCTTCTCAAATGGAGAGATTGAAAACAAACTGAAAATAAACTTAAATGGCCTTATTACAAAACAAAGTTTTACTTTAGTCTAGGACTAAACCATCGAGCCAGTTTTTGTATTTCGAATTGAAGGTAGATGACAATAAGATTCAAAATTCAAAACTCGATTCAATGGTTTAAACCTGCACTAAAGATAAATTTTGTTTTGTAATAAGGGGCAAAGAGATTTAAAAACCTACCTCACTAAATAACTGATTGAAGTAGCTTAATTTTAAATTAAGAATTATAATTACCAAATCAAAAGCAAATTCCACGTTACCATGAGAAAACCTATTTTTAAAAATCACTCTGCCATATTAATTGAAAGAATTAACAATGAACATAATAACGAATATAAAAGCACCCCAAATATCAGAACTTCCCGTAACGACGCAAACTTGGATTGAAAAAAAAAAGTCCTTTTAAACACTGTTATTGCAAAAATGAGAGGCGTTTGGCGCCTAACTTTCAACTACCAAGAATTTGATTTCACGACTGTTATAACACTGTGAATTGAGCTTTATACTCTGGAAAATAAAATATATTTTCATTTGTTGTGTTGCTCTCAACCTAACGCATTTTCTTGCAATCTGAGATCAGTAGGATCGGCATATCCGTTGCGGGGGGAAGAAATGTAACTTTTATGGCAAAGGTTAAAAGTCGAAGTGAATTCGGCCTAGTCGAATTTTTGGGATCCGCGTATAAGCTGTGAATCCAGATACAGATGTCCAATAAAATGATTGTAATCTCAGTGTGAAAAGTTCGGCGGAAAATAGGAATATTTCGCTTCCTTTTAGCATTGGGTGTGAAAGGAAATTGATTTCTTGTTGCGTCTTGTATTTTTGTAAGTCTATTTAATTACATTAACATAACATACTAACACCCGGTTTCTGAAAGGCTTGTCAACGGTAAAATTAACTAATCTCTTGTTGAATCTCTTATCAAGTCTTGTTTTATTGGTTGTTGATAATTCAGTCAACCAGTCAGATGACTTGACAAAAAATTAAATTGATTTTAACATTGATCGGCCTTTCGAAAACCGGGTGTTAGATTATAAAATTATTAAAAGAAACAACAGATGTGATCGTATGTATATGTCATAAAATTTAGAATGTTGTATTCGTGTTAAAGCGAAAGTTCTTATTATATTTATTCAATTCATAATTGGAATCCTACAGAACACTTAAAATGAAATCGAAATTCAAACTTTACAACCTTTTTTTACAGGTGAATGCTTATTCAGGCTCATTTTATTGGTCGAAGCGACTTGGTGATTTAGCCGGGTGATTCCAGGTCGTATCCTCTTTACAATGCAAAATGAAAATAAAAGATAAGACTGGCATAAAAGAATGAATGCCGTAGTGCTTTACGTTTAAAAGAAATACGTTTATTCTATTTATGAATGAATGGAAGCTAAATGTGTCCGTTTCTTTTGAAAAGGTTTCTGAGAGCCAAAAGGTGAATACTGTATATTATTATATTTTAGCATAATCCTCGTCACGAACTTTTTAGTCTTGTGGTTAGAATTGTTTCTTTGTAATGGTAATCTTTTTAAGTCCCAACGTAAAAAGAGCGGTGTTATTAAACATTGAGGTACATAATGTTTTCTAAAGTTTGGATACAAATGTAGTATAGAAAATTTTATGGCAAATAAGAGTTGTCTTACAAATTAATTTTAGTCATGGGTAGTCAGAAATAATTATATTGATTTTAGAATTATACATTTTTTTTTAAAGAAATAGATATGTTATTTGACGTAAAAAACTATGACATACCAAGTCTGTATCTCATACAATATCCATAGACAAGTATCGTTTTTAAAATAATTAATTTCGTTAAAAAACAACTTATTGAATTTGACTAGCTCTCAAATGCTATATTGCAAAACCATTCTTAAAAAAAAACTTAGTTTCTATTCGATTACTCTCATGGGAATACATTTCAAAGTGGCAACTCAGTATCGATATCAATCGAGTTGCTGGAACCTAAACCGGCGACAGCACATACTGACACCCTTTGAAACCCAGCTCTAAAAAAAAAGGAAAAATGAATAATTTATTCAGCCAGCACGAAACACACGTAGCGAAACAAAAACATCAATAATATCCCTTTTGCGGACCGAACAGAGCTTCCGACAAAAAAAAAACGAGGCCTAAACTGCATCACGCGTTGAAAAAAAAAATGAAACTTTTTGATTTGTCCGCTTTGGTACAAACGGGTACGTGTATGGATCCTGAGCGGAATACTAATGAATTGGATACCTACTCGCCTCGCCTGCGGGAAATATCCGACAAGCGTGTTTTTTGATGGACGCAGTTGGTCTTATAGGTTGGGAGAGGGTTATAGTATCGTGACGTAGTGATCGCTTTTCGTCAAATTACTTCTCTCTCTCTCTCTCTCTCTCTCTTTCTCTCTCTCTCTCTCTCTCTCTCTCTCTCTCTCTCTCTCTCTCTCTCTCTCTCGCCCAGGGTGATGCGAGAGAGAATGCCAGACTCTTACTGACTAAAACCCCTCGTTTCTTCTCCTGCTTTACGGCTGCGGCCCCGGTAACTTATTGCGTTAGTCCGTGTTGATCGCTGTGTGCGCTTTCTATTACGTTACTTTTTATAACGTTGTATTTATTTATATATCTTTTGCTTTTATTACAACAAACAATGAATTTATTTTTGTAAATAGCCCATAAAACGGCACTTTTACACTTCAAAATTATATGTAAAAAACTAGATGAAGCCGGAATTATTTTGGACCATAGTAGAAACAAACTTAGTATGTAAATATAAATAGCAGTGGTGTAAAATAATAGTCGTGGTGGCCCGGAGGTTCAGGAGTCCGCTTCTCATGCATGAGCGTGTGGGCTCGAAACCTGGCAAGTACCAATGTGACTTTTTCCGAGTTATATGTACTTTCTATGACACCACTGACATGCGGTGAAGGTAAACATCGTGAGGAAACCTGGACTTATAATCTCTTATTATAAGTTTGAAATCGCCAACCCGCATTAAACAAGCGTGGTGATTAATGCTCTAAAATTCTCTGTGTGAGAAGTGGCCTTTGCTCAGCAGTGGTCACTTTATAGGCTGATGATGATAGTATGTAAATTGATCCACTTTTCTTTTACATTAACGATTTTCCTTGAGTGCATTTTACATATTTCATTAATTTGTACGTGTAATGTTTGAAATCGATAATCTACTATATTATTCTAATATTATTTTTGTTAGGTCAGAATTGTAAAACTGAGATCAATACCTACTCTTATAACTAAATACTAGCATTCTCAATTTAAATCTTACCGTAGAGGAGAACACCTTTGTCGATTTAAAACTAAAAAATATCAAAGAATACTTTATGCAGTGTTTAACATTGTTACGGAATCCTAAAACATATTTCAATAAATACCGATACAAAAACTAGAGAAAAACGATACAAAACACGGCTTTTTGATGGCAACTCACGCAGACTACATGCATATTCATAATCGCGGGATTTTCTAGCTTGCATCGGAAAATTGAATATTACAATTGTGGAATTGTAATTTACATACACCCTGTATTATTTCAAGCTTACTTGGTTAACATTATTTATTCAAAATTGAGCTTCTTGAGTATTTATATAAAGTCTAATTTAATGTATTAGGGTTATTTTAATATAAAGGCTGGTTGTTATTGCAACTCGCTCTAAGGTTTAGGAGAGGTCTAAGTCTGAGATTCATGATATGGAGAGATGTATTATGATTTTAAGAACATACTCTTAATATTATTATAGAAAAAATAACATTTATGTTATTCTTGCTACTCCCCGAAATATTTTAGATAGGTCTAGGAGATTTAGTTTTCATCTTACTACATAACCTTTTTCTTGATAACTAGTGCTATTTTGTAAAGCAACAGAGAATGTATGGTTTATAATAGTAACTTAGATGTTAATTTTCGATAGGTCGACAAATGGTCCTACAGATTACCTAATGGTAATTTCAAACGAGTTACAACATACAAGAGCGTTGCCGAACTTTTGTGAGATATACGGGTAACTTTTGTGAGATTACGGGGTATATAGAGATTTACGGGTTGGAGATTTGAGGATTGGGGATGTGAGGGAGGGAAGCTAGAGCCTTCGGTAACCCCACTCGTTCACGCCCGGTATTCTGTTAGGCCGTGGTATCACTTCGGTCGAGTTCGCCCATTCGCGCCATAGCATGGCTCTCCTACACAAAATTTTAGATTTTTGCAAATTATAAAACTACTAAACGATTCCAGTTAACGATATACCATATCAACTTTAAGTAAGTTTGTGTAAAAACAAGCAATTTCTACAATGTTAACAGAACGAGTAAGAAAAGATTCTGAGGACTGGTTATTATACTGTAAATTATACGAACAACATTACCTTTTTAGGGGACAACAAAAAGCAATAATGAGAGTATTAACTGCGCAATTATCCTTTTAATTCATTATTTGCTGTTTTCATTAGAGCCGAGAGTTCAAACACCCGGGCGAAAATAGAAAAAAAAACCTATTATATCGAAGAAAGAAATATACACAGCATCGAGTACTTTTTAATTAGATTCACTTCGAATCGTTGTTTTTTTTGCGTTTAGTATTTATTTTTTTATTCTTGTTTATTCTCTTTCTCACCTTATAAATAACTTCTTTATAATGAGAAAAGTTTCCGTGCTAAGGAAAGCGTTGCGATAAGATGTTTAAACAGTGATATAGTTGGGTAATGAAAATGTTTTAGAATTCTTAGTGTATCCCTTATCTTTTTGCACTTATTTTAAAGGGTTGGAATTTTAAACGATATTGCCAGTTTGTATTTCAGTTAACCCTTAATTGTGAGATAAGGTTTTAAAGTTCACATTATTGATAAGAATTGGTGACTTGTTGAGGCTTTTTAAGATGCGATTCTACTTCTAAGTCATTGAATAAATTGGTAATTAATGCTTGTAATACCGTAGAAATCTGGAGATTTAGATGCTCGTTTGTCATGCAAGAGAAACCTGGTCCTAATATTTTTTCCCAGTTATATGTACTTTCTAAGATTGTTTTAACATTGACGAAGGAAAACATTGTGAGGAAGCCTTTTTTTACAAGTTTGAAAACTCCAGTCCAGTTTGAGCAAGACTGGTTATTAAACGCTTGTCCCTTCTTCGTGTGGGTGATGATGATAGAGATGATTGCTAGCCATGCTATTTATATACAAGACCAAATATTATGCTTATTTTTCGAACATTTAGGATAATTTTCCCATTGATGTTATTAGAGCTACGTTTAACGAAACACCAAAAATTTGTAAGTCGTGTGTCATTGTATATGACACACGATATAGAAGGTATCGCTTCTCTGAGCCTAAATATTATAGATTTTGAAATTGGAAAAAAAAATATCAAAGAAAACAGCGTAAATAAAATAATCTTAATAAAAAAGTATTTAAATTAAAAACAAATAATTCGTTAGACCTTTCCCTTGATTGTAATTTTCACTTCATTTAATGAAAATAATGTAAAACAGAACTAAAGATTACAAACCGACTCTAATTAAATATCTCAAATTAAAAACTGAACAAATACTTTGTTTGAAAGAATTTCGAAATTTTCCTAAGATCCCGACTACAAAGATTGGCTTTTTAAATGGACCGTGTAATCTAGGAAATGATAATTATATTATATCACGATTCATTTCGAAAAAGCAAAGTTATAATTTTTTTTTTTTGAATGTGGTGTAATTAATAAGCGTGAAGCGATTTTTAGATTACTATAAATCTATGGTCGTTGTGGGTCAGGAGTTAAAGCTACACTAGCTAATCTCGCGCAGTTTCACCCGCTGCTCGGCTCCATTTATCGTGCGTGATGTTTTATAGCCTATAGCACTCAAGAACATTGTAGCTATTAATTAGTGAAAGATAGAGTTTAATTTTGACTGGATACAAACTTCGAATTCAGAATTAAATTTGTAACTGTATCCAATAACGATGCAACTAACAACTCAACATACTATCGATTGCTGTTTGAAAATATTTTCGCATAATTTTTCACTTGGCATACAGCCTAGCATTGTGCCTACAGCCCTAGATTATAAGTATGATGTCATTTGTCTAGTGTATAAGTCATAGGTGTATTCCTAAATATATTAGTATCGATTTGTGCATCCTAATAAACGCACGTATATTGGCCTACTGTTTTATTGATACTCACCTAAGAAAGTACATCATACATACTTTGGACAGCAAGCGCACACTATGCGCTTAAGTTCCTAACTTGGTCCACTAACTAACGACCCCTCTTTCAAACTGAATATTTATATAATGTTCGCGAAAAGAGCGTGAAATCGCAAAGAAAACAGAAGTTGGCTTCCCTTTGATGTTTTTTTTATCTAATTTAGTACTAATATATACTAGACTCGTCTCGTCTTTACCAGTAACACTTCGAAAGCAATGTACTGAATAATTTGTGTGTTGTTTAGGATATTTATTCCTTTTATACTACAGACGAAGATCTAGAAATAGGTCTTGTTGAACGATTCGTGACAAGTCCTGATACTCTTAAGTAATTTACGAGATTGATTTGTTATTCACTGAAATAGGTTATTAAAAATATATTTTTTTATATGCTAGGTACCTGATCACTATCGACGCCGGGCACGGACACCTCAAGTACCAGAGAAGAAGTGCATTGCTGGCAGTTTATTAGAGCATTCGGGTTTCGGTGATTTAGGGATTGAAAAGGAATCAGGGTAAGAGCCTCTGGTAACTTCATTTACACGACGGAACACAACGCTGTGGTCGTTTCATGCAGGTTTTCTGCGAGGCTTTTTTTTGTCAGGGGCAAATTATCAAATGACCTCTCCCGCCCAGGGAAGGCGAGAGAGAGTGTCAGACTCTTACTGACTAAAACCCCCCGTTCCTTCTCCTGCTCTGGGCCGAGGCCGTGGTGACTTATTGCGCTTAACCCGCAACGTGGTATCACTCCGATCTAGTCGACCCATTACCCATGACCCATTACCTATGACCCATACCAAAGCAAGGCTCTCCTACGTTAAAATCATATAAAAACTTGCTATGTATTTACCTAAAACGAAGGTAGACAACTTAATACCATACTAGGTACGCATAGTTGTTCCGACGTTTCGTTTTAACATTCACTGAGCGTACAGCCGCTGGCAAGAGACGCGGTTGACTTCAAAGCGCGGCTTAAAAAGGCTTTTAGCAATTAAATATTGAAGACAACGCCTTCAATGTAGCTATGGATATTGTTGACACTCGCTGTATCGGATTTTATTAGTAGAGTAAAGTAGGTACTAGTTTTGTAATATTAAACAGTATTATAATTTTATATATTTTTTTAAAAACGTTGCCCTACATTCCGTGTCTTGGGTGCGTTTACAAACATACAATTTTAGATAGGACCACATAACAACCAGACCCGGAAAGAAAATTGTGGATCTCACAAAGAGTTGTTTCGTGAGAGAATCTCCTTCTTCGGATTGGGCTTCCGGTAACCTCACTCACACGGCGAAACACAACGCTGTGTGGTTTCAAGCCGCTTTTCTGTGAGGCCGTGGTATCACTCCAGTCAAGCCGACCATTTCGTGCCGAAACATGACTCTCTCCACACTTCGTTTGAATTGAAGCATTTTTTTTAGTTTTCAAGCTAATACAAATGACTGCGCTGTTATAGAAATTCAGAATTGAACTTTATTCTTTCTAAAATATAATTTCCACAACGGATCGACAGGTGCACTTGTAAATATTATAGAAATGTCGACTCCGTGGTACTTAGTGCGCAGAGGTCAAATAACACTGGACTATGAAGCAAGGGATTAAAACTTGCTGCAGCATGGATTATTGCCTGGTTTTGTGTTCTGTTCACAGTCATAATAAGTACTTTACTTTTAATCACGGGATTATTGTAATGCTGTGTTTCAGGTTAAACAGTTAATAACATTTTTATTTTTTTGGTAAAATTCGTTATTGCTTTAGGCGGAGTTAGCCTTGTGCAATATTGGCTTACGTGAGCACGATCGACATGTTTGTAACAATAATACTTTAGATGATTTCAGTGGTTGTTGCGAATTTACTTTTGTTCGTCACGTTTGTGACGTTCTGCGTTCTGATTGGCTAGCCCATTAATAATTATCCAATCGGAAAGCACGTGGAATCCTTTCGTTCGCATTAGCTTCAAAATTACTCATACTTAACACTCGGTTTTTTTTCATGTGTTACGGCAAATATGATGTGGTGAATTACCTATTACCTAATGGTATGCAACCGTCGCAATCGACACTAGCAATAATATAAAGGAGGTTTTATTGTTATATGGTAAGGCAGTTAACGTTGTAACGATTGCTATGTGATTATGACGTTAAGCAATAGACGCCGCCCATGAGCACTCGGAACACCAAAGGAGTTGGATGTGCGTTGCCGGAGTTTTGGGGATAGTAGGTTTTTGGGCAGTTAGGGATTGTGAGGGATGGGGAAGAAAGTAAGGCCTCCGGTAACTGCATTCACATAACGAAACACGCTGTTTTAATAGTTATGGTTCGCTGAAAACTATTGGTTTTGGGTTTACCTGTCAATTAAACTCGTATAACTAGTTTTTCTAATATAATAAAGAGTTTTATGGGTATTGCTTTTTAAATTTTGTTGATGTTTATAACATTTTATATCATTATCATCAAACATCAGTTGCTAAATAATATTTCTAAAACACTTATAATAATTTCATTGTTATTTTTGTGTAAAAATGTTTGCACATTTAAAATACGTAGATACGAACATATCTAGTCCCATGCGAAAACACGTATTTTAAAATACACGCAAAAAGAATACGAAGTTAGATATTTTCGAGACATTTCGAGCAAAAATTAAAGTTATATCTAATTTGTTATTCTATTGAAATATTGATCCGAGGCCAAGGTTTGAGACTTTTAGAAGCTAGACTAACGTTTATCAAATATTTAATACATTTTACATTCGAGCAACTGTTGCTATTCCAAATTCAAAAATAGACTCGCGTATTCTTGTCGATTCATTTGTTTCAAGAGAATTTCTGAAGATTTCAACAAATCAAACAAGTGTGCGAGAGAAAATGACGAAAGCATTTCTTAAACAAAAGGTTCTTTGAATTATTTTATATAATAAGTTTTGGATTTAGAGGTGAATTTTCAATGTTTAATTTTATCTCGATTATTGTTTGAAATTGGCCAAGCGAATCACCATTGAAAGAAATAATTATTAATGATCCGCCTGACACTTTCTTTCAATCATTTTCTTTCTTAATTTTATCTTTAGTTGAGGAGATTAGTTTAAAGCATCATTTTTATCAGGGGGCAAATGAGCAGATAGATTATCGCCCACGACACCAGAGGAGTTACAAAATGCATTGTATACCTTATATGTTTGAGGAAGTTTAAGAGGATTTGGAAAGATATAATAAGATAAGGTTACCTCACTCACACAGCGAAACACAACGCCAGTTTTGTTTCCCGCCATTTTTTCTGTGAAATCGTGGTATAAGTAACACTCCAGTCGAGCTGGCCTATTCCTGCTTAACTCTTTTACTTACTTAAAATTATTTCTCTAATAATTGTTCATTTACCTCTGAACAAATAATAAAACTTTGAGAAGTAAGCTTACGCTTGAGGAGGTAAGCAGAGGATCACGTCCCGTGATCCACTACTTACCTGTAAGAAAGTGTAATATTATGCTGTGGAGTATATATAGAGTAATGAATTATTAATTATAATAAGCGAAAATAATTAGTTACAAGAAAAATTGTTCGAAGTAAGTCCTAACAGCAAACTTTAGTTTGCCGACTTGTTTAGTTGAAACATAATTAAAATGAAATATTTTCATAAAACTTGTAATTGTTTCAGTTTTAAAATATTCATTAACTTGATAAATATTGCTGTTCTAAAACTTTTTTAATATTTTAGTTGTCTTTAGATTTCGACAAACTTTTAAAGTTTTTAAGTAGTGTTGTCTCATTTTGTAGATGTATATACATATATGGATTACGTGATAGTAATTTTAGTTAATGAGAAATTGCACGGGTCTGCTGACGGCGAGCACGTCCGACCAGAACTTGACTTGAACGTAAGGCGCTCTCTCAGCCAGGGTTGTGGGGGGCAAGCACTATACCATACCTTTTTTTTTATTAAGAACCCTGTTCCTTCACCTGCTCTGGGCCTAGGTCGCGGTGCCTCATTGCGCTTACCCCGCAACCCCGGCTGAACATCAGTCCTATATGGCCCCGTCTGTGGTGGTCTATTGGCTCTTTGAGGTGCGCGCGGAACGCTACGCGCCGTACGCTCGGGACTATAACATACCGTGGCATCGATCTGAAGCGGGAAAAGTAACGGAGTTTTTTTAGTCATTAACAGTATGCTACCACCGTTTGCCTCACCCTGGGTGAGAAAAGTCATTTGATGGTTTTCCCCTCACAAAAACGTTAATGAGAAATTGTTATTTTTTACATTCTAGAAGCAAACAATCATAATCGTGCTTTTTACACTGCAATTCATATGTTGGACAATGGATGGTTTTGATTTTCAGTTTATCAAAATAATGTGTAACATTTGAAAACTTAGCCTGCTCTACTGTAAGAAATTCAATACATAACTGAAAGCAATGAAATGGCTATAAATATTTGATACTGAAAACAAAATGCCTAACTGTATAATGGCCATAGGCTTGAATAGTTACAATGAAACGAAAAAAACTGATACTTGACCAGTGGTTCGATAGTGATACAAATTTGTGAAATGCTTTAAATTCGGAAGCGCGCCACGTCCCGCGGGCGCCATTACTGCAATGACAAAGTTATGGTAGTTTAGCCTTTCAGCCAATTGACCAACACATCGGCGCACATTGCCCTAGAGTTATGTCTGTTTCAGTCTGGTTTTATGCAATGCCCCAATGTTTTAAAGCTGTTTGTTTATCCAAAGTTTGCTGTGTAGCCTCGTAGAGCAAAAACACAAACAAATAAAATGTCATTATGTTATCTCATTCTGATTGAAGTTTTCAATTGCTTAAAAACTTTTATTCGAAAACCGAATCCTACTATTATATTAGAATTAGAAAGTTTCTGAGATTGTACGGCTTTATATTGTTTGTTATTCTTTCATTCAAAAACGGCTCGACCAGTTTGGTTGAAATTTTTAATGTACATAAGTGATACTAGATTAAATATAAGGCATTCATTTTATCCGTGGTATATCCACGTGGGTGAAGCCGCGGGTGGAGTATGGCACATACAACATAACACAGAATTAGTGCAATAATTATAATTTATGGATACCAATCATCGTCATAATCATCAGCTTATAAGTGCCCACTGCTAAGCGAAGGCTCTTCTCACGCAGAGAAGATTAGAGCTTTATTCACCATCATAGAGTTATAATTAGAAATTATAAATTTCACGATGTTTTCCTTCACAGTAAGTCAGTGGTGTCTAAATAATCATGTACATATTAATGTCAAGTACATGTTACTCGGAAAATCTATCTATCTATATCTATCGAAT
Organism: Spodoptera exigua; assembly: GCA_902829305.4. Classification (NCBI taxonomy): domain Eukaryota; kingdom Metazoa; phylum Arthropoda; class Insecta; order Lepidoptera; family Noctuidae; genus Spodoptera; species Spodoptera exigua. The sequence continues at coordinate 13,979,358 of LR824612.2, read as the reverse complement.
CTGCACCTTCGTGCATGACATGTGGGCGCCTAACCTCCGATCCTATCCTAACGACTGCATTTACACAATAAATATTATATATTCTTAACCAGTTTTACAAATACATTGCCATGATCCTTATCAGACACGCCCAAAGTCCATTCAGAAGCAACCTACTGACCTAAAAAAGTCCCTTACAATATGAACCTCGAAAACTACCCGAAAATTTGCAAACCACGTTCCGACTCGATCTGCTTAACACCGTCAATTTATTATGGTACAAAAAATTGATAAAACACGTTACATATTTCATTGCACACCTTAGTTAATGCAGGTTACGGAGCCTGAAACGTCAGGTGAATACTGAGTGGATCCCTTTCGGATAATACTGTTCAATTTATGATAGGTAGAGGGTAGGTAAACTTGTTCATAGACACCCTTCATTTTGCTTCGACTTGGGGTTGTAAATTTGTGAGACCCCTTCGGTCTGTTGTAAATTAGGTTGTGATATCATTATAGGTTTTTGAATAGTACTTTTCAGACATTCATTGTTTTGTTAATTGATTGTTACAGATTGATACAGGCTCTAATAAATATAATATTCGTTGGTTGTTGTTGTTGAATTTTAAATGAATACTAATACAATTTTGAACATTTCAGGAAATTAGGTTAGGTTTAAAAGTTCAACTTTAATTGTAGCAAGTAGTTTGTTATTTAGCTTACACTGCACAAATTAAAAAAGTAAGTTCGCTTCGCCACGCCTCGTAGCATTTGCGGCGTAGCTGCTACGAACGCTACGAAGTGCGTAGTACTAATTAAATATCTGCTCATTTCATAAATAAGAGAATATTGTTTTATGTCTTTAACAGTCAATTTGTAAAACAAGTTATTCAAACAAACGATCTTAGCTTCTAATATTTCATTCGGAATTAATTTGTAAACAAGATTGCTCAACGAAATTCATCCTGAAATTGGAACGCGTTGAATTAGTTACATTGCGGTTATCCGCAAAATTTTAAATTTGCATTTGTTCCGCCCTCGGGAATGAAGTATGAAAGCATAGGAGATAAGTCTTATTAGCTTAGCGGTCAAGCAACGTTGCTTTTTGGATTAAAAATTATCGACGACAGAAGGTTGTGAATTTCACGGTTTTTGCGTATCGACAATTTGAAACTTTTATTTTATAAAATTATAGAAACACTTTACTCGGTTTTTTTTTGTGAGTTACATTTTTACGGATTTATGCCTGTTTATGTTTATTCTTAATATTAGGATAAAATTGATGATAATACTGATGATGTTGTTTTTTCATGACAATCATATTATCGCTCAATTTATCTCAACTGACTTTAATTGTAAATGTTACTAACCAATTATTTTTAGTGAAAGTTTGTCTGTGTGTGAAACAAACACTTTGACTTGATGTATATTAACACTAGAAGGTTATCCCTTGATTCCTACGGGAGCTCGGTTCGCCTTCGTACTGCCCTAACTTATAAAAATAAAACCCATATGGTTCAAATTAAAAAAAAAACACCAGTATACAGTGGGTTACATTAAAGTAAATGACAAACGACGGTTATCATTTACCTGGTCGCCCGCTCCACCATCGCTATCGTTTGCCTCCCGAAATATTTCGACATACAAAATATGCCACATACTGTATCTGTGATGGAGATTGATTGTTGCCTGTTAAGGGCCATATTCGCGTGCATTTGTTATTATATTATTCGATTTGCGAATGCAATTTCGGCTTAGTGTGGGGTGAATTTCATAGGTGGTAAAGTTTCGTGTTTTTGTTATACGAAATACATAATTCATGAAATTTTAATGTCTTATTTTGATCTTTTTGCAGTTAAAATAGAACTTCAAAAATTGTTTTATTTAACCATCACAAGACAAGACACAATTTAAATCTCCGTGTGACTAAGTGTTCGAGAAGGGAAATAATTACAATACATTTATTCATAAGGATTTTTTATCCGAGTTTCACACCTTGCAATGTTTATTGCTTACTTCATGGCTAGTGAAAAATCCAATAATCAGTTAGTACATGAATCAAATGTCATGGAATTTTTAGAGACCTCGTCACCAGATTTTATCTGTAGGAGAGCCAAGCTTCGGCACGAATGGGTCGGTTCGACCGGAGTGATACCACGGCCTCACAGAAAACACAGTTTCGCCGTGTAGCAGGTAATCGGTCTGGCCGTTTGCCGACCTATATCATAAAAAAAACGTTTCTCAATGTGGGAAATAGGTAAAATAAATTGTTTTTAAATGTTTCATGACAAACATCTGTTAAGTTATCTGTTAAGCGGAATATTGTAAAACAATATTCCGCTTAACAGATAAGAACTCCAATTTGATAGCCGTTTGACCCACTCTTTTTCTGCCTAAATAAATGCCATTAAATTATGTCATTGATTGATTGGAACGTTTTCATACAATGCAATATATAAACATAAGTACCTATATGTACATACATACATCTGTGTATGTTACAAGCCCTGCAGGTATTATTCGTCCTGATTAGCGAATTGGAAAAAATGATCGTAATTTTTTAAGCTTTATCTTTTGTTTTTTTGCCGTTTCGTTTTAGGTATATAAATGGAATGGTCTGTGATTTGGATTGTTTTATATGAAAAACATCCCTTTTGTAAACGCTACTTACGGATGGAATATGCCTCATCAAAGATCAAATTTTTTGTCCACCAAAGCCAGGTCGAAGAAAATATAAAGTAAATGATCAGTAAATCATTTCGGGTTTGTACTGAATATTTACTTTTTTATATCTCTTTGTCTATGATCGTTTTATTGAAACCTACGAACAAGAACAAAGTAAATCTAGTTCATAGCTAAAAGAAAACTGTTAATAGAATTAAATTTAAGAGTTACGTAAACAATATTACTATTATTACAAAATTCACTTTCCTTCAAATATCTATAACCAAAACCTAGTACTAAATTCAAAATACATAAATCAATACATACTTTAAATCCAATCTTCCCTTCAATAGAGAAGGGCGGTATATCGATAAAATAATAAAATAGATTCGAATGATCCTTCTCAAGTGGGTTCATCCTTCAGTAAATACAACCACATAATGGACGTGGCTGGAGGGAAATTAAATTTAAATGGCTCGGGAAGGTCAATTCTCGAACTTGGTGTGAATGATTGAAAGTATTGTTTTAGGAGGTTATTTTTTTTTTGTTGAGAATCAGCCTATGTCAAGTATGTCTAAAGATATCAATGTATGAGATTCTTTAGGTGATTGGTCATCGAATATAGATACCTGGCTGTGTGAGACGGGTGAAATTAATTTGAATTATAAGTATTACCTATAATACACTAATTAAAATAAAATAATTTCATCATTGTATAGTGAAAGATTTCTCAAAGTCCTTGCCCATGAAATTTCCCAAAGAGTACCTGATGTTTGTCTGGGCAACTAAATAAAACGAAACTCAATAAACTTAATAAAAAAAACTAATTTAACTAAAACAAAAAACTGGTAGATAAATGCTCGATGCATTAAGTCCACCTAATGTGCATATCAAACTATGCATGAAGAATAAAAAAAAATTGCAGGAAACTTGAATGATGTTTGGTTTTTGGTGATAATCCTGATCCCCCATTTATGGGTTATTGCGTAACCTTCAAAGAATAATTTCTTTAAGAACAAGTTTACTACACATGTATTTGCAAATTATTAAGTAGCGATATGACTATATGACCTTTCTCATTGTTATCCTTCAGTTAGTCTAGAAAATCAACTATTTCTGGAACACGATCTATTACAGCAATATTGGTTGCGTCCATTCCTCATCCACCAAGCCCAGTTATAATATAACAAAAGGAAAGAAGGTTACTAAAAATCTCAGTTCTTTGAGAAAAATTACAAAGTCCTGTGATTGATATTGGTGTTTTATCTGAACAACAATTTATAGAGGGTGGTTCGCCCAATTGATGGGGTGCTAACGGCTGCCCAAGGGGTCTTAGATAAGGATTATGGTCTTAACGGAACGGCCGAAGGTTTTTCTCTAAGGAAAACTTTTAGGCAGGTTACATACGATTGTTTGAGCTCCCGCTTCGAAAACTTTTCTGATAGATCATTTGCTAAAGTATCTTTGGCTAGTTGTAATTGGATTTTTAGTGTAACAAGAAATCGTGAAAGACAGTACTAATATTGGATATCACTTTCAATTCCGTCTGCTCGTTTGCCTCCTATTCCATAAAAAAAAACACTAATATTTTCTCATGTGACGTGGGTGCATTTACAAGCATATAATTTCACGTACAAATCACACCCAGATCACACAAAGAATTTTTCCGTGCAGGAATTGAACCCGCAACACGTTGTGCGGCAGTCAGTTGCCCAGCCATTACGCCAACCGTGCATTCGCAACTCAAGTTACATTAAGATTCTCTTGTCAAAAAAGGGAATACTATCGCCAAATTATCAGGTTTACTTCAAGAACTTTGAGAAATCTTACACTATACACTGGTTGAACCTCGAGAATAATGTCGACTCGGAAGCGACTATTCAACCAACGAGGTAATGCACAACCATTCATGCGTCCAAAACTCTACAGTGTAAATGAAGCCTTAAGATGTTCGTCGCAGGATTCAATGTCGATCGATAAGAGCTGAGTGATTGGAATTGTTTTCTGATATCGGAAGCGTAACTGTAGTGTTACTGAATGTCGTACAACGTGGACATAAAGATCGGATCTTTGTTTGGATCAAAAGGTTACTGATGATGTATGTTTGGAGTATTTATTGAGGCTGGTAAGTATGTATACACAATTCACAATTGTAAAATAATTGCTTCATTATTGGACCTAGACTGGGCCTTTTCTACGTAAGAGGAGTGAAAAATCTTCAAATTACTGATTCCGCCCAGAGTGGGGTGAAAAGGAGTATCAGACTCTTAGTCAGTAAAAATCACCCAGTTCCTATTGCTGCTCCGGATTGGGACCTCAGCACAGTATTGTTTGCATCCGCAACCCTAGACTTAAGACGTTTTGCTTTGGTCATAGTGATCCGAAGATCAAAGAGACAGTTTCTTACGCATGACGTGTTGGTTTCTAAGCCTGGCAAGTACCAATGTGACTTTTTCCAAGTTACTTTTTTTCTTTGTATTTAGACACCAAAGAAAACAAAAGAAAAAACTAGATTGTTATTTTTTATAATTTTAAAGTCATCAATCTGCGTTGAGTAAGCGTGGTGGTTCATGCTCTAACTTTCTTTTATTATTCAGGAATATAAAAAAATATGAACATATTTCAATATTAATTAGCGACATCTAGCGGTGGCCTTGTTATTTCTTATTTCGTGGCGGACGGCCGATGGTCTTCTTTTTACAAAGCTAGTTGCTAACTCTTACATTTTTAAAGCTAATATAGTGTGGAGACAGTTATTTTTGTTTATGTGATAGGACGGCAAACGATCATACGGATTATGTGATGGTAAGCAATCAGCGCTACCCGCAACAACGGAGAAGTTACGAGTGCATTGCCGACCTTTTTGAGCATGAGGGTTTAGGAGATTTAGGGATTCGAGAGGGGAACGATTGGGTATCTAGTAACTTCACTCACATGGCGAAATACGACGCTGTGGTATTTCCCGCCGGTTTTCTGAGGGCCGTGGTGTCACTCTAGTCGAGACGATCCATTCATGCCGAAGCATGGCTCTCTCACAATTTATTTATTTATTTATTTATTCTTTATTTACAATTGCACATCGGAGGACTTAATGCTAGAAGCATTTTCTGCCAGTCAACCTTTTGGTAGTGCACAATTATTAGGCACTTGTTAATTGTCAGATCCAAATTAACTCTTATTATTAAGCGGCTATGTGTGTCATCTCTCACACACTAAAATAGGCCATAATCTCAGTACGTTAAAGGTTAAATTATCTTTAATTTAACCTTTAACTTTTCCATGAAATGTTTCCCTTGAATAAGAGAGGTTTGAGGAATGAGTATGAAATAATTGACATGACACAACTACACATAAATGATACGATATTCATTTAAACAAATATAATTATGTTTCTCAACATATAAAAACATTTCTTGAGAATATTTAAAACATTAACGTAGGTGTATGTTAATTTAAATTTTTTTTTATATAAATAAAATTGCTGTTTGCCTGACATCTGTGACAGTTCGACATAATCTCCCCGCTTGCCAGGTGGGCTGAAGACATCTAAAAGAGCGGTGGTTGAAGAGAACACTAGGTACTTTCCGTTCTCTTTTTTTTTGAAGACCCTAAAAACACTCATGAGTTGACTGTACAAGTGTACACTCTATCACCACGCCATGGTTTCATAGAAATATGTTTATTATAACAACTTCGGAAAATATACCACTAAACCAATTTTGTAGGAAATCTTGTAACATTATACAGCATTTTATTATCTAGGTTACAACGCTTGCCTAGCAAGTTTAATCAAAGCCTAAAAGCGTATCCCAAAAATCCGATATGGAAATTAGATTTTGGCGTAATAATGTTGGAAGAAACGTTGTATGGTATAATGTGGAATCAATCTTGACTTATGGCTGTAAATCTGTTAGGGTTCCTGGCTTTTTTACGACGGCAAACGGGCAGTCTGGTTACGTTATGTGAAGCAATCGGTGCTAGTTGGTCGGTAAAGGACTGATTGACAGACAGACACTTTATATTTTTTAAATTTTGTTTGACGTTCAAAAGTGCCTGTAATTGTCTAATTGAAATACATTCAAATCAAATCAAATCAAAATCATTTATTCCAAATAAACCATAAATAGGTACTTTTGAAACGTCAAAATAGAATAGTAGTCTGTCAGTCTGTTCGTCAGTGAAGCTAGGTGCTCGTTCCAAATTGTAGTTTCGAATGGAGAAGAACGAGCAAGAAACTCCATCGTTACTCTTTTAAAAAAAATATTTGTTTTACAATTCATCAATAATACATTTTTTATACATTACTGTACCCCTATGTGAGACATTGTTCTCACATAGGGGTAGAGACAAGTTGTTAATAAAAAGGAACAAATTATGGTCTATTTAATCTATCATTAAAATTTTAATCCTTTGTTGTCTCGTACATGGCGCTCGCATATGCGTACTCACAATCCAAAAGAATGCTTCTATATAAACTCATTCAAGGTTTCATTAATTTTGAGAATTTTAATAACTACTGACTACATATTTGAGAATTGTCCAGTGGAGCCAAACCAACATGCTGCCAGGCATTCTTATCCTCAATATAATCTGAAAGTTTGTAGTATGCCTGTCTACATAATTCGCGTTTAATATAAGTTTTAAATTTTCGTTCATTAAGATTTAATACACTTCTTGGAATTTTATTGTAACAATTTACACCGAACCCCATAAAGGATTTCTGTACTTTGGACAGACGGAATTGTGGCACAGCCAGCCTATCTTTGCCTCTAGTATTAAAATTGTGTCTATCGCTTCTTTTTTCAAATAATTGCAAATTTTTCCTTACGTACATAATATTTTCATATATAAACTGACAAGGTACCGTTAGGATATTTATCGTTTTAAATAGTTCTCTCAGAGATTCACGAGGGGACAAGTTATATATCGCTCGGATAGCCCGCTTTTGCAAAATAAATATTGACTTTATTTTGACTTTGTGCCGTCCATTGAGTTTTGAAGGTTTAAGGTTTAAGGATTGGGGATGGACTAAATGGCTGGATCCAGATAATATGCAGGCGAAGTCGCTGGCCTGAATAGTTGTTTAAAATTTGAAAAATAATGTAAACCAATAACACGTACTCCAAGCTCGAACCTAAAATTTCTCGTTTGACAATATACATATACCAGTTAACCATAGAGTTACTTTAAACATATAATGTAGGTTTTTGCTCTTGTAATCACGGACGCGTTCAGGCTTATCGGCGTAACCGTTGTAGATCGGACTGCTGATAGTAAGAGCAACAGTTTGGAGTCGAGATAAAAATGTAAGCTTTGAGTCAGGGATGTGTATGAGGAAACAGGGTTTTGGGGTTACAAGTTGCTGTCAATCCAAAATTTTTGTATTTGTATTGAAGAAGCTTTGTGGTTCGAAAAGATGCTATAGATATTAAGTGTATTACACTTTGAGACTTCTACTGCTGCTACTATTTCACTGCTCACGAGAAGGTTTGATATAATAATCATCATACTTGCTCAAGGCGGATTGGCGCTTTCTCGACTTCATAGATGATATGTTTCAGACTCTTACTGACTAAAAACTCCCCTTGCTCTGGGCTGAGGTCGCGGTGCCTCATTGAGCTTACCCCGCAACCCCAGCTAAACTCAACTCTATAGGGTCCCGTCTGTGATGGTCTATTGCCTCTTAAGGCGCGCGCGGAACGCTACGCGCCGTACGCTCGGGTCTGGTTCTGGTCTACCCTTACTCGTCGTCCGCAGACCCGCGCTTACGGTGGCCGGAGATTATCTCTCGATCCTCGACGCCCGGAATGTCGCCCTCTGCATCTTCTCGATTAAGGATGGGCGCGAAAGGTCGCCGCCGCCGATCACTTCCCTGAGAACACGGCGCGTGGGTGGAGTAAGTGTTAGACTTTTACTGACTAAAAACCAGCCCATTCTTCCTCCTGCTGCGGGCCGGGGAAGTGGTTCATTATTGTTCTTACAACCGCAACCCCGGAATTAATTGGTATAAATATTTAGAAATATTTTAGAAAAACATTTTTTTCTTGTTTTAATTACAGATTTCGTACCTATGTACCTACACGCTGAAAGGTCAGTTTCGTTTTAAAACTTCCCCTGGTGTGAAAAACTCTATATGCCACCTATATACCATGTAGAAAGGACAATAACATTTACACGGTACATATATACCACAGTTGCTTCAACACAAAACATAAATCTAACAGCACAATAAAAGTTTAACGCCAAAAACCGTCTCCATATAAATTTTATCTTCAAATGACCAGTTAATACAGGCTCGCTTTTAATCCACCAGAGGATTTCGTTTCCCCGGGAATAATTACGATTTTCATAGCGAAACCACTAGACTAGTGAGATCGGTGCAAATGTTGAATGTACTTGCGTTTCAAAATTGATTTTAGTTTTATTATGTTTTCGTCTTTGTGATTTGATTCATAAAGGTTATTTGTTATTGGGATTATTTTTAGTGTCTTTGTCGTTATCGAGTTTGTGAATATACATAGTCAAAATGTTTCATGTTACCGATTGGGTGCTTTTTATGACGTCTGTTGCCAAAAATATAAAACGTTAAATATTTAACGAGTTAGCAATTAGCGTGGCCTTATTAACGTACTATGGTAACAAATCTTTAATTTATTTATTGACCGGAGTGATACCACGGCCTCACAGAAAACCGGCGTGAAACAATTACAACCTTATGTTTCGCCGTCTGACTGAGGTTACCGGAGGCCCAATCCCTCCCCTGCCCCCATCCCTTCCCAATGGTTAAATTTCCTTTGTTCCTAAAGGCCTTTTAGCAACGTACTCGTTACTCTTTTGTGCGATGCGGATATCCATGGCGCTGATTGCTTACCATCAGATAATGCGTGTGTTCGTTAGCCGATGTATCTACAAAAAAGGTATATTGTGGTGGGTCATTCACTACCGAGGTACAAAATTAGTTACAAAGAAAAGCCCGTCTACCACTACATAACAAATATGATAATGAAAATAAACACCTTTAAATTATCGCCGTTTTTGTCAAAAAAAAAAAAACATTTTCTTTCAATTCTTGTTTCTAACTCCATAATATGTGTCACGACTGTCCTCTTAGAAGTCACCAAACATATCCAGGAAATGCTTAAGATACAGACTGATGTCTCCGACGACGGTTACACTAAAGGTTTATTTTGCACACATTTACAACTCGGTACAGGATATTTTGTAGACTTCAGGGTCCATGAACCTCCCTTTATTCCATCCCATCCGTCTACAGACAACTATTTATGGACGCACATAAAAATCCTACCTCCGTTATATTTCCGTTAGAATTCAAAACTAAGGAAGAAAAATACGTACTTCGAAAACTACGTAACAGTCCCCATTTCCATAAAACCGACCATTGTCCTGATCATGAAGAAGCGAAACTACAGCAACGTTTCTCTTGAAACATGCAAATGTATCGGTTAACGACGCGATAACTCAGATTTATAAGATACAGAATATCGTTAGGACCACCGATAGATAGGTAAAAACAGAAAAAATCCTCGACGGAGCAATATAGGCGGGTTTACAGCATTTTTACGATACCTCCTTATCTTGAGTTATGAGAGAAATCGGTGATTTGCATTGCAAATATTTTATGCCGTCGCTCGGAGCGATTTGTTGGCGCTCTTTGCCTAGAAAAATATGCAATCGATGATATAACTGGGTTGAGGATGTAAAGACTAACTGATGGCCTGGTAGTCAGAAGAGGGACTGCTGTACACTGAAGTCTAATGCGAAAAAACAGAGGAAACTTATATAATACTAGCTTCTCTCGCACGGTTTCACCTGCTGCGTGATGTTTTATAGCCAGATGTTTCAGGAACATTGTAGCCATCTACCAGTGAAAGAATTTTGGAAATCCAACCAGCGGATCCGAAGATTACCCCCTACATACAAACTTACAAATTTTACCTCTTTATATTATTAGTATAGATCTAAGCAGTTAGCTAGCAAAGATTGGATACAAAGATCTAAAGATTCATTTTAGTGGCACGTTTCTTCATCATTATCATCAACCCGATTCCGTCTACTGCTAGGCATAGGCGTCTCTAATTCCATGCTCTCGAATAAAAATGATAAATAAAATAATAAATAGTTATATGTGTTTTTTAATGAACATTTTCACAACATTTTAACTTTTTTTTCTGTTAAGCGAGCAGACGCATTTCTTAATAAAGTAGTGCGCCTTACCATCAACGATTGCATTACTGCTTACCATCAGGTGGGATCGCAATCAAGCACTAGTTTATCGCAAGTAAAAAAAGAAGACGGATTACCTTATGCGGCCGCCCATGGACAACACCGGAGGAGTGACGAGTGCGTTACCGTCCTTTCGAGGGTTGTGGACTCACACAACGCTGTGTTGTTTCATGTCCGTTTTCAATGAAACAATGAATTTATTTTTGCAAATATATAATTTATATGTAAAAAAACTAGATGAAACCGCCATTTTTTTATCTGACTACTCTGAGAAGAAATGCCCAAACAAACTCGAGGTCCGTCGAGGTTCGTCTCTTTTCAAATCCAGACCGTCGACCATTCGTCATCACGTTTAATATTTTACTTATTTCTCCTCACACTTCTCACAAAACAAACATAATGTCACATTAAGTCTACAAGACTGAAGATCCTAAGTGGTACGTGTAAGTAAATGATCCTATTCCCGTGTCACGTTTCAAAGAATAGCTCGCTGTTATCTGTTAAGATCCCACGAACACGTAATACCTACTCGTGACACGGCACAATTAATTGCTGAAGTAGAAGGTAGTATTCCACCGCTGTAGTTTGATATATTGTAATTACTTTAATACTTGTGTTTCTTTATATTCTGGTCTATTTATAATTATATTGTTGTCTGTTTTGTCAGCAGTGTAGTCACGGTAATATTTATAGATAGCATTACCGTGGTGTAGTGGGTTCTCGTGGTCGATCTGTCTCAACAACTTAGCTTAATAAGCCACTTAAATAATGATATGATTGAGTACAGTCTATGGCTAACGCCATTTTATCTGGTAGCTGGTGGTAACGGGTAAATTTCTTATTAAGGCAGAAGGGTAAAGAGATTGTTATTATTATCTATTACTACGTTTGCTCAAGGCGGATTGGTGAATTCAAACTTGTAATTAGAAATTATAACTCCAGGTTTCCTAACGATAGCCGGGGTTTCAGGGTAAGTGCAATAGTGCAATTAGTCACTGCGGCCTCGGCCCAGAGCAGGAAAAGGAACGGGGGGGGGGGGGGGGGAGTTTAGTCAGTTTCACCGTTTGTCATTGGTGTCTAAATAACATTAGAAATAACATTCAACTCAGTCACATTGGTCTTACCAGGTTTGAATCAGCGTCAACTAAACCAAACTCCATGGTATTATGTCCCGTTAAGTTTCCATTTTAGAAATTGTATGCATCCTAGTGGTAACTGGTGGTAGTCTGATAGCGTATAAAGGATCCCAAATACCTTGATTTAAAAAAACTTTGCCATCTCAAAGAGGAAACTATAATATCTTTTTTGAGGAGGGGGAAATCATCAAATGATTTCTCTCGCCCTGGGTGCACCGATGAGGAGTGTGACTGACTTAAAACCTCGCCATTCCTTCTTCTCTTCTAGGCCGTGGCCACGGTACGTTATGGCGCTTGACCCGAAACTCCAGCTAAAAAATGTAATACCTACAGTGTTATTTTTTTATATTTGTCAAACACAATCTAGGTCAGATTTACATAGCTCCAAATAATATTCCACTTATATCTATCCATAATATCTATGTATCTATAATCTATGTTAACATATGAATATAAAACGGTAGTGTAAATACAGTGATATGTAATTTATTCATGCTCAGTTTCAATTTCGTGGCGTTCCGAGCGCTTGTCGACGTTTCTGTTTGGTTTGTATGCAGAAATGAAACGAATGCGGAATATCGATAAACTAAACACTATGTATATGTGGGTAGTTCGATGCTCGTTTTTCTTTTGTTAATATTTTAATGAAAGAAAATTTTATTTCGCTGTATCGTTTCTTATTATGTTTTTTGTTTAAGGTACCGTAATGAAAGAGATAGCTAACAAGCCGTGTTCATTTGTTTTTTATGTAATACCTATAGGCAAGCGATTATACATATCACCAGTATCACGGTAAGTGATCAACGCCGCCCACACCACACCAGAGGAGGCACAGGCATTGTCGGCCTTAGAAGAAGAATCGCGTTGTGGAGTTTGCACGTTCCTTGAGTGTTTGTAGGTCGTATCGGTTCGGAAATACCGACGGCGAAAGATCATTCGAAAGTTTTGCTGTGTGAGGCAGAAAGTTTTGTGAAAATCGCAAAGTTCTTGACTGCCAACTATCTATATGATGGGAATGAAAGTATTCTCATCGGATTTCATTTATCAAAATGCTAGAACCGTGCCTAATGTCTTGTATTTACCCAACTTAGTACCAGTAGAGAAGGTTCCCACATGGTTAATTAATGAGGGTTTTCGATACTTTTTCTGCCGCCAGACAGCGCCGAAACCAAAAGCAACCGAACCGTATTATTATTTTAGTAAAATTTTATGCATTTGGAAGTGTTATTGACTTTATTATGGCTACAAGCCACTGTTTTAATCTCACATTTCAGAAAACCCTCATGAAATAAGTGCATAATTTATTTTTCTAGAGGATCTGTAAATTCATCACACGTTACCAGCCTGTAAGTGAGTAGGAGAAGGTTTTAATCACAAATTTTGCTCACGGCGAATTAGTAATTTAAAGTGTATGATTTGTATGAAATTATAAATCTAAATTTTCAATCACCGTTAGGCAGTGGCATCTAAATAACCTAGAACCTACCTTTTCTTTATTTGTGAAGGGAAAATCATTAAATGACTTCTCCTGCGAAGGGTTAGGTTAGGGAAGAGGGAGTGTCAGACTCTTACTGACTAAATAGCTCCTATTTCCTTCTTCTACTTTATTGCGCTAGCCCCGCAACCCAATTAACCAATCTAAAATGTACCTGAAAAAAGTCAAATTTATACGTCAGGTTTCAAACAGTTTTGCAGCAGACGCCTTAACCCCGAGGCTTCCGACAAAACATATTTATAGGAAAATACCATTTTAGCCTAATAATCCCATCAACGAATATTGTCGCAGTTTAACAACCATAACATTTACACTACAAAACGTTTAACAACCTTGTTTACTTCAAAAAAACATCAACTGCTACTATATTTACTCATCAATTACTAAAGAAAATAAGCAAAGCGTGCATTACCATACATCATTGGGGCGAACCACTTATACCGTAAATCATAACAAGTCTTCTTTTATATTTGTCAACGTTTATCCTCAGTACTGAGGGATGGCTGGTCATTAATGAGAGCTCCATCTAAGGCCATTGGGGCCAGCCCTCCTTGAGCCTATTTGTCCTCGACTGTTAGTGATAAATGGGAATGTCCGGGCCACTGGTATTAACTGAAGACATTCAGAAAGAGGCGCTTGGGAAACATACGGGGTGGCGTTTGTGGTGGACTCGCTGGCGATAAATTACTGGGGCCGCCTTCGGTACGAGATTTTGAGCTGGGCGCGTTCGAGAACTTACATGTGTTTAAAGACGAGAAGTGTTTATGTGTAGAGTTATTACGAATGATGTTTTAGGATTTAGTGATTACATTATGGTAAATTAACCGAAAAATAAATAAAGTAGCTTTATTAACGTTCTTTACCTTAACAAAATGGTTAAATCAGACATATTTTTAATAGATAAGCTTTAGAAACTACATTTAAGACTAGCTTTTATGATAACATAAAGATTTTGCTAGTAAAGTAGCGATCACATCAACATTATTGAGCCCTATATTTCAACGAACTCACAAGAAAATAATATTTACCATTAGAAATACTTACATGTTTTTACGCAATTCTAGTTCGTATATTTATCTCTTTTAATGCTCATTTTCCTTTTCAAACTAATCTTTCGTAATAAATGATAAGTGATAGCAATTTGAAACTTTGTGATACTCATATTAGTTGTAAGTAGATGGGTATTTGCTAATAATCAATTCTGAAAATGTGTTTTTTTGATTTTATAGAAATGAGTCTACAGTCTGTGTGACTCACCCTAGATCTAGTAATTTTTTTTATGTTATAGATCGGCAAACGAGCAAGCGGATTAGCAATCAGCGTCACCCATGGACACCCGCAACGACGGAGCAGTTAGGAGTGCGTTGTCTACCTTTTGGGGATTAGGGATTTGGAGATTTTGGTAAAGGGATCGGATTGGAGAAGGGGAAGGATTGGGCCTCCAGTAACCTCAGTCACACGGCGAAACACAACTCTTTGGTTATTTCACGCCGGTTTTCTGTGAAGCCGTGGTCACTGGTCACTCCGGTCGAGCCGACCCATTCGTGCCGAAGCATGGCTCTCCCACACTTAAACCTAAACATGTACCTAAACGATAAAAATCGGGGTTAAAATGTGCTTCCTGTATTTTGTACCTACCTACCCTATTATTTTTGAGAAGGTTAATTATAAAATGAATTTTCTCACCTTCAGTGGAGCGAGAAGAAGAGTCGGACTCTATATAAAATCAACCTGTTCTTCTCCTGCTCTGCACTTGCATAAACTGTGTTACTTAAAAAAAAAAGAAAAATAAATGATATTGATTTTTTAACTAATAATGAATGACTAATAACAAATAGCGATTCTGTTCGACGAAAATTACTCAAGGCATCCTATAGCGTACCCACCAAATCTAGAGGCTTGCACATAATCCAACCAGTAAAAATAGATATTCACCACTATTCATTTAACATAAAGTTGAAAGTCTATTGAATTCATAGTTTGTATTACATTGACCCCTAATGTAAGCAAGTAATCTTACGGGCACTTTAATCACCGCAGTGTATTGGCTAGTAAACAATGTGCTCACGATATTTCCTTAGAGCGGCTTATCTATTAATAGACGGTGTTATAAGCACATCTGCCCACCAGAATAATGATACTGCGTATGTAAGTTACTATATATGTCTTTAAAAGTAATTGAGTGGGTATGCAACTGTCTTGTTCATCGTAAATAGCCAAGTAGGTACCGAGCAAATGCCTCAAAAAGCCAATATACCACCACAGATGGAGACCAAAAGGGCTGATGTGCAGGTGGGGCTTGCGAAGCAATAATAATGTACCGGAAGAAAGAAAGAAAGAAAGAAAGAAAGAAAGAAGGAAGGAAAGAAAGAAAGAAAGAAAGAAAGAAAGAAAGAAAGAAAGAAAGAAAGAAAGAAAGAAAGAAAGAAAGAAAGAAAGAAAGAAAGAAAGAAAGAAAGAAAGAAAGAAAGAAAGAAAGAAAGAAAGAAAGAAAGAAAGAAAGAAAGAAAGAAAGAAAGAAAAAGTTTATTGACACAAACCATGTGCACACAGATATAGTAACAAAAAGGTTATTTAAAATAAAAGAAAAAATAAAGAAAACTACATAACTGTGTGCCTCACGGCTCGCGCGGCCCAGTTCAGCATAAATGCCAGACCACTTGGGCCTGACGCTGGTTTTCAGCTGGACCTTTGTGGATGACGTGCTACGGATGTAAACCAGCTTTAACCTAAACATTAAAAATGTAGGTAGATACATAATCAATACAAAAATAAAGAAAGAAAGGGCCCTCAGCTTGGAGCAGGAGAAGGAAAAGGATGGTTTTTAGTAAGTGATAATAAGTGAGAGTCTGACACTCGCTTTTCCGACAATGTCGAAACAAGTTAATAATAGATGGTCAAGTGTAGGAGAGCCATGCTTCGGCACGAATATATCGGCTCGATCGGAGTGATACCACGGCCTCACAGAAAAACCGGCATGAAACAACCACAGCGTTGTGTTTCGCCGTGTGAGGGAGGCTAACCGAGGCCCAATCCTTACCCTCCCCCGACCCCTACCCAATCCCTTAATCTCCAAAACCCTAATCTTCCTAAGAGGTCGGCAACGCACTCGTAACTCCTCCGTTGCGGGTGTCAATGGGCGGCGCTGATTGCTATCAGATAATCCGTCAGCTCGTTACCCGACCTATTAGGTACATAAAAAAAGATGGTTTTCTACACTCAAAAAGAAAAATATACGTACATAGGTACCGAGCTAATGATTTCAGGTGTGACGGTTTCCTTGGGTCTGAAAAAAAATATTAATAACATGGTGTCTGGATTATGGCCGAGGCATCAAACTTGAATCGTAAGTGGCGATAAAATTCCAATTTCGCTGATTTATCAACTTGACTTAGAGGTTGACTGGTAGAAGATGCCATGTGGCATTAAGTCCGCCTTTTATACCAACCAACATCTTATCATTTTGTGTAAATGTAAATAAATGGGTGTACTATTTATAAGTAGAGATTAAGGTTGAAAAAGAACAAGAGAAGCTAAGTTCCTACACACATTAATAAAATGGTTGTACCTACAAATACTAACTACCTACGAACTTAGAATAAAAATAACAGAGCCTACCCAAGTGATTACCTACCTATTATCAAGTTAGGTTTCCAAAGAGACTTAGACACAAAACTTCGCCATTGTAATGAAGAAGTTTTAAAGGGTAGGAGCAGAGATCTGAGTGTTAGTAATTAGATAAAGTAGGCACTTGATTGGAGAACATAATTATAACGGCAGTTCTAGGGAACAGATCAGGTAGCTGTGTAAATAGATTAGGATCGAACTTGTACTTAGGTCTTGCTCCTTTATATGGTTAGGTTTAGTCTGCTAGTGTATTTAGTTTCGATTCAGCTTTATGTGTCACATGGCTTAGTAGGTGTGTAGTGTGTAGCCTTCTATATAATAATAGGCAGGTAGGTGTCTACTTTAGTAGAAAGAAAATCATCAAATGTTTTCTTCAGCCCTAGAAAGAGCGAAAGGGCGTGTCAGACACTTATTTATTTACTAAAATTTATTACTTTTTCTCCTGTTTCAGACTAAGATTGTGGTTCACCTTTATGACAAATATTTAAGTGTGAGAGAGCCATGCTTCAGCACGAATGGGTCAGCTCGACTGGAGTAAAACGGCCTGCCAGAAAACCGGCGTGAAACAACCACAACGTTGTGTTTCACCGCGTGAGTGAGGTTATCGGAGACCCAATTTGTGTCCTCCCCCATTCCCAAAATCTCCAAATCCCTAATCTTAATAAGGTCGGCGACGCACTCGTAACCCCTCCGTTGTTGCGGGTATCCATAGGCGGCGCTGATTGCTTACCATTAGTTAAACCGTCAGCTCGTTTATCAACCTATACCATAAAATATGTACAGTAATAAAAAAGGGAGCGGGATTTGTACCGTCTGGAATGGTGTAAACTTGGCGCGATAGTGCTTGTCAAGGACGACGGACTGGCCCCAAACAGAAAGATGCCAATTTGAACAAAAAAAAAGATCAAAACAAAATATTTTTATTATATTTTTAAGAATAAATGTCGATAGGTGTTGTAGGTAATTTACGTTCTATAGTTTTATATCCAGCTTTGCTGCCTGAACTAAGCGCAACCCAGTGAGAACGAGTTCATAAAGTTAAAATCTACATTCAGATAGCCATTTTCGATCATAAATACCAGTTTTATACTTAACTGGAGTTCAGTAACAGTCAGGTTTAACTGGACAATGGTCGTCAATAACATGAATGTGAGGTGAAGGCAAAAAGTGCCGGTATTTTGAGGAGAGTTAGTGAGAAATAGCCCCATAAAAGCACGGTGATAATGACTCGTATGGTGTTTTCTACCGTAGCGTGGGTAGAAATAAATTGGTTGTTATACTTTTGCGTTTCCCTTTTTAGACGAGCTTGTGGGCGTTTCTGAACGTTTGAACTTTGTTTTGTAGAAAATAAGAGATATAGGCAGGTTGTTAAAATGAAGATAGATGTGGATTGTTCTAAGAGATTTCTATAAAACTAGCTATTGCCCGCGACTTTGTTCGCGTTAAATAGTGATTTCTTTGTTTAAAAACTATCCTATGTCCTTTCTCGAGTTCCAAACTATGTCTGTACCAAACTTCACAGAAATCGGTTTAGTAGTTTAGGCGTGAAGAAAAGACAGACAGACTGACAAAGTTACTTTCACATTACATTGATCTATAATATTAATTTGGATGTATTCTTAAGAAAACGTTTAGGTAGTTCTAAGATTCTAAGATTTTTTTTCAATTAAAATAGATATATTCTTTTTTATTGTAGTTAGGTATATTTTGTACAGTCCTAGGTATTATTCTGTTGACTTCTTTTCAGCCAACAAGCTGGTGAGCTGGTAAGAAGTAGAAGTGCAACACAAGTACCGTAAAACGGGGTGAATAGAATTCGAGGGGTAAATAGACACGGAAGAGGGGTGAATAGATACAAGGAAAATTCGCCAACATCTATTCACCCCTTTCGTGTATCTATTCACCCCTCAAATTCTATTCACCCCGTTTTACCGTTACATAGATATGTTATACCCTCACAAAACGCACGAAAAATGTGTTCCGCGCCAAGCGTGAGCACACTCACATACTTTTCATTTAATTGTACCTACATATTCCTTTTTCATTATGTGCTTTCTTTCGTACTACCCGTCTAATACGTAATTCTTTTTCTTTGATTTTATTTTCGTGTTAATTTGTATTGTGTACTCACTTATTTGTCAATTAATTTGTGTCTGTTATTGTTTGTGCTGAATAAATGTGTTATCTATCTATCTATCTATCTATCATATCACTACAAGTTAAAATTGTAGAAAACGGTTAGTATGATAAATCCAACATTATTCTAAGAGAGACTAATTACACTTGCATACAATTGCATCCTTTTCGAGTCTTTAATTTTGCGCGCTTTTATCATCGGACAATAACTTCTCTTCAAACATCCTATTCTCTAACTTAATTATGTTATAAGTTATCATAATTAAGTTAGTAAAAGTAATGACACGAACTCATGCTTAGTTGTTAGTTAAAAATAATAAAAACCACAGATTATTGTGAAACCTTTTATTCATAATAATATAGTGTACAACATATAATAATCACTTTTATTAATTCTATGTACAAAAGCAGACAAGAGATATCACATCACCAGTTGACATACATCTGAAGATTTTAACGAAAGACTATAATTAAAAACGAACACATAACAACAATCAAACCATTTTTTTATAAATAAAAATATAAATTAAACTAACTATTTTATTGCTCTACAGTTATGAAACACGTGCATCTCGAAAGAGTTTCAAATACAAACTACATTGATTGTACTTTTTGTTGCCTAGTAGTAAAACGAGGGTACTTTGAAAATAATAACACAGTATTTTACGCTATGTACCCATAATTAATATTTACAATGTATTTTATTTTTTTTGAATTAATTTTATGAAACTCATTTAAGGAACACAATAGTCAAATTATTTATTTAATCGCTTTAAAAATTATGTCAATTGAATTACAATTTTAATGCTAAAAGCAATGACGTATTATATATAGACACGTCATGAACCAACATCGCGGCGCTTAAAAACGGCGAAAATACTAGATAACTACTTCTACAAGTAAAGAAAGGGAAAGAAAATATGACATCGTATAGTGGAATGCCTTTGCTAGAGGGAGATAAATATACATCTTCAGTTACATCACAGGATAAGTAATAGTAACTACATTTTCATAAGATGGCGGCCAAAAGATGGCGGGCGCCGGCGTCGAAAAAAATAATATAAAAATAGGTTGTTTGGTGAACTTACGCATGAAATGACACATTTTTGTCTTTAACTTTTGGAGTATAATTTGTACATCGTCTGAACACACACGACGGCATGCTTTACTTATGTTTCGCACAGGTTTACACACACGATATAAATTAAAAACAAACGTAGCGTCGCTCGGCAGGTTGGTGCGGAACTAAGCGCGATGTTGTCAATTGCCTTCATTTCATGTTGTCATTTTAGAGCGCGGACAACGTATCTATAGATTTATACATCATTGGCTAAAAGCGAATAGGTACAAGATGCATTGAACAATACCAAATTGGCCCCTTTGCACTCCAGTTTTTAAAAAGGTTTTAATCAAACTTTTTGACCAGTCACAAATTCATATAAAAAGGTCCATATGTTGTTTAAAACAATTTGCAACCTGTAGATATAGTACCAGACACTGAATTGATACCTTGACTGCTAAGTGTAAGCAAAAAATAGTGACCAATAACTGACCGGTCAGTCCAATGTTTAAGTCAAAAAGTTTGTTAAAAACTTTACACTTCGAATTTTGATATTAATGTGATGTTGTATGTCTAAGAATCTAGATGATATACCATTCTACTTCATAATCAATACAATTTTTTTTCTATTACTTCAGTTCTCTCAAACAAAAATTCATCTAAGCGGTAACATTTAATCAGAAAATATTGTTTTAGAATCTAATTTTTTGTAAGCAAACGAACGATTTGAAATATTTAATCTACAATCAAATCACTGGTAGTTTTTAATCCACTTACGAAATGTTAATTCACGTATGTACTTAAATATCAGCACATAATCGTTTTAGGTGCATTCTAATAATATGAACACACGAACATTTTAGTTTTTGGTGAAAGAGAGAGAGAGAGAGAAAGAGTGCTATACTTGTTTCACAACACGTCAGAATTGATTCAAATTTAGGGCAGATTTTTTAATGGTTTAATAATAGTTATCTGGGGAATAATTAATTATAATGCTGTCGCATAAGAATTTTTGTATAACAGCAACAATTTTATTCCTCAGATAACATTTATGTATCTGACTATTGAAAAATCAGCCCTATGTCATATGCATTGTTCATTGGGACAGTTACAGGGTGTTTTTTTTTCTTATGTAATCTTTTCGACTACGGCGTTTTATTTTATAAGCATACCTATTGAAAATAAGATACCCGTGTTAGACGAGTGGAAAATGGACCCTAAGAATATTCAAGTCAAATAACTCACAAAGTAATATTGCGCCATATCGTATCTATGAGATGTGTGTTTTCTCACTGAGATAGTTAAATGCCGTAACGATACGGTTACGGTACGACTTGAATTTTAAGAACGTTCACGCGATCCCGGTTTTTATCCAAACTTTCACCTCTATAACCATAGATCTACTAAACCGATTTTAATGAACTTTGTTTATGCCGCGTAAACCATTTTAAAGGAAAATTACTGACTGCGCTGTGTCGAAATAGGAAAAATATGACAACTAATCTAGGTACTTGGAAAATGCAATCTAACAAGCTTAGGTACATCACAGTCGAATAGATACAGACAGTAGAAAAATCTTCAGACGTAAGCCAACTCCCAGCTTAGTCTAGATGGTGCAAGTGTAATCGTAACATGAAGATTCTTCTTGTTGTCTCCTCTCGTCGTGTGATATGCGGATGTTTGACGAAGATCCCCCAGACTCCCAAAGTCCTGGAGTCTCTATGATCTAGAGAAAGAAATCGTAATTGAAAAAAAAATGTAGGTCCTAACTTTACCGTACTTAACCGTTACTCCAATTTGGTGTACCTGTGTCGTGGGTGCGTTTACAAACATACAATTTTATTTGACATACACATTACACCCAGACCCGAAACAAGGATTTGCAGATGGAAAAAAAGAGTTATTCCTTTTGGGAATCGAACCCGTGACGCGTTGCATAGCTGCCAGTTGCCCAGCCACCACGTCAACCGTGCAGTCAAGGTATTATAAGCAATGAAGCCACTAGCCAATGTCGAAGTGAAAGCATTTATTTACGTAGTCCTTATAAACTGGTGTATTTTATCAACGACGAGGGGGCTTGTATAAGAAATGGTGGAAAGTAAACGTAAGGTTGACTGTTTCTACTGTAAAAATGGTAGTGCAAATATGATTTATAATACTTTGCATTAAATTGTTTTTTTGTTTGTAAGCATCTTCAGGTTGTCTTAACAAACCTCAGTTGTAAGTTCAGAACATGAAAAAAAACAGTAATATGCTGTAGAAAATTGGACATTACCTTCTGTGCATTAAAGCATATTTTTGACTGACCGAACTTGTTTAATAATAATTACAAACATTATGCGAATGTTTGAAATGGACAAAATTACTGTGCAAAATTGTTAATCGATTAAAATAATCACTGGAACATAATTAGTAGATTTAATGATTAAACAATTTACTGGTTAACACGAAACGGTATGAATAAAATATTTTGTTTGGCATCTACCGTTTCGATTATTTTATGGCTATCTATCTCTGTACATATATTAACGCGCTCTATACACTAAATATTGTCGCGCGGTTTCACCCGCTACTCGGCTTCTACAGATCGTACAGATGTTTGATAGCCTATAGCCTGCCTTGATAAATAGATTTACCAACACGAAAATAATTGTTTATTCGAACCAGTAGATCCGGAGATGCAGCTTTATTATATTAGTATAATATTTGTAATACCTACTTTGGCGACTATGGCTATCCCCTTAGCTATATTATATTTATACGGAATAAGTTATGCTGTAGGTACTGAAAAACGCTGCACGACCAAAAGTGACGTCATTACTGTTAATATACGTGTCTGAAAGAGACAGCAAGACTTCCCCACTACGCGTCCCCTTCTCGCAATTTTTTTCTAGAAACTTGAACAGACACTATTAAAATTTAAAATGTACCTAATAGCATTTGAACTCACCTTTTGCACAAGTTCTTCGAAAGCGAGGCTGATGCCTTCCTGTGTCTTGGCACTGCTCTCAATGAACAACATCCTGTGTTTCTGTGCGAATGCCTGACCTTGATCCCTTGGTACTGCGCGGTTTTGCTAAAGTATATACATTTATATTCAGTAATTGGTACATATGAAAGGATAGCCTTTTTATGCAAGGATGGAAAATTATCAATATGGGCTCTTTCTGTTATGGGCGGGGAGAAGGGAGTATTACATTTTTACTGACTAAAAACCACCCCTTTCTTCCTCCTTTTCTATGCTACGGAATAAGCTTTGCTCACAATCCCTAAAGACAAATTGTACAACCTCTTTTCAAACGCTTTTTTTTTCAATTCGCATTTACTCGTCATAGTTGGAAAACTAATAAATACAAGTACAAGTTGAAACATACCTACAATATCTACTTAGTAAAATTAAATAGACCATACAAAAGTCGTAGCAAAGTCATATACTTAATTGTCGTGTTACACATACCTAATGAACACAATTTCGCAGACACATTTATTTTGCTATCACGCCAAGGTTACCTTCGAAACACTAGTCAAAAAATACCCGTGGATTATTACGTACCTACATACAAAGCTGAAGTGAAAGAACAAAGTGATCAGATCATTATCATGAACCACAGAGGTGGATTAAACCGGATGAGTGCCTAAGGCAAGCGCCTCATAGACGATTCTAGTTATTTTTTTCTGACATAGACATACGCTACCGCCTCAACTCAGGTTGCCTTTGCAACTTGGCGTCTTAGGCGCTTCCCTAGTTTACCTAGCGGGTAATACAGTTGTGACCAGCCCCAAGTCATTTTCGACCAAGGTCTCCTTCTTAACACATTCAGTGCCCCCGACGCGTATGTGCGTTTCCTCGCACGCACATACGCGTCGGGGGCACTGAATGTGTTAACGGTCAGGAAATACCGATTATGCCCATTATTGGGAATTGACCAAGGTTGCTGCTACCTGTCTCTCACTGTTAGCAAATTTGAAAAGTATTTTAATAACCTTTGGTAGTAGAACATTGTTATTATACTTACTTTATCAATCTTATTGCCGACTACTAAACAGACTATGTTCTTCTTTGTGGAGTATACTTGCAGTTCTTCAACCCATTCGTTAAGCTTTGCAAGGGACTTTGGTTCAGATACGTCGTAAACTAAAATAGCGCCATGTGCGTCTCTGTAACAAAAATAAATCTATGTATGGAGAAAGAGATAATTATAATAATATTAATTGATTAGAGAGTGATCCAAATGTTAAGGCTCGGGTATTAACTCAGAGGTCAAAACTATGAACCATATCATCCCAAGTCAACATACTTACATAAGACAGTTTCGATATAAAATTTTACTATAATACATATATACCAATATCATGTAAAGAAATAAAAATTGAACATTACAATAAAGTAAAAACTTAACAGAGATCACATAAACCCAAAATAAATACTTTTTTACCTGTAAAAACTGGATGTTAATGTGCGGTAGCGTTCCTGTCCAGCAGTGTCCCAGATACCGAGTTTAACCTTGACTCCATTGACATCCATCACCTTACATTTATAGTCAACTCCGATTGTGGCCGGGAATGAAGCATTGTAGTCTCCGGTTGTGAAAGCAAGGATTATGCTAAAAATAATATTTTTTTTTAGATAGTTACAAAAAAAAGAAATACGAAGTAAGTATACTTAATATTTACACCTACCCACTTCAAATGGTAGGTTTGAAGTGGGTAGGTGTAAATATTAAGTATAACCATAAATAAATGTCCAAACTGTTACTACTGTTGTTACTTTAACTATTACTTAACTCATCAAACTCAACCTTACTATTGTGTCCCGAATTACTTATCATGATTGAAAGGTTAATCACTAATATTAAAAAAGGAATTGTAAATCTTTCAGTTTGTCAGTTCAACTTAGTTATTAAAAAAAAAATATAACTATTTTATCTGTATATGACTAAACTAGATACAGAACACAGATTAAACAAGAAAAAAATAATTTGAGAGGTATTCTGAAACAGATAAATAATCAAAAATATTTTAAAATAAAGAAAAATTAAAAATGAGTGTACATAAAGTGATGAATAGTGACAGTGAACATAAACAAAATTGAACATACTTTACATATTCAATACTGTGTGGTAAGACAATAAAATTGTATTTTTATTTCATTCACATGATTCAGTAATTTCAGTATCGTCATTGAAAATTATTGGTAAGTATTGTTTAGGAATTAGAAAGTTTATGTAGCCAATGTACAGATGTTAAAGTGCATATCTAAAAATAAATTAAAGTGTACACATGAAACAGTTTGCCGAGGTCACAGAGTATTAAGAGTATATTTACTTTAAAAAGATAACAGGAAGTTTGAAATTAGACCATCACTCATTACAATTTATAATAAACTTTTTATTTGATAATTAAATCATAATACAACAAAACTGTTGTAGTTGCAGATATAACTTTGTTAATTTTACTTTAAGTGTTACCATTGGCTATGACAAACCATAAATAAATTATGTTTACTTCTTATGCAGTCATGGGTGAATGTGTGTGTTAGTTAACTGTGGCAGTCATAAGGTTACTAAAACTTAATTTATTATGTTACATAAATTTTACTTAATTTTTTAGTATGGGCATAATAATATCGAAAAGAACTGATATGTACGAGCTTCACAATGTTGTTTTTCCATTACATTCATTCAATAAATATTTAACTCTAATCTAACTGATTACAACATGTACATTTAGTGAACAATGGATATTACCATTTACGGAACTACGCAACAAAACACTATGCACAGATAATATTTCTTTTGATATGAGTATACACTTGTTGAATTTTTTTCATGTCAAGGATGAAAAATATAATTGCTGATATAATTTGATTGTGTTGCCTACCTATTTACGAATACTAAAATTAATTTAAACTAGTGATTGATACTTCCGTAGTTTTATTATGCATTTCATATTAAAATCTAATCAGACATTATGACTCAATACTTTTTTAGAATATGGCTGAGCCTGTACAAAGGTTTATTCACAACGAATAGAAAGTTTTCTCACCTGGATTTACCCACACCACTCTCCCCAATTACTAGAATCTTTAACGTCGCAACATAATCTGTATTTGCCATTCTTTACAAAGAAAATTACGCCTAATAGAGAAAAATCACAGTCGATTCTATTATGACGCACTCGCACTACAAAATGTTGATTTTAACGTTAGATTTGTACACGTACACGGCAATGTTTGAAGAATAACACTGTTCTGAAACAAGTTCAAAATATTGTACAATAGTTTCCAATTAATTTCACGATTTCACAATATAAAATACGAAAACAATTCATGACAATTTTGACATGACAGTGACGTTAGCTCCTTGGTATGCCGTCATGAATACGCTTCGTTATTCGATTGTGCACCAAAAAAAATTTTTTGGGAGATTATTCAAATGATTTTGAGTTATGAAAATAAATATGAGAATAGAAGATATATTTTCAAAAAGTTATGTTTTAAATATTGGGTAGTATATAAGATAAATTTATTTGAGACAACTTACAACACTTCTCGATCATACCAACAGCTAAACGCAATTGCACTTCGTGAACTTATGTGAGCAGAAGGAACTTAGGTTTTAAGAATAATCAAAGTACCTATTACCTGTTTAGATTATTCTGTAATGCAGAAAAAATATGACTAGGTATTTTTTAATGACGATTTCAATTACTTGAAGGAGTAGGTAGGTATTTGGTATGTGTTGTATACCTAAATTAGGACTCATTGTATGAGTCGTCTGTCGCGTTTTCCCCATTAATTTCTTCCTACCCGCCATCTATCCATGTGCTTTTGCTAAAACGTTTTAATTTGAATTAAACTGGTTTAAATTGATTACCGATTATCTAATTATTAACTACCTAAGAAAACTGGCTTAAATTATTAAAAACAGCCCCAAACCTCACCCAGTAATAATTTTATTACCTACCTACTGTCTCATTTGCGACAACTAGATCAAGGCCTTTTTGTTGTTGAATATTTTTTAACATGACCCTTGCTCCCACCTCACAGTTCACGCCGACTTCGTTTATTCAATAATAAGAAGTCACTTCAACGTCAACGCAACGTATTGAAATTTCATTTTTCAAATACATCTCCAAGTTGATGAACCGGGACGAAGTTTAAAAGTGAAGTTTATATTGCTTTCGGAATGAAAATAATGTTTTCCACGGGTATGATATTTGCCCTACTTGACTAGTTTGTTGAAAATACCTAGCTGTTAAATATGAATTTGGAAGCATATGAAAGGCGTATTTTTGCAGGATATAGGGCAACAAGTTGACGAATCAGCTGATGACAAGTGATCAACGCATGGACACTTGCAGTTGTCGTGGAGGACCTACGTCTTCTGTAATCGCCCCCATCTACCTAACCTAAGATACCTACATGTTAAAACACAACGCGAATTGTGTTTCTTGTTATTACTTTTTTTAAACCGTTACCCGTTTTCTAGGAGGTGCGCTCACAACCATAATTTCAAATAGGTCATCACACCCAAACCCGGAACAACATTTTGTGGATCATACAAAGAGTTGTCCCGTGCGTGTCTTGCAGTTGTCCAGCCACCGCGCTAACCATGCAGTCAAGTCGTGTTATACCTACCGAATGGGCTGGTTCACTTGTTCGTGCTTGTTTGTACCTAAAACTCTAAATAATTATATAAATTAATCAGGCAGGTAGGGCAACTGTAACATGCCCGTATCTAGTACCTCGCTACTCAGTTATCTCTAGTTTACAACTATCTAATTTTAATTTCACAATTTGTACAGTATAATTATGAAGGGAGATAGATATCTTACGATATTTTCGGTATAAAAAATCACATTCACACGTTAAAAAATGTGCGATATCAACAGATAGTGCTGTGAATAGCTTGCATAGATCCCATTCACCAATATTTAGGTCTCGGCTCAATGCAGTACGGGACAAAACGTTTCTTTATTTCATTAGAATGCATTCATAGCGAGTTCTATTGTGCCACAGACTATCGCCATCGCATCGCAGCCTCCTTTCTAAACAATTGAGTTTTGTAGCGAAGAAAATGAAGTGTCTTTCCAGTATATATTTCTTGGCATATTTTCTAAGAGCATCTAAATCAATTGAACTGCATTTCAGGTGTAGTTTGATGTATTTTATTTTCTTATTTTTTTTCTTTGCAATTGTTGTTGATAAACATTGTGTTTACTGGCCCTTTGATTTAGTTATCGTAAGTTCGACTGCTGTTTTATGTTTCTTTATATAAAGGTAGGTCATGCCTAATCTGTGGGGTGGGGAAAAACTTTATTTTGTAATAATATGGAGTTTGGAACCATACACTCTTGTTTAAAGTCTTCGGATATTCAAAGTCATGATGTGTTTAGTGTATAAATTAATAAAATTATTTTTTTACCTTTGTAACTAGGTATCTATGTGCTGTAAAAATGAATAGCAAAACGTGTGAGAAAGCGTATAACTCAACAACGCGTTGACCAGTTTTGCCAATTTTTTTTTTGCTGCTGTCATTAAATGTTCTCTCCCAAACTTTACTTTAAGAAACTTTTAAATAATGAGAGTTTTTCGTCCGTTGCCTATGTACTTGGGCACCAGAGGTCCTACCATGAAGTGTTAAAGCGTGCATGCATGCAGCATGGTAGACCTAAAGAGGCTAAAATAAAAGGTTTCAAGACGTCATAGTAACAGTCGTTCGTTCAAACGCCACCGTATTTTTATCGATAAACATTGTGATCATTCGTTCATTCTTTCAATGAAAGTGATTTATCCCCGTATTGAATAATGAAGCGCTTTGTACGGGATGAGCGATGAAATGAATGGCCGAATTTAAATACCTGTATTTATAACCCTTTGTTAGGGTTGTCGCATCACGCTTTATATTTTATAGTCAATGTTTTGGGATTAATAGATAGATTTATTGTTATGCTCGTAATATTTGGGTAACGGAAGCACAGCAATAACAGTTTTAATTACAGTCATGTTATAACCAGTTTTCGTTTCAATATATATGACAGTTGACTTCCTAAAATTGTTAGATGGATTTGGTTGTAGGTAGATAGTTATCCGGTGTTGATTTTACAGTTAATCATTATAAATATCATAATTGTATAAAACAGAGACGATAGAATTTAAAAGAAATAATTCTGAATGTCTTTATTTCATAACACATATAGCTACTGGTCGTCATAAGTAAAAAATAGTACCTACACACAAAAAATATATTCTTGTATTGACATGCATTGTTACTGACAACCCTACAATTCAATCTTCGTTCATAATGAGGGTACAACCTCCCTCTCATGTAGCTTTATGTTATATCTGATGTCGATACGCTGTAGTTAAACTGGTACATTGTTAGTATCCGTATTACGTATTGTTGTAAGCGAGAGCAATGTTTTTGGATATTTTTTGAGTAAAAAAAGCTAAAAAGGTATGGCAAAATCGTTCTAGGTAGTTTTTTGTAGTATTTACGTATTATCGTCCATGGGAGCAGTTTATGTTGGTATGTGATTTTTACCGCTGCCTTTCTATCCCCTTCTTTACTATTCCATGTTTTAACTATCGTTTAAAAGTCCTTTTTCTATTTGCTCGTTAACTATAACGATTAACGGCTTATTCACGTAACTGTTTGACGAGGAACACATTTGGTTTCAAGCCACGCTAAGGGTTTATATTCAAAGTTGTTTTTCTTTACTCTCCGACAATAATTATAATAACTTTCTAAATAATCCAATTTCATGGCACAGTGGTTGATCATTGATCAGTGTTGTCATGACTGCAGTAGTCTAGATTGTCAAGGTCAACCCTTGACTGTCTAGACTTAGTTTCAGACCACCTTCCTATCAGCCGGTATTAAAACACTCGGAGTCGAGATATCGAGCCAAGTCCAGTTCTGCGATCTTCAAGAGATCAAGGCCAAACCGATACGAACTTTAAACAACCAAGAAACGATCGTCCTTCTTAAAAGGCTCCGGCAACGCGACTGACTCCTTCTGTATTGCAGGTGCCCATGGGCGGCACTGATCCCTGGGCAACGAGTGACCAGAGGGAACGTTTGCCTCCCATTCCAAAAAAAAAAAAATTATGATGTTGGTACATTGGGAACATTATATCAATCCGTTTTGAAGTTTTCCTAGATATATTTAAATAAAAACCACAAAAATAAGGTAAAAAATAATTATTGTCAAGTAAAACATTTTATCTTAATTTAACAGAGTTATATTGTAAAGTTAAGTAATACATCGCATTTGCGTGAATAGGTCGTCACTCAGCTTAATGCTGTGCCATGGCAACATTGGAATTCATTTTCCAAATTGCAACACCGACAGAGTTGATTTTTAGTTACGGCTTTTGGGAATTTTGGCGTAATGTCGTCCGCCTGTGAACACTGAGCTTTAAATCTGCCTGATTATGTTGAATTAAACTTCACACCTTCATAAACGTTTCAGCTAAATTGCATTGAGGATTTTTGGGACTTGGATCGTAGAAACAAAATGTAAATTGTCATTGGTTTGATATACAACTTTATAAAAATGGCTGGTTGACCTACAGATTACAAAATGGCATGCCTCTAGTGTGGGAGAGCCAACCTTCGGCAGGAATAAGTGGGCTCGACCGAAGTGAGGTGGGAAACAATCATAGCGTTGTGTTTTGTCGTGTGAGTGAGGCCTAATTCTTCCCCATTTCCCTCCCCAATCCTAAAGTCTCCAAAGACCTAAATCTCAGAAGGCCGGCAATTCACTCGTAACGCTTCTGGTTTTGCGGTCGTCTATGGACGGCGCAAATTGCTTACCATCAGGTCATCCATCAAGTAATAGCCTTTTGCCATACAACAGTTACTATCCACTTCCTTCACTTACGGCTTTCAATTATGTATTATGTATATCTGGCTGCACAGATGAAGCTGTAGCTTGGCAACCGGCTGACGTGCATGGGGGAGAATAGAGGTTCCGGTAACCCCACCTCCTCAAACAACGTAAAAGTTGTTTCACGCCGATATTCTGACGCCATGGTATCAATCCAGGTAGCCGGGGTTGTGGGGTTAGCGCAATGAGGCACCGCATCCTCGGCCCAGAGCAGGAGAAGGAACGGGGGGGTTTTTAATCAGTAAGAGTCTGACACTCTCTCTCGCCTTACCCTGGGCGGGTGTCATTGGATGATTTTCCCCTGAAAAAAAAAAATTGTATCACTCCAGTTGGGCCGGCCCATTCACACCTAAGCATGGGTCACCTATACACAGATTATAATACAGCAATAATATTAGTAAAATTTATGTATCACAGGTCCGGTTACATTTGGCTCTAATTTTAATTCACTAGTTCAATTTTAACAAAACAGCACAATACTGGTCACCCTAAAATCCGTTATCAAAATCTGATTGTGTCTCTAACATAATTAAACGTGTTTATCAGATGTGTCAGCCGATATCAGTAATTACCATGTCCAATTATATACAGCGCACAAATTACCAGGTGTAGGATGTGCCTAGTACATAATTATATATTCGAGTTCCCATTATTCATACTTCTGATTTATGTTAACACTAGTTGTGCACAATGGGTACATGACTTCATTTTAATTTAGATTTTTTGTTTTCGGTATCGTCTTATTATTTGTCAGCACGGTTGGTGTGGTGCCTGGGTAACTTGGTTTGATTCCACCACAGAACAACTTTGTTATGTGTATTGTGAAATTGTATGTTTGAAAACTTACCCATGAGAAAATGGTTGTGTAAGGAAAGGTAAAAGTGACGAATTACACCAAAGCATGCCATGTATGCGTGTGATGGAATAAAAAACGCAATTTCTTATATTGTAGCTGTTGCATCAACCATGCAGTCTAGACTAGTATCTAGGTCCGGTTAGTACTTTTTGCGTTATTTAAAGACTGAACTAATTTCAGGTTATGTTCTATTTTTTATTACAAATGTATACAGGTAGGATGCAACTTGGTACTAAGGGAATTGAGATGAAAATTTTACATTTGAAATAAATTTTTTTTTTTTTTTTTTTGGCTCAATCTTTCACCTTTCCCCATAATTGATAAAAGGTAAATAACGCGCTTGTAACATGTCTGGTATTGCGGGTACACTTAGCTGGTGCTACTTCTTATAATCAAGTGATCTGTCTACTCGTTTTAAGCCATCTTTATCATATTTAAACTGACTTACTCCTACAGAGAATAAAAGACATCATAATGTATAAAGACCAAAAAAAACATTTAACTAGCTGATAAAAAAAGGGACTTTATCATCGATCCTTTTATATTGTTGGTAGTCCATTTTCGATAGGACAAGGCACGCTCATTATCGCGTTCACAGCATTTCATACGTTACAATATAGCCTATATCTCCAGTTTGGTGACTCCAACGAAGATAAATTACGACATAAGATTTATTGCCAAATTCCGTGATGGAAATCTAAGAAAAAAAAGCACGTTATGACAATGGAGGCTGGTATTTCATCTAGTTAAATAATATTAGAAGGTTAGTCAAGTAGAAATATTTTGTTCAGTGACGAAAATGCTGTGATCGTGGTTCAATTTAGTGGTTCGCGTGGATCGGTTGACGGAGATGTGAGATGGTTTGACATAAAAATTATCGTGAGAAATGATACTTATTTCGGCATTTCTTCTCAGAGTAGTCAGATAGGAAATGCCGGCTTCATCTAGTTTTTCACATATAAATTGACGTGTAAAAGTGCCGTTTTATTACCTATTTGCAAAAATAAATTCATTGTTTCATTGTTTGTTTCATTATGAGAGGGAAAAATCGTCAAATTACTTCTCTGAACCATTGTGAGGCGTGGGGAAGTGCCAAACTCTTACTGACTAAAACCCCCCGGTCCATCGCCTGCTCCAGGCCAAGGCCACGGTGCCGCATTGCATTTGTCCCACAACCTCGCTGAATATTGGCCATGTTAGGCCCCGTCTACGGTGGTGTATTGGCTCTTTGAGACGCGCGCGGAACGCTACGTGCCGTACGCGTAGTTCTGGTACTGGTCAGGCGGTGAGCTATCCTTAATCACCGTTCCTTTTCTTGGTTGCGGGTGCAAGTAGCATATTGTACCGCGGTCTGTCGGACCAGGGGAAGGAACGCGGTGGTTTTAAGTTAGTAAGAGTACGACATAATTCATTTGATGATGTCCCTTTAAACGAAAGTAAAATATTTGTTTTCTTCTGCAAATAACATAGCTGTAATAGTACAGGAACTAAAACAGAAATGTAAACTTAGAAAATGTGTTTCATAAATTAAAATATTTAACAGCGTAAGCCACCTTAAAAGGTCGACAACATTATGCTAATCGCGGATAAGTCTTTGTTTGCCCGGGCTTAAATAGTTGCACTAACTATAATGAACTCGAGGTACACAATGTGACATCATTTACTTAGTTCCTGAATGTGATTTTTTTATTTTATGTTAGTAAGTAGGTGTATTAAACCTGTGTATACCATTGTTTTTAGTTTTAATATATTTTTCCCGGAATATCACACTCTTAACAGTCATTGAGAATTTCAAATATTGAATTCGTGGCCCTGGAATATTTGTTAGTTGTTCTTTTGGCTCCCTTATTTGTTTTGTGTTATAAAATTGTGTAACCAATTTTTAATGAGCCATCAAATCCAAATAAAGCTGCTAAGTTTTATTTCCAAAAGAAAATCCACTGACCAAAGTCCGGAGCCAAATAAAACGGGTAAAACATTTCAAAAGGCAATAAAGAATACAAAGTATTTACTATGTAGATGGTCATTCCCTATCATCCATAAACTAGATATCAATGAGGACGCTCACAATAAAACGTACAGTCATAGTGAACTAACAAAAATTTTATTCAATCACGCGACGCCGTACGAAAATTCCATAAATAGATTGAATAGAAAACAAACAAGTGAACGACTCAGCGTTTCAAATTATCCGCCGAATGGGACCGATTGAACGAATGAACGGGATGGGACCGAATGGAATGGCTAGGTCGACGGATCTTTAGGTGCTGCTATTATTTTGATTGGAGGTACGAATGTACCCCGGGAATCTTGTATGGGTTAAGTTAAGGCCAAGTTCTGAGGTTTTAAGGTGATGTAGATAGTTCAAATGGATATTGGATAATGGGATAACTCGTGTTATATTGCCGGGGGAAATTGAGTGACTACGTGATTACTTATTAAAGCTGCTGACGGTGTTCATAAAAATGGGTTACAGAATTTTGTTACTTCTTAATAGTATGGTTAAATAATAACAATATTATGTTATTATAATTTTAAATATAATTTCCAATATGTTTGTTATTCGCAAAGGCAGATTAATAGAAGTATGCGACACTTTTATCAATCGCCTAGGTAGTAGATTGACGCAGTGGCTTGGCAACTAACTTCTTGCAACGTGTTAGAATCCTCAAATTGTTGTTGTTCCGGGTCTAGGTAGCTTATATTAGTAAATATATATGTTTGTAAACGCACCCACGATACAGGAGAAAATTCTAGTCTGGGGCAACGTTTAAAAAAGGTCTTTTAAAGCAAAGTATATATTATTTACTTTGATTTAAAAGACCTTTTTAGAAAAGAGTTGGGAATTAAAACAAGTGGGCTTAGCCTTAAGTTCCAGTCTAAAACACGGTGGGCATTTTATTCCTTCGGGCAGACGACTCTCTTTGTGTCCAGAGAAAATAGATATTCCTTTAGTACCTAGACTAGTTTAGGTTCATAGACTAGTTAACTTTTAATCTAGATTTATTCGATTTCTTTATACCTTTTGCTGTTGAAAATTGTTGAGTTATGTTGTGTTACAGTTGTTAATGTTTTTTTATAAGCTTGTTGGTTCGTTAGACTTGTAGTTTGTGTAAAAACCCATTAGATGTTTTTTTCTGATTTATTTAAGCCCTCCATGCGTGATGACAGATGACCCTCAGGTCATCTGTCATCTTCTTCTCTTTATGGTTCTCTTTATGGTCTTCTTCACTTTATAGTAGGCCCTCAGGCCTACCATAAAGTGTTAAAGCATGAATCTTCCGGATGAGAAAGAGGGATGGAGCATATACATACACCCTTTATAGGCCTACTGGATTTCAAAAACAAATAAGTGGATAAATTATTTTCTTAAACATTTAGGAACAATTTGTGTTTCTCATAATAATAAAAAATGTTATCACTATTTTCTTTCCGATTTTGAATGTAAAATAAATAGCAGTGACCAAAAATTGCAGCAGCGTTGCAGTTTCGGTAGCGGTTATTAGCTCTATACGTGCGCAGGTGACATCACAAAGCGAGGCGAGAAAAAAGATGGGGCGTTGTATGCTGCTTTCTACATTTATTTAAGAAAAATCTCTATTTACACGTCATTGGTGTAGAAACCTGACTTAATCTAAAGAGTTTCATAACTTATATTAAGGATTTTTGTGGAATAGTAAGCAAACCTGGTCGCCTCAGATGGTAAGCGACTATGAACACCAGTAACACCAGAGAAATTGGTGGCTTTTCAAGAAGATGTTCTTTTTTTGAATCTTGGTAAGATTTGGTAGGATGGCAAATCAGCTGGCAAATCAGCTGACAAATTAGACGACGCCGATTGCTTCGCACGGCACACGCAGGGGCCCCTCGAGGGCCATTGATCGCACGATCACCAAATACAATTGCCGTTTATTGTTACCAGGTTGGGATAGAGCTACACGGGTACAGCCTCAGTCCCTCTAAACTTGGGAACCAAACGAACAAGAAAGAACACCAAAGCAGATTCACCGGTTATCGAGGACGAGACCTAGGTACTTCATCGTCGACTCTGATGGTTTAATCTTTCCTGCCGTTGTTCCTGACCCATCCAGATGGCCGTGGCGCGGTCCGACGGCCATGAAATATAAGATACCAATCTGATATTATACTCGCCTCAATAATTGTTAAATCTTTGCATCTCCCAAATCTTTCTTTAATGGGACACGGTTCTCGAAAGAAAGATGTGTATATATAAAGTCACGACTTTAAAGTTATTTGGATATTTTTTCGACCTATTTCTCAAAGAATGTTCGTATAAATACGCATTCAATTTGTCAATGTGTGACGTCGATGGTGAATTAGGAAATTGAACTTGACACATAAATCAGCACCCGATTACTAGCGAATGGCTCGAAACATTTGTATCAAAGGAATAGGAATGCAGCAAATCAAGTAAAGAATTTAATCTAATTCATCACTTAGCTGCTGCAGCGCTGTATCAGCCGTAATACGTCTCAGAACAAGCGCTTAAAGCGATAAACGTCACAGTTACAAAATATAATAAAAAGTCATTGAATTGTATCGTAAAATACAATTTTAAAATTTTTATGTTACTTTTAAGTATCAGAACTTTGTTTTATGGCTTCGATGTGCAGTCGTTGTTATTTCATCGATTTTGCTATTCCTTTTGTTATTATTTTAGTTCGTAAAAACTTAGCCGTTTGATGGGGAATCTCTCCGGTTGTTAAATCGGGAGAGCCGCCATTTCTTTTTATATCTCTCTCTGTCTTTGATCGGGTTTTGTTTGTTTATTACGATTATCGATATGGTGTTTTGATTACTTTTGTTCGAAATTTAATTTTGACACGATTTTGATTACTGAGATAATTGTTGTTTTACCTCGTATCTACAATGTTTTATTCAGCAGTAGGTACTAGTTGCCTTTGAGATTATAATTTAATACAATCATAGTTAGTTTTCGGACAGGGAACTAAAATGAGAGGCATTCTGTTTATAAGTTGTACTTTAAATGGAGACACGCCCACATTAAGATTCTTGCTCGTTCTTCTCCATGCGAATCTACAATTTGGAATGGCACCTAGCTTCACTAATAAACAGGCTGACATACTACCTACTATTCTATTTTGACGTAGTAGAAATAAACGATTTTGACTTTGACTTTGAAGTAAGTGTGTTGCTTTTTCTAACTTTTTTTTTGTTTTTTAACTACAATACATTACATAGGTAGTAAAAAAGAATAGGCAGACACATAAAACTGAAAACAAAGTACACATTTTTCCATTGTCGGGTTTTTGTTGTTTTACAGAAGCCCTGATTTTACAATGATATTTGTCCGCTTGTAAGCTTTGCGCAAATGGTGTAATAGTTTTTAGAATACATTAACTAAATCGATAGTCTGGTAACAAAACACCGGCACATCCTCCGAATATCCAATTCTCACAACATAAACATTTTGATATGATACTAAAACACAAAGATACGTGTTACATGTTCCGCCACAAAACGTGATGACGTTTTGAATGGCAATTTGTACCGTTTAAACTCTACGAACGTCTGAATACAACTTTGTAACAAACACACCAATACACCTTAACCTAAGTGGTCAAAGTTCGAAATTGCTTGTTTCGTTAACGCATATAAAATTGCAGACGTGATATGCAATTTTATAAAATGCTGTTCGTTTAATTCGTTTTCGTGGGCGATAAGGTTTATTTTCGCTTGTGCTTTTAGTTTTGAAGTTGTAAAGTCCGAAAATGCAGCGGCTAGAACGACAAAGTTGTGGTGTAGTGTAGATACAAACTTGCAGTTTGGGTCGTAACTCGTGTATATTGTTTGGGATACATTTGTTTTATATAGTTACGATACGAATGATGTATTCACATGCTGAGCTGTCAATAAATGCTCTAATTTTGAAGCTCTCATGTATCGCGATGCTGCTTTGTTTTGGCACCAGTAACGATACAATGTTTTCAGTCATTTGTAAACGGATACTTTTTCGTACAAAAACTTCCATCTAAGAATTTGTTTAAAGCCTTCATGGTCGTTGTTAAACTGTAGATTTTGATATAGATTTCTTTTATTTAAGTTCTGAGTAAGACTCATTTGTAAGTAGCGTGAGAGCGGAGTGAGCACAGAGCTTTTCACACTAAAGTCGTCCATACCTACAGTAACTAGTAAAATTATACAAATCTTGTAATCAACACTAATCATTTGTTATTATTAATGTAATAAAGACAATTATTCAAAAATGAATGTAAATAATTAAAAAATTAAAACGAATATATAAACGTATTCACCGGACTCCTCTAGTTAGTGAACGCTTCAGAAATCTTAATTGTAAAAAGAAGTTTTTTAAATATTCACAAAAGCGTCTGTAAACGATCTTTAGGTAATTTAAAGCGAGGCCAAGAAGGCTGGTCAAACAGAGCCTTTTATAAACCCTTGCCATAGCAAAAACGATCTTATGCACACACAATCCTATTGGGGTAAAGTATATATTGGCGTAAATCAATGTTTCACTTATCAAGAGAGACGTTGGCCTCTTGGGCTTCGATGCCAAATACGATAGATCAAATTTTGTGTCGGAATGGAATATGTTCGGTGAATATCTGAGTGAGAATTGTGGAAGATCTTTATAAAAGTCCTTATATAATAATATATGCATTTCTTTTTCTATTTCCCAAAATATAACACTTTGTAGATAACGAAGAGCGTTTGTTTGATCGAGAAATAGATGTTTCAAAATAATGGATATAAAATTTTCAGTCGTATCAATTCAATCATGTATTTGAAAATAGCATTCATTGAGAAATTATACCAATAGAACTTTTTAGACTTTTCACCTCCTTATTTATTATCATCGCATAATATGATAAACACCTCAACCTCAACCGTTATATTCATGCATTACAGCCCATCATATGTGGTTTAAAAAAATTTTATTATTCTTAAAACGAATTTAGCCAACGGAAGAGAGTGGTTCTGAATGGCCATCGTCATTCACGTCCTTATTCAAATAAATCTGTATTATTTTGACTAAGATTTGTCTTCTAATTTCAGCCCTTGTCTTGCCTGTATTCTTGGGGTTGAGGTGAGGTTTTCTTATAACCTACATACATTTACTTATTATTTCATGATATAAAAAAAACCTAAATTTTTCTTTATTGTCAAACCTTACATAGATGTGCGGACCGATCTCTCTATTTAATCTTATTAGGGGAAAGTTTGAGGTTTTTGTAGGAATTACAAAGATTAGAGGTCAAAAAATATTAGAAATACAGTGAAACTGCAATAAACAATAGTTTACAAAAAAATCAAGGTTCAAAAAGTAATAATCTTTTCTTGTTTGTAAGAAAGACCAAAACAGATCGCAAACTAACTTCAGAGCAAGCGAACCAACGTAAGTTTTATATGGACCTGCCTTCTGGGAGTTCATGTATTCGATTTGTTTCATATCGCCTTCTTATTTATGTATGGAATATCTTCGAAGTCAAGTGTTTGTCTATCTGAGTACAGGGCTAAGGTCGAAGATATAATATGGTTATTAATTTTAATAGTATTTACTTTATACATTTTTTATTGAGCTTCTTTGAAGAAGACTGTTCATTGGGGAGTTGGTTTATGACGAAATAATGTTTTAATAGAATAACTTCGTCTTATAAATGGACTTCAATAGGATATTTACCGTTTGTTGTTGTGTCGGCATTCTGCGGCATGTTTGTGTAATATGGATACTAATACTAGTAACCCACCCCGGCTTTAAACGGTTACAAATTTCTACACTATTTAATAGATGCTATCATAGGTACATAATATGTATAAATATTCGTCTTTAATCTCTCTATCAATTAAAAAAACCGCATCAAAATCCAAATACATACATAGAAACATAAAAAGCGACTTTGTTTTATACTATTGTATTGATAGTATGATGAGTCAAAAAACGTGACGTTTCGGAATATATTATCTATCTATGTTAAATACTAGAAATGTCATGTATCTTTTGATTGCTTACTATTCGCTAATAGTGTGGGAGAATCATGCTTCAGCACGAATGCGTCGGCTTGGCCGGAGTGATATCACGGCGTTACAGAAAACTGGCGTGAAACAAACAACATCGTTGTTTCGCCGTGTGAGTGTGGTTACCGAAGGCTCAATCCTTCCCGTCACCCAATCCAAAAATCTCCAAATCCTTAATCCCCGAAGGGTCGGCAACACACTCGTAACTCCTCCGTTGTTGCAGGTATCCATGGATGGCACTCATTGCTTACCATTAGGTAATCAGTATGCTCGATTGCCGTTCTATCACATAAAAATAGTACTGATACTATATTTTGGCGTAAGAGACCTTCCTTACGCTAAAATAATAATACCTATAGTCAGAATTTTAATTAGATTCCTGATTTGACATGACCTACTGTCATTTTGTGAAATAATGATACCACATATAACAGTGTAGTGATGAACACAAAAATCGATAAACAATCATTGAATCAGTTTCAAGAAGGCATTCAAAAAATTACGGCTACCGAATGGTCTAAATGCGTATCGCATGTTGTCAAAGAAGAGGAAAAAATGTGTAAGCTAGATAATTATGGTAATTGACAATAAATATCACAGACACAATTCATAATAAATGTTACAGAAAGTAACAGCGATAGCGATAGCGATGACGGCGACAATTTATAAAATATCTGTTTTATTTGTCATGTTCCTTCATGATCACTTTTTTTATTAATTTTACACACAATTACAAAAGAAAAGACTCAGATCGTTCAAAACTAAATTATCGGTTCACAAATATTTTATTTCCTGATAAACTTAGTTTACGAGAGTAATCGATTCAGAAATATTCGATTTCCATATCGAATAATTTCGCAACGTCACTATTTAGTACGTGTCATAACGTTGCAACACTGAAATTGTCAAATCTGGAATGAAATTAAAATTCCGAGTATAGACTGAACCGCTATCAGTTAAGACTCAATTTCAAGTGAAAAAAACTCGCATGTACAGTTTTGAAAACCGCATAATTTGTATTTGTGCTACCCTGAAAATTCCAAAGAGATATTATCGTGAGCTGTGATCGACTTTACATTTCGCGTTCGGCTGAGCCATAAACCATAACTTTATGTGATCTACGGGAGGCGTTTGGGAACGAACATCGCATCTTTATGCCTCCTACAGACGGAATACTGAGTGCCGTGACGTAGGCATAGATTCCATGATGCTTCCTTAACTTATGATCCGAGAAATTATTAAGTGCTACTTATAATAGACTTACAGTCCAGTAGAAGTGCAAGGCTTATTCTGAGCTATGTGCATGGTGCTTTCTAAGATTCAAATTCAAATGGTTTATTGCTTCAAGTGTAGTACAACGTGCTATACATTATTTTACGAAAAGCCAATAACAAAAACGAAAAAACAAAATTAATATTTACAATCTTAAATTAGCTGTAAAGGGTTATAGGCTGATGATGATGATGATGATGATGTTAGATTCCTTATGGATCTGTTTTAGGCAAATACCGTAATATGCCATCTGGTTAAATAGTCGAAAAGATCACGAAAGAAAACGTCACTGTTGTTGTGGGAGGAAAAATATTTAAAAGTTTAAAAGCAAACAGAGGATTGAGGTCACGAGATCAATGGTCGGATATTTCTTTAAACTACAACATGTTAAAAATATAGTACGTGAATAAGATTTTTTTCAAAACTCACCAATGCTTCAATCAAAAAATTAAAAAGCATTAAATTTCCGCAAACAATAACATCAAATTTTGAAAATGGAATGTGTACACTGTCAACCGACTTATGTATAAGTCCAGGTTTATAAGTATGAGTGCAAAGAGTAACATCAAATTTTGAAAATGGAATGTGTATACTGTCAACAGACTTAGGTATGTAAAACAAATCATCATTAGTTCCTACGAGACGGCGACGTCTTATCGTATACCTCAAGAACAATACACTAAAATTATTCCCAAGTATCATTATTTAGCAAATTGTAGCAGAGATGACTGACAGTACCTACATGCACCACACCAGGAACATTAATCCCGTCAGCATTGTCCTATCAGATTAATGTTCATACTATTGTGATCTATAACACGTTCCACGTTTTCAATTCGCTACGGAGTTCCGTAATCCGGGATACATTTTGTTTCCAACCCTATTTTAAATTTATTTATCGACACATTTTCTGAAAAATCTGAATGGAAGTTTTTTTTGCTATCGGATTTAAAATCGACGTGGCTTGTGTATGTTTGGGTTTATTTTTTAAAAGTCTTGTAGTCTTTGTAGATTTTTCATAGATTTGGCGCTTTAATCCAATGAATGCTTTACTTTACGTTTAATGCATTGAATTTTTTTTGTGATTTAGCGTCAAACAATTTTATGCTTAAATGATGTTAAGCAATCGGCGCCGTCCATGGATGGATGCCAGAGGATTTACGAGTATCTTGTTGGCCTTTTGGGTATTAAGGTTTCGGATATTTAGGAATTAAGGAAATGGAAGGATTGGCCTTCAGTTACCTCACTCACACACAGAGGAAGTAATAATAAAAGTCAAATAGCAATAGCAATTACTTCTCTTATATGCGTCTAACACGAAACTTATAAAGAAATTCGGAAGAAGATTCTAGAAGTTCAATGCACATCAAACCACATAGGATAAATACTACAGAAAGATATACCTACATATACATTTATGGTGTACATTCAAATTTACTGAGGATCACAATAATATTACTTCAACAATTTCATAAAACAAGAGATAAATTTTGAATCTAAGTTCTAAACAACGTAAACCAAGATATTCTTGTTAACACAACGCGATCTTAAGCTCCTTTCATTAGAAATAAGGATATGTGTAAACTAAGCAGGAGTTAGATTAATGTTTGCGTTGCAGTGAGTAGAAGCTGCAGTAGACGTCCTGTGCTGATGTCACGCTAAGCATTCTGGAAGATAACCTTAACTAAGGCTCTTTGCATACTGTGATATCTACTTTAATATGAAGTTCTAAATTATATAGCACTTTCTAATAGAGAAAATGGGAATGACGATACGGTTTAAAAATTAAAAATAGATTTAGTCCGGGAATTAAATATTATAATGAAAAAATGTGTAACGTTATTTTTGACTGTATAAGAAAATAATTTAAATTTAGAAGTCTAAAATTGTTTGTTTTGTGTAATAAGTCGGCAAACGAGCGGACGGATTGTAAGCAATTAGCGCCGCCCATGGACACCCGCAACGGAGGAGTTACAAGTGCATTGCGGACCTGTTAGGGATTAGGGGTTTTGAGATCGACGTCACCCATCCATGTAAAATATGTCCTATCGGGTGGAATCATAATCGTCCTTTGAGTAGTTTTATTCATTCTTGATATCGCAAAAAAACAAAGCATGCGTGTCTTTTGATCTTATAAAATTGTGACAGTAAAAACAATAAGTTTAATTATTGTTATCATATCAGTGATTTTGAATCAATGTTTATGCATCAAACCAAGTTTTAATGTTTACTTGAAAAGTCATAATTAAGTCATTATTCTCATATAAAATAATTTGCAGTGTTGGGTTAGCCATATATGTATAATTCGAACAAAATGTTCTCTTAATAAACACAAAAATATGTTCGTCCAAATTAATGTCTAATCCTCTTTAAATACTTTCAAAATTCCCTGATGAAGAAATTTAAACTTTTACATCAACAAAATACAATATAAAATCGCAGCATTCATCCACATCCTTACATATTCACATCAGAAACACGAGACTACCTAGCGCAACGCATGACGAGTTTAATTATTTCAAGCGAATATTCTCGAACACTGATTATAGAAACGTCTGGAACTTAACGGTATTCATCCGATGGTGGCATCGTGGATTAATACTGCAGTAATGGAGTGCAGTATTGTAGTAATTAATGGATTATTGGCAGAGACATTAAGTGAATCAAGATTATGTTGGAAGGAAATGAGTTTGACAATGTCGAATTTGGGAGACTTTCTTGATGTAACCTTGATGTAGATTCAGTTTGACTAATTCGAATATCTAACTAATTCATAGGAAAATCCTAGTATGGGTTAACTTTTATAAAACACTAGCGGCCCACCCCCGCTTCGCACGGGTCCAACTATCTCGCTTACAATGAAAGGGTTCCTTTTCTCCAACATTCCCCTCTACTATTCTAATATTTTCTTTCATTGACCTTCTCCTGACAGTAATTAATACAAAACAAAAGGATTTGCCAAAATTGGTCGAGCTGTTATTGAGTTATGCGCTTACCAACACATTTTGCGATTCATTTTTATATTATAGAATAGCGGTCGTTCGCGGCTCCACCCACGTAGATATCAAACGTACAAACTTTCTCTGGAGGTCCACGAATAATTCAAGACCAAAATTAACCAAATCGGTAAAGGCGTTGTTGAGTTATAACATTAAAACGAAAAGTGGCATTGATTTATATATATATAGGTGTGACTAATCACTTGATTCATCAAATCATTTGGTTCTCCAACTCCTATTATAGTAGTTAGTGGGTTACTTTGACGCAAAACCGAAATTAAGGAAGGCCTAAAACATAAACGTGCTGGTTT
The DNA here is from genome assembly GCA_902829305.4 of Spodoptera exigua. NCBI lineage: Eukaryota > Metazoa > Arthropoda > Insecta > Lepidoptera > Noctuidae > Spodoptera > Spodoptera exigua. Next base: position 13,934,667 of record LR824612.2, on the reverse strand, counting down.
ATGAACAATAATAATTTTAGAAAAAAAAATTAAAAACGAAAAGACTACAGGGGTAGTTTTGCTCCATCGTTGCGCGTGTCACCGTTTACTACCAGGGTTGATAGGGGCAAAATGCCTACCGATTAGGAAAAAAACCCTATAGGTTTTTCTTCCTAATCGGCAGCATTGTGAAAATGCAACTGTCCGAAAGTGATAAAACGCGCGTACGTAGATCCACCTACTTAGAGACCTCTCAAATTGATTCCGTTAGGTCGTAAGTCTTACGTTTGTTTCTTTAAGAATTACTCTCATACTAAGTTTTACATAGCTACGACATGTAATCCTCTAGTAATCCTCTGAATTTAAGTATTTTGTTAGCTCCTTAAGGAAAACTTGGTTACCACTGGTTCATGGATGATTAAGTTAAGCTTAAGTTTCAATTTAAGAGTCTGTCATATGCAGTTTTCTACTTAGAAATTTTATACTGCTGGCGCATTTTACGTAATAAGCTTAAACAAATTAAAATCTTCAGATTCCTAGCTAACAGTGGCATTGTATCTTTACGCCAGTCGTTCCACATGTTCCCTGCTGAGATAACAGAGATTTATTACTGAAATACAACATTTGTAGACTTATTACTTCGCTCCGATGTATTGTCTAATTTAAGCGTCTTTGCTTGATACGAGAACAGGCTATACAGAACCAAATCTAGCTCCAAATCTATGTTATTGTGTATGATTAATTTATTGTGTAGATAATGTCTAAGTTTATACCTAAGTTTGTAAGTAAATGTAAGTAAATTCTTGTATCTATGTATATGACTAAATGTTATTTCCGATACAAGACAGCCATTTTGATTTGTTGATTTTGAAGCCACGTCTACTTCAAGCTTAGTTACAAATGTTTTATTGTCTTCGATTGGTAATCTTGATTGGTTATAACAAATAGTTTGTAATTATGATTGTAAATGAAGCGTGCATGCGCTTACGTACGAGAACGAACTATAGTTTAAAACCTAAAACACAATTGTCACAAGGTGAGTGACGAAATTTGATTAATTACTCTCTCAAAAATAAGAGTTTTAATCGAATTTAATTAGTATTCCTATTGCTCTGTATTCGTTTGTATTTTTACTATCATCATCATCATTATCATCAGCCTGTTGTCGTCCACTGCTGGACATAGGCCTCCCAAATTGCACGAAAATATTTTAACTATATCCTTTCTAAATTCTTTGTATGTTAAACTACGCATGTTAATTAATTTGGCTGCAGATTTCAAGCAATTTGTCTCTGTCTTAGGTATGCATCGGGTTGAATTGCCTCTACAGTTTCCTTCTCTTGATAGGCATAATTTTTTCTGTTTTATGTAAGTTCTTTTGTTCATATGATGGGTGTTTATGTGTGTCTGTAAGTCAGCCAGTCCATAAGATAAAAGAAACATAATTATACTAAAAATAAAGTGTATTTGTTAGTGAATATTATTGCTAATTAAGTAGGTACAACGAGTGGAGATTATCAAGCAACAATTTTTTATCGTCTAGTATTAAATTAGTTTTACATTTGAAGTGAAATTATCAAACAAACTCAATTTAAGAACAAAGTAAATACCAAATATGTGCCTCATAATTTGTGTAGGTATTAAACATTCTAGACTTAATATTACCGAAAATTGGCTAAACACAATTCAAAGTGAAATATTGTCTGGACCCAAATCAATGTCCTTGGCAAACTCATTTACCCTTTAAGATATAAAGTGACAACAATTTACAAATCAAAATATATTATCTACATATATGTAGGACATTGTTAACCCTTTAATGCCGGGTCGGATTCTATTACGGGCCGGTCTCAGGGGCCGTTGTGGTGAACCACTATTTTTGGCCGGGATAGGCTTTATTAAGAGACCTTCCTAATAAAGAGAATTTATTCTCTGCTACCATAGTCGGATATTTGGCGCAGTTTTTTTATCAATTCTTTTAGCTGAATGACTTGTTTTGTTTTGGTTACAGGTGAACACTTGAACAAGTTCGTGGTGGCCCGGGGATTAAGGCTTTTGCTTTTCATTAAAATATTTAAGAATTACTCTCATACATGATGGTGATGTTTTGAAGCCTGGCAAGTACTGTTGAGACATTTTTTCAATAATATGTTCTTAACATTATTTTGTATTAAGGCAGCACTGAAAAACGGCGCAAAAACTATCGCGAGAAATCTTGGACTTATAATTTTTAATTCAAAGTTTAAATCACTAATCAGCCTTAAGCAAGCGTAGTGATTAGTGATCAAACCTTTTCCGTGTGAGAAGATGCCTTTCTCAGCCATGGAAACTTATAGCCATTTTTTTGCTCTAAGGTGGACTTCTGCTGACTAAAAACCAACCTCGTTTCTTCTCCTATTTCGGGCCGGGGCCACTTTGATTTTCTATGAGCTTGGTCCGCAACTCCGGCAGGGCACAAACAAGCTGATATCGTATTATGATGTAAATGATAGAGATCAAGCACTGTATTCAAAATAACGGTAAACAATTTTTGTTATTTCTTCGAAAGAGTTCCACGGACACTTCTATTTTGACTTTTAAAAATGCTTATAAAAGTACATATTATTAAATGACTTTGGTTTTTATAAGCTAGTGTTAATACAGCCTAAGTTTCATAGAATAGCAAAGTGCAATAAAGGTAATAGTTGCCTGTTTCCATTATTTCAACGCAGTAATTGAAATAGTTTTGAACTTTGCCAGGTTTGAATGATCAGATATTGCGATTTGCTGTATGGTATTTCAATGCTTTCGTATTCAGCCTATAAGTAGGTCCTATGCACTTTATTGAATAGTTCTCGTGTCTTTTCGTCATTACTATCATAATATATTGCTATGTATAGAATAAAAGTTTCACAGATTATATTTTTTTCTTCCTAATATGGGATAAGCACAGGTTTTCTTTGCGTATTATATTGTTTATTTTCACGTACAAGGCGAGTATGTTTTCCCAAGTTGCCAGATGCCAACAAATCTTTTTTTTAATGGAATAGGAGGCAAACGAGCATACGCATCACCTGATGGTAAGCGATCGGCGCCGCCTATGGACACCTGCAACACCAGAGGAGTCACAGGTACGTTGCCAGCCTTTTAAGAAGGGGTACGCTCGTTTCTTGAAGGTTTGAAGGTCGTATCGGTTCGGGAATACCGTCGCCGGAAGATCATTCCAAATTTTTGCTGTGCGGGGCAGAAAGTTACGCGTGCATCGCACAGTTGTTGACTGCCAACAATCTATGTGATGGGGATGAACATGTTTTTGCGTGGAACGTTGGCGAAAATCAGACGAAAGATATGATGTCTAACCCAAGTAACTAACTGGTAACACAACTTAGCTTCTTTTTTAGGCAATCAAGTGCAAGCCCATAAAGTACTGCAAAACTAACTCAGAGCAAGGGAAGGAACAGGATAGTTTTTAGTTAAGAAGACTCCGACCTTCCCTCTCGCTTCATAAGGAGCGGTAAAACTAATTTCATTATTAAAAAACTTCTCTCTTTAAGGGATAAAAAGAGTTTCTTGTTAAACAATATAGAAAACATCATATAAACAAAGAAAAAACATGGTCATTATCATATCAACCAGACATTAGGTCTACCAAATGACTTCCGAAGAGGTCGGTTGCAATATACCTTCGAAAAAAAAAATGCTTTTAAAAAGTAAAAGAATATTTTTAACGTTAGAAATGTAAGAAAGTCTATTAATTCTAAGTGACCACGGCCAGTTCAGTATTAAGTAGCACATTTAGGTTAGCCTTTGATATAAAGTAAAACGTACCGCCGTGCAGTTGAACGCTGGCTATGTGATGCACTGGATATACAGGCTGATTCATTTCATTTTCGAGAGCAGAATTTTTGAAAGAACTAAAATGGTAGCTTTTATTTTGTTACGTGTGAGAAAGAGCATCTATTTTTAGTTGCATTTCGGATTTTATGGTAGTTATTTATTTAGCTGTTTGTGTTACGTTATAGGTTAAACTGTATTGTTGTACGGTATCTTATAAAAACTCATTTGTTTATCAAAAGTGAAAACAAAATTATGGTTCATCCCAAAAAATGATTATAAAATCTAAAAGGCCACCCTTGAAAGTTCTTTATTTTCAAACTTCTTCTGGTTTTGTTGGTGTCCAAGTGTCGCCGTAGATTACTTGGCATCCGGTGATCCATCTGCTGCCACCGTAAGCGCGGATCTACGAACGGCGAGTAAGGGTAGCTCACCGTTTAGCAAAACCAGACTCGAGCGTAAGGCGCTTTGCGTTCCGCGCACACCTCAAAGAGTTAATGAACCACCACAGACGGGGCCCTATAGGGCTGATGTTCAGCTAGGGTTGCAGGGCAAGCGTAATAAGGCACCGCGACCTCGGCCTAGAGCAGGGGAAGGAACTCCCTCTCGCCCCTCCCTGAGCAGTAGAAGTAATAATATGATGACTTCCCCTAACAAAAATTAAACGTGGCTGGTCTTCGTGCTTAATAATATTCTGTTATTAGGGTAACCGGCTACCGTGCAACGTCTCGCGTGTTCGATATCCGCACGGACGAACTCTTTATGCGACCCACAAATTGTTTTCTGGATCTGGGTGTGATGTGCATGTGAAATTGTATGTTTATAAATTATGTAACAATGCATTGTAAAAAGTGATTGAAAAAGAGTAACCATGGAGTTTCTCGCTCGTTCTTCTCCATAGGAATCTACACTTTGGAACGAGCAAATAGCTTCACTAGAGGACAGACGGACAGACTGACACATATAAAGTTAAACCTTATGATATCTTTTTTGCTTGACGTTCAAAAGTGTCTTTTTTTGGTCTATTTGAAATAAAGAATTTGATTTGATTTGATTTGATTTGTAAACGCAACTACGACATAGGAGAAAATCCTAGTAAGTACGGGGCAATATTTAATTACAAAAACAATGATTTTTAAAACTAACTTACACAGTTCATTGTATCAGCTTATTTTCTGCTTCTGGAACTCCCAGTGACAAATATAGAGTTGCAACGAAAACATTGTAGACGTCAATCTCAATCATGAAAGTTAATCAAAACGTAACCCGCCATATTTTTACAAAGTATCAGAGACCGATGGAGAAAAGTTTCCTTACTCCTGATATTAATATTTTCCATTTGCTTTATTGAGTTCGGTAACTTCGTTATACTTTGTAGTATTATCTCAAAGGTTAGAGTTTATGCAAAATTAAAATGTCAAAATAATTTATTCCAACTAAACTAAATAGGTTAGGTAGGTAACAAAAATAAATAGGTTAAGGAAAAGCGCTGCAAGCGCGTTGTTTCACCGCAGCCTCGGCTCAGAGCAGGAGAAGGAATGGGTGTTTTTTGCGTTTGTAAAAGTCTGACACTCCGAACCTGGGCGGGAGAAGTCATTCGACGGTTTCCCCTAACAAAAAAAGTTCACTACTTTCAAGTAATTTTTTTCTATTGATTTAAAAAATAATATACCTCACCATAAAATTAGCAAACTATAACCTATCTGAAATAACAATGTGAAGCGCGTAAAATCCATCTTTTTGTACCTACTCCCATCAAATTCTAATCCGCGAATGACATTCCATCTTTATGACAACACCAGATAAAATCGTATCTTTTTCACCCCTTATCTGACACGGGAAGTAAAAGATACTGTCATTGTGGGGATGAAAGACCCCCCTAATGTTAATGGTAAGGGGTATCGAGACCTCTTTGTGCGTAATCTACTAATGCTATTAACTCAAATTGACTGTCTGTTTGTCACAGTTAATTGTTTCATTATAATTATTTTGGGCCAAAGGTAGCGGTTAGGGGTTGATTTATATTTTTAGAAATGTTTTGCTAAGGTAGTTTTTGTTGGCTTTTAAAGTTGTAGTAGGTAAAGTACGTGCGTAGTTTGTTCGAGGTAAATAGTAATTTTGTGAATTGTGTGATACTGTAGTTGACATGATAATTCCAAATATAATACTTTCATTAATAGGCATGTCAGACACTATACCATAACAGTTTTATCTAGATTTTTAAATAAACTTTTGACTTAAAAAAATCATTGGTTTATTGATGAGCTATGATTTTTGTATGAAATACCAACTTGTGACTTACTTTTTTATAAAGTATATTTTTTCATCAAATAGTTTATAACACGATATTTCTAGAAACTATGAGCCCAAAACCAATCAAAATGAATCTTAATAAATATTTATTTATTCATTTAAAACTTCATGCACAGCCAGAAAATTGTGCATAAGGCGAACTTAATGCAACGAGCATTCTCTTCCAGTCTACCTTAGGGTGATGCAGAGACAATCCAGTGGTAGATGCAAGAAGCAAGCTAGAGTTACGTACTTGTTGTAGCTATACCTATAAAAACATATAATATTAAATACACAGATGTATATACATTTACATTTACATATATGACGGCGCGTCGATTATTTAAATTGAATTTTGAAGGAGGTTTTATAACAATTCATCGGACGAGGGTACAATGAATCGTACTGGCGGAACGTCAATCTGACAGTTCTGCGTGCGCATTATGGTGGAGAGCGAGCGCTGTAACTTTCATCTGAGACGGATCGCCGACGTCCGTTATTTTTGTAATTTATTCGGTCTGATTATAAAATCCTACTCCCTGCGATGGACTGTGAAGACGATAATCAGCATGTTTATGTTTGTACCAACCCCCCAGTGCCTTCATATATTTATAAATCAGTAATACACACATATAGTCGTGATCAGGATGATTCCTCCAACCTCTTCAAAAGAAGCTTCCGAACTCTCTGCTTGAAAGACAGCCGACTATTCAGAATCCTGATATGAGAGGGGAGCGCATTCCACAGCAAAATAACCTGAACAAAAAAGGAAGACTGGAGAAATTTGGATTGATCAGTTGGACAGTTAAGGAGACGATTATTAGATGATCGAAGATATTTATTGTGGTTTGCGCATAAATATTATATAGAGCATATTTTTTTTATTTAATAATATGTAGGTAATACAAAATAATACAAACTAAGAATCCATTCATAAGTACCAATCCAATACAGCCCTAAGCAATAACCGGTTCGAACCGCCTCGCCTGCCGAAACATTTCAATAACATTTAAAATTCACTCCAATCGCATAATGGACGGAATACGTCCATAGACCAATTCAGGTAACAATAAAACTTGGCCGGTCACTTCACCCTTTGCAGTTTTGATGACTTCGCTGTAGTAAAAGCTCGATTTGCTTGAAATTTACTCCGAAACTCGTTGCCGACTTCCAGTATGGCCGTTTCTTTATTAAATTGCACGCCCATCGGAATATTGTTACAATTTTGCGTTTCTCTATAAAAGCTGGATACTTTTTCAGCGTTCCGTCTTTTGTTTTGAGTCCGTTTAAGTTTGTTTTAACGTTGAAAAGTAATTATTATGATCGCTTCGGTTTCGTAAATTTTATATTTTACTGTGTACCTTTTTGTCGAAAAACTTTTTCATTGGTTGGTACTAGTAAATTTTGAATTGTTGAAATTCGAATTTTGTTTTGTTATGTTAAATTGTTGTGGTGGCCTGTAGGTTTAAGCTTCCGCTTCTTATGTACAAGATTGAGTTCGGAACGTGGCAAGTACCAATGTGACTTTTTATACACGGCCACGACCAAAGCGTTGTGTTTCGCCGTGTGAGTGAGGTTACCGGAGGCCCAATCTTTCCCCTACCCCGATCCCTCCCAATCCCTAAATCTCCAAAACCCTAATCCCTAAAAGGTCGGCAACGCACTCGTAACTCCTGCGTTGCGGATGTCCATGGGCGGCACTGATTACTTACCATCAGGTAACCCGTGGGCTCGTTTGCCGACCTATTGTATAAAAAAAATATAACTAACTACTGTACTTTCTTTATTTGGATACTTTTGACATATGTTGAAGGAAAACATCGTAAGGAAACCTGGATTTATAATTTCTAAGTTTCAATTTTCAACGTTAAAGAGCATTTTCAACGTTACCTTCTCTGTATGGTACGCAGATATTCAAAAATATTATTATTTCAAGTTTCAATAAAAATAAGGTACAGTTTTATTACCTTTTATGCAACACCAGTTTTAGCCGACTAGATCTAGATTTCTTCGAATAAGCCACTAAATTTACTAGACAGCCCAGATTTGCATTCAATGAAACATTTTTATTGCAAAAATCGTGCAGACCAAATAACGAATTTCGTGAAATACATCGCCATGGCGAATAAGTACGGTTCAGTAAGCAATAATATAAAGAAAAACAAAGTTCCCAATAAGCTTATTTATCGGGAGTTGAGACTTGTAAAAGTCGACTTAGGGAAAACGTATTATGGTAGAGAAAGAGGAAGAGTCAATTGAGCAGTCATCTATCAGTTGTAAAAATTGGCTAAGTATACTTTATTTGTTTATTCTTGATCTTTATTCTTTTTCCTTTAGCTAAATGGTCGCAAGCGAGATTGCTGACTTACCAGTTGTGGTTAGGTTTTATCGAAATTAAAGATATTCCTATTAGTCTTTTCAGCAGCATATTGGGTTACAGTTTTAAGGTATACCTTTTTTTAAAAGACATCTAGTGGATATTGCCAACAAAGATTTTCATAAAATTAAAATGCGATTTTACGAGTGAAAGACCGATCTAGCAAGGAGTTTTTTTAAAGAAAATGTTAAAAATAGTGAGTCTCTCTCTCTCTCTCGGTTATCCAGAAACTTTTTAGTAATAATATAAGTTTATTATTTTAGTCAAGTCACATCAAATCAAAACCTATTTTTCTAATTCTTTAGTAATTTCTATGAAACATTAGTAAATAGTTGCAAGGAATATGTTATCCACAACAACTAGGTAACCATGGCAACCTCATAAGACAAAGGGTGAATGGAAAGTGAAACAATTTAGGAACTTGTCCAAACATATGGCGAGACATAAGCTCGGGATATATTTGTATAATAAGAACCATTTATTAAGCAGGTGTGTCTGTCTGTATATTTGTTGTGTGGACAGAATAAGGTAGTATCTAACATAATATCTTATACAGTTAAGATTTGAAAGATCATAATTATCACCTGTCTGTTATTATAGGTCTGGTAGGCCTTGTTTCACACGGAGAAGTTTTGAGTATTAATCACAATGCTTATTGAAGGCGGATTGAAAATTATAAATATGAGGTTTTACGGTTTAAAAGTAATCTATATATATAAAAATGAAACCCGTTTCGCGTTGTCACGGCATCACGTGTGAACGGCTGAACCGATTTCGATAATTCTTTTTTTTAAATGTTTGTGGAAGTCCAAGCATGGTTCTTACGGAAAAAATATATTAATATTTATAATTTAATATATTTTATATTCTTGCAGATTTATCTTAATAAACTTTAAAAGAACAAATAACTTAAAAACTGAGATTAGCACTGGCCTACATTTTTTATCATGGTCAGGAAGCGTCTCCGGCCACCACGATATTTGAAGAATTCAGGCGACTATTAATTTGTTGTATCTATATTGATTTTGTCGTTTGCTTCATTGCAATAATTAAATATTTTTTTTATTGAAACAACTTTTTTTATGTAATAGGCCGGCAAAGAGCAGACGGATTACCTGATGGTAAGCAATCAGCGCCGCCCATGGACACCCATAACAGAGGAGTTACGAGTGCGTTGCCAACCTTTTGGGGATTAGGGAATTTGGAGATATAGGGATTGGGAAGGGATTGGGGGAGGGGAAACCTCACTTACATGGCGAAACATAACGCTGTAATTGTTTCACACCGTTTTTCTGTGAGGCCGTGTTATCACTCCGGTTGAGCCGACCTATTGGTGCCGAAGCATGGCTCTCCCATACTAAAACAACTGTGTATTAGGTCGTGTTTAAAAAAATGAATCTGATTTGATTGGGTATGCAACTGTATTTACAAATAATACCTATCTTCTTATTTATTTGTTTATTTTATGACTAGCTACTCTCGCACGGTTTCAACCACTGCTCAGCTCCATTTGATCGTAGCGTGATGTTTTATGGCCTATAGCACTCAGGAACATTGTAGCTATCTATCAGTGAATTAGAATTTTGGAAATGCGACCAGCGGTTCCAAAGATTACTCCCTACATAAAAACTTACAAAATTTACCTCTTTATTCTATATAAGTATAGATTTACACCTAAATATACATTTGTGAAATATCTCAGTTATCCCGAATTTCAGTTTAAAATATTTCTTCGTAAAATGACATGAATACTTAAATTCATATTCTCTAGAATATATTTAAAAAATCTCTTATGTTTATCATTTTGCGTATTTTCATCGGATAGGGAAGATTTCCAACGATAACATAGACTATTAATTGCATGAGAATTTTTTTCTGAAACCCTCTGATGGTTTCACGGAAGGGGCGAGCAAGAGCGTTTTCTGGAAGGTTTATTATACTTTAGTTATAGCAACAGAGTAAATAGCCAGATAACTGACCACATTTAAAAGATTCTGTTAGCTTTAAGATTATTCATAATAATTCTATTTAAGCTTGACAGGAGCTTCAAAAATTCCGTCCAGTCAGCGTCATATATATCGGGTAAGAATATATAGGGACATTCAGGGTACCTAATTATATAGACGTAAAAAAACAACCAAAATATCGGCACAATAAACTCACCATATACAGGTATTTAAACTGTTAACAAAATTATATGAAGATAATAGTTTTAGTTACTGAGTATAATTCAGCTTTCAATTCAAATCAAATCATATCAAATCAGTTTTATTGTGGGCCATACGTATGCATCATTAATATACCATAGTCTTAAATGGTTATACTCTATTGTGATAAGTATTATATTTTTTTTACCTGATAGGTGGGCAAACGAAATTGCGAATTACCTGATGGTAAACAATCGACGCCGCCTATGGACAATTATAGAGTGTGGGGCGGGCGAGAGTGTGTAATAAATATTTAAATACTTGAGCTATTTAAGAAAAATCTTTCTACAGCATTCTTCTTGAATTCAGCGAGTAAAGTTACCAGAGTGAGGTATGTATCGCATCAAAGTGGAGTGCAGTATCAGACACTAGTCACCCGCACTGTCCTCAATCGTACTCAGCGAGCCAATCCATACCGCTCGAACGTTGCCAGTCGCGAATACGTTGCCGTTGTGTGGTTGCAAGTTATAAGACTGTGTTGCGTTTGGTGTTTAATTCCCTAGTTTTAGGTTTGGAATAATCCATATCTTGTACAGGACTACTTTTTTATGTGATATGTCGGCAAACGAGCAGCAGATGGATTACCTGATGGTAAGCAATCAGCGCCGCCCATGGACACCCGCAACGGAGGAGTTACGAGTGCGTTGCCGACCTTTTAGTGATTAGGGATTTGGAGATTTAGGATTGAGGAGGGATTGGGGGAGGGGAAGGATTGGGCTTCCGGTAACCTCACTCACACGGCGAAACACAACGCTGTGGTTATTTCACGCCAGTTTTCCGTGAGGCCGTGGTATCACTCCGGTCGAGCCGACCCATTCGTGCCGAAGCATGGCTCTGCCATACTACTGCGGAAAAGAAGACTTTTCTGTTTCCCGCCACAACAAATTATACCCCGCTTTCGGCATACAACTACCCCCAACCGCGTTTTCAAGGTCATCGAACTATTAGGCAGTTACGCATTCACTCTACGTCCGTTGGTACAGAACTATCATTTCAAGGTATGTTTTCTCCCCGAGCGTTTGACTCGTAGCTTTTTGCGCACGGTTCAAAGAGTCAATAGACCAGGGCCGATGTCCAGCCGGGGTTGCGGGCCTCATGTACCTTAGCCTTAGCCTTCAGCAGGAGAAGTAACGGGATAGTTTTTAGTCAGTATTACTTTGAGAATGTCTCTCGACGCACCCAGGGCGAAAAAAATCATTTGATGCATTTCCCCTTCCAAATAAAATATCCTTACTATCAAAATAAGTCTTAATTTTACCTCAACCTATATTAATCCAGTTTCAAAGATTTATAGCTCGACTTAAGCTGTACCCCCACAAAAACCAGGTAAAGAAACAATTTAAATTCGAATAAAATTGAAAGCACCATTAGATTCATGGCGTATAAATTCTAATGACCGCATTACCGTCCCAATTGGCAATTTAAGAGATTAGCAGAATATCTTCGTATGCAAACCACACCATACGCTTCTAAGGTGACATAAAATGGCTTACCATATTACATTCCGTTTTTTCAACGTTGTCGTTTTTCATCAGTGATGGTTCCAAACAATTTTCTTTGGCAGTACCAGCAAATCAAGGTTCTCCCTAACTACAATAATTTCGCCTTTATTGTAAAAATAATTAAGTTAAAAATCTCATTCACGTGTCTGTCGTCAACAATTTTTTCAAGTCTTGAGGGCAATTTTGCTTTTATTTTACTAAAACATGTCATAAAATAAGCCTGTTTTCTTCTCGACAAGGTCATGTCACTATTATGTATACCTAAGTAATGTATAGAATTATAGCTTTTGGCTCCATAGGTATATGCTAGCTCTAGCTCAAAATATTGATTATTCTTTTGATGTAAAATCATCATCTTTTGCAGCTTAACCAAACTTTAACACTCATAGAGCTACGATTTATATGGGTGCAACTTTTAAGATTCTTAGTAGCATAATTTTTGATAACCACTAATATGGCTTTGTTGTTTTTTTATGTGATTATGTAATTTTTATATTGTCTAAAAAAGCTAGTGCTCAGTGCCTTACAAAAAAAATATCTAGGCAATTCGTACCGAGTCCAGAAGTACTGCTCTTTGCATCAGGCTGTCAACCGAACTATCTAACGAAAACCTACTCAGGTGTTGGTCCCACATACTGACAATCTCATGAACCAAACTGGTTTATTAACAGGACGGTCTTTCCAAACAGAAAAAAAAAATTTCCGAGTACCCTCAATTGCTCATAACATTTATTTTCGTTTTCTTCCAGTATCTCATACACAATCCGCCGTCCCCTACAACTTGGCCCTATAAATTGTGTGCCAACGATGCACCGTTGCTAAATCGTTGTGCATTTGTCCAAGTAACACCTCTATTTATTTTAGAAAACGCTACCAGAGCTCTGATCAAAACTGAGATGTAAAAGCTTGACATTGTAATGTGGTGCAATGTATCGCGTTCTTTTCAATGAGTACTTCTTTTTGAATTCAACGCTAGAGGCGCTAGTGGTGAATTAGGTCTTGATTGAGTCTTCGAAAATACGGTGTCGTCACATAGTTATAAGTACCTAATATTTTCATAAGTGTCTATAGATTGATATTATAAGGGTATAGTATCGTTTCATTTCTTATTTTTCATTAAGTAAAAAGTTTTTTGTCTTAAAGCAAGATGTATTTTTGATGCTTATGCTCTTCAGTCAAAAAACTGTAGAGCATTTATTACCTTTTGTAATCCAATCAAAAAGCAATACACAAAAATAATTCCTAGGCTCGCCAAACTTGTACAACAACAGAAAAATAAACCAATTTAATAAAGTCAAACAAACTGAAATAGAAAGTTTATTAAAAAGCTATATCTAATAATGTTTGCGGACCACAGGACAAACAAATTGACTACAAACCTGTCAGCCATTGTTTTGTACAACAACAGGGCAGGATCTGAATAGGCCTTGATTGTCGCGATGCGAAGCAAATTTAATTTTGTTTTGAATTTTCGATACGGCAGTCCAACGGCGTTGTTGGTATTTTGCAAATTTTTCGCGCAGGTGTTGGAGGAAAAACTTTTAGTGTAGGTAACAGAATGAATTTAACTACATGCATAGTTGCAGAAGCTCATTTTGTTTGCTTACACACTACTGGTACTGCTGCTGTACACTTCCGAAGTCCACTTTTCAATGTGATACGTCGGCAAACGAGCATACGGATTGATGATGATGATGATGATGGCAATCAATCAGCGCCGCCCAGGGACACCCTCAAAAACGGAGAAGTCACGAGTGCGTTGCCGAGGTTTTGAGGATTTAGAGATTAGGGAGAGATTGGGGGAGGGGAAGGATATGGGCCGGTAACCTCATTCACACAGCGAAACAAAACGCTGTGATTGTTCCACGCCGGTTTTCTGTGAGGCCATGATATAACTCCGATCGAGCCGACCCATTCGTAATGAAGCATGGATTTCCCACACTTTACTTCATCATAATACCACGTCATCTGTTCCCTGTTATGTGAAAAGCCTATGCTCGAATTATCCCATGAATCCCATCTAACAGTGATCGAGTTTATAACCATATACAGGACACAATCCTATCTCAAACACGTCATACACTTATCGTTTAATCTTCATGAAATGCATGCAAATAGATCCGAAATAACAGTGTTAGTCTGAAGTCAGTTTCTATCGCATGGATCATCGATGGAGCAATTTGAATAACCCGTTGTATGCAACTTTGAATGTGGTACACATGAAACATCGAAGCTAGACAATATTTTGTGTCTCCATTTTCATTTGTGTTTGATATGTGTGTTTTTTTTAATATAATGAGTAGTAAAGTTAACAAAATATGATTTATTTCTTTTTCAACGTCTAGTTAGAAAAAATATGAAGTTTTGTCCAGTTGTTATACGTGCATCTGAACAGTAGTAACTATAGGCGGTGAGATATTAGTTCAGAATTCTAAACTTTAAAGCCAATTTCATTCTGAATGTGACTTTAAAGTAAGAATTATTTTAAGTGTTTAAGTACGTGTGGCATTTCATAACTCTTTTATCAGATCAAAAATGACTACAGAACCTATTCTAATGCGTTATTACTACCTGCTCCTGTATCACTTATAAACTTTTTGGACCATCTTATATTGCGTATGAGAACCAACCACGATAAAAAAATATTCAGTAGTTTTTCTTAAGTACATCGGTTTCAAATTCTGAAACGCTTCAAACTTTTGTAACAAGATTGGTATTATTTATGTAGGTATGCTACATAATACACAAGTAAAATGCCTATTCTAGTCATCACTATTGTACTACTGTCTAAGTCTATTAGTCCATTTGCAGGAAGATAGTCTATTCCAAATGCCTGCCACACACTAGGTACATTGGGCATTTATCCGGTATTAGGGTAAAGACACCAATTCTCGGCACGTCTGCAAGGTGTCGGTTGTTGTGTCATTAATTTACCATGTCAAAGACGGTCATTGGGGCTCATACCTTACTATGGGATTGAATTCAAGACGTCTGGAGATACGGTTACGAGCTAATTGAAGGAAGGGAATGAAATGAACCATTATTAGGTGGATTTGAATCGTGCTATTGCAGTTAGGCTTCTTGTGAATAGCTTTGCTGCATGCAAAAGGTCTTTAAGTCTGAAAAAGTGAAGTAAATATTTAAATGTACTTGCCACTTGAAGTCTCTACTGATACTTTTATCTTAATTTGTAAGTTTGTTTCTGTGTGTTATCTACTCAAATAATCTACTTGATATTTTATATACGTATAATAGTAGATACGCATAGTTGGAGGTACGGTATAAACACATTTTAGCAGTTTTTTTACTACAAGACACAAAATAGGTTTATGCTACCTACTAGGTAGGCAAGGAAAGTCATTCCAAAAGTGCCTTATTGAGAATTAAATAAGTAATTTATTTTCATTTTTAAAAAAACGTTGCCCCACACTAGGATTTTCTCCTGTGTTGTGGTTGCGGTAACAAACATATAATTTCACATGCACATGACACCCAGACCCGGAACCACAATTTGTGGGTCACACAAAGAGTTGTTCCGTGCAGGAATCGAACCCGCGACACGTTGCACAGCAGCCAGTTGCCCAGCCACCGCACCAACCAAAAATAAAAAATACTTAGTTCGATTTAAAGCAGATACTAAAAATGAAAGTCACCTTCATCTTCACCAAGAAATCTTACTTTCAATTTGTACATGACTGTGGAAAATAATAATTACTGCGTAGATTATTCTTCTATTGTAAGTGTAAAATGTGTGCTGCAGAAATCTTGTTTGCAGCGCTGTAGTTGGCTGCAGTAGATATCGTTATGGTATCTGGTTGCTGAATGCCAAGCGACGGATCCAATCGATTGTGGCTCCACATTGTTTTGTCTTGTGTGAGTGTTTCGGTTGAAATGTGCTGACAGCACGTTATGGAAGGGATTTACAGCGGAATCTGATGATGGGATTATCGTTGGGTTTGTAAAGTTCAAAGCGGTGCGCTGATGGTTGATTGCTTGAATGATTTGTGTAATCTTTACTAACTTAATGTAATGTCAAAGATATGGAAAGCGAATCCTTTCTATAAGGCTGATATAAAACTATCATCACACAAAGTTAATAAGAATTTACGAAAGCATTTGAGGCCTGACTTGTTAGTCTTCCTTATAAATCCGAATGGAATGAATACGGTTTATTTTATTTTACTTTTGATGACATGGTTGGAATACATATGTGTGTATAAAATTAATCACATTGTTTTGGTTTCAATAGTCTTGTACTATTTACTTAATTTAATTTTCACACCTATGATCTTTTATCCAATGGGTACTTACTATTACAAAACAAAACACAAAAAATAACTAAACAATAATATTTTTTATTCCCTAAGATAAGATAAGCCAAGCAATCATTATTCAAGAACTAAAGCTAGCACTAACCTCATCAATAATATTACATCGGGCTACTTACACGGTCTGAAGGAGACAACTCAATTTACCAATTAAGGTGGGTGGGGGTGCCCCAAGGCACCGTCATTGGACCCACTAACGACGTTATGTAAGGAAGAATTGCCTCGCGACTGTCAATATTTGGTGCTACTCTAGTACATAGTGAAACTTTATACGGGTTTTAGGTACAGTTACTGGCGTAGAAAAAAGGATAAATGTGGTTCGAGAATATTATTTTGATGTTAGTGGAGAAGTGAGATGCTTATTTTTTTAATGTTTGGTTTCGAGATCGGTAGTATATTTCTCTGAAAATGATTTCCCATAATTATTTACTTACACAAAGCAAAACATGTTTTCTAACTAAATAGAAGTAGCCACAGTATACATAAAAGTATACAGTCCCTAAGGCATTTCTAGCTATTTACACATCCATTTGTTTAATTGGCACTACAATATACATCACAGATCTTGATTTTAGCAAAATAATTTTCCTTTCCCCCAGAACAAAAATCACCATAAAATGCCATAATTTAATTTATAGCCATAATACACCTCGTCAGCTAATTACTTTTGCAAAGATAACAACGCCCATCTTTTTTGTAAATGACCTCTGAGGGTGCAAAGTCAAACAAGCAACCTTATCGCGTCCCCCATCAAACAGGGTGTTTTAATTAATGCAGACAAGACCACTACAAGTGCTTCATTTCCACGGCCCATTGACATCAATACCATGGCACGATTGACCCTCAGTGGACGCCTAAGAAAAAGTAATTGTGGAATTTTCTCGAACAAATTTCTCTCCCCTGGGCTAAATTTTATAAATGTATATATAAAATATGTCGTCGGGTTTTGAGTCGCTTTCTTGAAATAATTATGGGATTACGTTTTTTATGTAAGAAAAGAACTTCCTCAATAAAAAATGTAAGAATGGTGTCAGGGGCGGTATGGGAGCGTCAGTCAACGTAATAACGTTATGTTTATTCGTAATACCTCGACTTAATTAGTTTTAGCGAGGTTTCTTTCGAAATTATTGACGGTAAAGTCTGCCTTAGAGAGTATTTTGGCGTAGTCAGTCACTCTAATAATGGGTAATTTTGTATAAATATTGTAAATTAGTTTTCTGGGAGGATCATATACATCACTAAACATTTTTGGATGTCATTTTTTTTATTTATTTATCACCAACATACAACTATTATCACACGAGTTTCCTAATACAATAGTGTAAAAACATTATTAAGAAATACATAAAATCAAAAACAATACCAAGAAACCTTAATACTAATTATTAAATAAAATTACATAAACTTTCCTATATTTAACAACTTAATCTACCATGGAAGTTATTCTATATGCGGTCCGAGTGAATTCATTCATTGTGCAGTGAAATCATCATAGCTTGGAAAAATTACTTACTTCTTTTTAATGGATAATGCGGCAAACGAGCAATCGGAGTACCTGATGGTAAGCAATCGGTGCCCTGATGGACACCCGTCAGTGCCGCCGAGTTACGAGTGCGTTACCACCCTTTTGAGAATAAGGGTTACGGCTATGTAAGGATTGGGAAGGTATAGAGGAGGCGTAGGGATTGGGCCTCCGGTAACCTCATTCATACAGCGAAACATAACGCTGTGGTTGTGTCACGCTGGTTTTCTGTGAAGCCGTGGTATCACTCCAGTTGAGCCGATCCATTCGTGCTGAAGCTTGGCTCTCGCTCACTTAGCTTTCAGTAAGTATGAAGGAAATGAGATTGTAAAGGGAACGCAAGAAGTACATACGTACTGAAACATCTAGTTCAAAAGTAGACAATAATAGATCATAATATAAAACAAACGAAAATATTGTTTTGGGAAAAATATAGGGCAACAGCTAATTCAGTAATAGCATTGGCTACATTCAAAAACAAACTTAACCGAACTTCTGTTTACAGAAAGCGAACAAAGAAATACAATTTACAGTAGCCATAGCGCTACCAATTTAACGGTGTGATAACAAAAAATAACGCCATAATAATGTGTAAAGTAACCTAAACAAACTCCCTGTAATGGCAGCAGCCATGTTTACTTTCCCCGACCGTGTCATACATGACCGGACGAGGATTATCCGGCTATGAGGGCCGGTTGTGGAAAAAAATTGACCGGAATATATATCGCTGGCGATTTTGAATGTGTTTTTGCATTTATTTTTATTAAAATTTGTTTAACGTTTGGATTTTGTTTTCGTTTTGATTAAATGTTGGTTTTAATGGGTTTGGGCGGTCAGTTGCTTGCGTAATGGTCTCTGGGATTGTAGATGGACAATGGGAGTTTGGGAATGGATGGTCTTGCTGGGAAGAAGTCGTGAAATTATAGCATAATTTATATAGAGTACTTAATAATTATTCTTGAGAGCTTACTTTTTGAGAAAACTATGATTTATTATTTTTTATGCAAGTATCTGTCAGATAAATAATTGTGGAAGAGTTTTTAATTAATGATCATTCTGTACTTTCGATTTTTAGTAAAAATCATTGTTATAAAAATACATCTGATTACCAATAAAAAAAAACCGTATAAATGAAATTCTTGTTTTATTTAATTCTTACAAAAATACAACAAATCAATGGACTTTCAGTACTGGTTTTGTGCCAGTAAATAAGGGCTTGTTAATCACCTCCATTTAATTGGCAAGATCAAGTGAAAAACATTTTTTCCAACTAAACTATATACTTATAGGTAGTTTTGAAACGTCAATATCTATAGCTAGTTCTGGGTACTCGACGCTCGTTCCAAATTTGAATAGATAAGAACAAACAAGAAAGTCTGTCGTCACTCTTTTAAATAATATGTTTAACAATATGGCAGATTGTTCAATCAAATTAGATTCTAAATTCAAATTTGTCTTATAGATATTGTAAATTGGGTTCCTAATTGTGATCAGCATTTCATTATACTTTAATAGTCTCTTTATATTAACGTCTTACAACAAACAAGCAAAGGGCAAAGTTAAAATAAATATTTAATAGAATAAAATCGCAATCCACTTAGTCCCCTGCGACTGCTCTTAAAATAAAGGCCTCTAAAGAAAACTAGAAAGACATAAACTGAGACAAACATTTATTAATACAACCTCGTAAAGCAAACGATCTTTTTAATTATTTATTTATCCGAAACGGATAAAGATTGTCTATTCGGTTCGAGTAAAGTAATCAATTTGGACCTTCTTTTGTAACTGTCATGTACAATCAAAATCTGGTAGGATACTACCATGGAAACCCCAATCCGATTCCCGCCTTATTCTGCTTGAGGTAAGGTTGATGTTTCTGTGATTGGAAAGTATATGGAAAAGTCAAAGAATGGACTATTCCTGATATGACGCTCAATGTTAGAAAACAAAGAAAGTTAAAGGTAAGTTTGATGGACACGTTCCATTTCCAAGTTCCGTGCATTATTATAGTATGGTTTTTCGGCTGTAACCGGTTTGTTCTGGATTGAACTGGCTTTAACTGGGATAAACGGGTTTGGGAAAACTTGTGTGTATTAATGAATTTATCGTTTTGTCGGTGATTTATAGTTTTTTTTTATATGATAGGATGGCAAACGAGCATATCAGTAGGTACCTGATAGTAGGCAGTCGCCGTCGCCCATGAACACCCGCGACACCAGAGGGGTTACAAGTGCGTTGCCGGCCTTCTTTGGGATTAGAGTCCCGGAGATTTAGGGATTGGGTATAGATTGGGAGAGGAGAAGAAGGATTGGGCCTCCAATTATCTCACTCACAGTGCAAAACATAACGCTGTGGTTGTTTCAAGCCACTTTTCTGTGTGAAATTGTACCACTTTAATTGAGCCGACCCATTCGTGCCGAAGAGTAGCTCTCTTATAGTTATTTTAAGCTAGTTTGGTGTAAAATATGTTAAATGGGGAAAAAATTAACATAGTTTAAAAAGAAAGAAAGAAAGACATTCATTTAGATAATGCGATAAAAAATTGTTAAGGGCATATATCTAGAAAATCCTGAGAATTAAGCAACAATTTCTTTCTTTTAAAATAAATACTACATATATATATAATCATTCACACAAACAATTTGTAGGAAACCCTAATAAACACGTTTCCCTTCAATTACTGTAATAGTTGCGAGGGCTTCCCGTCATTACCATGGCAATAAACCCCTTAACATAGATACTGATGCATTTCAGCTGATAGACTGTGTTTATGATGTGATGTCAGAGTTTTGGGAAGAAATTGCGGATTTGGAAATAAGGTCGTTTTTTAACATTATTGTTGTTACCTATGATATCTGGTTGGTACAAATGATGGGTGAATTTAATATAAAAGTTAAGTATCATAACCTCGTTTTCTTTGATTTGAAAATTTGCTTCAGTATTATAGGTATCTTTTTTTGAGACGCTAAGTTCATTGACTTCTCTCTTTCTCGCCCCCGGTGGGTAAGAGAAAGTGTTAGATTCTTACAGAATAAAAATCACTAACTTCTTTGCTTCGTTGCTACTCCTGCTCCAGGCTGGAGTTTCAGTACATTAAAGCCATTCCATGACTAGGGAGATAATTGATAAAACGGAGCAAGACCTTTCTAAGTGGTAGTATGGTTTTCTATGTTAGAATTCGATGAAAAAGTATATTGAAAATGCACACCCGTCCATTTTTTTGGAACCTAAGATGAAATGTCCTAATCTTTTCAAATAAGCCGTTGGATTTATAGAGATATCATTGATAGGTACTAAGTGTATGGTAAGTGATCACCGCTGCTTGTATCATAAGAGGATTTGTAATTACTTCGCCATTAAAACAAATGACATTCTGTTGTTAAATATTAAAAGAACAAATTTAATTATTATGGTTTCTTGTCTCAAAATTCTCCAAACTATGATAGTTTAATGATTAAAAATGATGAAACTTAATATACATAAAATTAACATAGAGTGATAGATCTACTAGTTACTGGTTGATAACGAAACAATCAAACTGAATAGATCTTCCAGAACATTCCTTGTACGTTCGCTTAGCAATCACTTATGAAACGACTATTTTATGGATATTTTATGTCTTCTATAAAACGTTATCTGACACAATTACTTGTTGGCCTGATTACTAGTTGCTAATTACACTGAGTTTATTGGCTACCTAACTTGAATGCCAATCGGGATCTCATCTCTAGTGATTGCTTGAACATTTATCATGGTTGCTTTTGGTGTTGAAAAAGTTTTGTCAATAAATCATAGATTATTTTGGAGTGGCCATTCAATCATTATAGATACTAAAATTTTAATTATCCTTGCTACCATCCACTCGATAAATGATTATTAAATTTAAATCCTTATTTGAAGCACTTAAAACACATACATATCAACCTCATCATCCTATATATGCGTTCACTGCTGCACAAAGGCGTCTTCTCATACGGAGGAGGTTTGAACATTCATCACCACCTCAAACTTATGATTTTTATTTTTTTTCAGATTAGAAAATTTCTAGTCCAGGTTTACCTCACGTAAGTGGTGTATAAAAAATTAAAAAAAGTACATTATAACTCGAAAAAAAATCACTTTGCTACATGCCAGGTTTCTTGCCTTAACCTCCAAGCCACCTCGAGGTGCAAAACAGTCAAATTATTTCTTCTAAAAATACACTTGAACAAAACACAACACACACACAAAAAGCATATTCTTTTTTGCAATTATAATGCTTTGAAAAATTATTACGCAAGTCACGTCATAAATATAAGGCTATGTGCAGACCTCATTAAAAGTAAAGCTCGTGTGTTGGGAGGTGCTTCCTGCACAATTTATCGTGTATCCCGGGCCTAATGCGCCGATGGGAGAAGCTTTATTGCTAGTGTTTATGGTGGGAGGGGCTGATGCCTTCATAGACTCAAGGTTAAAAGTATTTCGGAGGTTATGGAAGATTACACTTGTAGATACTAAAGTTTAGTTGCCTTCAGGTAGCTTTAGAAGTAATTTTGCTTTGCTTATTACAGCTTTGATACCTACCTCGTTTTACGTTCACTGTTTAGGATTACTATGCTACTGGTAATATGATGCATGTTAACTATTTATATGAGTTAATCTATACTAATATTATAGAGAGGTAAAATTTGTAAGTTTGTATGTAGGGATAATCTTTGGAACCACTGGTTGGATTCCCAAAATTCTTTTAATTATTGATAGCTACAATGTTTCCTAGTGCTATAAAACATTACGCTAAAACCAAATAGAGTCGAGCACCGAGTGAAACCGCTCGATAGTAGCTAGTATATAAAATAGTTACATCATCACTTTTTTTTTCTTTTTTTTTATCTCCGAAAAGGTTTAGGCAGAAGTGTCCATAATAGTAGGTATATAATACCTACCACATCTAAAATATGTATACACTCATTTCTAGATTTAAAAAGTCCTGAGATGTTACTAGTTAATTGAGCTGGAAGAATTTTTTAATAGTGACCGTCTTGAAACATACTAGTTTTGTTGAAAATATTAACTTACTGAATTAGACCCGGCCAACTTAAGAAAAACTATTCGACGTAAGCTTAAATAAAATATATTATACAACTCCAGTAAACAAACATAGATCAATTAAAGAAAAGCTAGAAATCTATGCAAGTCATAATAGTGAGTTCTAGTAAATATTTTTAATCCCAACAAATATTTGTAAGACAGTTTCATATATATATATTCAGGACATATTATTGGCTCTGCAACATTTTACATACCCGGGAACGGGAAGTGGGAGGCGTCCGAACTACAATATATTATCGACACATCGGAAACCATGTATAAAGTAAAATCGGCCCCTAATGTCGTGTTTTGGGCACATTTTAGAACATATATCAGAGATGTCCAACAGTCCTTGTTTAGCTTTCTTTTCAACTATCTTGTTTTTCCGGTATGCTGATTTTGAGTCGTCAATATGTCTGTTAACCATAGATTTATTGACTGGACATTGATATAAGTTCTTGGATTATAAAAAAAAAACATTTCGCTATCGAACCACGCGAAAACATTTTCGTCCCCATCATACAGAAGGCTAGCAGTCAAGTTTCTGCCTCGCTCAGCAGAACTTTAGAATGATCTTTCTGGGGCCGTATTCCCGAACCGATCTTCAAACCTCCAAAAAACGTGCGTTCTCCTTTTTAAAGGCCGACTACGCAACTGACGCCTCTGGTGTTGCAGGTATTCATGGATCCGTAAGCGCGTTTAGCTCCTATTCCTAAAAAAAATTGGTATGATCTTGTCATGAGATAAGAGGAAAGTTATCTGAGTGAATGATGAATTAAACTGAAGAAAAATGGAAGAAGGGAGAAGGAAAAAATGTGGGAATTGCGTGAGGAAACTATAGCCGTTTACTGAAAATGGGAGAATGGAAAAATAACACCATAACAATTAAGGGTTGCCGGAATAAGTTATGTAAGTTATTGGGGTCTTATAGTCAGAATGGTAAACAAGAGTTTATTAGAGGTTTAACCGGGAATAATGTATCGCCTCTGGGGGTTACGAAGGGTAGATACGAGTAGCAGGTGACGCTTCACGTACAATACTGCTATATTTGAACTGAATTTTACAAGTATAATTTACGACAAATTGTAGTATGAAAAACAAAACAAGTATCCCCAAAAAAACAATATTAAAAAGACTCTACTAGTTTCAAGTCACAACGGGACTCTTATTCATGAGCAGCATTCGCGTTAATTGAAGTTAGTAATTATTTTAAATAAATTTAATTTAATATTATTTAATAGTACTTAGGTCACACGACAGTTACTATTCAAAAAATGATCGAAAAGAAAATACGTAAGCTTTAAAAACATTCAGAACCGTGTAGGAGGCCTAACAAATCGCCTTCATAACACTTTATTATCATTTCAAACATTGTCTTTATAACCTGGCCATAAGGTTTCATTTCATGTAGGTAATCGCAATCCAATTGAATTTTTATCCCTATCTCTTTGAACGAAGATTGAAAATACTTTGATCCGATGATTTGAAGTAACTGTTATTCTATTTTAAACTTTAGCTTTTTTCGCATAGAGTCGGATATGGTAGGAAGGTTCTGTCACACGTATGGTCAGTAAATTTGGATGGGACTCTTCCTGACCGGATCAACTATTTCAATGAAATACGAATGATATTGATAACATAGAAAGCATAAGGTTTCAGGGGTCACGCATTTATTGTCCGCACTATATCTTTTCAGAGGTTTTCATAGAAAAATGAGTGATCTTACTTAAAGGGATAATTGGGTGTTATTTTTATTGAGTGTTTGTATGTTAGGGGTTAATTCGAATAGTTTTATTGTGTATGTCTCTTCTATAACTTGTTCTTAATTTAATTGTTTGAGTCCCTTGCCATGTGATTATTTTTTACATAACATTTTTAAGGAATAGCAAACGAGCAGATGGATCACCCGATTGTAAGTGATCAGCATCGCCCAAACTGCGTCACCAGAGGAGTCAGAGGCGCGTTGCTGGTCTTTCAAAAAGGAGTAAGTACGCCCGTTTCTTGAAAATTTGAAGTTCGTATCGGTTCGGAAATACCGCCGCCAAAAGATTATACCAAAATCTGCAGAAAGTTTCGCGATAATCGCACAGTTATCTACATATATGATGCGAAAAGATGCGGCGGGAATCAAATCAAAGATTACATAAGCCATAAAAAACCAAAATCCCTCTAAAAATCAATATCCTGACTAAGCCAACTCACCAAATCACTTCCAGATCCGTCATTGAAGAACTATCCTCATTATCACTAATTCGCTTGCGATGTAGAAACATACGATTCGTCGCCATCAGATCGTTGCTGATTTGTCTCCGTAATGGAAGCATTCGTCTCGTGGCGCGGGTCGGCTGATGGTACGAATCAATTCTAGTACCTATTGTCTCATTGTTTATCGAATACGGTTTTTCAAAAACAATTTGGTTGGTTGCGAAATTGTTTTATTTTGTCTGCTTTCTGAGGGCTATTGATTATTTATCGTTTCTACTTATTGGGATGCATTTGTTTTCTTTATTTATTTACGTAAAAAGTCATGTGAGTTTAAATTACAAATTATGGTCTCAATTATTTAGCCATAATATATAAATAAGGTTTTATATAACTGCTTTTCAAAATGTGACATTAAAATATTAAGGTCATACTGGCCAATTTATTATTTCAAACTGAAGGCTTTTAAATACTTTGGCTGAACTGAGGTTTGAACATTTAAAAGCTATTGCATAATTTTAATTAATTTAGGTTAGCACGAAACTGGTGCAGATTCCATTATTAAAAGTTTCCAGGTAATTGTGTGTGTATGTTATTGGCTTTGTCTATGGCTATGGTGCATTAATAAGAGTATCCTAATGTTATTCCAGATTATAATCTATATACGTGTGCCAAATCTCATTCCAATCCGTTCAGTAGTTTTAACGAGATAGGGTAAAAAACATCCATCGATTTTGAGAATCTTCGAGTTTAAAATGTCAAGTACAATTAAAATTTTAATAATGACTAAAATCATAGAGAGTGTTTGTGCCTTGTATAATGACGTAAAATATCAGTATCATATTATTTTGATTGAAAAGTCTACACAGGTATTTATGAATAAAAGTATGTAGGTAGGTGAAAAATAAAGAATGACTACATTAAATGTTTATAAATGTAGCTATATAACATTGTTTTCATTGGTCGAACAATATTTACTATCGCAGTACTGAATAAAAACATTGCGTCTGCACTTTGGTCTAACTAGCTGGACTGACTATACGTTGCCTCGTAGGATTTCAATACATCATTAAATAAGTTATGAAACCAGCCTCCTGGGTGATGATTAATGTTCAAACTAATTTCAGCAAACTGTTTCAAATATCAAACATCAAAACGCGGTTAAATTTTGCAAATCCAATATTTGATAAATAAACTTTGATATGCACTAGTCACCGGGGATTTATGAAGTTTAACCAAACCGGTGCGGTTGAACTCAAGGAAAATTTAATAATTTTCAATTAAGTATTATTTTAGATTTCATTTTCTAAAATGTCAACTATTCAGATAAAGTTTTATTAGTTGAAGCTGAGAGAGCTTTTAATTTTAAAATTGAGAACAATATTCATAACAATGTTTTTGATAATATAAATAATGGTTTAGTTTAGGAGCTAAAACTATGAAGTTATAGACGTTTGTCTTCTTTTCGATTGAAATGTAAATTCATTTTATTTTCTTATTGTAGACTGGACTCAGTGGGTTTCATGCTGTTGGTAAGACTATCTTCAGCAATGGTAGGAGAGTGGACATGCCTAGCAGTGTTTGGATACAGATATCCGATAATGACTTTCCAAAATCACAGCATAAATTGAAAAAAAGATAACTAAAATTATAGTAAAGACCACGAAAGTCGTGTCATGTGCTTACTTCAAATTCATAATAAATCCTGGCAAGTAGCAGTGTGACTTTTTTGTGTAATTAGAAACTGACAAATGGTTAAGGAAAAAATAGTGAGGAAACCTGGACTTCCAATTTCAAATTAATATTAAATTAGGATTCCACCTTTAGCAAGCGTGATGATTAATATACTCTAATTTTTAAAAGAGACTTACAAAAGTCTCTTGTCTCTTGTTTGTTCAGCATTGGACACTTAAAGGCTGATGATGTGAATCATGAGATTTATCAAACTAATTTGCAAAAATGCGACCCAAAAAATGAACTACAAATAACTATACGACCTCTAATTTAGCCCAACAAACTATAAACTAAGCAAATCTCCTCAAAATATTTTATCATAACACCTTCCATATTTATAACTTGAACAGATTTACACAAGCTAAAGGTAACATTTTGTTAATTGTATGCAAATCTCGAAATATTATGTATGTATGTTGTACCTCAATTTAGTGACACACCACTTTCGAACGATGTTCGAGAAGCCAATAATCCTATATGCTGAAATATATGGAGGCAAGGCTTAGGAAGGGAGAAACCAGGTTCTGGTTCTGGATATAAGATCAAAGGAAAGCCTAGTGTGAATGTGTATCGAAGTCAAATCATTTAGTTCATTTAGACCACAATTTAATAGTGGTGTGCTTTTTTATAACAGAGTGACACTATTTTTTTTTGTAACAGGATGGCAAGTGCCATGGACACTTCCAACAAAGAAGGAGTTACGAGTGCGTTGTTGACCTTTTGGGGATTAGGGATTTGGAGATTTTATTATTTTATTTGGAGGGAGGGATTGAGGGAGGGTAAGGATTGGGCTTCTGGTAACATCACTAAAACCCGGGGAAATACAACGTTGTGGTTGTCTCACACCGGTTTTCTGTGAGGCCCTGGTATCACTCCGGTGTATCCGACCCATTCGTGCCGAAGCATTGCTCTTCCACACTTAAAAAGTTACATAGTCTGTTAACTGGTAAGAATTGGGTATTCATTGTGTTACAAGCAGCATTATCTGACATTTTGTTCACATTTATCTACCTAACTATTTTTGCGGTGATAAAACGCGTAGAGATGCAAAAAAGTCGTTTTTAAATATTAATCTGTCACCTAGTTATCATTATTATCGGTTGTTTTTAATAAAAAACCTTATAATGATTGTGTGCAGGACCATTTTTCTGCTATGATAAAATTCAATCACATGTTGAGCCATGAACATTCCTTAGGCATCATAATTAAACATAATTTTTTATTACCCAAATTTAATCAAAGTTTAACCTAAACGTTTTTATCCGTGTTAAACAGAGATCCAATCTCGAGTTCCGAGACCCGCTTCACTACATAAGAACCGCACCTGCAATGAAAACTGGTCAAGCGTTTGATTGCAATTTGTGACGTCAAAGGAGACCTTAATAAACTCTCGACGAGATAGTTCTAGGATTAAAATGATAGACTAGACAAAGGATGACACGTATAAGCCCTTCAACTGTCGTGTTTTGAGGTACGTACATTTGCATAGACTGGCATATGTTATTCTGTACTCTATATCTAAAGTGGAAAGGCCAATTATCGTGAGGCACTAATTTTAAATTTTTGTACTGAAACACTGAAGTGTTGAGAGTGTAATTAGAACATCTACATACGAAAAAAATCATTTTCCCTTGGTCATTGCATCACGCGTCAAAGGCTAGACTGATTCCTATACATATTATCCTCTTTATAGCCAAAAATCTGCCGGAAGTCACTATTCCACGCGAAGAAAGTCGCAGGCAAAAGGTAGTTTATAAGTAATTTTAGAAAGTTCATCAAGATCATGTGAAACATATTAATTTAATTATAATGCCCAATGCATTGTACGTGTTATTAATATAATTGAATATTACTTTTCACCTGCGCTTTATACTTATTTAATTAAGTTCAAGAGCTTGTGTGCTTTTATAAAGTGCAATGTCCTCGAGATTTTAGAAAATTGTGTTATATAAAAACCATAGTCTATTTGTGATTTATGTTTGTGCATTTTTATGATAGAAAACGGATCTATGACTCGGAAAAAATCAACAGAACGCCAAACTTTCCAAAAAAAAAAACAAATGTACAACAAAACCCAAGCAAAAAGAGAATCCCATTATTAAACCATATCCATACCCACAGAGCTATAGATTACAATAAAAGTTTACATCATATCGTACGAAGGTCATATTACAGTGAAGGGAAGCAAAATAAAAGTGTATCCTTCTGAAAGATGATATTAGGACCCTCGCACATAGTCGACATGCGTGCGGAATTTCTATTAGGTACCTAACAGAGCGTTTTGCTTTATGTTCTACGTGGCGAAAGATATGGAGGCATATTTCGACGAGCTGTGTATAAAATGATATGTAAAACCGTAGTGGTTGTTTCCAAAAATCTCCAACTTCTGGTATTTATATGCTTAAAAGGAAACGTCATCAACTGTTTTAACTAAATTTGGGTAATAAGGAAGTAGAAAGATGTTTTTCATTTTTATTTTTGAAAAAAGAAACATCTTTGTTTGACGACTTCATTGTATGAATGGATTGGATTATGATTGTATTGATGGATTTAGACTTCTATTTTAGTCTTAGGGCGTATAAAAACAATTATGATTTTTCGGTTACAAATGTCGGATGAAGACTCACTCTGTATATAACTAGGTACTAAGGACTTTAAAATAAATTCCCTTGTTCTTGATTCACGATTGCGGCCACGTGATCAACAATGTAATCGTTTCAGAATGATAATCTTATCATTCGACTTCACGGTTGGCCTAGTGACTGGGCTGTTTTGCAACGTGTCGCGAGTTAGATTCCCGCTCCCACAACAACACACAACACTTTGTGTAATCCACATATTGTTGTTAAGGGTCTGGGTGGGTTCTGTATGTGAATTCGTTTCTTTGTAATATCCAAGACAATCTATGAATAAAAAATTATCCTTGAAATGATTTTCAAGATTGGAAATATTCCCTTCTGTATGTTTTCAAAATAGGCTCTCATCCTAGATCACGGTGAGCCGTGGACAACGCAATATGAGATGAAGGGGATTGTTCCACAGAACGCGATAAAAATAACACGAATAACTATCCCGCTATGTATACTAATATTACATTTCGTTTGTTTTTTTGCCCCTAACAAAAAAGAGGTCTCTATTTGTAGGCTGTTGCTAACTGAGCAGTCGTAAAGGTCCTGGTACGACTTTTGTAGATCACAATTTGTTCCGTAAAGGAAAAAAACCTGCGACACGTTGCATGGCAGCTTGATGTCCAACCACTGCGTCAAGTGTGCAATCAAATTATTAATATTTAGAATATAAGTTAGTTACTCTGATTTTGAGCGTAGGTAATGCACTTCAGTACTTAATTTGATGTTTTACAATTTCTTAAACAAAAATGAAATCTTTTGCTTGCTTTATATTTTTCTTAAAATAAAGCAATGAAGCTGCAAATGCTACTAAAACATTATTTTTGTCATTCACTTCAATAGAGGCTTTTACTATAAAACTCTAAAAATAAAACAATGCAAAATAAAATTGAGCCTAAAATGCAGTCGACCGTGCCATTACTACGGCGTAGCTGACACAGACATGGTTATCGCTACGCAGCTACGGTTTCGTAGTAGCACATGAATTTGCCGTAACTCGATAATCATTCGAAAAGCTTGATTATGTGGAATTAAATACAGTGTATGAGCAAATTATATGAAACATTAATGTTACTAAGCAAAAAAAAGACGAGTGTGAGTACCAAGAAAAGGGCAGAATATGGCTACAGCCCCACTGATAATCGTAATACGAGTTCTATTTATATCACGCTAAGGTTTGAAATAAAATGATAATTTACAAATGACTGCTTTTTAATTATTCTCTCTTCCTTTCTTATAAATACATTTCGTTAATTGTTTTGTTTCAATGTATTTTCGGAGTACCTTCCCACCGGCCATGTTAATGTCAATTCTTCATAATAAATACGACCTTTTCAGAACATCAATTGTCTTTCTATATGGGACAGATTAAAATGGATTTTACAGAAAGGTCTATACCTGCCGGTTTTGAAACAAAAGCTGATGAAATTCATCAGTTTTCAATTAACCCTGGGTCGGCGATCCGTTTGTTTGAAATAGATTATTTCCGCTCCAACGGGTTAAGCCGAAAAAGTTCAATTTCATTGATTACTGTCTATGCTGTATTGTTTTACAAGTTGTCACTGGTAGTTATTTGAATGTTGGTAGTTAAGTTTCGAACGGACATCCGATTAAAATTTATTGTACGTTGAAATTGTGTTGACACTATTTGTTTGAACGTTAATAGGGTTGGGGAAAGTGAATTCTATTTATATAATGGTATAGTGTTGCTTTTTGCAAAAGGAAATAGCAGTGATGAGGTTTTGTATAATATATAGGTAA
The DNA here is from genome assembly GCA_902829305.4 of Spodoptera exigua. NCBI lineage: Eukaryota > Metazoa > Arthropoda > Insecta > Lepidoptera > Noctuidae > Spodoptera > Spodoptera exigua. Next base: position 13,903,256 of record LR824612.2, on the reverse strand, counting down.
TGTTTAATTAAAAAAATTCTTCGCGGTTACTTAATTCGTCTGAGTATGTCGTTATACTTACGTAGTTCTACACTGATATAATAAAAATAGTAGAATTGAATGTATGTTAGTTTGTATTGAATAGGTTTTGAAACTACTTGACCGATTTGAATATTTTAACCGACTTCTTTTTCACTATTCTTCATGTACATTACTACAAAGTATAAAACAAAGTCGCTTCCTCTGTCCCTATATCCTTATGTATGATTTAGTTTTAAAAACTACGCAACATATTTTGATGCTGTTTTTTAATATAGAGTGTGATTGAAGAGGAAGGTTTATATGTATAATAACTTCCGTTAATACGGTAGTTTCCAACTAGTCAAATTCAATACTTTTATCCAAACGTCAAAAACGATACTTTTCTATGAAATTTGTATGAAAAACTGAGCTATGACGTCATAACTTTTTTGCGTCAAATGGCATACTTATTTCACAATAATTAGCTAAAAAAATCCAAAACTTGGTGTATCGATCGATCGATGAATAAAAGTATAGTTATTTTTCAATATTTTTTTGTATTGAAACATCGGATTAATTTATTTTTGACCTAGGAAACTACCCAATTATGGAATAAATTTAGTGACTGCATTGCACCCGTGTGACGTCGCCAGTAGGCTATAACCTGCGAGACACACCTACTTTTTTAATAAATTTATGATAATACTATCTCGCTCATTCAACTCATTCACTAATACACCTTTATATGTTACGTAGTGGTTATACACACGTGTATATATATGTGTACATAAACATGCATACACAATTTACATCCACGTTAGTGTGCACATAAACAATATAACTTCAAAGCATTTCGTATTCTATGGTCAACTTGAATATAACTCGTTACATGTTTGCAGTTTGTACCTAGCGTGCATAAGTTTAAGGCAATTTACATCAAAACTTGAGAATAACTGGGTTTTACAAGTAAAATGTTAACTTAGCGGTTAACTTAGAAACATTAATTAGTTAAAATAAAGTTTGAACTGTATAACTGTTATTAATTGGCTACTTGAACTTGTTTAAGCGAAATATTATTAAAACATACGTAATGTCTTGTTATTCACCATCACAGCTGTATTTTTATCATAATTATATTATCACACATACATCACTAGCCATAAGGGCCCACTGCTGAGCAAAGGCCTCTTCTCACACGAATAAGGAATGAGCATTTATCACGACGCTTGCTCAAGGTGGATTGGCGATTTCAAACTTGTAATTAAGTTTATATTTCCTCACGATGTTTACCTTCACCGTATGCCAGTGGTGTCTACATGATCTTAGAAAGTACATATAGGTACTTAGCTAAGAAAAGTAAATGTTACGTTTCTGATACTTTACAGGTTTCAAACCGCGCCCTTTTGTTTGGGAAGAGGACGCCCTTGGTCCACCACGACGTCCAAAATCTTCAATGTCTAAAATTATCACTAAAATAATAGGTATATGAATTTCAATTACAAAAGTTTGTTTTAATTTTAACCAAAATCAATTTGATGATCACCTGTTTCAACAACAATATAACTTTGTTGGATAGGGTAATTGAGACACGTGGCCTGAGGTTATCCGTTCCTAGAATTCATTTTTGATATTATTAATATATTGTTTCGCTCAGTTTGTGGTGTATCAGTTCGGCAATTACTTATTATTTATTAATTGAGGATCAAACTGTAAAGGCAGAGGTTTCGACTGTACTGTTAACGCAGTGGCTAGGAAGGTGAGCCTGGTGGTCTTTGTGTGACCGATAAATTGCTGTTTTCAATCTGGGTGTGATGTGTATGTGAAATTGTATGTTAGTATAGGCATCCACGGCGCAGGAGCATATCATATATGTGTCTCTATTCCGTTACGAGTCACGTGTACTCACGACTTTAATACTCCACTCCATTACCGAGGCCTTCAGATACTAAAACCCCTTGCTCGGCCGTCATTCTTGAGGTCATCTAATTAATGAGGGAGTCTCATCTAATCCTCCTATCTATGACTTAATTTTGTTCGAAAATTTCTCTTCAAAACATTACAAAAATTATACAAATACATTTGTATATTATTTGAAATAGTTAGTATTTAAATACGTTACACTTGACCACTCATATTACAGCTTCATCCATAGCATATCTGTAAGAAACCGTCTTGTGCAATAAGACCACCCATTGTACATTGAATTTTTTGTAAGTGGTCCTATAAACGGTGTACAATAAAGTAGTAAGTAAAAAAATACACATAAAACATAAAATACAGACTTCCGAGATGAGACGAGAGCCGATTGACAAATACGAAGTAACAAATACACACATTAAAGAAACCTTTTCGATACACTAAACGATATAACCGGCAATCATAACGAGTCCACTCACGTAATCGTAAAACGTAGATTCCCATTCGATCGTAAAATTATTACTGTCGTCTGTCAATACAGATATTGAGAATTACGTTCGCGACGTATTACGCAAGACAAAAAGATTATATACGACGACACTTTTGTGTCACAATTCAGAGATTTCGAAATGCCGATTACTCCGGTTTTTTGCTTAGTACGTAAGCTTTTGTAAAGGAAATCGGGACTTTGTGAAATTGGTGTCATATTTTTGTTCATCGTTTACTTAGCTTGGTGAACGGTTGGTGGACATTTGTTTTTAAAATAACATAGGAGAATTACGTTCTAGACAAGTCCTTTCCATTTCATTCCACAATCCACAAAGTCCATGAATACATCATCTAATTCGCTATTGACTTTAATTGGTAAAATAATATCATGAAGCATTGAAAAAAATCTGCAGTGCTCCAGGCATCGGGGATCGCGCGACGATCTCCGGCCTCCGTAAGGTCCACTGCTGGTCTGTGGACGAGGAGATGAAGAACCCTATGAAGGCCACCGGGCCACCACAGATGGGGCCTACTACTACTACTACTACTATTATGGCCTAGTTCTGTCCATTTTGAGGCAGGAAAGCAAACGGGGTGGTTTTCAGTCAGTAAGAGTCTAAAAATCTCTCTCAACCCACACATGTTGTTATAACATGCTATAATTTGATGACCTTCTACCCTCCGAAAATGGATTAAATAATATAAAATGTTTGTTCTTTCATCCACTATCATAATGTTTCAAATTATCAAAATTCTCAATTTAAAATTTCGTTCCCTGTCAATATTAACAAAATCCTTACTTTTGATATCCTTCCTCCTCCTTGTCCTATCCTTTTCCCCTTCAACGCCTTGGTCGTTATCTTAGGGACCTTGATAATAGCCACAGAAATAACCAAATTTTGTTAATCACCATTTTAGTCTCTATATTTGGTAATTTTGTAGTAACATTTTCAACTAGAACTTTAATTTCTAAAACACTTCAATTTACACTTTCATCTATGAAGTGGTTCGTCAAATTATTGGCTAAGCTTTTAGGTAGTAGAACATAGTTGACTTTCAGTGTCTGTCTTGTTTCGTGATTTTGTGATAAACGCGAAAAGACGAGATAATGCATCATTGGTTTTCATGATAGACAAAGTGCTATTTTTGGCATTTTTTTTTATCACCGTGAAATAAAAATACGCCTAAAATTACCAAAATTACCGAAATTATTATTGGCAACATTGATTTCAAAGTTTTTCATTATTTTTCCATTCAACCCGAAATTTTCGTGATCAATTTTTAATTAAAACTATGACACATAACTTCAACTAAAAACCTACTTACCAATAAAAACTAGCAACGTCGATGTTCCAACCACAGCACAGAAAAAAACTACGCAAACTTTTAATCCGGGCCTCGTAAAGTAAAGATAAAAACCCAACATCCCGCTAGAGGGCGCTAATTGCGAGATATCGTGAAGTTGGCAACAACCGGAGCCAACTAATAATTAATAGAACACCTCGCTTGAAGGTAGCAACTCGACTTGTTCAGAAACTAAATTCAGAAATTATGTATTCTAGTTTATTTTTCTCTCTTCAGAGCTTCAGCTTTGAATTAGTATTTTTATTGTAACTTTCAGGAGACAGAGTTACGTTTGTTTGAAGTTGTTTTATTTGCGTTTTTTCTCCTGATTTTCATATTAGTTTTGATAACAAATAAATTTATTTTAGAAACGATTGCAGAATTTTTATGTAAGTATGATTTACATTGCGTAGTTTGGAAGAAGGCTACCTTTACAAAGTACAGCAAAAATATATGAATACAACTATAACTTTCTGTATTCGTTCGTTGAATTTGTTGTCAAACTTGACTTCACTATCAAATTCTGTCATAGGTACTAAATACCAAACTATTCGAAAAACGAAACATTGTTTTATAAAAACTATGCAAAACATTATTCAGCTACAAAATCAAATGTTCTCGCGAAAACTAATTAAAACCTACGAGAGTTAGCTAAAGCCTAATACTGTATAACGTTAGGCAGCCAAATTTAACAGCTACTGACCATCTGCAGTTAGGAAGTGGAACAAAGTTACTACCACTATATAAAGTTCTGCCTAGAACGGTGAATTCGGTTTGAAACTAAAAGCTACATGATTACTTGTAGCTATGACTGCTTTATTGAGTTTAGATTCGTTGCCTTTGTATTATCGTGGTGGTCGTGCCTTAATTTTCGATCGAAACGCTGATGTTAATATTTAGTGGGTAATATCACAACGCCATGCGTGTAGCGCGTTATACCAATACTAACATATGGAGCCTAGGCGTGGACACTGACAGTGCAAGTGAACAGCTAATTCTAAAGTCGCTCAGCAAATTATGGAGAGGGCAATGCTTGGAGTGTTTTTAACAGGCCGAATTCAGAATTTCACAGAAAACTAAAGTTATCGACATAACCTAAAGGATTAGTTAACTGAATTAGCAATTAGCTATTTTGTTGAAGAAATAACGGCTGTTAAGGTAGACATGTGCTAAAGTGAAGACAGTGTCTAGGCAAACGTTGTGTAAGACGTCCAGCGAGGCAGTGTAGGGCGTAGTTAACTACTATTTTGTAATCAGATTACTAATTACGATTAAAAGTAGTTAACTACATGTAGTTACGATTACTTTTAACTTAACTAAAGTAATCGAACTACATGAAGTAGTTAGTAATTTGATTGCTGTAGTCTAGTAGTTATAACTACTGATTATTTGACTTCTAAGAACTTGTATTTTGCATTTAAATAAAGTATAATGTGTTGGAATTATAAGAAGATTTTGAAAAACTGAATTGGGCACTAAAATTTAATGAAAAAAAAATGGAATAAAAAAAAGTATAAAAAAAACTTCAGTTTATTTCACGTATGTTTATTTTTCGAATGACTGAATACAAAGCTGGAGGCTGTAAATATGTTTATATTTATTAGATACCATTATTGAGCCGATTGACAAGTAATCAAAAAAATCAACTTTACTCAGAAAAAATCAACTTAATCCAAATTATTTACGAATAAAATAAAATAAAAAAAAATGTCGATTGGACTAATCATTCAAATTAGCCTTCAATACTACTCGTTTTTCGAACATTTCATCGGACAGCTTGTGGGATTTCGGATGATTTATCATGGTGGCATATGAAAATAGTCTTTCCACTGGAGCTGAAGAAGGTAAAGGGGTATTGTATTTTATAAATACTTTTTTCACTTCTGGGTATCTATGAAGAGCATTTAAATCTTGTTCCATATCTGATAAATAATAGGAAACTATCAGATCGGCTTTTGACCTCTGCACTCGGTATACGTCTTCCTCAGTATCAGAAGAAGAGCTATCAAATTGAAAAAAATCATTTTTATTTTGATTTTTCATTGCTGAACTCGAATCAGTATTTTCCGAAACTTCTTTTGCAATAGTGGCTTTGAAAAATGATTTCAATCTTTGATGCTCTTCTGTGGGAATACACGAAAACCATTTTGTTTTAAATCGTGGTAAAGACATAGCAGCGATCGCTGCATTCTGTGCTTTGGTGGTACAAAAATCAAAAATGTCATTAAACCGGTTATTTACGCTTTCCAAGTGTGTTCTTGCCAAACTGTTACAGTAAACAAAGTTTTCATTGCACAGTTTTTGTAATTTTCGTCTCAGAGATAATAAACAAGGAAGTAGTAAACCATAATACATATCCTTTTCACCTTGCAAAATGTCAAGTGCATCTGCTATTGGTTTAGAACATTTTAAGTATTCTTGGATGTAATGGAATTCGTTGTGCCGCAACTGACTACTGCAACTGATTTTTAAAGTTTCATACAGCGGAATGCTTTTATCTTTTATAGCATATATTTGTCCTAGTGCGTCGTAAGTACTATTCCACCTAGTATCTCCTGGCCTTGATAACGTATGTCCCAAAACCGTTTGGATTATTTCTGCTGATTTTGGCCGACCAGCAGCATTCCATAGTTTGTTGCATTTATTTATTACTCGCTCATGCGTTTTGGATAGGCTGGTATTTTGATTTCGAAGCACTTTTCCAGCATCTGTGGTTGCGCACAAGTTAAGTTTATGAGCAGAACATCTCAGGTGAGCTGGCAGTTCAGGAGACACATGAACATTTTCAATAGATAAGGGATCGGTTTCAGACTTGTCATGCGATGTTGTACTACTAACTTCTGATTGAACATCATCTTCTGAAGCATTAAAAATGTCCTCAATTTCTGAGTCTTTATCTTCAAATTCAACTATTTCGATCGAATTAATAGAATCTATTTCCACACCAAACTCTGCGAAAGCCTTTACAAAATTACTTCCATTATCAGTGATAGTAGATAGCACTTTTCGCGAGTCAAGTCCAAATTCACTATGAATATTTTCTAATAAAACAGCAATTCTGTCATAGCTATGCGTCCCTTTGAATCTTCGACATGCCAGTGTCTTAGATTCTCTTTGCAAAGAAGACGTTATCCAATGTGCCGTGACTCCTATGAAACTTCTTTTTTTTCCAGACCAAATATCTGCTGTGGTACATACATATGAAGTATCTTGAAGCACGGTTTTTATATCACGTATTTCTTTAATATAATAATCATTTATAAAACGTCCCAAAGATCGTCGACTCATTAAGGTTAAGCCATTTTGACACATACCTGCATTTTCATAGGTTTTTTTCAGGTACGGATCCTCAATTGCTCTGAGGGGTATCAGGGAATGTATGAAAAATTTGACAATGTTTTCATTAAATTCTTCTTGTGATGCCTTAGCTTTTGACTGTAACTGAGTTTCTGGACTTGTTTTCTTCGTTTTTTTATTACTGGCAAAATATGTTTTATAGTCGTTGAGTGCACTTTCTCCATGTTTTCTTTTTAGGTGCGTAACAAAGTTAGACGTTGAAGGCAACGTTCCGGATATTTTGACTTGTTTTGGCAAGCACAACGTGCACATTCCAACTCGTTTGCGATCTGTAGACTCTTCTTTACAAAATTGAAAGAACTTGCCATCAAGAATACGCGGCAAGTTTTTGCCAACATTTTCCACTACGTTGTTAGAACTTGAAGTTGAAGCTTCATTACACAGAGATAGAAACTCATCTGAATCGTTCATATTGCACAACAAACTAGGATCACAAGAAAATAACAAACTGTTAGACGCAATTGCATACACTGCCACCGTAACCAAGTAACGACTCGTACCGACAGGCAACGAGCGAGAGTGACAGCGCGCTATAGCAATAGGTAGTCCTCGCTCTAACAGTCACGGCATCACACTCTAGCTACCTAACTAGCAAACGACATGTCGGTACATGAACGCGCGTTTCATTATTTAAAATGTGTAGGTAGTTATAAAAAGTAATCTCGTAATCGTGATTGCAACTACAATTTGTAGTTAGTAATCAAAATTTTTAACTACTTTTTACGATTATTTAATGTAATTTGTAGTTTTGATTACTAACTACAAAATGTAATTGTAGTTAGTAATCAGTAGTTAGATTTCATTTTGCCCAACACTGCAGCGAGGCGGAGTGACAATATCCAAAAAGTGGCTGGCAGAGGTTGGATGAGGAGAGCTGAGCATCAAGCTCAGTGAGAACGCATTTGAAAGTCAATGCCGGTCGAAATCAAAAAACGTTAATTCGAACTAAACCAGACACAGTTTTGAAACGTCATCATAGGCTAATAGACCGTCAGCGGCTTTTCAATGGAGCTACGTGCTTTTTTCAATGTTACTTATACTTGAAAGGCTAGCCCTAGCCTAAGCGGTTTAGACTGCTAAGCCATTGAACAAAAGTATCCTGAAATAATTTAGAAAATGAATCTAAATTATCGAAGAAATAAAATGTATTTTTTCTCATCTATGCTATTTAGATCACCGACCCAAGAAGCAATTTTACTAAACCACTATGTAAAATGCGTAGAACTTACATAGCGCTGGCTTTAGTTAATATTACTTTATCTTTGTAAAATATCGCTTTAAGTAAACAGTGGGGCCTTAACAAAGGCGCAGTGAGTCCGAGTACTCGTAGATAATATATTGAGCACACACCAACGAATAAAAGGTTTTTTGCTGAGACGACGAGTAATTTCCATGTGTTATCCTAATATTTATAACTAGGCCTAAATAAATATAGTCCCTTTTGTTTGGGAAATGCGAAACGTGGACTTTTTCATATCATTCCACCAGCGTGGGTGCTGAGGTTTGTTACAATTTGGTATGGAAAAGATTTTTTGATATTAGTCGTCATTTTTATAATGTCGTTCTGTCGTGCTATCGAGGTAGCCCGGAGCTTAAGGCCAGCTTCTCAAGCGTGGAGATGCGGGTAACAAATATCAATGTGACTTTTTCCGAGTTGTATGTAACGGTATTTAAATACCTCTGACAAGCGGTAAAGAAAAACATCAAGAACAACATGAGAATTGTTGGTGCAGTGGCAGAGCTACCAGCTGCTGTGAAACATGCCGCGACCAGTTTTTCCGAAAAACTCTGTGTTGATCTACAAATTTATGTTCCAGGTCTGAATGTTATCTGGAGGTCATGAGTATGCATAAACCTGATGCATACTGAGTACCATATTTTGCAGTACACAATTGCACATACCTAATTAACATTTTCTAAAATGCTTTAAACTAGCTACTGCAGCACGGTTTCACCGGCTGTTCGGCTCATATTGGTCGTAAAGTGAAGTTATATAGTCTATAGCATATAACATGAGTCATAGCACTCAGGTACAGGTACAGATAGCTATCTATCAGCAAAAGAATTTTGGAAATCCGACCAGCGGTTCCAAAGATTACCCCGTACGTACAAACTTATAAATTTTACCTCTTTATAATATTACTAAAGACAAGTATATAATAACTGCTAGTAAAGAACACATTGTAAAAATACATTTTCACAAACAAAATTACATCTATTAGTTTTTATATTGAATGCCATTTGAATATTAAATAATATTTTTCATTTAATTAGTTTAAAAGGCAGATAATTACAGTAAGACTAATTAATTAATTCAGAATTCAATGGAGAACTAAGAATACTTTTTAATCATAGTTTTAAACTTAGCTTTTCAATAGGCAGTCCTTTGACGGATTTGTTATTCGTAAATCCTTGTCTAAGAGATGCTTTTATTAATCAATCAAGACTCCAAATATCTTGATATTTCAATAAAATAACAAATCGTGTATTAGTTTAAGCTTTCAAAATTGTCGAATAAATAATAAATGTTTTGTTTTATGTGATATGTCGGCAGACTTGCTGACGGATTACCTGGTGGTACGCAATCAGCACCGCCCATGGACATCCGCAACAACAGAGGAGTTACGAGTGCGTTGCCATCCTTTTGGGTATTAGGGATTTGGGAGATTTAGGGATTGGGAGTGTTTGGGTAGGGGACGGTATACTCACTCACACGGCAAAAAACAAGGCTGTGGTGGTTTCACGCCGGTTTTCTGTGAGGCCGTGGTATCACTCCGGTCTAGCCGACCCTTTCGTGCCGAAGCATGGCTTTCCCACAATTAAATTATTGTGTTCATTGTGAGAGTAAATTTGGTGTCTGATATCTAATAGTCATTTTCATAAATAATTATAATTATGACTTATATTGGTAGGTGGGGTCAACGTGTGGCAAATATTAATAAACCTACATTAATTATTAACAAAAATTTTGGGTACCACACTACTAAAACACTGTTTTAACAGGTGAAGCCTGTTGAAATAGATGTCTGGGTACCTAGTAAATAAAAGAAAGAAATAAAAAAAATATTTATTTGAATTCTTTTTTAAGAAAATATTTTTTTTTATTAGAAGGTAATCAATACACGAGGGATAGCGTTATGATAAAGTACAAAAAAGGCTACTTTAAAATACTGTAAGAGTACAAAAAGAGTTAAATTAAAACACTTTTTCAATTTTCAACTCAAAAGTTAAACACATAAAACTCAAGTTTCAGGACATAATCCACCACTTAAATTATCTCAAAATACTGAATTATTATGATGCCATTACACGCAACAAATTCGCATGTCAAAACGTTTGCGATACGAAACACGCGTGATCCTCGACTAAAACCGGGGCTTAGAAATAAGGTATTATAAGTCAAGATTCGTAAACAGCTTAACAAAATATTGTAGTAGCCTTTTGCCTATGACTTTGCCCGCATATAGTACCTATTTAAAAAGAGATATAAATCTTAAAGAGAAACACTGCATTCGTAAGAGAAGAAACTAATGAAATGATAAATCTAGATTTTTTTTCACGAAAACGACTCGGTTTTGTACGAAATAATTTAAGTGTACGAGAGTCATGTCTTAAGATGATATTCCTTAATCTCATAAAAAACCAACAACTCAAGAATTTTTTTATGCGATAGAATAGCAAAGGAGCATGCGGAATACCTGATGGTAAGCAATCGGCGCAGCCCACAAAATATAAGGAACAACGGGGTGTTACGAGGGCGTTGCCGACCTTTTTAGTAGGGATTTGGAGATTCAGAGGATTGGGCCTCCGCATTCACGATGCGAAACACAACGCTGTAGTTGTTTCACACCGGTTTTCACGACTTTGTTATTGCAAGCGTCCATATACAGGTGGTATGGAATGCTTGCTAGCAGGTTATTCATTCTCCCGAAGCCTTCGAGGAAGAATTCTTTCCCGGTGTGACGCAACATATTCACATGTTGCGTCACACCGGGAAAGAAAATTAAATCGGCAAACCACTTAAAAATTATAGGAAACTAAAAATTTAAAAATATTTTATTTAACCAAAGTCCAAATCCAAATGAACACATTAAAAAACAACATATTTTTATTGACATGAAATATTTTGTTCATATTTCTTGTCAATAAAGTTATGCAACTTATCTAGTTTTAAATCTACGCTGTTTACAGACAAAAAATACTTTCACTTTCCACTCTTATTATACGTGTCGATCAGAAGAATAATCACGACGATCGCGCAATCTATTTTTAATACCAAATCTCGCGATCTCAATTCAAAGCATGTTTGAAGGGTCCACACTCCCCGGGCCCCGTCACCAATACCCTTGGACAATAAACTTATAAATCTCATACATTTTTATAACACAATTTCAAATAATTTATATGGTTTTTGTGATAGTTCGTTTCCTTTGAGATTCTTTTCGTTTCTTGATTTTTGTGGATGTTTTTTACTCGTGTAGGTAGTATATGTAAGATCTCTATTTTATTTTTATTTTGTACATGTTTTTTAAGCGAATGGAAAAATTATTTATAATTATTTAATTTTTCTCACATGTGTTATCTTAACTGGCGTTATTATTAGGTGATTACTTCCACCCGCACCTTCACCCACGTGGTATGTTGATAAAAAGCAGCCTCTATGTTAATTCAGGGTATCTATATGTATATATTAAAATTTCTATCAAATCGGTCTAGCCGTTTTGCGCGAAAGCATAACAATCACACATCCAAATTATATTCTTATGATTATCACTAATTTGTTCCTCCTTCCGTTCCTCTCAGATAATACGTTAAGCTGAAGTCTTCTTTTCAGCCGGGGTTGCGGGGTAAGCGCAATGAGGCACCGCGACGTCGGCCCAGAGCAGGAGAAGGAACAAGGCGGTTTTTAGTCAGTAAGAGTCTGACACTCCCTCCCGCCCGCCCTGGGCGGGAGAAGCCATTTGATGATTTTCCTCCACAAAAAAAAGCTGAAGTCTTCTTGCATCGATTTCTATTCTAAAACCTAGATTTAGAGCATCAATTGAATTCCAATATTACATAACAAAAATAACAAATATTATTAGGATACAATCGAATCTATACCAAAACACGTATATGAAGAATTCTGGGTAACAAAAGTAAACAACAAAAAATGTACCTCTTAAGAAAAACATCGCGAAGAGTTCAAACATTCGACTAGATTCAAATGTTATCCTACATTATATGTATACACACAAATATTGATTTATTCTCATCTTATTGATAACTGAACAAACATATTACGAGAACATATTTACGACTAAAATAACTTATTAAAATACGATGAATATGAAACATTTGTGTATTTAATCGATATATTATTGTTATTCAGTCTGTCTTTGTTGTTATTAATATTAAATTTAGAAAAACGTAGTTTTTTAAAAACTATTACTAATTTTGTAAGTGTGAAAAAATTTGAACGTTCCAAAAACATTTTAGTGATTGTACAACTGAATAATAATAAACAGCAAAGTCGAAGTTTAAATCAAATAAACAGCAAAGTCGAAGATTAAATGAAACCATTTTTTCAATTGAATTTATTACAAATACACTTTGAAATTGCAAAGTAATTAATTAAATATAAGAAAATAAAAAGTGTTACTCTGTCAATCTGTCCTCTATTGACGCAATTTGCTCGTTTCAAAGTATATATACTTATGGAAGAGAAGGAGAAAAAACAATGGTTCAATGGTTGCTCTTTTTCAATCAGTTTCACAATTAAAATCTTCCTTAAATTATAAGGTAAGTCGGTTCCGTAAAATAAAAACAATCGACCATTAAAATCATTACCAAAATAAATTCAATCATTTTTCATCGACAACAAAGACACGCGGATCCCACCAATTAACGTCAGCTCCCAAGAAAAAAATAACTGAAAATTTTCCATTTTCCATTTATTTCACAACGACACTGTCCAAATGTTAAACATAATCGAACCGTCGGCCCGAATTTACCCTGGAAAGTTGACTGACTTGACAACACTCTGCGTAAACACAATTTACATTGGCAACACCTTACGGATCCGAAAATTTCAATATTTAGCTTCCCAGCCTTGGAAACATCGATTCAAACGCTTGATTGAAAAGATCGTTATAGAATGCAGAAAATTGAACTTTGTTTGTATTAGCGGTGATTTTGTGAGGGGAATTTTTACTAGAATTTTGATACAAGTTCGCAGCACTCGAATATATTTAATAATTACCTAAAGTACCCATAAAACAACTTTACTTTGACATTAAACGATTCTGATGAATTATAAAGAAAACTAAATTTGTCCTATAATTTTGTTGTTATTTTTATAAAAAGAATGTGGTGGCAGGTACGTAAGCCCTTTGTATTTCAGTGGGTTGGTCATGGCTAACAAGATGCTTTTTGGAAACGTTGGCCCACATTATGGTTTAAACTATAATTTCACATACAATTATTAATTGATTGTTGAGTTGCATTAATAATAACGAAGTTTACAAATTATTATTTTCAAATGTATTAATTAAACAAAGAAATAAAAACAAAACAGAGGTGATCCTTGGAACAGAAAAAGGGCATCATGAACATTTTAATTTAAAAGTTTAATCTCGCTCAACATTTCAATTTTGTTAATGTATTATTTTTAAAGCTGATTGTCATCACACTAAAATATTTTAATGCTTTGTTGAAAGGTTTTATTTTATACCGAATAATGTTATAAATGCGAATGTAACTCTGTCTGTCTGTCTTTTCTTCACGCCTAAACTACTAAATCTATTTGTGTGAAATTTGGTACAGACATAGTTTGGAACTTGAAAAAGGACTTACTTTAGTTTTTAAACCAAAAATCTGCAGGAAGTCACTTTTCCACCCGAACAAAGTCGCGGGCAAAAGCTAGTTTCACATAAAGTTTTGAGGTGTTTACAACCGTATAATAATTTAAAAGCATACTTTTGCAGTAGATTCATCTACAGCCTATTTGTTGATTATAATTTTTCTGCCAAACACTTTCACTTGGCATTTTATTTACTACCAGAATATCCAATTAACTTATTTTGTACTTCATTCAAATTATATTAAAGTTTGAAATATAATACAGAATACAGTGATTCAAAAATCTATTAACGAATACAATGGAGTAGTAATATTGGACAATAAGGTCGAATATATTGTACTAGCACTTATTATTTTAGGTATTATCATTTTAATAGAGTACGGCTTCAATAAAAGACGAAAACTTATGTCTATCAGAAAAATGTATCTTTTGATGGCTGAAAATTAGAATAGAATTCTTTTATTATTATATTATTATTCTTGTTGAAAAATACTTTGGTGTTGAACCATTTTTTATTGATTCCGTGTGATATAGGTACTTTTACTTTGTGAGATGTGCTATGGATTCTCAAACGTTACCGCACTTCCCGCTTCTCGTATTAAGGGTATGCATTTCGAATCTATGGCCTGTCGGTAAGTGATTAAGTAAATAAATAGCTTGGTGATTAATGCTCTAACCTTCTCCGTGTGAGAAGAGGCCTTTGCTCAGCAAGGGGCACTTATAGGCTGATGATGAAGATGATGTTTTTTATGTGATAGGTCTGCAAAGCAGCAAACAGATTACCTGATGGCAAGCAATCAGCGCCATAACAGAGGAGTAATGAGTGCATTGCCGACCTTTTAGGGATAAGGGGTTTCGATATTTTGGGATTGAGAAGAGATTGGAGGAGAGGGAGGATTGGGCCTTCGGTAGCCCCACTCACACGGCGAAACACAACGTAGTGGTTGTTTCACGCCGGTTTTCTGCGAGGCCGTGGTATCACACCGATCGAGCCGATCCATTTGTGCCGAAGCGTGGCTCTCACACACAAACATTTACTGATATATTTATTAACACTCGTTTCAAATTAGCTTTAAATGATTTAAATGATCTGAAAAAAATATCTTTTGAAATTAAAAATAATTATTTTAATTTAACATATTGATCCAAACACAAAATTGACAAGCAATAACCGTAAAACTTTCTCGTCTAAATAATGATTTTTGTTTAAAGAAAAACTTTTTAGCTGCTTCTCTATTTAAAATATCAAATATTTCTTCAAGTTTACCGAACAGAGTTTTAACGAGGGTTCGAAATTTAAATGAAACATGACTCCTCTGACGTCATTTTTCCTCTGAACAAAGTGCTTACCAAAAACTTTCATTGGGGCCTCATAGTTTCGTCAAACAATTCTTTATCGCTTAACACAATTACAGCTTCGTAAATTCTATTGGCATCGCTAACCTCGTTTCGAGTTTGAGAGCAACGGCGGGAAATAAAAGATTCTCCTTACAAGAGAGTAATCCAAGAGCATGTGCTGCGAATGGCCGGCGAGATAAGGCAGCTAATTTATAGCGTTTCAATACCTCTCCGTCAAAGATTTCGTGGCCACTGGAAGTGGTAAACAGCTGTTGTTACTAGTTCTGTATTCCAAATGTACTGTTTTTGTCAACGCCAAAGTTTCTGTTGATTAATTTATTACAGCTACATGGTATAAATTGTAGCTGCTTAGCATTTGTATAATATGTAATTTTTAATAGTCACTATCGTGAGGTATACCAGGCTTACAAAATTATTTTTACTAGACATCACCACTACGCGATCACTGTTCAGGAATATGAGTCCTGTTGTGACCTGACAGTTTCAGGTCGTAGAATTTTAGAGGAAAAGTCTTTGTTTTTTCTCCTTTTATATCAGTAATCAGTCGCAAGACTAGCTGATGTGTTGAGTGTAAAGTGAAGAGACCAATGCCGCCTTTATTAAAAGACGTCCTTTCTTTTCAGTCTACTAAGCAGTGAAGGTTATCTACATACTATTTCTCTACATAAAATATCTCTCTGTATAATAATATGCTTCTTATTTTGTTGTAATATACTGAATATTTTTTATACTATCCTGCCAGTAAAAAATTCGAAACAATTCGATTTACAAAGTTTTAAATATAGAAATTCCTTATTCGTCCTATTCATAACAGCAACGGCCACATATACCATTACGAGTACAACGTTTATCACAACTCTTTTGAAATATAAAAATCTTTTAACAGTAAATGTTACTGCTAAAGTCTTCTAGTATTCTCAAAGGATATCTTATCCAGCTTACATTATATCGGTGACCTAAGCCCAGAGGTCAGCAGATGTTGAGAATTTAGTTGTGCTCACGTGTTATTCTTTCTCAAGTTATTTGTGTCTTGCCCCGAGACTTCCACTTGTTCTGTTATAATATTATTCGCTACTATGCAGTGTGAAACCGATATCTTTTAGAAGTTCCAGAGGTGAGTTACAAGTTATTGAATTGTTTTAAGACACAATGCGATTTTTGAGATTTTAAGTTGTTTCCACATTTGATTTTTTTGTTGGTCTAGTTTTTTAAAGGTTGATTATTGTCTTTCTATGCATGGTAAAGCCATAGCTTGAAGACGTGGATCTCGTAGAAGAAGGGCTACAAAATATAAGATGAATAATGTATTTGTATAAAAATTATAATTAGATAATTTATCTAAGAATTTAGGATAACGACAATATAGATTTGACACTTTAATAAATTTCAACCATCCACGATATCCACTATCAATTCACCATATAACCAATCTTTTATTTGACTTAAGTGTTTGTATGTACTTATTATGTACAAGCGACTCACGCGCGGTTTCACCCGCTGCTCCATTTGATCGTAGCGTGATGTTTTATACCTTAGAACTTGCACTCAGGAATATTATCAGTAAAAGAATTTTGGAAATCCGACCAGCGGTTCCAAAGATTACCCTCTACATACAAACTTACAAATTTTACCTTTTTATAATATTAAGTATAGATGAAAACTTGCAACAACATTTTTAAAGTGGATTTTAACTCTAACAGACTCTAAATTCACCCGATTGAGCCGAAATTTTTCATACTCGTTTAGTTTGCATAGCCATGAAAGCTAAGCTACGTATAACCTAACTCTTAAACATCTCTAAAGACGTGTTCAGCTCCAGGATTTATTGACCCTCCCGATAGAAAATGCTTTTGAAAAAGCTCGTTAAAATGATTATTGAAGAATATTGCAAACACAAAGCAGATATATTAGCAGTAACATACAAAAGAGCAAGGCATCTATCATTGTACGAGTCTTAGAAATATTTGTAAGCTAGTAACACTTACCTTAAATTACTCCTTATTTAATTTACAAAAATTCCCTCTCAATGTACTATAAAAGCGCACAATAAACATTCCCATTTTCATCGCCATAAGTTTCAAGATCCTTTGTTCCCGTTTTTGCAATACCAATTACAAGTACTGTTAGTTAGTTAGTATTATAATGATATCTTAATGGCTTGCTCCATTAATAGATTGTTTAATTTATGACACATTTAGAATCTAGTTAGTTTTAAGTGTGAATAAAATTTGAGTTTGAATTGTTTGAAGTAATTTAGTGGTTTGCTGCATTGAAGTATTATGTTAATAATTTTAGAGACACTTGTATACATAGTTAGGAGGACTCTTTGGTCTCTAGTGTTTAATTTGGGATTTGAAAGTAGTTATTATACAATTTTGTCAAATTAACGTTTATAAAATTAGTGTAACAGAGCATATTGAAAATAGTTTTTGCAAAGTGGGCTGAAAGTCACAGCTGGGCAGGGATTTTTAAATAATCTAAAAAGTACAAATATCTCGGAAAATGTCACATTAGTTTTTGACAGGTATCGATCTCATACCCTTATTCAAGCGGCACCTTAACCTCCAAATCACCTAGAAATTTAATGAAAACATTAATCATTGAAAGATATTGTCTTCCACAAGCAGTATCCGTTTAAAATAATAGTGGTGTTCATGCAAATATGCAAAGTGGTCCAGTACGAAACTTTTTGCCCATATTCACAAGGATTTGTGTCCACATCTGGGTTGGAGTAAATAAGCTCGCAAGTCATTGCACAAGTACATTATTGCAGCAACATTATAAAAACTAAACAGCTATATATCATGTTGGTGACTGTAATCTTTATGACCTGGACGCCAGAGAGTGGGATTAGCACTAAATTTATGATACCTAACCCTCGCCAGCTTTGTTCTGTGCAGAAACAACCTTTAGCTGAGGATTACAGTGAGTAACGGTAGTCAACGGTCATAGCACGATAAGTGGGGAAGTAATTACGAGTTTCGCAGTTTCGATTTGAATGATGGTTGTTAGGTGGAGTTTTGTGACGTCATTCTTGTGTTTCTCTTTATGTTTACTGTGACGTCATTTGTTTTTCATTTGGGTGGTTTAAGGTTTACTATGTGGGCGATCCAATTTAAGTTTTGTAAGGGATATTTTATGCGTGTATATTACTACGCAGATTACACAATTAAGATTTTGGATTGTGTTTATTGCTACAGTGTATGTAAAATCATATATTAGTGAAAAAAAAAAACTTTTTTTACGTCTTAAGGTAAAATAATAAGTAAAAACATACCTAGAAAAGAATGTTATAAAACATTCAGATTTTCGCAAATACGTATTAATTCCAACAATTTAGACATCTTAATAGTACCCTAAAACAACTGAAGGGTACACATCAACCTACACATTTCGAGGAGGGAATGCGCAAAACACTGCAACACTTAATGTAAGGGACTAGTGACCTTTCCGCTTGACGAACTATGCTAAAGGGCTGACGGAGGATATTGATATACCCTCAGAACAAACGCACACAAACATTATTCAATGTGCTACGCCCACGTTTACATATATTAGCTGGAGTTATTACTAAAGTTTGTCGAATACAAGTCGATGGTAATATTTTTGAGGAGTCAATATCATCCAATCACTTCTCGCGCTTTGAGTGGAGTGAGAGGGTGTGTGACATTCTTACTGGCTAGACCAAAACCCAAACTACCACATTCCTTCTCCTGCTAAGAGTTAGGGCTTCGACACAAGATTGCGCTCGGATTGGGCAGGGACGGTAAAAGGATTGAGAATTTCGATTCCGACGCTCTAACGGCTCTTAATGTAGGTTCAGGCGACTTATACATAGAAGAAGTGAACATAACTTTTCGTATAAGATTGAACAACTAAGAATACCGATCGATATTGTTTTATTTTAAAATATCGACATTCATACTTTGTATTAAATAACATAGTACTTAAGAATAGTAGGTACTGTAATCAAAACAAATGAATTATTTAGTTTTTTGCCTTGTAAGGTTTAGGTATAATTCGTCCAAATTCTTGTAGAAAACAATGAAAAAGAAACAACTTCTACGAGAAATTCTAGTTTAATATAACTAATTGAAATAATTCCAATATACATAGAAAATGTAAACCAATTTAATCACTATGCAACAAATAGTTATTCTACCTACGTTCAGCTCATTTCAATAGACAATTACAATTTGCGTGGGATGACCAACCGAGTTAGATTTAGCACCGTGTTTTAATCCGTTCAGAATACATTAGTGCAGTAACAATAACGTTTATCTGTGTAGTACTTTGATTTGTTAAGTTTTGAATAGTAAATCTAGTATATCTAATATAATTAATCATGTACCTGCATTGGAAATGGTTTATTGTATGTATATTATTTTCATTCGAAACGAAACTTATCGTTTGGTAATTTACTGTAATGTTTTAAACAATAAACGTTTCGGGACTAGAAGTGTTTACGTGTTTTAAGTGAAAACTGCGATTGTAATATGTTTTTTTTTTCAACAAAACTAATACGGTACCGATGGTACGTTCTCAAGAATTATTCACGAATTAATTTTAGTACCGACAAAAGCCAATAGTAGGGGTAAATGTAAACCTGTGAAAACTAAACATTCGATACATATTATTAAGATTCACTGATTGGATCGGCTGGAGCTCCCCTACTGAAATTTGCCCTCTCACAGTCTCTTTACATAAAATTTGCATTATCGATTCCCCGTATACATTCTCTAGGTAACTTTGGTAGAGATTATACCGGATCTACTTAGTTCTCTACAGCTCAATAAATTTGCCTTCGTCATTGGAATATTTTCGCTCGAAGATGTTCGCCCGAGTTTATGCTCTCTGGTTTATGACGGAATTTTCTTTTTTTTTTTTGTTTATCTGCCATTAAATTCAAGGCGAAATTTATTTCGGAATATGGTATGGAAAAGTTTTTAGATGTAGCTTGAATCTAGGTATATGAGAGGAGACTTTAGGCTTATAAAATTCATTTTGATTCCTTGAAAACCTAACAACTCCTTATAGTATCTGTCTTATCACAGAACATCAACACAAATTTACAATCATGACACACTAACAAGACCATTCAATCAAGTATACACATGATACTCCAAGCCCCAATATAACCTCGAACACAAATAACAACAAAACAAGTATATTTAGTCAACCACGAAACGTAAACTAAGTCATACCAATGGAATCTTAGTAATAACTTTACATCACGTAACTCGTATGTTATTGGGTTAAAGCGTGTCAAATTGGCGTTAACTCGGGACCAAACTTGAGACTTCGCATTTGACAGAAGTGAATTTGTAACTTCAGTTGGCCCCTGGCGATGGGTAGTGAATGTTCGCTGATTGTGCATACAGACTTATGGTCCATAGCAGTTCTCAGTTAGGGGATTCCGTATATGGTGATGTAGAACTTCTGGTTTGATGTCTTTATCTACTGCTTGAATGGACTTGTTTTTGAATCTGTTTGGTTTTGGAATACGGCTCTGTTATTTTAACATTGGTTTTCTTTTCTGTTATTCGTTAATCTTCCTTATTGGTTGGATGTCTACTACTGAACAAAGGTATGCCTTTTTGGTCTTAGTTCAACGAAAGCCATGCATCCAGCCATCACATACATTTAATGGCTCCCTGCAATTCTGACAATGCTGTCGTAATAATCTGTTCTTGTTATTTCAAAGGAGTCGTATATACTCTGTGTATCACAAAGACGAAATTGGCATATATTTTTAAACTTTTTGCTAAAGTAATAAAAAAACTATGGCAAAGAATTTAAAACGAATCCGAACACTAGGTAAAATGTTATTAATACCATACATTTTTAAACTAAAATTCTAAATAACTGTACGTTCGAGCACATCCCTAGTATAACACCAGCCAATTCGTAAGCTAAACGTCAATAATTCACTGATCAGTTTCGCCAGTCAACATTTAGTGATCCCTAAATCCGTCCCATCGTTCCCACCACGATATTCATATTTAGTGAACACAAGAGCCCTCTGATTCCGCTACAGAGAAACTTCTCGATTTAATTTATACACTTGTTTGGTTTTACTCTTATCGAGTGTGGGGACCAAGTTTGTACGAATCGCGAGAAATTACGGGCCCCATTGTGAGATCTCACACGGAAAGTTTCGGACTCGAAATGATTAAGTTTTCAATAGGTTTGTATTTTAGATATTCGATATTCCGTTATTTTGTGTGGTTGGAATTTTCTGGTTATCATTTAACTGGTATATTTTCGTTGTTTAAGTTGTTTCGTTGTTAGATATGAGATAGTTATGTATAAATGTGTTACAGGTATTATTATTGGTGTAATAAAAATGACCTGTGAAAATGATAGAAAAAGAGTAGAGCCATAGAGTTTTCTGCTCGTTCTTCTCCAAATAAATCTATACACTTTGGAATTAGCAAATAGTTTAACTAGAAGACAGACTGCCACACAAAGTGGACCTTTTTGATATTTATTTTTTGTATATAGCGGTCAATTTGGAATACATAATTTGACTTATGACTTATAAATGGGATTAATTTAGAATTGTTTGTTTGTGTTGTGTATTCTTCTTTTTTCATTCATGAGTTCAGTTTTACTATAATTATGTCCCGCAAATTCCGTACTGCTTCAAATTTAAGTAATGACAGTGAAGACAAGCTTGTTCCTTGTCACCTCACAGAACGGTTCGTAAGAAAAACAAAACTGTCGTTTTTAAAATTGCATTCTCAATTTTCCAAAATTTCCCGTGAAAAATTCCGTAAATTCAAATCTATCAGCTATTTTCCAATCTCTTTCATACAATTTATTTCATTTGACAGTTTGACTTTTGTTTAAGGTGACACACTAATTTTATTACTCGTATCTTGCGCGTGTATATTATTATGAGGTTGGTTATGACTTGGTGTAGCTTTTAACAATATTCTTGGAGTTAGTTGCTCTTAAGAATAAATGTTTGAGAGCCACATCGCGCGGGGAATTTTCATTATTATTTGAAGCATAATTAATGTTTCTTAGTAACAGAATTGAAATTTAGAAACTAGATTTTGGTTGGATTCTTAGTTGAATAACATTTACAATTATTACAGTATAACTACTATCTCCAAAATCTTATTGCAATACAAAATTATTTGGAACACCTAAAACGGTAAATGCTCAACTCGGAAACTATTCGTTAAATAGTTTTCGATAGAACTTTCCTTTAACTAAACTCAAAACGCTCCTGTTTAGCATCAAAGTGGAAATTCAAAATCCCTTAAGCCGTGTTAGCGATTTACAATCTTGTTATGCAAATGTATTGGTGCGAAATTGATACTTGTGCATATTGTTTTAAGGTCGATATTGCTAGTATATTTAACATTGTTTCGTAGTAAATGTAAGCGAATCCGACTGGCAACTTTATTTTCAAGCGACAATTGCCCAACTAGGTTTTGCCAACTAATTGTTGAGATTACAGTTCACTTCGCTTACTAACTTGGCGCTTAGATATTCGGATTTAATCTTGTTTAGCCTGTCTGCTTTACTAGTTTCATGGTTAGGCTGTAGGGATGTTGGCAAATGGAAGGTGAAATCTGATTCTGTGGCGTCCCAATATACGTCTAGAATAGGTGTACCTTGTTATCCTTCAGTATAAGTGAACCATCTTTTGTCTAGGTAAGACTAATCGTATTTTGGCCCTTAGTCATCATCATCAGCCTATAAGTACCCACTGCTGAGCAAAGGCCTCTTCTCATACAGAGAAGGTTAGAGCATTGATCGCCACGCTTGCTCAATGCGGGTTGGCGATTTCAAACTTGTAATTAGAAATTATAAGCCCAGGTTTCCTCACGATGTTTACCTTCACCTTATGTCAGTGGTGTCTAAATAATCATAGAAAGTACATATAACTCGGAAAAAGTCACATTCGTACTTGCCAGGTTTCGAACCCACAGCCTCATGCATGAGAAGCGGGCTCCTTAACCTCCGGGCCACCACGACATTAGTAACTTCAAGTAAACATGATGTAAAATTAGAGCCAAGTTATACTAGTTGTTATTTCAATTGTTCTAGGAGTATTTCCTTCTACAGCTTTACTGGTAGTCTCATCTCCTTTTACTAAGACATCATGACCCTTGCTACAACCGTAAGCTTCATTATTCATTCACTACTCGCCACTGAGTTCAGTAACCTCCATTCCATCCTTAGTTTCCATTTCAAGGGAAACACAGTCCTCCTCATTTAGGAGTGCAACATACATTATAATTATTAGAATGTTGAAACATTCAAACAAACATTTTGCGCGGAACGCTTGAAAAGCCGCGTTTAATATAAACGTAAATATATTTCTATGAAGATTGAGTACGAACGTTTGCAGTTAATACTGTTGATGGTGTAAAACAAATTAAAATGCATTCTTGCTGCAGTAATAAATAACTTTACGGTCCATTGGGGTGCGGGACGGACGAGAGCTTTTCCTTTTAATAAGTTACCTTTTTCATTTACATTGTTATGTTATCGACGACGTTTTAAAAAAATCATAGGTATTAACCTAAATTGACTTGAAAGGATATGTTTTGAATACGACACGACGTTCCAAATTTGGGTTTCCGAGCTTGACTATTGATTTTTTAACTGGGATTTTGAGAATCAGCTATGCTACAACTTGTTTGTTCGATTCCCGAATGTAATCGAATCGATAGGAAATTTTTGATTTGGTTTTAGGTGGTCTTTGCTATGTTTGTGAAGTTAGTGATTGTTAATACACGACGAAATAACAGAAAAAGTCGAGTGTAGGGCTACGCTTCTGTTCAGTTTGTTCTGTAGGTCAGTTCTGAAGATTTGACCATTAATCACCACGCGATTTCACGCCTCTAATTAGAAATGTGGTTTTCAAGGTTTTCCCACGACGTTTTTAATCATCGTATGGTCGTTGTGTCTAAATATAACCTTAACTTCTGGATAAACACGACCATAGCTATATTGATAATAAGGCTCTGGTTAACTTCATCGTTTGGTCCCCAGCAGATATAAATATAGCGCTTACTCCTGTTACTAATCAAATACCAAATAGAATATCTAAGTATTAAAGACTCTTTCTTCCTTTATTATTCTCATATTTGATTCTCGGATTACCTGATAGTAAGCAATCAGCGCCGCCCATGGACATAACAGAAGAGTTACGAGTGCGTTGCCGACCATTTGGGTATTTGGGATTTGGAGATTTAGGGATAGGGGAGGGATTGGGTCTCCGGTAACCTTACCCACACGGCTAAACATAACGCTGGTTGTTTTACGCCGGTTTACTGTGAGCATGGCTCTCCAACTTTTAAATATTTCTTCCATTGAAATTAAAAAGTGAATCAAATACCCTATCATTAAAATCTCTGTTTATTCGTAGCTTATTTACAATACAATCGTAAGTTGCGTGTACAGAGAGTTCTCATGTTAACAGTGAGGGGCTGAGATTAGTCGCGAGTCGGTCTCATCGCTTCAAGTAACGTCGTGATACTATCAACACTCACGACAGTCACGACATGCATTTCTAGGGACGGGATGTTATCGATAAAGTGTTTGTTGTATTTTGACCTATTTTTCAGTTTAAGTTTGTAGGATTCTGATGATGAGAAATTTGATTTGACTGTACGGCTGGTGCGGTGGCTCGGCAATCGGCTGCCGTGTGTGTGTGTCGCGGTTTCGAATTCGATTCCCGCACGGAACAACTACTTGTGTGATCCACAAATTGTTTCGGGTCTGATTGTCATGTGTATGTGAAATTGTATGTTTGTAACCGCACCCACGACATAGGAGAAAATCCTAGTGTGGATGTGTGTCCCATCCTTTATCTTTTTTTATGTAATAGGTCAGCAAGCAAGCATACGAATCACCTGGTAAGTGATCAGCACCGACGTTATACTTATATAGAAATACATACGTATAAAATAATAGCTTTATACAAATAAATAAATAGACAATTTCCATTGAGTATCAGAATACCCGTAAAGTAAAGCGTCTGAAATGTCGAAAATTGTGATTAGACTTAGTGGTAAGCTGATTGACTGCTTACTTCCCAGGCTGGAACCCTAAAGTGGATCTTATTCCATGGTATGAGTTTCTCCCAGTCTTGGCGCTTGAGGTCAGTTTGTCAAATAAAAATTTTCGTGTGTGTATCATAGGTCTATTTCTTATTAGAGATAATAATATATTCTTAAAACAAACCTCATAAAAATCCTTGAAAAATGTAACGAAAAAAAAAGACTTAATGAAAGAATGTTTAAATACATTAATAAAATATATACATCGATAATCGTCCAGCACTAGTGAACGCTCAAGGTAAGTGTCGGGGCTATCGCGACGGATCGCTCTAAGCTCTGCTCTGAACAACAGTCAGAGATCTGATTACAAAGAGGAACACTTTGGCCAGACCATCCATTTACCTTCCTTTCTTTTATTTTCATTTCATTTGCGTCATAGAATTAACAATATATTGCACATTTTAAAACGCATCTTAATATAATTTGTTTATTTTTATTTAATGATGGGTACTAGGATTTAAAAAGAAGTTAAAAGCTTGGCTCATAGAAAAGTGCTTCTATACATTACAGGAGTATATTAATTGTAGAAAATAGATCTGTACCTACTTAATATAAGTTTGAACATTTTATTTTATTTTATTAATTTTTGCATTGGTGGTAAAACAAAATATGTCACTTAGCATATCTCGCCTTTGAAGGCGATTATAATTTTTTTTTTTTAACCACCTTTTGTATTTACTAGGTATGTCTCTGCAAATAAAAATTTTCATTTTCATTTTCATTTTAGGTTATCGATTTTGATAGAAAATGTTTATCGCAGGCAGGCGTATTAGGCATTTATGTAATACTATACTATACTTATAGATATGTAACAAACTGAATAACTGGTATTGCTTGTCTAACTATTAATAAGGTAAATTTAAATCCAAAAATAGTAATATGATAATTTACATGTAATGAGGATTGATTGTTTGTTTATATCAAAAAACGTACTTACTTTCAATGAAGGAAGAAAATATCATGCTCATCATTTCCAATCCAGTTCAAAGCGATTTTTGCATCGTGGTAATTAATTTTCAGTCCTTCTTTTTAAGGGAAGAGGCCCTTTCCTACCAATGAACACTAATTATAATCTGACGATAATGTAAAGAAGGTGCAGGCTGACACTATATCTCCAACATTTTGTTTGACGTTCAAAAGTACCTGTAAGGGTCTAATTGGAATAAATGATTTTTGACTTTTTTGGCTTCCAAATTGGATGAGAACAAATATTTTTGTTATTATTACTAAAATGTGTAAAAAATAGTCTGTAAAAATCACTCAATCAATGTCATTAACACCAGGCGGAAAAATTCCGACTCGTTAAAATCGAATATAAGTAATTTGGAAGTCTCCGAAAATTTTTACTAGTCTCCCAGTAGGCTATAAGATGCCTCCCTTTTAAAATTAAATGATCAATTCGTAAATTGGGAATTCGATACAGCTGAAATTTTTTCTACGTTACATTTTTCCGCGGCCGTGTTTTTTAACATTATTAATTTTAAGGATCATTTTTTATACTTTCCTTGTTAAAGAAAGAATTTTCATCGAAGGAAAACTTATTTTTTCCATATTATAATTCTAGTATATCTAAAGATTTTTTCCCTTTTGTGTGAAACCTTGAAGAGAAAATCAGTGCAGTCAGATGTTTTAAGTAAGATGCAAATTCTTAACCGAGAGGAACAAGAATCAATGACGGACTGCTATTTAGCACTAAACGCTAACTACCTGATTAAAAAACGATTCTGTTGCTTAAAGAATATTAATAAAATTACCAACGGTGACAGCAAGAAGACCCAAAAATAAATCGACCAAATAAAAAGCACAATAAAAATCATGTTTGTCTATAAAAGAACAATTTTAAAGTAATGAAACACACGTGTCCCTAACATTTCATTTTAATTAAAACCTTAAACCACTGCAATAGGAAACATTATAGAAACAAACAGAACTCAGTCAAACATAGAGCTAGAACGATATTTAATTTTGTGCAGGGTTATGTAGGCCTCTAAGGCTTTATGTAGCTTTCGGTGGCACGACACCGCGGAATGTGAAACAGCGTGTGAGCAGAATAGAAAGAGGTTTCGACCTCGAAGGTATAAAAGGATTTCTCCCTCAACAAATTTTTATTGAGGATTTAGAAAGAGGATTGGAATTTACGGATTCTATGTGCGCTAATATTGATGTGCGGGGATTGGTTTTAAATATTGTAGGGGTTTTATTGTAATTTTTGCTGGAAATTGGCTTTTATTCTGCTAGACTTACGTGCCATGTTGAAATGAGATTTAGGTTCTACCTTTTCCTTTGTGCGATTATGTTTTAAATAACAGAATGAACGTTAGAAATAACTCAAAATTCACAAATTGTGTATTACAAAAAGTTTTAAGTATTTTACAGGAAACGACCATGAATTTACAAAAGTTTCTTCAAAGAAAATACCCACGAACAAGAAAACACGGTGGAAAAGTATGAAATAAAATTTATCATCTCCAAATATTTTCCGGGTTTCGTGTACAGCAATTTGGCTGAAATATGTTTCATAAGCGCTGCCCCTGGTGAGAGAAACAAAACTGATAGACCACACAGTTTTTATTGCTGACCGTGAGAAGAATTTGCAATACAGATGCATATTGCAAGAATTTTTATAGTTTGACCTCAACTGGACCAGATATTGTGCCAAATAAAGATTCGTACGCACCGGACAATATTGGTGTAAGTGTCGTGGTGGACCAGAGGTTAAAACGCCTACATGTCAAGGCTCGAAACCTGACAAGTACCAATGTGACTTTTTCCGAGTTATATGTACCTTCTATCATTATTTAGACACCACTGATATACAGTGAAGTAAAACATCGTTAGGAAACCTGGACTTTTAATTTCTTATTATAAGTTTGAAATCGCCAATCCCCCAATGAGCAAGCGTGGTGATGCCTTCGCGTGAGAAGAGGTCTTTGCTCAGAAGTGGGCACTTATAGGCTGATGATGTAGACGATATAGGACGCGCAACATGTTGCTCCACATGTTGACAGTCAGTTCCAAACTTAGTTCGAGCGATGTAACACACTTTTCTACTCGACAAAATGTCCTGACTGAAAGTTGCATTGAAACAGTTTTTGCGCAACGTATTGCATAGCAAAATGACAATGTAACCTTCCCAAAATGTACATAAAAAGGTTCAAAATAAATCTATTTACTTGTTTGTCGTTCAAGGTGATGGTTCGGGAGGTACTTTCGAAGCTATTGTCTGAAGCATCGCGACCATTAGGTACTATAAATAGCATGATTGTATATTAATACACTTTAAGTTATATTAGTAGGTATATTTTTTATACGATGTGCTCAGTTATGTAAGTTTTGTGCCATAAAAATACCAAAATTTCCATTTAGGAGCCTATTAAAAATAAATAAAAAGTTGACTATATATTGCGTGGCAAGTGTTTCTGAGTGAATACAAGGGTTTAAGCAAAGACCACACATAATTATATAATATAAGAATATCTGTACGTAATCGCATGTTTCATTAATTATTTTAAAACCTATTACTATTTTAGTATTAATTGTTTGCCCTGTGTTGAATCTTTTATTTGCTAATGTTAATAGGTTTGTAGTCATTTCATATTGTTAAGATATATACTAATGTATACTATCTATATCTATACTAATATTATAAATGCGAAAGTAACTCTGCCTGTCTGTCTTTTCTTCACGCCTAAACTACTGAAACAATTTCTGTGAAATTTGATACAGACATAGCTTGGAACTCGAGAAAGGACATTGTAGTTTTTTACCTAAAAATCTGCAGGAAGTTGCTATTGCACGCGAATAAAGTCGCGGGCAAAAGCTAGTAAATATATATTTTTTAGTCGGCCTTATTTAATTTTGCAAGGAAGAGAAGTCAACATTTATATGTACGGTTATATCTCACACGCTAGGTGTCAATATTATTAGTCATTTGTTACAGTTATACAAAACTCTCATTACAAATCTGTTTCATAACTTTCATTATTAATGAATGAATGAATTACAAACAATTACCACAAAATGGCAAATCAAATAATAGATTTCTTTCTCGTAAAAAAACGTTTATTTATAGAACTCTACCAAAAGGTACATCTTAATTGTTCAATATAAAATAACAAATAACCTACTTTGTCAAGGTAATAGTTCTGCTCCTAACGGGCTTCACAAATTTCGTGTAATTAGTCTTGATCCTTGAAATAATAGGTTTGAATTTAAGCTGCATTTGTTTCGTCGTTGTTATCAACTTTTCTCCTTCTGTTGTAACATCTGGGTAAAGATCTTGATTCTGCTGATTCCCTTTCTTGTTCAGGCCTGATTGCTCCGCCATCTTCCTCAACCACACCTCGAAATTCGACAGCTTCATACTTGTCTTCTTCAGAGGAATGTTGTACTTCTTTGAGTTCACTTTCTTTACTAAAACCTTCTTCGTGTGATACTTCGATGGTTTTTCAATCTCCAACTTAATTTTGTATACCACATTGAGATTTCCCTGCATCGCTATTTCTTGTATGCGATCGAAATATTTTTGGAATTGCGTGTTTGCATCAAAACCTCTCACTTCAAATGATTTTGGTAAATCTCTTATATGCGTGCCATACTTCGAGTCGTGAAGATCTAGAAAGTAAAGTTTTGTTGATTAAAATTTTAATATCAGTTGTGTTAATTGGTATTTTTTTTATATTATTGTCTGATATATGATCATAATTGTTCTCTTTTGTCGTTTTTTAAATAAAACTTTGCCTGTTAAACTTTTACTGTGTGGTGGGTGCGTTTACAAACGTACAATTTCACTTACACATCACACTCAGACCCGAAACAACAACAATCACACAAAGTTTTGTTCCGTGCGGGATTCGAACCCTCAACACTCTGCCCAGCCACCGCATTAACCGTGCAGTCAAATTTATTATTACTATTTTTATCTTTGACACCAACAATATTGCTGTTATCTTCTTTATTTAGCCCGGGATTGTGGGTTCTACTGCCAGTAATGTACCTTGGCCCTGCCCGAAGTCTCACACTCCCTGTGAGACTCACATCAGATCATCCCCTCATCAGCCTATAAGTGCCTATTGCTGAGCAAAGGCCTCTTTTCACACAGAGACGGTTTGAGCACTAACACGTTAATGTCATGGGAGACAACATGTGGACTACGCTGGCGGATGATTTACCCCTAACAGTAATCTGACGGCAATCAATGAATTAATCACCACGCTTGCTCAAGGCGGAATGGCGATTTCAAACTTGTAATGAGAAATTATAAGCCCAGGTTTCCCCACAATATTTTCACTCAACGTATGTCAGTAATGTCTAAATCATTATAGAAAGTACATATAACTCGGAAAAAGTCACATTGGTCCTTGCCAGGATTCAACACCGCACTTTTAAGCATGAGAATTGGGCGCCTTTACCTCCGAGCCATCACATGACTACACACTGAGACCAGACACATTCTGACTAAAAACCCCACTACACTTAACATCTTGCCCCATCTATTGCGTAAAGATTTATATGTTGATCCCCCCCACCCTACGTTGTTATCCAAATCCATATATAAAATGCAATATACAATATCGTTATTGTAAAATAAGTAACGTTTTATGTTAGTTTACTCCTGACTTTTCCGAGGATATAAACTTTTATATGAGCGTTTTATTTATTATTCTTAGTTTCAGGTAGAGCTGCCATCATCAACTTAGAAGAAAGAAACAAGAAACAGACATGATCATAGTTGATTAGTTTGTTTTATACCTTCAAAGTAATCACGGTTTCACCAAAGTCTTTGATTAGGAGAAGTTCAGAGTTTTAAAATTCCCAGAAGCGTAACAATGCGAAGAAAATAAAACTCGAAGCTTATCAGAGTCTTACTGCGACAGCTGTTATGGTTGCGTAAAAAAAAGTGAAGAATGAAAAAAAACTGTCTTTACTTACAAATAATTAAAATAAAATTGATAATAAAACATAATATTTAAACAAATGACTTACTTTCAATGTATTCTTGTGCCTTAGCCCAACTTAAAGTTAAGAAGAAAAACAATTTAAATATAGAACAACACGCCATAGTGAAATACCACGAAGTAAAAACGAAATATTGACGACACAGATGGTATATATCAAGGCTCCGATTCCTTTTTCAAAAAAAGAGAAAGAAAAAATAGTAAAAAAGTAAAGAAACATTCACACTTGTCGCGGCGCTAAGCCTATTAACCCTGCTTATGCTGTCGTATTTTTGAAGACACGTGTTTCGTTGGATTATGTACGAATTTTTTTGTTGATGTAAAGGCGAATATATTTTATGAGGTTATTGAACTTTTTTGTTCTCAGCACCGAGCATCGTCTCTGACAATATGATCTAAACTAACCACATATTTTTAATTAATTTTGTTCACACTATTATTTTCTTATTAGTGTAGTTCTTGAAGGCAAGTGTGATAATAGTTATTTTTATATTTCTTTGAAAACTTAATTTTATTTTTATTATTACCAATTTACTAGAATTTCTTTCATAGATTTTCTCCATGTATGTTCTGAAAACACAATAGTAAGAGAGTGTGACAATTATTACGTGTACCTAGATTTTCTGAGAATAAAAAGCATAGTTTTTATTATATTGTATTCGAATGTAAGTTCCATGAACAGATGAACTTCCTAGAAACCTTTATAAAGATTACACACAGAGCTCCTACTGTAGCCTTGTACATTTCAGACACGTTGCTAATTGCACTCAATAAACAACTGAGATCCTGGAGCAGGGTTTGGAATAATTATCAATGTTTCAACTTTGGAAATGTAGGTGGAATTCGTCTGTGTATTCGAATATGAGAGCACAGATGGACAAGACCTTTTAATTTAGTTAAAATAGAGGGAATAAGACATTGTGCATAATTCAACATGAATTGTGTCTTCGAAAATAGAATTAATAAATAACTAAGAAAAAGAGCAGGTAAAGACTAAAAAAATATATAATAATTGTTCCTGTACCTTGCTGTTTTCGAGAATTTAATTCAAACTTCTGTGCTCGATATATTTAAATTTGGAAGCTACACATAAGTCGGACATAAACAGTAATTTTCCAATATCTTTTTAAAATTTCATCTATTTATATTCAATAACAGAAGACGGAAGGTCGTATTTAAATTGTATAAAACTTAATATCGTATCGGGAGTTCAAATTTCCCTCATAGAGTCTATAAACGACTCATAAACTATGTCTAACGCGGCCTCATAACTCGAAGTTAATCAATGGGTTTGAAAATGAAATTAGTGAGCCTGTTGTACCGTACTGCCCCCATATCATGAATTACAAATCAGTCATTACTATTACCATCTCAATACGGGTGTTGGGGTCGAATAATAATTAGTTATTTGCCTTAGTTTCAATAATAATGTTGCGATTTTTTTTCAATTTAGTTCCGAAATATCCTAAAGCCTTCGAAACTACGATTTAATAAAATAACTTCTTACATACGCGAAAAAACAAAGATATGCTCTTCTAGTTTCAAATCATAACGGGAGTCTTATTCATGAGGACAGTGGTCGTCGCTACAACATAGTGTAATCTACAGAAAGGAGACCTGATTTTGCCTGGGTTGTTTTTTTTATGTAATAGGTCGACAAACGAGCAGACGGATGGTAAGCAATCAGCGCCGCCCATGGACACTTGCAACGGAGGAGTTACGAGTGCGTTGCCGACCTTTTAGGGATTAGGGATTTGGAGATTTAGGGATTGTTAGGGATCCGGGGAGGGGATGGATTGGGCCTCCGGTAACCTCACTTACACGGCGAAACACAACGCTGTGGTTATTTCACGCCGGTTTTCTGTGAGGCCGTGGTATTACTCCTGTCGAGCCGACCCATTCGTGCCGAAGCATGGCTCTCCCACACTTAAAATGTTGTGGATGCAAACCCAAAGATGTTCACCAAAAATCAATTAAAACTATTACCATCGCGATATTATATATATAATTATTACGTAGTGAGTAGTATCAGTCAGTTGTGCGACGCTGCTGCGACGCGCTCGCTGCTAATGAAATGAGAGTCCCGGTGTGACTTGAAACTAGTAGAGTTAATTCACAACGTTTCAGTTGTTATTTTCAATTTTATAATGGTAGTGAATTGTCTTTCAATTTTTATTCCTATAGGTTTTAAAGTATTTGACAGAAGATTTTTAAGTCAAAATATTATTTCAACAAGACTGCAAAGGATCCATTGAAACATTTAAAACTGTCAGTCTATCCGTCGCGTCGGTAAAACTAGGTGCTTGTTCCAAAACCTCTTTAGCTATTTCTGCTATGCTCAGTTCAAGAGTTTAAGGTTTTTATAGCAGATGTGATATCTTATAAATTAAAATGCACTCGAAGATCGAGTCCAATATTAAGAACGCGAAAGTTTGTAAGTATAGATAGATGGATAAAATAAAATATATTTTTTGGACTAAATAGAAATACTTCTGTGTCATGGGCGTCTCTAAAAACATACAATTTCACATACACATCACACCCAGACCAGGAACAGTAATTTGTGGATCACAGAACGAGTTGCTCCATGCGGGAATCGAATGCACGCCATGTTATGCGGTAGCCGATTGCGCAGCCATTGCATCAACTGTGCAGTCTGGTTAGATAGAAGTTTGTTTGTATTTTATGTAAAAACTACTGTATCGATTTTGATGAAAATTGTCACAGCGGTAGATGACTGGAATAATACATAGGCTGCTTTTAGCAAAGTGATGCAGATGAAGCGTACCATTCAAAATTAAAGTAAAACATTCTCTGATAGAAAAAAAGAAGACACTTCTTAAATAGTTTTATGAAATAAAAACATTTATTGTTTATGATAGCTTTATGTCAGCTCAAATGATATAGAATGGTCGATAATTTTAATATCCCACACGCACATTAATCACATGAGCATTCAAGTGTTAAAACCTCTTTGAATTAGCCTCCTTATCCGATGCCATTGTTTAAGAACAGCTGAGTACTATTGTTCATAAAAAGTAGTTAAGAACCTGAATGGAAAATAATTCTTGCTTGATAATCGTAGACTAATCACAAATATTCCGAACTATCTACAGCAGCCGTCCAAACAATGGATTTTTCCATTACATTTGGATGAGTTAATAATAATGCTATTTGAGAAATAGTCGTGTTACGTTACAAATGCTGTTCCAATTTAAAAACAAATACACAATGTGTCGTTGTTGCGTTTCTACACATATAATTTCAAATAGACTCACACCCTGATGCGGTACAACAATTTGGGAATCACGCAAAAAGTGGTTCCGTGCGAGAATCGAACCCACAACACGTTGAGCGGCAGCTAGTCGCCCAGCCATCGGACCATCCGTGCAGTCAAATTTTACATAGTATACGAAAGACCATTAACCCTACCCCTTTTCCAATCCCCAATCTATAAATCTTCAAAACCCTAATATCCAAAACGTCGGCAACGGACTTGTTGGGTGTCTATGAGCGGTGCTGGTTGCTTACCATCAGGTAATCAATCTGGTAAAAAAACATTTAATCTTTGATGAATGAATTTCCAAAGTAAACATCTAGTTTGGCCTAGAAAGTTACTACTTGAAAAAAAGTAACAAAATGTTCTCGTTTGGTTACGTTCAAGCTTGTGTCGTTTCGAAAACAATCTTGTAATAGTGTGATAAGTTTCCATGGTAATCGGATTGTTTCGCAGGTGTTGTTTGCCGTACCAATGTACCTATTCGAAGAATAATAAAACAATGTAACTTATTCCTTATTAAAAAAAATAGCCCCATAGTAGAATTTTTCTCCTGTGTCGTGGATGCATTTACGAATATACAATCACGCATACACTATACACCCAGACCTGGAACAAAAAATTGTGGATAACTCAAAAAAAAAACTCTATTTAAATCGATAGGCAACTGGAGCCAGTTGCCCAGGCACTGTGTTAATCTTGTAATTTTATTTTTGTATCCTTCCCACTCGTTTTGAACAAGACAACGAACATACTTTTTTTGTCCAAGGGAAATCATCGAATGACTCTCTCGCAGGGTATGCCGAGAGGGAGTTTCTAAAAGACCCCCATTCCTTCTCCTGCGTTTGCTTTTGTCCCGCGCCCCCGGCTAACCAATGTACCTATAAGGTTAAAATCAATCAAGAAGATGGTCAACTGAGAATTAAAGCACATCATCAGCCTATCACACACGGAGAAAATGATAATTGTCAATTTCAAATTAGAAGTTCAGATTTCCTTACAATGTTTTCTTTCACCGTATTTCAGTGGTGATTAAATAATCTCAAATAGAACATAAACTCGGAAAAACTTTCATGGGACCTTGCAAGGTTACCTCCTGGCAGCTTTAACTTTATGTATATTAAAGTTATGAATAAAAGCAATAGGATATACAATATTTATACTTCATAAATTGGTACTCTAAAACCAATTATGGCAAAGCAAAGTATATGAGCAAAAGAGGGTTCCCCAAAAACATACTGTAATTACAACATGAAAATCGGAAAAAAACCGGCCAAGTGCGAGTCGGGCTCGCGCACAAAGGGTTCCGTAGCAGCAAATATAATAAACTTATTATGTCAATTTATACACCTGGTGAATGGAGCCTAAACTCTCCCGATATTTTGCCTTGTACTTTTATGTATGAATATTAATAATAAGCTAATATTTCTCGTAAAAAGTATCTACATTATAAAGATTTTATATCATCGCGGATTTTTAAAGGTGTACAATACTGTAGTATATTTTTTGATCTATCTTATAAGGTTCAGCCATCGTTTTCAGTGTAAGCACAATAACTTAACCAAAATTACAGTTAAATCAACCTATCTCAAAAACTATAAGAGATAATTTGATCAAACCAAAAATCGTTGAAAGAGTTAATTAGCATGCATCACCTCTATTTTTTTTAGAATTTTATACCCCGTAGTTATAAAAATAGAGGGGGGGGGGACATACTTTTTACGACTTTGAGAGCTGATATCTCAAAAACCGTTCACTTTAAGAAAAATGTTTTTTAGAAAACTTTATATCATTTTAAAAGACCTTTCCATTGATACCCCACACGGGTATGTACATCGAAAAAAAAATTTTCATCCCTCAGTTACATGTATGGGGGGCCCCACCCCCAATTCTTTTTTTTACTATTTAGTGTCATAATTTTGTAGCGGTTCATACAACACATATTCCCATCAAATTTCATCACTGTAGTACTTATAGTTTCCGAGTAAATCGGCTGTGACAGACGGACAGACGGACAGACGGACAGACGGACATGACGAAACTATAAGGGTTCCGTTTTTGCC
This sequence comes from Spodoptera exigua, assembly GCA_902829305.4. Lineage (NCBI taxonomy): Eukaryota > Metazoa > Arthropoda > Insecta > Lepidoptera > Noctuidae > Spodoptera > Spodoptera exigua. The sequence continues at coordinate 13,866,567 of LR824612.2, read as the reverse complement.
ATTTTGGCTACGGAACCCTAATAAAAAACTAGGTTATGAGAACAACAATAACAACAAAAACAAAAACCTTTTGAAAAAATAATCTTCAAAAAAATTCATTCAATATTTTTCCACGAATCAACATTTATGTATCCATAGGCTTTTAAATCCACCCTTCCCTTTCGATTTCGAATTAACATCGCAGTGTATCGATTTTACGTCGGTACAGTTAATAACAATAGCATTTCACTTCCACCTCTCGATAATCGGTAAAGTTTAATCTGTTTCATCTGTAATGATATGGGATTTCTGATACCTTACAACGGTACTTGGGTTTTAGTAGAAATCTACGCCTCATGTATAGGATTAGTTCGGGTTTGATAGTGCTAACACAATTATGTACCGCGGCTCGGCTCGGGGAAGGAAAATGAATGGTGTGGTTTTTAGTTCGTATGAGTCTAAAAATGTCATTTTTTTATGTAATAGGTCGGCAAACGAGCAGACGGATTACCTGATGGTAAGCAATCAGCGCCGCCCATGGACGGAGGAGTTACGAGTGCGTTGCCGACCTTTTATCGATTAGGGATTTGGAGATTTAAGGATTGAGGTAGGGGAAGGATTGGGCCGCCGGAAACCTCACTCACGCGGCGAAACACAACTCTGTAGTTGTTTCACGCCGGTTTTCTTTGAGACCGTGGTATCACTCCGGTCGAGCCGACCCATTCGTGCCGAAGCATGGCTCTCCCACACTTGAGTCTAAAAATGTATTGTCTTCTTGCATGTTGTACATGTCACTGGTGGATCGCTTGAAAAACAAAATCTAGAGGACGGCTTTAAAAAAAATCTATTGTTATTATTTTCTAAACAAACAAAGGAACAGACGAATTAGCTGGTGGCAAGCAATCAGTGCTGCTCATAGACACTCGTAATACCAAAGGAGTTACTACAAGCTCATTGCTGGCTTGGTGGAAGGATTGGGACTCCGATAATCTCACTTACTTCAGGAGACCTATATCCAACACTGAAGGAAATCAGACTGATGATGATAATGATGATGAACCTCACCCACAGGGCGAAACCCAACAGTTAGTGTTGTTTCACGTAGGTATTCTAGGAGGTCGTGGTATCACTCTGGTCGAGCTGACCCAAGGTGCTAAAGCATGGCTCTTGTGCGCCTCACCATCAACGATTGCATCACTGCTTACCATCAGGTGGGATCGCAGTCAAGCACTAGTTCATTGCAATTAAAAAAAAAAAGATTTTAGTATCTTTATAGAGCTTGGTATGGTTTGAAAAGTTTATTAGTTTATAGATAGTGGTCGTAAATCTTAAACAGTTAGTGATTTGTTAGCTGTTTGCCGTTACAGCAAGAATGTTTGGGGTTTACAATAGAACTATCTTGTTTAAACGTTATATTGATTGTTGTTGAGTTAGGCAACAATCTTTGCTTATTGAACAATTATCTGTTATTTGTAAATTATTGTGTGTTGAGTTATAGTGCTCCCATTAGTTTTTTTTATATAAAAGTTTTGGTTTTGGTTGAATGAATATTGCATTTTGCTTCTCATCTTATTTCATTTGTTTTATTTCTTTGCAGGATCGAAAGACTTTTTTTGTGTCTGAGATGCGACAAACTTCCAGTGTTACGGACTTGACAATCTTTCTCTAAGTTGTTTTTGTAAAAAAATCGAAAACGCTAATCTCAAGTACATTTAACTTTAAAAAAAAGAACACTACTATTTAGGTAATCTATTGACGAAACGAAACTTGTACTTTTAATGCTAGAAACGAATAAAAAATCGCCTTTCACCAATACAAGTGACAAATAAACTAGTCATAAAACTCCATCGTCTATCAAAATGAAACTCTAACTAAAGTGACTTCTTCAATATTTTCAAGAAAAATTATGACGTAAAGCAGAGTCCAGTTTCCGAGAGTTCCCTTCCATAAGTTATCACGGCCAATCAATACTTATTGAGAACTTGAAGTTACCGCTACTGTTCCTAGTTGCATTTGGTATGATGTGGCGTCCCCTGGAGGCGGGAAATAAAACTTATTTATCGAAGAAACACTTCAGTATGGACAGTGTTTGGTGCGAGTTGTTCAGTACTGTTTTGACGTATGTCCGGCCAATAAAATAAGTAGGAATTGCCTGTTGTCGCTTGTGGTGTGACATTTTAAAGATTTTTTCATTGCGATTTGTTCTTGTTTGTCGATTAAGTAAAGTTTAATGTAGTGCTTGGGTATGTGATCGGTGCACATTTCTCACAGTTTTTTTACGGATTATCTGATGGTAAGCAATCAGCGCCGCCCATGGACACCCGCAACAACCGAAGAGTTAGGTAGTCGACCTTTTAGGGATTTGGGATTTAGGAGATTTAGGGAATCTGGAAGGATTTGGGGATGGGAAGGATTGGGCCTCCGGTAATCTCACTCACACGGCGAAACACAACGCTATGGTTGTCTCACGCCGGTTGCCTGTGAGGCCGTTGTATCACTCCGTGTCCGGTGTCCCGTGTGAAGCAACACTTACGTTGTGTTTTCTTGTGTTAGTAAGATTACCTGAGGCACTAATTTCACCCCCCCTCATCCTGAATCCTCAAATCCCCTATCCTAATCCACAGGCTGGCGAAGTACTTTTAGTAAGTCCTATAATATTATTTGCGGCGCTGATTGCTTATTACCTTCAAGGTAGGTAATACGTCTGCTCATTTCCCGACCTATGACAATAAAAAACAGTTTTTGTTCGAATTTCCATATTGAAGCTGAAACGAGTTCACGGAACTCTTAATAAATTATCTAACAATCACAATTTTATTTATTATAGGTATACAAAGCAAATATTAAGTTCAGAAATCAGATTAACACGTTAATTTACTTTTATTTAATTTTATACTCTAATTGTTTATTCGGTAAATTGAATTTCGTTTGTGCTAAATGTTTGATAATATGTTTGTTTATTTTGCAATAGGTAAGTGGTTTGTGACGAAATGATCGTTTTTTTTTGTTGAAATTATATGTATAGTTTAATAAAAGGGATAGCTAATAAAAATTATTGCCGATTTTTAATTATGTTTAATTGTTTTTTTTGTGAGGGGAAAATCATCAAATGACTTCTCTCGCCCAGGGTCGAGCGGGAGTGAGTGTCAGACTCTTACTGACTAAAAACCCCCCTGTTCCTATTCCTGCTCTAGGCCGAGGTCGCGGTGCCTCAATGTTTAATTGGCGTGTCTTTGTTTATAACTAATATCTATTTATTCCTACATATTATTATTGTATAAGAAAACAATACTTAAATAAATCTTAGATGTCAAAAAGAAGGTAGCTACGTCATTACTCAGTGTGAAATGGCCGAAATCGTCACAATTCACGCTAACGATATATTTCAAAATATAAATATCGTCAAAAGTTGCAACTATCGTGGAAATGTTGCGCTACTGAACGAATGAGAAAAACGGCGTAAACCTAAGTGTAGGAGACCAAAAATTCGACACGAATGGGCCGACTCGACCAGAGTGATACCACGGCCTCACAGAAAACCAGCATGAAACAACTACTTCGTTGTGTTTTGCCGTGTGAATGAGGTTACCGGAAACTCAATCCTTTCCCCTCTCCTATCCCTTCCTAATCCTTAAATGTCAGCAACGCTTATCTCCAAAAGGCTGGCAACGCACTCGTAACTCCTTTGGTGTTGCGAATGTCCATGAGCGGCCCCGATTGTTTACCATCAGGTAAACAACACTGGAGGAACACTGGTAGCCGGTCGTCAAAAACCGACCTCAAGTTTTAATTTAATTTTAAAATTAGTTTTAAGTGATATTTAAGTTCCAAATACGTATATTTGTGTTAGAATACATACGTAATTATTACAAGCAGTGTGTGCCTAGTGATATTAATAATACTTCTTCCACAAAACCGAAAAGTTGTTGCGGCTGTCAACGGACGAAGATATCGTCTTATTCGAATAATTAAACCAGGGGAGTATATGTGATAAGTAATTACTGTTATTAGTTTAAACAACAAAAACACCAAAATACTAACTAAAATCCTGTGCATAGCGCCCGTTACTTGTATATTGGACTGATTAACACAAAACCGGGTAAACTTTAACTACTTAGAAACAAACTTACAAAAATAAAAAATTATACTATATTGCTAATGTGCTGTAGAATTTGTGTAAATTACATCGTTAAGCAGTATAGTTAATGTTAAAAAACATAATTTGTACGCTTTTCTCAGTAGTATATGACTATATCAGGTACCAATTGTATTCCAATATTTTGCTCATACCTACATATATTAAAAAGAAATATTCTTAAGATAGAACATTCAAACTTAACTAAATTATTATTTTTCATATTCTTTACCTCTTTTGTACTTTAAATTCAACTCATTCCCTTCTTACTCACCTACCTTTCTTTTTTTTGCTGTTTTCTTTTTTTTTTCCTTTATTTCAGTGTTCATTTCTAAATACCTGCCAATATGATGACCCGGGCAAAGAAAATGGAAATTAAACTGAGGGCAGCACTTAAGGAATTGGAGTCATCCAAACTCCTGTGTGACCAACTGCTGCAGGAGCGGGAAGACAATGAAGTGGAAGTGAAGAACATTATTAATAGGAATAGTAAACTCAAAACTGAATTGGCCGAACTACATGTATGTCACACGGACCTGCTAGACCAACATAATAGATTATTTAACGAAGTCAGTGCTTTTCAGCAGTGCACCGAGACTCATGAACATGCTCTGACACGCATATCACAACTTGAGCATGATCTAAGAAAAGCCCATAATACAATAAATAAACTAGAGGCTAGTAAACAATCAGTACAGTCAGCTGATACTCTTTCTTTATATGATGAGTTAGTTGGGAGTGGGTCTGGTGACATATGTGAGCAGGCCATTACCATAGACTTGACTGGTGATGGCACTATCCCCACTCGCCCTGTACTCAATAGTCATAATAAAATAAAAAAGTATATTAGGTTAAATAAAACAATCAGAAAATTAAAGAAAACTATTAGGAGGCAGAATCTTTTAAAGGACAGTGTAAACTTAAGAAAGCAAAAATTATTGTTAACTAATGAACTAAAGTATTGTAAAACTGAGCTTGACAAAAGTAGAAATTTGTATGAAGTAGATATTCAAGCTCTCCGAGAACAACTATTACAAAGAGAAATGTTCATAAATGAGTTGTTCCAAAAATATGAATCTGCTCAACTAGAAATAAATAAAAATATGGTTGAGGCAGGTAAGCTTGTAGATTTGGTGACATACAGTGCTGAAAGATATGAGTCATTAGCAAATAATTTCTCATGCAGCTGTGCCTGTGCCCCGGATTCAGATGTGGGGCCTATGCCTCTGGCACCTAAAATAACACAAGAAATTATAAAATATAACACTTGTGTTTTTACTGACTCAATAGGCATAGGCATTGGGTCACTTATCTCAAATGGCCTAAATCCAAATTGTGGTATAACTAACTATTGTTACCACAACATAAAATTTGGTCAGATAATTAACAAAATAATGCAGGAACCTATCACAAGACATCAGCCTATAGTTATACTAATGGGTGATAGTACAGGTGTTAGAAAGAGGGACATTCTGAATGGTGTCAACACCTTATTAAAGCTAGATTCAGGAAAGATAGTATTATGTGCTTTCCCATATTCAGACACTCTGTCAGTGTCTGAGAATCAGAGAATACATAGTATAAATGATATGATATTCAGTTTGACATGTTATAGTGACAATTTATTGTTTTTTGACACTAACAAATTTGTTAGTAGTTTTAAATTGACTAGGAAGTCTTTGTTAATTCCTAGAAAATGTAAAGTATTACTTGCTAGCCTTCTAGCAAATATTATTAATCTAGTATTAAGTGACGAAACTATATTATTTAGACATTCTAATAATGTAGTGATTGATTGTACATATAATAGTACGACGGAGACTCAACATTTAGGGACAAATGTGGGTAGCACTCCAGATAATTTTTTAAATTAAATTTTGAGACAACAGAAGATAACCTAATGAATTCTCATACTACAAATTATCAAAAGGTTTCTTCTCGCCGCATATTATATAATAAACACAAAAAAGGAAATATTACACTCCTTAGTCAAAATATTCAGGGCATTTCATCCAAATTACTAGAATTGGAATTATTTTTAGAAAAATTTAAATTTGACATAATTTGTAAATAACAGAGCATTGGATGAAGAAGTATCAAGTAGAATTTATGAGTTTTAAAAACTATTGTGTTGGTAGTTTCTTTAGCCGTCAAGCAATGATTCATGGTGGTAGTTTCATTTTATTAAAAAACTCAATTATGTATAAAGAAAGACAAGATATAACTTCACTTTCCATTGAACATACAATAGAATTGTCCTGTGTAGAGCTGGATGGGCATGTTGTGATATGCGTCTATAGACCTCCAAACTTACAAAACTTAAACGTTTTTAACTCTGTTATGGAACAAGTGTTGCAGAAAACGTGTTCGAACAGTAAATTTACAATAGTATGTGGCGATTTTAATATTGATCTCTTGGAAAACAATTCTAATTGTATTAATTTAGTAAGTCTTTTTAAATCTTTTCATTTGTCTAATGTATTCCTTGAGCCCACCCGAGTAACATCCACCTCGGCTACATGTATAGATAATATATTTTGTAACTGTGATTATTTGCACAAAAATATTGTTAATAGCTTACCATGAGATCACAGTGGGTTAACAATAAACTTAAACAACATCACAACGGTGCCAAAAAAGGAAATAATGTTTAGAAATATCACGGATAAAAAAGTTGAGTCATTAAATAATAATTTAAAGCAAATATTATGCAGCCCATCACATGATTATGAAGGTCCAAGTGAGATTTATGCCAACTTACTGGCCATTATTAAAACCCAATTTGATAAATTATTCCCCTTAAAACGTAAAATCATTGAATGTAAATTTGTATTCTGTGACTGGGCTACCCCCGGTATTCGTAGAAGTAGGGGAAAGTTATTTGAACTATATGGTATGAAACCATTTAATACAAGCGAAGCCTTTAGCAAGCATGTGTCCAAATATGCAAAAATATTTAAAATGGTCTGTAAGCAAGCAAAATCTCTTTACATTAGCCGTAAGATTGAGAACGCTGAAAATAAAACAAAGGCTACATGGAAAATAATTAACAATGAGACAGGCAGACATAAATTGCATAACACGGAAATTAATTTAAATACCGGTAATGGACATGTTAGTGTAAATCGGGAAGTTGCACAAGAATTTGAAATTTTTTTCAAGAATATCCCCATTGAAACTACAAATGACTTAGAATCATCTCCGGCACTTTCAATTAGTCTTCTCAAAAGAAGTATTAAAGAATGCCGTTCTGATTTCCAATTTCAGTACACAAACCCCCAATCAGTAATAAAGGCGTTTAAAGACATTAAAGTTAAGTCTACAGAGGATCTCTGGGGAATGTCTGTTGCAGTGTGTAGGGCTTTCATAGAAGCTATAGCGCCTCATTTAGCTTTAATTTATAATAGAAGTGTAGATCAGGGAGTTTTTCCAAATTTGATGAAACATAGCAAAGTAGTTCCACTGTTTAAATCTGGCGATGATACCGATCCTAATAATTATAGGCCGGTATCTATTTTACCGGTGCTTAGTAAGGTGTTTGAAAAGCTGATGCTTTCTCAGATGCTGCGTCACTTTAACATGAATTCCATCTTTCATGATCAACAATATGGGTTCACCAAAGGGTGATGCACAACTGACGCCGGTGTAACTTTAATTAAGCGTGTTTTTGCCTCGTGGGAGGAGTCGCACGACGCTATTGGAATTTTTTGTGACCTGTCCAAGGCTTTTGATTGCGTCGAACACGAGACACTGTTGCTAAAGTTGGAACACTATGGTATTCGAGGGGCTTCACTCAATTTATTAAAATCATACCTCCAGGATAGGCAGCTTAAAGTACAGGCAAACAAAGTGAATTCTCAGGGTGCTAGCATATCTATGGGCGTACCACAGGGCTCGATATTAGGTCCTTTCCTATTTTTGGTCTACATAAATGACTTACCTCATTTATTTCAGCGAGAACCGGGAATTGTATTATTTGCTGATGACACATCGTTGATTTTTAAAATAAATAGACGGACAAATAATTATGACGAAGTAAATAATGCTATTACGAAGGTTCATAACTGGTTTACAGTTAATAATTTAGTTCTAAACGACAAAAAGACAAAGTGTATACGATTCAGTTTACCAAATGTAAAAAGTAACGAATGTGACATATTATTAAACGGCAAGAAATTGGAATTTGTAAAACAGACTACTTTTCTGGGTATAACCATAGATGAAAAACTACAATGGGGGCCCCTTATTACATCTCTGGCAGGACGGTTGAGTTCTGCAGCATTTGCTGTCTGGAAGATCCGACAGCTAACAGATGTGGACACTGCAAGACTGGTGTACTTCAGCTACTTTCATAGCATTATGTCGTATGGCATCTTGTTGTGGGGACAGGCTGCTGACATTGAGTCTATATTTGTCTTGCAAAAGCGTGCAATCAGAGCAATTTACAACCTAAGGCTTCGCGAATCTCTTAGAGATAAATTTAAAGAGATCAATATTATGACTGTGCCCGGTCAGTTTATTTATGAAAATATAATGTATGTTAGGAAACACTTAATATTATTTGATAAGGTATCAGACAGACATAATTACCAAACTAGACATAGAGATAGATTGTGTCAGCCATTATTTAGATTGGCAAAGGTACACAAGTCGTTCATGGGATTCAGCGTTAAGTGTTATAACAAAATCCCAGGCGAAATACAACAATTAAATGAAAGAAATTTTAAATTATGTGTAAAGAAAACTTTGTGTAAAAAAGCATATTACAAACTGAGTGATTATATTGAGGATAAGGATGCTTGGAGACGGGCTGGTCCTGCTCCACAGGATAATATACCTACACGAATATAAATAATGTTCCAGTGGATCTTTGCTTGAACGGAAGTTCTTAGATTTTGTAAATTTGTTACCATGCTATTTTTATTGTTAAACTTGATAAATTTGTAAATGTGAGTGCCCTGTAACCTATTAAAATTAGTTAGACTAGCAGAATGTCGGTCCATATGTCAGCTTGGAGTTGTCATGCTCACTCAAAGGTCACATTGGCGGTGGCACGGTCACTGGATCGCTCGATTCCCTATATTATGGTTGAGTTGGGCGATGCTGGTGTACGTGTCATGCTCGTGAACGGGCGCCGTCAATTGGGACTGGTCAGCTCCGGACTGTCTATTGTCCTTAAGGTTATTTTCTTTTTATGTTTCTACATTCATACACGCGTTACACTGTTCTCACATATTCAAACTAACTAAATAATGTATCAAAGAATGTTTATGTGACACTGATTTTAAAAGAGTAACCATGGAGTTTCTTGCTCGTTCTTCTCCATCGGAATCTACACTTTGGAACGAGCGAATAGCTTCACTAAGAGGACTGACCGACAGACTGACACTTTGTATCTTTAAAGTTGTGTTGACGTTCAAAAGTGCCTGTATGGGTCTAATTGAAATAAATAATTTTGACTTTGACTTTGACTTTGAATCAGTCTGCTCGTTTGCCGACTTTTTCGTGTACATTACGTTTCAAAAAAAAAAACACCAAGAACTTCATTGGCATCGAAGTCAATAGAGAAATGTGACGATAAAGCTGACAGCATTGACAAGCTATATGGCAATGTAGATCTAGAGAAATAGAGGTCTCTGGTCAAAGAACGAATACTAAGTCAATGCATTTGGACCCTACCGTTATCACTCAAATCGATGTAAAGATATAACTACAAGTTATAAGCAGTTGTTTACATGAAGCAACGTCAAATAAAGATTAACAGCGAAAATTCTGTATTACTACCCCCAACAAAACTCAACAACATAATTATTTTCAAAATAACTTTAACATAAACACGATTGGCATCCATCATTCGGTATAGGCTTGTTTTCAACTGCCTCTAAATGTGAATAGTTCATTCAAAATGACCGAACTCCTCCCATTATACGAAAGCAAACAAATAAACGAATAATATCTGGTGAAATTGATCGAGAAACGAATGTATATTAGGAAAGTTTGCCAATTATTTTCTTTGTACTTAAGTGGGGGTGATGTTAATGATGATTTAATGTATGTTTGTACGTCTGTGTGTCTGCTTACGTAAGAATATTTACGGAATGTTAATGAAACGGTAGTGATACCGGCCAGGTTGCCGGTTGCCTACCCACTGCCTCAACTATGCAGTCCAAATAAAATAATATTATAGGTACACATAAAAACATATTTAACTGTCGTTTCTTCGATGTTCAATTTACAAAAAAAATAAACTTTATACTTTGCCAGCTAGACCTCGTTAATAATAAAAAGAGGGTAAAAAGTATTATTTATGTCACATCTCTGTGACACAATGACACAACATCGGACCGTTTCAATTTAAATATTCTATCTATGAAATCATTTTTCATATTCATGTCAATCGGTAAGTAAATAAAAAAAAAACTATTGGTAACGAATGTTCCAGAAATATTGAAAAAAATATCACGTCACGTTCGAATTTCAAAAAATCAAACATTTTTATTTAATAATTATTCGTGAATCGTAACCGTTCGTAAACTATTAAAACTTTTTCGATTGAATTCGCATTTATTTTAAGTACAACAGATTACGATTTTCAATTTTGATATCAAACTTATTTAATATTCCTAGGCTCACGGACAAACGTTGTTTGTTGTGTGTTATATTCTTGTTTGAACTTTGAACTAATCTAAACAATAGTATTATGTTTGTGTTCCAAGTTAGGTATCCACAATTCAAATACTGACGACCTTCGGGCTATTTGCCTGTTGTTGTTTTCATTATGTGGCTTTCTGTTGTTTCCACTTGCGTACTCATATTGCTCATAGATATATAACTATCATCTTGTAATATCGTTCCTTGTATTCTTCGAAGCCTTTTACCATACCAAACTATAGCCATTCTTCTCCAAATACTACAGCATTTTCATAAATGTTAAGTCAACAGTGAAATAGAGTGTGAGTTGTTAGTCTATCAATAAAAACCAAAAGCATGAAATATTAAAACCGAATATACACGAAACAAAACAACGAACATGTCTCAAACCTTCAGGTTTCACTTCAGCAATTCCTGCAATTTCCAACCCTACATCTGCAAGCAAACCAATTTCATCACCAACAAGAAAAATAACAGAAATAAGTAAAAACTTAGCACACACAAATGTAGCAGCGGAAAAATTGAGGCTTGGATCGCACAGATGTGTGAAACGGTGCCAGCGACAAATTGTTTTATCGAAAATTACTTTCTGGAACGGGAAAAGCGGATAAATTTCCATTTTTCTAATGGAACTGAATGGAGCCGGTCCCTTGGAGACGTTGACTGGCGTTCGTTACAATTACTAGATGCGATAAACCGTTGGATTATATTAAAACTTGCCTTGATCATGCGAGGGTTAAGTGTTGTTTTGTATTGGGATGCGTGGACGTTCCACATTCAGTACAAGGTTTTGTTGTTTGTTTTGATGTCCGAACAAGAAAGTATATAGTTAAATTGCAACTACTAGCAACAGAACCGTAAGGTAGGTACTAAACGAAGTACGCAGCATTATTGGATTAAGCAAGTTCTTAGGTGATTTGAGAAAGACAATACTTGATTGTTCAAAAACTTTTTCTTTTTATTAAGTTTCACACAACCTCACGTTTTGTCGAGAGATGATCTCCGGCCACCGTAAGCGCGGGTCTGCGGTCGGCGGGTAAGGGCAGCTTGCCGCCCGACCAGAACCAGGCCCGAGCGTACGGCGCATAGCGTTCCGCGCGCGCCTCAAAGAGCCAATAGACCACCACAGACGGGGCCCTATAGGGCCGATGTTCAGCCGGGGTTACGGGGTAAGTGCAATGAGGCACCGCGACCTCGGCCCAGAGCAGGAGAAGGAACAGGGGGGTTTTTAGTAAGTAAGAGTCTGACACTCCCTCCCACCAGGCCCTGGGCGGGAGAAGTCATTAGATAATTTTCCCGTTACAAAAAAAACCTCACGTTTTGTGCATTCCATGATGTTAGACGATATACTTTACGTGCATACAATTTGGGATTTGAATTTATACACTATCATCTTTGGGCGCAAATCACAGGTCAGAATATCGTCACATTAGATGGGGAGGAAAATTTATTTTCACCGTAACGATTGAAATCTATTTCCTTCAACGATTTTATTTCAATCAAGAACTCATTATCTAATAAAGTGAAGGCTGATGTTCATGTAGATTATTGAACAATAATATATTTTTAGCTTCCAGCTATAAGTTTAATTAAAGTTCCTTACTGTCGCCTCGGGCGTCGAAAATAATGAAATGTCCAATATTGAAATCCGTTTAAAAATAAATTAATTTTGTAAAGTTTTATCAAAGGCCACCAAAATATAATACACTAGGTATATTGGTTTTTGCTTTTTATTAGACTCAGTTTTAAATATTTGTTATATTCAGACATCTTGTGTTATGAACAGCTTCTATTTTGATACTAAAAGTTCTATTCAAACGAAATTTTGTGTTCTTCTATGCTTTCTGCATGTAGATGTTTTAAATATGATTTATATTTATGTACTTATGTGTCGCACAACGGCTGTTCATGAATATGAGCCTTAAGAGTGGTTTGAAACTAGTCGCGTTGTTAGTGAAAAGTCGTACCTAATATAATCATTAATTTAATGACCCAATAAAGCTATAACAATAAAATTTATAACCTTAATGTAATTAAATAAATAAATATGCAATCACTTAATCTTCTCCTAAAAACTATAACATTATCAGCTCGAAAGTGCCCATTGCTGACCAAAGACTTCTTCTCGTGTGAAGAAGGTTTTAGCTTTAAATGCCAAGCTTGCAACAAAACGTCAGAATCCAATATTCCTCACGATGTTTTCCTTCAAGATATGGCAATAATGTCAAAATAAACTCATAAATCTCATCTTATCTTGCTAATATTATAAATGCGAAAGTTACGATGTTTGGATGTTTGTTACTCAATCATGATAAAATGACTGGACAGACCTGGATGAAATTTGGCACAGACATAGGATACACTCCGAAATAGGACATAGGTTACTATTTTTCAACATACCACGCGGGCAAAGCCGCTGGCGAAGGCTAGCATAGTATATGTCAAAAATACATTGGATTGGTATGTGTTAGGTAAACGAAACTCCTTTGATATGACACATAACCACACCTACAAATGTTACCGTAGAATAAATTTCTCCTCGAATTCAGGGAATATTTTTTACTATTACGCAACTCTTAAGTGTAAAAGAAATCCAGAACCAATTAATAAAAATCTTGCATAAAAGAACTAAGCCTTGACCTTTACCAATTTCTTTTTCATAAATAGCAAACAATATTTCAATAACGACAAAAATCAAATTAAAATTACGATCTAACAATATCAATTTCTAAACCAAGTTGTGCACGGGATTTTCACCCTTACTGACTTAGGTTCCGATGTAATTACGAGACACATTTCAGCTTTGTGCTTGAACCGACATCGGGACAACGATGCATGTGGTATTTGAACTATGTCGGTAGGCGTCAGTGATCAATTACATTCAGGTGGGTCTCTTGTCGCTTGCTCTCCACCAATTTACACCTGTTAAGTAGTAATCTAGCTGTTTCACAAATAGACATTGTATAAAATGTCTTTATATATATTCTATTATAAGTTATTGGTTAGCCATTAATTGCCATATTTTTATTACTACCAAGTCTATAGGTCGGCGAGCCAATAACATCATCATTCGGTATAAATGGATCAATTTGACCCGAGTGATACCCTGCCTAACAAGTGTGGGAGAGCCATGCTTCGGCACAAATATGTCGGCTCAATCGGAGTGATACCACGGCCTCACAGAAAACCTGCATGAAACAACCACAGCGTTGTGTTTCGCCGTGTGAGTGAGGTTGCCGGAGGCCCAATCGTTCCCCTTCCCCAATCCCCCCCCAGTTCCTAAATCTTCAAATCCCTAATCCCTAAAAGGTTGGCAACGCACTCGAAACTCCTATTGAACTGTAAATCCTTAATACCCAAAGGGAGAAAACAGACTTGTGACTTTTCTAGTGTTTCGAGTGGCCAAGGACGGCGCATTATTTTGGTAAATGCTCACCCTATCCTATACAACCAACATGCAATTATCTACGTGTTACGATAAAAAGGTCGCTACTAATCAATAATTACTTTCGATGTTTTTAAAAAAAAAGTTGTAAAAAGTATAACAAAAACATTATTAACTTACAAAATTGGTCCTTACCAACACACTTTGCGATTCATTTTTATAAAATAAAATGTAGATGAATCCTAAACTCTCTTGGCATCTTTTTAAGCTGTATTTGTTACGACCTAAATAAGGTGCTTATAATAGAAAATTTTAGAAAAGTTGAGAGAAATAGCAGCCTTACGGCAACATCGTAAACCGCTAGAAAAACAAATGTCTGATACCGAGGTATCTGGACATCCGAGAGAATCAGGGGCGAGCCGCTTGTTTGTAAGTTTGTAATTTTGTATGCAGGGGGTAATCTTTGGAACCGCTGGTGGGATTTCCAAAATTCTTTCACTGATAGATAGCTACAATGTTCCTGAGTGCTATAGATTATAAAACATCACGCTAATATTGAATGGAGTCGAGCAGCGAGTGAAACCGCGTGAGAGTAGCTAGTATGTGATAAAACGCGTGGGAGCTATCATACACAATTAAGTTATAACACAACATTTCTATCAGAGGTCTTGGAGGACCTCAGACCTGTGACACTTCTGAGAAGCTTTCAAAGAATCCAAGTCTATTGAAATACTTCTCACACAACATATTTAGGCAATTCCGAGAAAAGCCGAAACTTGAACTGTGTACAGAAAGTTTATTCGCGAAATACTTACATGAAAGAAAATGTAAACGATTCCTGAATAAAAATATACTAAGGTTATGTTTTTATATTTCTTTTTGGTGATTTCATTTCATTAGGTTTGTAAGAATAAATGCTTTGATTCGGTATGAATAGCATCTGTTTTAAAAATGTTGTTACGACCTTTTAACCTTCAAGAAACGCGCGTGAGTACTCCTTTGCAAAAAGTCGATTATACGCCTGTAACTTACTCTTGTGGTGTTGTAGGTGTCCATGGGCGGCGCTGATCTCTAAGAGAGACTCTGAGTCTACTAATTTGCCTATATAAAAAGAGTTGTTATAATTTTATGTTTGTCTCTATCTGAATATTTAGAAAGGGCAATTTGCTTTTAAAAACACCGCAACCAAGCAACCAAGGAGGTTCTGGCGCCCCTTTGTAATGCACAGGTGCGGAATAACCCATTGCTGAAAAAGGCTATTGCTGTCTATTTCCAAGAAAAACGAACGAATATTAATCACCATGTTTGCTCAAAGCGAGTTCGTTTGTCGTTTGTTGTGTACCTTATTCGGAAAAAGTCACATTGGCACGTGATTCCATACCTTTATACGTGGAAGCCGCGTCTTAGATAGCAAGACAGTAAGACAAATTGTTGAAAGTATAAATATGATTTACAATTTTACCTGTATTGTACGTCTCTGACGCTTAAAGAGAGACGAATGTTCGTAATTACAGTAATTGTTTTAATTGCACCATTTACTTATACAGGTTGTATTCTCGCGGCGGTAACATTTTAATTAATGAAATTATTTTTATTACAATATTTTTTTATTGTTCTATTAATTTTATGTGTTTTTATTTGTTAATTTGGTCTCTAGTTTTGAGCCCTAGTTTGGATTTGGATGATCGTTCGACCACTTTTTTGTGGAGGTAAATTTATAGCTAATGGCTTCTCACGAGAGAAGCTGTCTGGCGAGAGATAGAGGTCTAATTCTGTCATGTTCACGAAATGTAATACCTTATGTACCGATTCTAACAGCTTTATGCATCCAGTAAAAAGATTTATTGAAATGTGTCTACTCTATCTTACACCAACGCAGAAACGAAGAAAAAGTCCAAACAAATCAAGCCAAAAACACCATTTTATCAACGCCATACGATAGTGAAAATCTCTCCATATTTTACGTAGTAACCATCTCTTCATATCAAAACACACACTGTTATTATGACGTCATTAGGCGTCGCTAGCGAGGCGGAGACGAAACTCGGGCGCCATGTTTTCCAGGCAACTTGACGGTCCATCAAGTTGCCCGCATGAATGCCGGGTAACCGCTGTTTTATGGGCAACCAACTTTTTGACGCCAGACGACGTCTTTGCGGGCAGATATGGAAAGTTGTCTTTGATGAGCGTAGGTTGTTGGAAACACGTTTTCTATTTTCATCTAGTACTTTGACATGATATGCTAGGATGAGTAAATTTGTGTCCTTTTCTTCATATTTTGTGCTGTGATTGATTTTTTTTTGTTTGATGGAAGCTTTATGCTTTTAAGCTTACTTAGGTAAATTATTATGAGATTAAAATTCTAAATTTCATTTTCAGTGCGTTTACTTATATGATAGTGTTTTTTTTTCCGTCTAATTAGTATCGTATCTTATATTGTTTAAGTTTTTTTTTATGTATCCGCCTGAGACAGATCACGTGATGGTAAGCAATCGACGCCGCCGTTGTCCTATGATTCCCAATACCAGAGGAGTTTCAAGTGTATTGCCTTCATTATGGGGATAAAAGGTTTTGGAAGTTCAAAGATTAGGGTGGGATGGGGGGAGAACAAAGATTGTGCCTCATGTAACCTCACTCACAAGGCGCGACACAACGCTGAGGTTATTTCAAGGCAGTTTTCTGTGAGGCCGGGGTATCACTTCAGTCGAGGCGGCCTATTCATGGACAAGCATGGCTCTTCCACACTTGAGAAACATAAGCTTAGTAGATAATAATAATCTATTGTAGTACTTAATGGAGAAACTAAAACGCAAAGTTCTTATAGGGTAGGAAGTAGTATCGCAAAGTAATATGACGTGTTAATACATAGTTAAGTAGATAGTGAAAACTTTTCTTTTGTAATATTTAACAAAAGAAAAGTTTACTTAAATATCCTCAAAGAGTAACAGGTAACATATAGAATAGAATAAGATAACATAATCTCTAGTAACAATAAAGATATAATCTTCAATCGACACCTCTAATCTGAACAAGAAAACCGACTCACAACTGTATTTTCCCCTGACGAGGGCCACTCCACTATCGATACTTCATATCGATAATCGATACTCTCTGTTGACACTCGATAGCCCTCTTTTCAACAGTTCTTTGTTATTTTGACAAGTTTCCAAACTTAGAAACAAGTTGTAAACCCGATTCGAATAGAACTCGATTATAATTTTCGGGGTGTTTTTTATCGAGAATTTAGAGTGCTTATTGTGCTGATTTGGAAAGAGAAACTGAAGAACTATTTGTTCGGATTTACAAGTTAATAACTTCGCTTTTAGTTTGAGTTTGATATAAACATAAAATTTCCTAGATTGAATTTAGTTGCCCTAATTTTGCGTAACAACTTGAAGTACCTATTACAGTAATTTTAGTAGTAATAGTCATAGATATTATTTGTGTACACTATTGAGAACTGAAAGTTTGTACTAGGTACTTTCATTACATAACATTTGAAGATGTAATTTACGTATATGAATTAGGTAATTTACCTCTAAGATCTATCAAAAGTGTCGATTAACACTAACCTTCCCATTTCTTTCTTTTTTCTTTTATATACGCGTTGCTCCGCTATACAATTTTCTCCTGTATCGTGGGTGGCAAAGTTTTGTTCCGTGCGGCACGATGCACAGCAGCTAATTGCCCAGCCACGCCAACTGAACAGTCAATAAACATCGTAACATACTCGTAAGCAAACATCGATAAAATTCATAGAATCAGCACATCACTAAATTATTGTTGGTTTCTTACTTTACTTCGACAAAATGTTTTGAAGAACTACAAAGAATTCAAGGTCAAATGGGGACATAAAAAATATACTTACCGGGCCACTATTATGTTGTATAAAATTTTATTGCTCGATTTCGCTGGTCTTCATTATCGGGTTTGACACGAAGTTTTGTGGTCTTCTCGGCACGTTATTTACGCACTAAAGTTCAGATATATGAGTTGATAAAAATATTATTAAAATTATTACTCTATGCGTTCCTCATTAGTATGTAGGTAAAATTTTTGATAGTGTTTTTTTTAGTTTATTTGTTTCGCTATTGGGATTCAAAACATGGTGTTGTTAGTAGGTATCATAAATTACTTACTAGTGCGCTACCTCAGTAGGTATGTTTTCTTTGTCACAAAGTTTTGCAGTTTTTATTTAAGTACTGTGTTTCAAAATCTTTGGAATCTCAACCACAACTCGAATATATTTAATTTCATGTTTCCTGTGTAATCATACATTGCATGTGATTCATGAAAATGAGTTTTTCATTTTGTTCCTTACAAAAATATCATAACAATAATCTGTCTTCATAAAGGCAGTTTTTTTTATTTAAGGACAATCAAGTATATTATACTTCGCTATGAACAATCATCAGATATTGCTAATTAATCATCAGTAGGTTGTAGGAGGCAATAACATACTGAGGCCCTAACTCGAAAGAGGAGAAGGAATGTAGTGGATTCAGAGTCTGGCACTTCTTATCGTGGGAGAAGTAGAAGGGAGGTGACGGGGATTGGAAAGAAGAAGAAGGCAGAAAGAGCTGCCTTTAGCCTTTAGACAACGTATCTATAATAATATACACTTACTGGAAAATTGTTAGTCACTCTTCTGTTGTATGAATAAAACTTTTATGACTCAATTCCTCAAGTCTTCATTATCGGGTGTGACACGAAACTTTGTGGTATTTTCGTCACGTTTTACGCACTTCCCGTTTATTTCGGAACAATGTTCAGTTTGAGTCATTCGTTAGTAAGTAAGGATTTTCATTTATTTTATTTTTATTTCGCACCCAGTTTTCTGTGTTTTTTATTATGCAATCGAATGCTCTGTTTAGCGATTTTCCGTTGGAAAGTGAATTGGAAATTGAAAATAGAGATGTTGGTTGTGTTTCAATTCATTATGGAGTTGGTTTTATTTTTTAAGTTTTTGTTCTATTGATGTCTTTATAAGACATTGTTTGCAAATGGTAAACTGTAGCTTTCATTTTTATTCCTATTGTGTGGTTGAATTCCGAATTTTAGTTAAGTAATACTTTTACACCTGGTTTATGAAAGGCTTGTCAACGCTAAAATTAACTAATCTCCCGTTAAATATCTTGTCAAGTCATCTGATTGGTTGTTGATAATTCAGTCAACCTATCAGGTGACTTGACAAGAGATCGAATTGATTTTAATATTGATCAGCCTTTCAGAAACCGGGTGTTAGACTTCTAAACTGCCTCGTTCATTGAATTATACAACTGTCGTGTGAGAACTCTTGAGTTCAATTCTCAAGTCAGGTAAAGTGGTTTTAAGTTGTTTTCGACTTTTTGATATTAAAGGAAGAAAAGTTAAACTCAATATTGTATAAGTCTTGTCAGTCAGCGGTTGCAACACATAATTCATACAATATATATATTTTTTTCGAATATATTATGTCGGCTCGATCAGACTGATAGCGCGGCCTCACAGAAAACTGGCATTAAACAACTACAGCGTTGTGTTTCGCATTGTGAATGAGGTTGCCGGAGGTCCAATCCTTTCCCTCCCTAATCCCAAAATCTCCAAATCCTTAATCTCCAAAAGGTCGGCAACGCATTTGCAAGTGCTGACTGCCTTCCATTAGGCAATCCATTTGCTAAAAAGAAACACAGCGGCCATGTACACATTGCAAAACCTTTCTGCCTGCTATTTTTTTTTCTTAAATAAGACTAGCTACTCTCGCGCGTTTTCTACCGCTGCTCTATTTGATTGTAGCGTGATGTTTTGTAGCCTATAACTAGCACTCAGGGACATACTATCTATCTATCAGTGAAAGAATTTTGGCAATCCAACCAGCGGTTCCAAAGATTACCCCCTACATACAAACTTTACCTCTTTATAATATTAGTATAGACATACGTCATTCTATAAGCCTCTATCAGTATTAATTTTAAATATAAGTTTTCTTAGTAGCTAAGACGCGATATACTTACGATCCATGTTGATAAATTTAGCCTCATCTGCGCCCAACCATAAGATGCATTAGCCTGCATTAACCTAGTTAAGTTTCTCTTATAGAACTTCTACGATAATGTAGTATAGACTTATAGCAGCATAAAGGCCTAAGTTGAAAATACTTGTATCTTTTTTTTTTGTGTGATATGTCGGCCAACGAGCCTTCGAATTACCTGATGTTAAGCAATCAGAGCCGCCCATGGACATGAATTAAACCTCCAGTAACCTTTGTTTGACGTTCAAAAGTGCCTGTAAGGGTCTAATTGAAATAAATGGTTTTTGACTTTTTGACTTTTGACACTTGGTGCAAAGTCCATAGGCAGCGCTGATTGCTTACCATCAGCTTGTTTAGCCCCCTATCACATAAAATTACTTAGGTATTTTGTATTGTACTACATCTAAATCTAGATTCTTAAAAGTATGTAACAATTAAGTCTGACTTAAAGTCATACCCGAGGGGCACTTACCTAATAATACAGTTTCATTCGATAAACACAAAATCTATACTAAAATAATCCCGATTAAACATTTTATTTACATCAGCTATTCCGACCATAGAATCTTATAAAACTAATAATAAAATGCAAAATGTCGTACTGCACTGTTCACTGCAAAACTTAAACTGTGTCAAAGTAAACTCAATCATAAGAAAAACTAACTAGAGTTGAAAAAGCTGTTTATATTTTTAATCTGAAAAATGTTGGTTTGATTGCGGAGAGACAGCGGAAAATATTTTGCTGAGTCGAATTTAACTAATGAGAAAATATTCCTTTTTGGATTAAGACTAAGACTAAGACTAAGAGGATTACAATCAATATTATTTATTTAAAAGATAATATATTATCTATTTTATCTATTGTATCTACCAATCTTAAGATGAGTCTTGCTATCACATCACAGATTTTCAGCCTTTAATGTCGATTACTGAGCAATGTCTACATGGAGGTTTGAGCATTAACCACCAAGCTTGATTAATGCTCAAACCTCTGGCGATTTCAAACTTTTTATAAGAAATTGTAAGTCCATATTTCCTATCGAACATTTTCCTTCACCGAAGATCAGTGTCTACATATAATTAAGCATTTTTGGTTGATTTTAAGTAAGTGAAATAGTAGGTAGAGATGTCAATCCTTTTCTTCCCACTATCTTTGTTAAATTCCTCAAAACCACGCACGCGCATTTGCTCCTCCTCTGGTATTGCGGATATCTATGAACAACGCCGGATGGTATTCATCAATGTAGCCATTTCTTTATGTTAACGGATAACTTGATGAAAAGCAATGACAATGGACACCCGCCACAACGGAG
This sequence comes from Spodoptera exigua, assembly GCA_902829305.4. NCBI lineage: Eukaryota > Metazoa > Arthropoda > Insecta > Lepidoptera > Noctuidae > Spodoptera > Spodoptera exigua. The sequence continues at coordinate 13,845,094 of LR824612.2, read as the reverse complement.
GAGTTACGAGTGCGTTGCCAACCTTTTGGGGATTAGAAATTTAAAGATTATGGGATTGGGGGAGGGGAAGGATTGGGCCTCCGGCAACCTCACTCACACGGCGAAACACAACGCTGTGGTTGTTTCACGCTGGTTTTCTGTGAGGCCGATTACTCCTTTCCTTTCCATAAAAACCAAAGAACATTAAAATCTAGCCAGACATCAAGATTAGAATTCATAAATTCCATGAAATCAACCAATATATTTCAAACACAGTTTAGATCAAAACTGAGTGCTGAGTAGTCAATAATTTGATTAATGGATATTACAAGCTTTAACCTAGCTGTTCTCGTAATAACAGTTACGACTCAATTTCCCTTGAAACCTTATTTCGACAGTTAACCAGTTGTATTGAGGAAAACAAAGTTCATTTAATTGTTTTTGTTATTATTCAGAATCGATAATTACACAGATATGTTTATCAGTCTTATATCCCTCCTTTTTCTTTGCCGTAGTCGGGTAAAAACCAGCTCTTCACCCCGCTGCTCGGCTCCATTTGATCGTACTGCGACGTTATATAGCCTTTACTACTAAGGAACATTGTGGCTATCTATCAGTGAAAGAATTTTAGCCATCCAACCAGCGATTCCAAAGATTACCCCTACTTACAAACTTACAAATTTTACCTCTTTATCATATTAACTACTTTATAAGTATAGACAACGATAGTTCTAAGTTACAATGGAACTTTTGTTCATGGTCAGCGCACGCGCTTGCGGTCGATTGGTTATTTTCAATAATTGTATCATTACATAAAATAATTTTGATTTCGTATTAGTACTCTATATACAGTGGTGCACCTACTTTACAGTTTTTCAAGTAATTGGATATTACTGCGACGTATTAGCACCGACTTAAAACAATAGCACTTCTTATTAATCATTGATGTCTATTCTAGTCATACTGCTAAGAAAAATATCAGTTAATTTTCTTTTGAATTACTTTCAAGACAAATTCAGTTAGAGAGTTGTCAAAAATCTAAAATCATAAGTCCATTAAATTGACAAGGGGATCTTACGTAACAGACCCCTGGCGCGGAGGGGTTTAAAAATGGAGCACTCAGATTGATTGCATTCTCAGATAGAATCATTGTCTTAATTTTTAATCGAGCTTCAGATATTTTGAACTCCGTTTCAGTTTAAAACAGAGGTTTTATATTTATTTTATTTAAGCATTACTCATAATTTTAGTTTTATAGTTACAATATATACATTAGTCGACAGCACGGTTGGTGCGGTGGCTGGGCAACTGGCTGCTGTGCAACGTGTCGTGGGTTCGATCCCCGCACGGAACAACTCTTTGTGTGATTTACAAATTGTTGTTCTGGGTCTGGGTGTCATGTGTATGTGAAATTGTATGTTTGTTACCGCACCCACGACGCAGGAGAAAATCCTAATGTGGGGCAACGTTTTTTAAAAGATAAGATAATTTCTATAGAGTACTTAATCAATAAGTTCATCTATAAGCTTTGTTTAGAGGCTCATTGACCCCGCAGTCAAACAATTACAACGGTTTTTTGAGGGGCTTAGCTTGTTATTAACTTTCTATTGTGGTAAGAAGATAAATAAATAATAATGGCCGGAGGTTAAGGCACCTTATGCATGAAAACGCGACTTTAAAAACTGCCAAGTACCAATGTGACTTATTCCGTAAATTCCTCGGTTTACACACACCCTACTCAGAAACAGTGAATGAAAAACATCGTGAGGAAACCTTTTTTTGTGAGGAGAAAATCATCAAATGACTGTCTCCCACCAACATCAAATGACTTCTTCCGCCCAGGGCCGTGGGAGGGAGTCTCAGACTTTTACTGACTAAAACCCCCCCGTTCCTTCTCCTGCTCTGGGCCGAGGTCGCGGTGCCCCATTGCGCTTACCCCGCAAACCCGGCCGATTGTTAGGAAACCTGGACTTATAATTTCTAATAATAAGTTTGATATTGGCAACCTGCTTTGAACAATCCTAGTGATCTGGGGTTGCAGGACAAGCGCTATAACATACCATGGCCTCGGCCTAGAGCAGAAGAAGGAACGAGGTAGGTATTAGCCAGTAAGAGTCTGACCCTCTTTGTCGCCCTGCAGGGGCCGAGAAGGCGAAAATTATGTGATGATTTTACCCCTTAAAAGCAACCGTAATGTTCAAACCTGAGTCATTCGTAGTAGTAGACACTGAAAGATTAATGATGATTCTGATAATGTATTTATATATACTACACTAAACATCATCGCTCTAAAAAGGAAACAGAGCAGCACGCAGATCAAAAAAAAATTCAACAACAGTTGAATGCTCTGGTTTTTTCATTTACCCATTAACAGGAACATTTACATGTAAAAAAACCAAACGCAATGGCCTTTCATGTATACGAATATTAAAATTTAAAACATTCTGCAAACTGACGACGTAAATAAAATTAATGGCTTTAAAAAAATATCTGTTAGCTGATGTAACTGCACGAGCTAGGCTGCCGTTTAAAATTTTGAGTTGTTCATCAAAACTGCAGCATGATTTCACCCCCAATTAAGCTCGTTATTTATGCATTCGGCTAAATTTAGCAAGTTTGGTGAGGGTGTATTCTGGTTGTAAGAAATTCGATAGTTACGACATTGCTGGGCTTTCTTCTCATGTCTCAGTGAGACTGGCCTTCAACGACAGCTGAACAGGTACACTGAAATTCAACAAAATATGCCAAAACGTACCAAAAATAGGTATTCAAGATGTTTTTATATAATTCAAAATTTGTGTGATGGTGCACCAATGTATTAGCAAAAATTAGGGACGTTATTTTACAATATAAAGCAAACTCACGATATTATGGTCAGTTAGTATCGTAAAGCTATAATCTAATTAAATCATCAACTAAATTGCTTCGAAGTTATTTTAAGTTTTATATCTTAAAGTAAAAACATATTTTTCTTAATTTTTTTAACAATACTATATAATAATTAAGTCTGATACATCAAAACATTTACTTTAAATTTACACCTAAATACAATAAAAATTCAGTTTAAAATTACTTGTACAGCGATCCCAATAATTCCACGTACACAGAATACGGTTCTATAACATTCGGTGCAGGAAAACCCGAATATTTGGCAAGCTCGTCGAGAGTCTTGTATCATTTTAAATGAGTCGGCGCTATACCGCCTTTTTTAAACGGTCGTATTGTAGCTGCATTTTGATTAATTTTTATTACACTTTCAATGTTCAACGATATCGTTTTGTTAAGCTTGTTTCATGGTTCTTTGAATATTATGAGATTGTGCTGGAAATGGCTTATAGAAGGAAGCTGGGGGTTTAGATAAGTGGTTTTCTCTTATGATAGGAAAATTTATGAGAGCTGTTACATAATATGAACCAGCTCTTATACTTTTTAGTTCAATCTTTTTCTTTAGTGAGAAGAAAAAACTTTTGCGGTCGATATTATTACACGATACTAGTCAGTAACTTAAAATATCAATTGTCAACTTTCATATACGAAGGTCATATACCTTCGTATATGAAAGTGAGTATGATCGCGCTTCTAGAAAGTATTTTTTGTTTTTATTTTGATGAGCGGAGCGTTTGGCCACTGTCTTAGTCAGGTTTAGTAGTACTTATTTGTGATACAGCATCTCTGACAGCTGATGAGAGTTGGTGAAGGTTCACAAACTCTCTGATAGGTATCAGAAACCAGGAAAACCAAGTTACCAGAAACCAAGTAAAACATATTGACGCAGATAAGATCAAGTATTTAAAAGTAATTGCTATTGCAAAAAAATATATGTCCTTAACAAAAATTTGCATACATCTTAAGTTCAACTTTCTTTTGTTTTGTGTCAGCCTATTTAAATGCACCGGTTTTGCGAATTCACTTTAATAATCCGAAAATATGTATCGATCCGCAACAGACCGCAGCCACGCATGCATTTCATCTTTTCTTATAGGTAGGCTCATAGACTTTGACATCATTACATAAACTTCATTACGACCTATAGTAAATCCAAATTTTACGATCAGTAGGTACTTACACGGGGCTTCAAGTAATTTCTAACGCATCGCCCAATCTGTTCCGAACCTAACCATAGTTTAATTGAACTAGTGTAAGCTCCGTATTTGTGTAATCCCTCGGAATTGATGATTAGATTATGTCCATATTATGGATGATGTTTGGAGAACGGTCTGTCGAATTCGCTCTAATTTCTGTGACTAGAGATTGGCTTTGGACTGTGTTTTGAAAATTGGTTATATGACTAATTAGTTCCTTATCTATTTTTTTTTTGAGAAGGGTATATCATCGAATGACTTCAACCCCTTGTGACGTCTCCTGCTCTAGGCCAAGGTCGCGGTATCTTATTCTGCTTGACCCACTACCCCAGCTAAACATCAGTCCTGCTGGTCGCCATCTATGGTGGTCAATTGGATTTTAGAGTACAGCGTGGAACGCTACACGCCGCCGCCGCACGCTCGGGTTTGGTTCCGGTCTGACGGCAATGTACTCTTGCTCGCAGAACCGCGTGAAGAATTATTCCACATTAGGATTCCTTCCTTTTCCATAATGGATATTCAATAAATGCGCCAAGACCCCGGCCTGGAGCAGGAGAACGAACGCGGAGTTTATTTAGGCAGTAAGAGATTGACACTCCCTTTCGTCTCACCTAGGACGAAAGAGGGGAAGATATTTATTGTTATTCCCTCCAAAAAAAAAAAAGACATCACTCCTCCCAAATATTGACATTCCATAAAACTACAAGTTTTATCATCACATTTATAGCTTAGGAGAACCTTTGACATATCACGTCCAAGAACTCCAAGCAACACTCAAGCGGCATGATCAAATCTCTCCGTTCTTTGAGGCACGATGAAACGAATCTGTCCATCATAATCTGTGAACATTTGTACAAGACGGCCCGAAGATGCTTGCGTACCACTGTTGAATACTGATCACTTATTTTTTTTATTTACGACTTTTTTTGCTAAAGGTGTGTTTAAGATGAGATATTTTTGATTGTAATTTTTTCAATATTGTTCTGGGTTTAAAAAAGAAGTTTTATTCGGTGTGGAGACATCGTTTGGTGTACGGTCAGCATCAAAGGTCGGTGAACACATTCAGATTTTCAAAACCACCGTACACTATATCACCCTTAAACCATATCAAGAAAATTCTTTGGATTTGAACAATAAAACTTGTGTATTGGTAAATCAAAAGCTTCATTATGGGATAAAATGTATTACTTTTTATATTGATACATTTAACGGGAGAGATGTAATACGTATTTTATTACTAGCAAAATAATTAATATAACTCATAAGCCAAGGGCCGAGGAGGAGACCTTTTCGCATAATAAATTCAACAGTGAAGTGCAATCTCTTAATCATAAAAAGTATCACTAGAAAAAAATAACAATGTATTAAAACTAGTAGTAGTAATTTATAAGTAACAGTTGTCATTTGTTTTTATTTCTATTATATAAATCATAATTATTATACAGTTCACTAACTAGTATAATCACACCAAAAGAAGCTGACCTACAAATTATTATATAACAGTCACTAACTGCTAGAAAAAATTAAAAACAAAACATATTAATACAAAAATGAACAAATATGAACGAATCTTTAGATCCTCATCAGAATTCAGTTCTGTATTGCTTTTCATTAGTTCAAATGGAACGCTATTTGTTATAATCAACGTTATTCAGGTAAAATAATCAGCTTTTTGTGAAATGTATGTATAGTGACGTGACGAGAATTTGATACCTAGTGCAAAGTACATACGCTTTATAAACTGTACTTCTGTTTAATTTACTTTTATATGCAAGGGTTCAATAGTTATAGGACATAATAGTTTTCTGGGTAAACCCATTCCCCGATCCTTCATTTAGTATTTTACCCCGCAACCCCTATATCTCTGAATCCTTCATTCCTAAAAGGCCAGCAGCGCACCTGTGAATCATCTTGTGTTGTGGGTGTCCATGGGCGGCTCCGATTGCTTACCGTCAGGTAAGCCGTCTGCTCGTTTGTCGTGTTATCACTTAAAAACAAAACACTATAGCGATACAAAGATTTGAAAAAATAAAACTTGTGTATTTTTTATTAGTATAAAATTACAATTAATATACTCCCTTTTTTTGGTAGCCATCATCGTAACTTAACTCCTATAAATAAAAAAAAATAACAAACAAGAATAAAACCTTTCCTGGAAAGCAAAACTCAATATAAACACCTTAGATACAGCACATACATATAATAATGGTATATTAAACAAAATTTACTTATTTACGGACAAATGGAACTGTCTATCAGGGCGAGGCGTAAACAAAATTCGCCACTTAACTCTGGGCTACAGCCGTACACCCAACACCCTTCAATGGGCGTAATTCAGCCTCAATGATTGACACTTTCACTTCGCTTCGCACCAAACATTTCGATCGCTCAAAACGCTCAAACCAAGAAAGTTCACAGTCGGTTAGTTCCAGCAATTACATTGGTACAATGGATTCGTTCGCTTTAATTTCTGACTTGATTTATCTCTTCATTCCGACTCAGTAGATGTTTGTGGGATCTAGTTTTGATAAGATTTGTAAGTTATAGTAAGGTTTTTGTTATGTTAGGTGTTTTAGACTTATAGTTTATTTTTAGACTTAACTTATTTTAGTAACGGAAAAGGTTCGAAGAGTGATTCTCTATAACACATTGTTGTTCTTAATGAGGTAAATGGGTCATTTCTTAAATTTACAATACGCTCTCTTTTTTATTTGACAGGTAATTTCTACCAGTCAAGCCTTGGATGATGCAGAGATGAGCCAATGGTTGGTTCAAGAAACAAGCAAACAGATTTTTTTTTTATTTCAATATGTACAGTGACAGACTACAGATTAAGACTAACTTAATTTAGATAATATACAGTCCATAAATCTGGAATCCAATTATTCATTTCATTTTAACTAAAACGCTTCATAGAGGAAGAAAATGAAGAAGGAGAAAAGGAAAAATTACACATTTGGTAGGTATAACAGGTTATTTTTAGAAACATTATAGTTACTACAAGGAACAGTGAATAATTTTAAATATACGTCATACGAGGTAGATACTACAAATCCATGTGCGAATTGTACAAAAAAATTGTACTGTATACTAAATTACCTACATTACTGATTACTTTCCAGTACTCGTAGCTCCTCAGCTTCAGTCGATCATTCATGATGTCAGAAGAGCCAAAGCTACAAAAACCTAAATAAAAATTCACCAGAAAGGAAAACACCAAAAAATATTTCTTCCTAATACTTACATAGTTGTGTGCTATAGCCGTATCGTCGCCGCGCCGTTGTCTGCATACCCTGACTATAATATCGATGATTTTCAACGTTAACGATCCACTTGTACGGCTGCATTGTCTACCCACGTTGGATTATTGTGGACTTTATGTCCTATTTTAATTTAATAATAAATGAGTTTTAAACATGTTATTGTAAAAAAAAACTCCTCAAATTTTATTTACTTTTTTTTCTTTATTTAACTTTGTTCCTTACTAAAAAAAACAAGAAATCACTTGTTTTTTTTTAACTATGTTGCTGCGCCCTACCAGGTTCCATAAATGTATGTGTTATAATGTATGTTTTTTTAATGCTTCTGCACGAATAGGTTCAGCACGACGGGAATGATACCATGGCCTTAGAGAAAACCTGTCTGAAACAACCAAAGCATTTTGTCTCGACGTATGTATGAGTGAGGTTATTGGAGGCTTAATCATTCTTCTACCCCAATCTCTACATCTCCGACATCCTAATTCCCAAAAGGCTTGGAACGCATTTTTAAGTATGTTGTAGTCGTGGGTGTTCATGGGCGGTGCCAATTGCTTACCATCAGGTAATTTTGCTCGTTTGCCACCCTATGACATCTCAAAAAATCACAAGCAATTGCCGTCAAGTAATGTGTCTTGTTATCAGATTGAGCTTGTACACGCAAGCCCGGGAAAATAATGTAGGACGTTTGATAATTTGAATGACACGTAGTTTATTGAGGTTTCGATTTCTACATCAATTTGGATTTTTTTATATAATTTTATATGCTCGTTTGCTTCCTTCAAACGAGCCGACGAATAACCTGATTAAATTATTTTCAAAGCCCAATTTTGGATCAAACTTTTGCAAAAAGGAATTAAAATTACTTTACACTCTGACCTATCATTGAGATTGATTTTGAATTCTAAACATTTAATTTTTTTAAAGGAAATATAATTCAGGATATAAACTATAAATATAAAGACCAAGTCACTAAGCATTTTACTTCCCATAAATAACTTCCATCTTTATCGACATAAGGTCTTCTTTCCCAATACAATTTCCAAGAGAAATCAATTCCATATCGCTTCGAGCCAATACTATCCACGCCTTACCCTGCAATCCAATACATTATACCCTATACTATATCTATACATTTAATTAACCCACTGACTTCTGCACAGTAAATGTAATTACGAGAACTTGACAACATAATTGCATTAGTAACCATTAGCGTTGACCGCTAACCACGAAACCAGAATTAATAAATCGTTTTTTAAATGATGTTAAGGGCTTTCTTTTATGAAATGGATTATTTAGAAAGATGTTTGGTTTTTACTGGTATGATTTAATTCTAAAAATGTATTGCTGTTATTGGAAGTCAAAGTCAAGGTCAAGGGCAAATAACAATACAAAATAGTTACTGAAGTGGTACACAGCCGAATCGCTCTGATGCGATGGTGAGAAATCGCCGACGCTCGTTAAAACAGCAGAAGTGTTAAAAATGCGTTGGTGGTTATTGGTGATTGGGGAAAGGAGGGGAATGGACTAAGAATCTGGGACCAGTTTCATAATATGATATTATCATAAATATGTTATAATTGTGATGTATTATTATATAGTATATGATTTTAAGTGTTGGAGAGCCATGTTTCGGCACGAATGGGTCGGCTCGACCGGAATGATACCACGGCCTCACAGAAAACCCGCGTGAAACAACCAGAGCGTTGTGTTTCGCCGTGTGAGTGAGGTTACCGGAGGCCCAATCCTTCCCCTCCCCCATCCCTCCTCAATCCCTTAATCTCCAAATCCCTAATCCCTAAAAGGTCGGCAACGCACTCGTAACTCCTCCGTTGCGGCTGTCCATGGCCGGCGCTGATTGCTTACCATCAGGTAATCCGTCTGCTCGTTTGCCAACCTATTACATAAAAAAATGTATGTTATCATTCATGCTGACGATTTATTTAGACAATTATTGACTTGCATAGTCTAAACACTTAAGACATAATGTAAAAGAGCCTTAAATTTAACAATTAAAAAATTAAATGATAATAATTCATCGTGTAAAACCTTTAAGGTGAAGTCTAGTGGCGTTCAATACCTTTAGACAAAATGAAACATTGGTTTACAAATAAGAAATCCAACGATTTTTTATTCGAGGTAAGTGCTACAGATTTTTTAGTACCCAACTAACCTTGCCATTTCATCGTAAGTGAAGTAAACGCTTTTCACTTAAAGACCACTCATTCCTCCAACCTAAAACTATCAAAACCCTATCCAATGAAATACGAGTATAACCACGGACCATACATTATCACTAATATGGATCACTCAAACACTACCGCTAAGCCCATTATAGTTATTACGAACTCCATCAAACTAAAGGAAACTGATCCTCCCTAATCCTCACTCGGTACGGTTGGTATAAAAATCGGTAGCATTCATGGCTGGAATGAGTTAGGAGTACTATCCGCAGTGGCTAACTGTACCACCTGTGGTACTCCGGGAATTATTAAACATTTTTAATCGAGGATAAAACCTTTTTTGCCATGTAATCTTCCTGAGTTTAGATAAGGGATTGTGTGCCATAATGATGCTCACGGACAAGGAATAAGCTTATTGTCATTTGTTAGTTAACTTTTAGGTTTGATCTAGGTACAATTATTTTGTAACCGCTGTTTGTTTGGCCAATGTTGTAAATTTGCTGATGAGATTAGGTTCCGTATTCTTTTGTAATTTAAGACGCGGTAGCTGAGTTACCGGCTATCGTGCAATTTCATAGCGATGTCAAAGTTAAAATTACTTGGATATTAAAATATCAGGTGTTGCTACGATGTTTTCTTTCACTGTTTTTCAATGGTGTCTGAATACGCTTTAAAAGTACATATTACTTAGAAAACTCATTAATACTTGCCAGGTTTCGAACCCGCACCCTCACGTATTAGAAACGGAGACCCTAACCTCCGAGCAAACACGACATACGTCATCAACTGCGTCTTTCACATACGCTACAGATGTTTCTTAATATTAACTCGTTCTCAAAATTATCCAAAAGATATAATAGAAAACAAATTCATTGTTGTGTATAATAAAAATTGAAAGATATGTATGTTAGTCACCGAGGAAAATTTATCACATCTAAGTCACAAAGAACTCTGGACACAAAGAAAAATAAAAATTTACTCCAATGTTATTAGCGTAGTGTGAGTAAATGCTGAACTGTAGTATCTGACAGCTTCGAGCACCAATTCGAACAAATGACAAGAACACCTGTGTTATACCGCAAAATTTTTAAATGTCCCAAATAAAGTTTTTAGAGGACATCAAAAGTAAATTGGTGATTACTATAGCTGGGGTGCTTTGATCGTTATTGTCTGCAAAGGAATTGTTTTAGTAACTTCTTGAAGCGTTGAAATGAGTAAGTCATCGTCATTATTATCATTATCATCATCATCAGAGCCTGTAAGTGCTCAGTGCTGAGCAAAGGCCTTCACCACTCTCGCTTTTGGTGGATTAGCGATCAAAGTACTAGAAATTATAAATCTAGGTTTCTTTACTCTGTTTTACTTCACCGTTTGTCAATTATATCTAAATAATGCTAGAAATTAAAAGTACGGGATTAAAAAGTCACATTGTTGCTCGGCTTAGAACCTCCTCATGCATGAGATTATTTATGATTTTTGAGTCTAAAAGACTTTTTATACCTACTTTTTTCTGAATTGAAAGGCGTCATGTACCAAACCATCTTGAACAAGCTTGGCAATTAATGCTCAAACCTTTTCCGTGAGAAGAGGTCTTACTTAATGATAGATAATGACTTTAATAAGATTGAAACGGTTCAACATTTACATATAATATCAAAACTTTCAATACATCTATACTATGGGAGGTACACACTAACTAACTGCCGAGCACAAGAGCCGAGTTTGATATCCAGGTCAAACAGTCTAGTCATATAAGTTTTAATAACAGTTCAAAGTCTAGGCTCTGTTTCTAGTTCACGTTTGCTGTTTTTGGAAGATATAGATCCTGTGAAGTTATGTATGTAACATTCAGTGATAAATGAGATAACACTATAGGTACTTTATTTTCATAATGGAAGTATACCTAATTTTCTACACCATTTTTTTATTCGTATTTCGCATTTAAATCAGGGTCTGTCGATTATAAAAATCAACAGAATTTTCTTCAAACATGACAATGGGTTTTATAGAATGCGGGAAAATAACTAGATTATTCACCAAATGGAAAGTGATCAGCGCCATCCATGGACATCTACAGCATCTTCATTATTGCATTTAAGAAGAAATTACGTAAATAAAATCACTTCATTTTTTTTTCATGTATGTACGTACTAATTGTTCTTGAAGGAATTTTCTGTTTGGTGTTCAAATTATCAAACAAAAACACCTTCAAATACAAATAAAAAAATACAGCTTAATCCTAAGACTTACCCAAACGCAGCTTTATGTTAAACAGTCTATGAAGAAACAAGATGGTCTCACAAAGTCATCACACGGACTTCTAAACAAGCTTGTTCCAAATAATTGTTTCCTGTTAGCACTAACGTATGTGGTCGTTGGTCGTCTTAATTGATATAGCTGTGGGTTCAAGACACTTCCTAGGAATTCTCTGTGCATCTTTGCTCATGCATTTGCCTGTTTGGTCTAGTGCATGGATGTAAGTGGAAATGGTTATGGTTAAGGCTAAATTTGGGCACTTTTGTTTATCCTTTAGTCCATTTGAATTTCAGTTAGAAATAAAGTTGTACTGAGTTAGTTTGTCCTCATTCTAAGACTACTAATGCTTTGGCCACACTCCCGGAAAATGCCATTAATTGTCGCGATTACAGACTTTAGTCATAGGTGTAATATGGTCACTAAACGAATGATTTAAGGTATATTTTTCATTGTTTAATATCATCACTTATTGCGTTAATTAATGGCATTTCCCGTCAGTGTGGCCCAGCATATAAGACAATATACTGACAAACGATGAAGTAAAACGTCATAAGGAAACCTGGTCTTATACTTTCATTCCGCCTTAAGCAAGCATAGTGATCACAACTTTCAAGTAGAAAGATGCTTTTTCTTAAAATTATGGTGTGTATGTATAATTTTATCTCATTTATTTTGAATATAATAGTGTTTCATTATTGTAAAGTGATTACAGGCATATATTACAAGGTCACGTATGATGTTTCTTACTTGCATATTGATTGTATAAGCAGCATATTTTACAACTAGTCAAATTCAATTATATTTAAAACTAGTGGCTTATTGGACGCGTCTTCAAATATCTCGCTAACTAACGACGAAAGGGTCCCTATTTTCCAACTGTGCCCTCTATTTTTCTAATATTTTCTTTATAAGAACTTTCTCCTTTTAACTTGTGCTTAATTATTTTTTTATTTGACTGTTAGACTTTTTAGTCAAATTATTATGTTTTCTGTTTGAATGTCTTTAACAATACTTATCGGACTATAAATCTCTTTGAACCAACTACATAACGATGTGATGGCTCACTGTATATGCAGGGCGTTGAATCGACATTTTAATTGATACCGTCGTACTAACGACCAGATGTACAGAGCTTAGATAAAATATATTGCCGAGCTGAATGGAAGTTTATGAAATACGAGGGAAAAATATTTGACGCTCGTTTTTTTTTTAATAGAGGACTTATATATAGGTATATAGGTTTGTTTGGTCTGGTGGCGTGCTGGGCATTTCAATTTTGAAAATTCAGAGTCGAGTAGAGTAGTAGAATTCGGTCGATTGATGGTTTTATTGAGTTCGTTTCAAAGAGTTTTTTTTTTGTAATAGGTCGACGAGCATATGGATTACCTGATGGTAAGCAATCAGCGCTGCCCATGACAACCGCAACACCAAAAAAGTTGAGAGAACGTTGCCGAACTTTTGGGGATAAGGGTTTTGGATATTCAAGGAGTGGGGAGGCATGGGCTGAAAGGTAGGGACTGGGCCTTCGGTAACCTCACTCACACGGCGACACACATCGCTCTGGTTGTTTCACGCCGTGACATCTTGTTGGGACACCCGCAACAGAGGAGTTACGAGTGCGTTGTCGACCTTTTGGGGATTAGGAATTTGGAGATGTAGAGATTTAGGGATATCAGATGTACTTATAGCACTTTTTTATAATAACTATCGTGAGACATACTAAATTAACTAAAATTCGCGGGTTACTCACGTGTAAATGATGAGAAAAGCTCTACTAGTTTCGAACCACAGAGGGGTTCTTCCTCATGAGCAGCGTGCGCGGACGCGGCGACGTCGCGCAGCCTACTGGTTAGCGTTGGCGCCTGCATCGCTGTTGATGGTTGCGCTGCGGCGAGTCCAACGCGCCATCTGCCGGATACCACGCGCGTTTGCTGCCATCTCCGGCGGCGGCGCGTGTGACGATGTTGAGGCGCACGGTACGTTCACCAGTGGCGCGGGTAGTGGGTTCGATTCCGGGCCCGGCACAAAGTCTGTGTTACATATGACGCTTACTGAAGCCGATGATGCCACAGCAGATGGACATCCAGGCATCGGCTGTGGCTGAACATGTTTGCGGCACGGATGCGGCTCACTTCATACGTTTTGATAAGGTCTCCGTACTAGCGAGGGAGAAATACTTCGTTCCGCGAAAAGTGCGAGAGGCCATCGAGATTAGCCGACGTCCGTGCTTCAACAGGGATGGTGGCTGGGCATTGCCACCCGCGTGGAAGCCGAGCTTGGAGACTACGTCGGTCCGAAGCGTATCCAGTCTGGAGTGTGACACAGTAAGCGTCATATGTAACACAGACTTTGTGCCGGGCCCGGAATCGAACCCACTACCCGCGCCACTGGTGAACGTACCGTGCGCCTCAACATCGTCACACGCGCCGCCGCCGGAGATGGCAGCAAACGCGCGTGGTATCCGGCAGATGGCGCGTTGGACTCGCCGCAGCGCAACCATCAACAGCGATGCAGGCGCCAACGCTAACCAGTAGGCTGCGCGACGTCGCCGCGTCCGCGCACGCTGCTCATGAGGAAGAACCCCTCTGTGGTTCGAAACTAGTAGAGCTTTTCTCATCATTTACACGTGAGTAACCCGCGAATTTTAGTTAATTTAGCACTTTTTTACAATAAATCGCTAACTTCCTAAAGTTTTATAACTGTCTTCGAATAAAATAATTAAGAATTTTGTTTGCTGAAAAGGTGTTTTCATTTATTGTATGGTTAATTTTCATAATGTCTCATAGTGCCCGTAGACCACATCAGATGGGGCCCAACAGGGCCGATGTTGAGCTGGGGTTGCGGGTTAAGTTACCGCGGCCTCAGCCTAGAGCTGGAGAAAGAACAGGGGGTTTAAGTCAGTAAGAGTCTGATACTTCCTCTCGCCTTACCATGGGTGGAAAAAGATAATCAATAAATTTTTCCCCTTAAAAAAGTGTATACAATAAAATAATAATATATTAACAGACCTAATAACCTAAAACTATAAGCTTTCCAGAACATTTTCCCCACTAACCTAATTCTAATTGTGGTATATTAATCAATTACTGTTAATTCCTAATTAATTAGATATCTGTCATCGTTAGTAAACACGTTTGGTAATGAAATAGATTAACATCAAGGTCTAACTAATGTTATAGGATCCATTAATATATTTGTTTTAGTTTAAACGAAGGGAATTGTCAGCTAAGATGGTAGATGGTAGATTAATTATGGGGTTTTAATTGCTGTTACAGTTTACATATTTACCTTTAATTACAGATGTGCTTAATCTTAGTTAATAAGGAATCGCCTAGATGGCCTAAAGATTAAATGTAATTCTAGTTTTTCGGCTGGACCAAATCGTCGTGGTCGCCGAGAGGTTAAGGCGCCCGCTTCTCATGTATAGGATGTTAGAATAATGATTTTCTATCTTTTTCAGGGTCACCTTGATAGGATTTTTAGTCAAATATGTTATCTTACAGAGTACCAGGCTGTCATATTCAGTTGCAGCTAATTAAAATACAAGTATTCACATGGTACTTTTATGCGTAACCGTTTTGTACTTACATTTAAGCTAAGAGAAATGGGAAACAAACCACGTTCTGAGCTATTTACTAAATATACCATGTAATCCTACTAATATTCGCCCCAAATTTGCTACCATTTTTTTACACCCATCCGAGTACTTTCAGTGATTGTACATTTAGGCCACACGTTGCCCCTCTAAGTGACTTTCGATAGAACATATTGGTCGGTCGACCTTTTGAGGCGGTGTAGGGTGGTTTTAGCATTTTTTCTTATAAATTCAGTTCTATGTAAGGGATCGCAACCGACGACCCTGTGCGGTGCGAAAATTTGTAAATTGTATAAAATTGCCACCCCTGATGGAATATGGTTGTATTTTTGAAGGAGTGTTAAATATTATTTCTTATCGAATATAGCTTCTAAGGACCGGTCACTCGCTTCGAATGTTGACATTATTCTAGAAGTTTCCGAAACTGTCACTACCCACGCGACATACCGAAAGACAGCTGAGGTCAAAAAAACTGATGTGAAAGTTTTAGCCGAATAGCAATAAAACCTTAATATACACACAGTTTCGAAATCATAAAATTGAAACATCCAACTTTCTTTGAGTTTTTTTTTTAAATGCCACCCTAACCAAACATTACCTGACTGCCAATTGTTCTACTAAACAGTTTTTTGTTGCAAATTTTAAGTAATTCTTTAACTTGTCTTAGGACAAAAATGACCTTCAAACATTGACAAATCCTTACACCTGAAAATAACATTATATCAAAAAAGGGAAAAATACAATAAACGTAAAATGTTGAACATAAAACAGTAACAGCATTCAATGATTAAATAGATAATAATAAAAAATTCAAAGTGGCCCAACAGTCTGTGCGTCGATAAATTTTTAATTGGACCTACTGAATTGTTTTACGTTTGATTAGACTTCCAATTCATTCGTTCTCCATTTCTTTCGTGTTCCTACCAAGCAATATTGCTGTATAAGATTTTAAGGGTTTGAGTGCGAAGTAATTACTGGTACTTCAGTTATTTTTGTCCAGTGTCCGAATCGTCTGATGTTTTACTTCTGGGTATTGCAATTATGTGATTTTGAACTATAATACATTTTTTCTCATATCAAGGTTTTGCCAAATAGTTGTGGTCTCTTTCATAACACCATAATGTGCATTCATATTATGGCAAGTCTGGGAGAGCCACGTAAGAGAGCTATGCTTCGGCACAGAGGGGTCATCTCGACCGGAGTGATACCACGGCCTCACAGAAAACCGGCGGAACAATTACAGCTTTGTGTTTCGACGTGTGAGCTAGGTTACCGGTAGACCAATTTCATCTCCTCCTTCATCCCAAAAGACCGGCTACGCACTCGTAAAGCCTTTTGTGTTGCGGGTGTCCATGTGCGGCGCCGATTGCTTACCATTAGGTAATCCGTCTGCCCATTTGCCAACCTATCACATAAAAAACAATTTATAATGTCATTGATTGCACAGTCTGTGCAACAGTCAGTGATCCACAAATTGTCGTTTCGGGTCTTGGTGGTTTGTGTATGTGAATTTGTATCTTTGTATACGCACCCACTATACAGGCAAAAATTCTAGTGAAGGGCAAAGTTTAAAAAATATATATCTTAAAAATTCGAATATATTATTTAACTTAATCGATGAAATTATTCATAAACCGTAACCTAGTCAGTCAGAACCAAAACAAGTTTAAATTTCAGATTCTACACGGATATTCTATTGCATGTTAATTTCACCATCGATTATTCACTGGACTGTAAAGGTGTGGTTGGTTATCAACCAGGCTTACGGCATGCAGGCGAGGATTTTGTCACCAACTTATTATCTTTTTAGTCGCAATCGTAGTAGTATTTTTGTGTCAATTTCATTTTACTTCTATTTTTTTTCTAGTACAACGAGTTACCTTTAAAAATATCTATGAACAAAGCTATGTGTATAAAATACATCATACATCCACGTCATCCCAAAAAGTAAGAAAATTCGATTCGAAGAAATTCATCGGGAAACCTATTTCCTTCAGAAATGCACTTGGATACTTCGATACTCGCAAACGCATTCCAGCTCAAAGAGTGCCTCATATACCATTCCTTCATGAACGTAAAGACAGACTGTTTCTCAACGCCACTAAAAGTAGTATTACCCACGGGTCCTTATAAACCTGGGGCGGTAAGGTAAATCTTTTTGCCTTACTCGTAAAAGTAGGATTTTACGATGCGTTTACCACACCTTATATGGTCCGTGCAAGAGAAAGCGCCCAGCAACACAACAGGGAACAATTAACTCGGCAGGAGTGATTATTTTTATTGATATTTTTATTAATGTCAAGGTTTCTTGAGTGTAATGGATGCTTCGTGGTAGGTGGGTTTACGTGGAAATGTTTGTTTCTGTTATTTCATATGTCAGAGGTCGTACTCGAAATAGTCTTGAACAATCACCAAACACGTGTTTTTCTCGGAATGTTAATTGGATTATTTTGATTAGGATGATTGGGCCCACTGGCTATAATCTTTTTAGACGTACGTGACCTCAAAGCTATAAATGATCTTTTCTTGGTATTCGACATATCTGAAACTGTATGTATTGATTATTGAGTTGATGTAATCAAACATTTCTAGATGTCTATCGAACACGTGTCAGTGATTTAAATACAACTTTAAGTATTTAGAATTGAGCGACTTTAATTTTATTTTTCTACTGAAAATGAAATTCTAATAAGTCTCCAAAACGAAAAATAGGCATAACAATTTAACGCTTCGCTTAGCATTCAAATAGAAGAAATGATCGAAACAAAATTTCTATGGAATTGCTTTGTCTAACAAAATGAAGATGATTTAAACCAATCGGGCATAAAACAAACGGTAGGTACTGTTGGCCCAATTAACTTTTTATTGCGAAGCGTTAAGTAAGCACTTAGACAAATTTATTGAAAATATTTTTTTTTGTTCTGTTTTTTGAAGGTTCTATGTTTAATTAGCAAGGCCCGAATGTGTTTGTTCTATTAAATTGTATTACCTATTCAGAGACTCAAACAAGAGAATAAATCTCCAAAGGTAAGATTTCGACTGCACAGTTGGCGCGGTGGCTTGGCAACTGGCTGCCGTGCAAAGTGTCGCAGGTTCGATTCCCGCACGGAACAACTCTTTGTGTGATCCACAAATTGTTGTGATGTGTATGTATGTTTGTAAGAGCACCTATGACACAGGAGAAAATCGGAGAGTGGGGCAAGGTTTTATAAAAAGAATGTTAGTGGCAATCTTTACAAGTTACAACAAATTGCTTAAAAATAATATCTATACTCATCCGTTTTCGTACATCTAAACATTAACAAGTGTGATAGAATTAACAAGGTTTTGCCTGTCAACAGTTAAGTCGAAAACTCATTATTGTAATATATAGGTACGTGTCGTGCAGCACATACATATGTCAAACGTATACGGTTGCCAATGGTAACGAGTCTATAGAAAGTCCTTTATTGCGAAAGTAATTAGGTAGTGAAAGTTTTACAAATACTAAAGCATTTTTTTCCAATTTACCTTAGGGTGATACAGAGACAGAACATGGTAGGTGCAACATCTGTAAGAACAAGAAGTAACAGGAGTACTAAGAAGGAAACTAACTCTTTAGTATTGGTAAGATTTTCAGTTATAATAATTTTTGCATTCTCAAATACGATAGAGGTCTTATTGTAGACTAATGGTGCAAATAGAAAAAAATGCCAGATGGAGTCTATTAATAAAGAAAGACACGAATATAGAACACCTGATAACACACAACAACCAAAAGGAGCTCGACAGTGAAAAAAACGGCGCGACAGTAGCTGTTCCATACCTATTGGCGAAAAAAAAATAACAAAAGGAAGTCAATCTTGCTACTTGACGAAGAAGAGAGGATTCTGTTAGCTTTAGTCATTCGCATTATTTTTCAAACCTCACAACTCACGAAACAGGGCCGCTCTACTTAATATGAATTAATCAATTTGTGTGGACTAGCGAGAATTGAGTCCGGCCCTCGCAACTGCCGGTCTTCTCAGTAGCAACGGACCTCCCGACTAAAGCAAAGCATTCATGTTTCATGTTCAATGTGCGAGGAAAACTTAAATATCGCGATGCAGCCTACAGCTTCTGATTGGCTGATGAAAGTGAGCGTGTCCGTTCCAGTGAGTGAGCGCGAGTATCGATGAAACAATAGCTGCAATTAAATTGTTGTGTATGTGCTCGTAATCAATAAATTCTGTTTAAATGGGTAATTAAAACAAAATTAAATACCTTTTTGATAGGTACAAATAAATACAGAGGAAGCAATGCCAGTATCTATGATTGGTTTTGGCTGTTCAACAGTGTTTAACGTGGCTTCTTAAACGTGAGGAAAGGATGAAAGTGTAAATTTTCCTAAATTGTATACATGCCAGCTTTCTCTTAACTATCTCCAAGTACAATAACTATACCATAAAAATACTCCATTCCAACGTGAAAAAATAAACACATATCCTCGTATTTATAAAATTTCTTTTTTTTATGTAAAAAAGGAAGGTTTGAAATATGTGGATATAGGTAATTACTTGATGGTAAGCCATGGCGTCGCCAAAGGACGCTTTCAACACTATAGGCGTCACGAATACCTTGCCTTCAATCCCTAAGAGGATGAGGATTGGGAATTATGTACCTTTACTCGAAATGCAAGTGTTGTTTCACGCCAGTTTTCTGTGAAGCCGTGATATAAAGCATAGCTCTCCCAAATTTAAGTAGTAACGATAAAAAACCAATACAAATTCTTATACCAAATATTCGTAGACTAGTGACGCAGCAAAATATTTCGATTACACCCAAAAAACTGCAAAATAACTTGCAAAAAATATCCAGTCATGCATTCGAAAGAAGTTGGCTACAAAAACCTTTTGATTGTTTAGTTTCAATTTCATAGTAAAGTCGAATCGTGTTTTCAAAATTATTAAATGAGTTTCTACAAGTTTTTAACCTAACCTAGCTCGGTATTATTTTATTTATTCATTATGATTCTTTAATTTGCTAAATTTACTTTCTCGGTGTTCTATTGCAGTTAGGTTTCTAGTCAATCATAGAGAAACTGGTAGATTTAATTTTCATCTCTTTGAATGTACTTTTTACACATCATAAGGATTTTAAAATTGTGGATAGTATTTGCTGTTTTGTTTTTACTGCCTAGCAAAGAGTCGGAAGACAAATCTTTTATTTTTATTTATTAAGAATTATGACTGCAATTATTAGGTATCTTACCAAGAAAAGTATAGTGTTATTTAAGTGTGATTCTTAAAGTAGAAGTCTTTATTATTTTACCTTTTTGTGAAACTACTACCTGACTAGAACTAAAGTCTCCTTTTGTTTCATATAGGACTAGCGGCTCGCCCCCGCTTCGCACGGGTCCACTATCTCGCTTTCAAAGGGTCACTTTTTCCTAAACTTCTCCTCTACTTTTCTAACATTTTCGTTGATAAGAACCTTCTCCTGACAATAACAAACACAACAAAAAAAGAATCAGCAAAATTGGTCCAAGCGTTGTTGAGTTATGCGCTTACCAACACATTTTGCGATCAATTTTTTTCATATAGGATTAAGCCCTGTGTCATGGTATTAACAGTTTTAGGATCACACAAGTTAGTTGTTTCATTGTGATAATCGAATGCATGACTCGATTCGAGTTACTCAAGCAATAAGACACTAGAAACCAAAAACCTAAAACATTATTTTTTCAAACGCCTAAATATTTATGTAAAAATTCTCAAAAAATTTACTCAAACACCAATTATTTTTAAGTCCTACACGTCAAATTAATTAATCCGACATAATTTTCTACATGTTCCACCCGAGCATATCTTCCTCGTCTCTTCATGGACTTTCCCTTTCAAACTTATTCGAGGCAGCTTTTCATTTCACATGCGATCTGGGAGTCGTAGATTCGACACGATTCAGTGAACGCCAGCATTTCTCCCGCATTTATTTCGCGTGCATACTTTTTATCATCTCTTCCTACCAAATGAAATGCAATCGTTGCTCTATTCGTATATCTTTTTGATCATTCATCACATATTTCACGTTGTCATGTGTTTTAAAATTCTAACAACATTAGATATTCCAAATTTTGTTAGACTTGGTCTTTAAAACACAACTCAATAAAAAAAATTGTTCTTCAAGTACCACTATTAAACAAAGTCGCTTTATCTGTCCCTATATGCCTATGTATGTTTAAATATTTGAAATTACGCAACGAATTCTAAAGCATTTTTTAATAGATAGAGGGATTAAAGAGGAAGTTTTATATGTATAACAACATGCATTAAATAAGTAAGTAGGACAAATTTAATATCAGCTTGCATTGGGTGGGTCGCTAGTATCTAAACAAATTTTAACTCTAATTTTCGAACTGTTAATATTTTATAAAGCTAAATAGGAATACTTTTAAGCATATTATATGTATGATTGCACAGTTGGCGGGGTGGGTGGGCAACTGGCTACAGCACCACGTGTTGTGGATTCGATTCCTTCACGGAATAACTCTTTGTGCGATTCACAAATTGTTGATTGGGGTCTAGTTGTGATGTGTATGTGATATATGTTTGTAAACGGACCCACGACATAGGAGAAAATGCTAGTGTAGGGTAAAGTTTACAAAAGTATATAATTGCAAAACACAACTACCACAATCACAATACAAAACTTATACGAATTTATCGGAATCGTTCAAGCAAATATGCACCTTGAACGCGTTTTATTCAAGTCATACATAAAGCATGTTCTAAGTACAAACGTCTGGCGTTGACTAAACTACAAAGCTTGACCTTTCGGAGATGCACTTTATTTCCTGTTCTCAGTCATCCTTTAGTGTCAGAAATGCACCTTCCTTTATATACATATAATGTATATATTCAGAACGGTTATGGTAGGGAAATTTTTAAAATATATTATAGATACATTTTTATCCTTGCTAGAGTGCTGTATTTGATTTTCATTTTCTTTTGTGTTATTTTTATCAAAGTTTTTCGTCTATTTTCCAATTGATGTTTGAACTAGTGCTGTAAATACCCGCGGCCTAGGCCCAGAGCAGGAGAAGGAACGGGGGTGTTTTTAGTCAGTAAGTCTGACACCCTCGGCGGGAGAGAAGTCATTTGATGATTTTCCCCAGACAAAAAAAAACGTGTATTTAGATTGAATCGAATTGGTCTGATTTAATCTCCTGGCCCTGAAATCGATATGATCCAGACTTCCAGGAATATCTTGTTATCGTGTGAAATTATTATTATACAAGGTGTCTAGTACATGCGATTTTATTATTATCTACATTGTAGAATATCGATATCTTGATTGTAAGATTACGATCCAGTGATCCATAATTAACTTCAGTTTTATTTGTTTGGGAAAGCCTGATGGTAAGCAATCACGTTACCCGTGAGCAGCACACTAACCTTTAGATGTTTCCTAAACTCGTTTGCCTCATATTCATCACACTCATCGAAACACATAACACCAAAGCAGTTGCTAGTCCATTGCCAGTCTTTTAGGGATAAGGTGAGTCACGAATTTGGAATGGGGGGAAGGCGTCGGTCAGGAATTTAGCTTTTGATAACTCTCTCATAGGGCAGAACACAATGTGCTGTGCGAAACAATATATGTGTACGGTTTTTTTATACCGTGGTATCACTGCTGTTGAGCCGTGCATTTCATGCCGAGTATAAGTCTCTCGCTCTTTCTTCCTCTGTCTCACTCAAAGGATGAAATCATTGAAACAATCGTAGATAAGTAATTTATCCTATAGGTCAATTACAACAAAATAAGTGTACTAGATTTCTAATTAGATTTACCTAATCTATGAAACTAGGCTTAGCACACTGAATTAGACCTTGTTTTGATCACAATATTTGCAAGTTAATTACTTACGTGCGTGAACTGTTTGAGCCGTCAGCGCTTATCTGTTTGCGCATAAATTATACAAATGTATGTATATATATATCGAAACTATATATCTGTTCATAAGGGTTACAATTTGTGTGTAAGTTTTAGTTGGTAAACACAATACCTATGTAATATCGGGCACGCTGTTATAGGTGCGGTAAGACTCCTCTTTTTTTGACGAGTGGCTTGAGCGAGGCTATGGTGTCCATACCTGCCACCTAACGCAGTTGCTCATTGGGCACAGCAGCTTCGGTAGGTTCCTCTTTCGGATCCGGTAGGAGGAAATGCCCGAGTGTCGTCATTGTGGGGGCCACCCAGAGGACACGGTGGATCATACGGTGGCGGTATACCCCTGCTTGGGCTGAGTACCGCTTGAGTAATTGATAAGCGGCTGCGACTTCTCATGTTTGGACTTAGTGGAGGCCATTGTGCGCAGTGAGAAGAAAAGGAAAGCCGTCTCTCCTTTCTGCTACGCAGTGGTGCTTGCAAGCTACCCCAGTACCTCCGCCTCGACCTAAATCAGGTGAAGGAATGGGGGTTTTACTCAGTAAGGTCTGATCCCTCACGCCTGGGCGAGAGAAGACAAGAAATATATGATTTTTCCCTCACCAAACAAAAATGTATGCAAGAAGTAGTACAGAAATGTCTCTAAGTACATACTTGTCAACTATTACTTTCATAATTGTTTGAACCATTTTCTTTTCATTTCATATCAATTTTGCAATAGTATGCTCTAAAAATTGCTAACATTCACAAAATAAACGGCAGTGAACTACATAATTAGCGTAATATATCATAAAGAGAAGTCAAAAGTTTGACTTAAAATACTACTTTGAATATAAACAGTTTTGGTATTCAAATAAAAGAGTTTCGCAGGCTTCTTTAGCGTAGTAACATTCTTCGGAACAGTATCTACAAGGAGGTTGTGACACCGGATTGTAAGCTTTCAATAAATATTATTTTTAGCACCGAGAGCCTTCTGCATTACGTTATAATATAATGTGATTTTTATTTAAAAAAAAAACACGTTTTTTTTCGTTTTTGTGCAATGAAAATAATCAAATTTCAGACTCTTACTAACTTCTTCTGCTTCAGTAAGTAGTAAAACCCAATCACTGCATTAGAATGAATAAATAAGGATATTATACAATAAGATTGCAAACTAATTGTATAATATAATAAATTCAGCTGCTTTTTTATGTGGTACAGTTGCAAATCATCTGCCATTACCTGATGGTGAGTTATTACCCATAGATAACAACAACACAAAAGGAATTTTAAGCGCATTGCGTCTTTTCAGGGATAAGAGACAGAGACATTTTAATTAACTTGAGCCTTCATCATCACTCTAAAAGTCCCCACTGCTGAGCAAAGGCCTCTTCTCATACGGAGAAGCTTAGAGCGTTAATCACCACGCTTGCTCAATGCTGGTTGACGATTTCAAACTTATGTATAATTAGAAATTATAAGTCCAGGTTTCCTCTCGATGTTTACCTTCACTGTATGTCAGTGGTGTCTAAATTTAGCTAAATAATCAAAGAAAGTACACATAACTCGGAAAAAGTCACATTGGTACTTGTCAGGTTTCGAACCCACATCTTCATGCATGAGAAGCGGGCTACTTAACCTCTTGGCCACCACGACATTTAACTTGAGCTTTATTGGCTGTAAATTTAGAAACCATGATCAGGTCAACCTATAAATCGGTCTTGTTATTAAATGCTCAAATAATTAAAAAAACCCGTCACCATTTCAAAAAGCTAACAAAATCGACGTTTACATTGTATACACGGTGTAAGAACAACCCAATTGTTCAGACTGTACCCGGCTTGATCACGTAAGACTTGGGCAAACTCCGGGCACCTCCTGCCTCACCGTGCTCTCTACTTAGACTTCTGCGTTTATTTTTCCTTAAAAATAAAATATTTTGATTATATATTTTTATAAAATATCCTGTTATTGTATTTTTTGCTTTATTAAATGTAGCGTAAAGTCTAGCAGTAGAACCAAGGTTGCGGGGCTAGCGCAATAAGGTACCGTGTCAGTCAGTAAGAGTCTGAAACTCCCTCTCGCCTTACCCTGGGCATAGGAAGTCATTTGATGATTTTCCCTTCAAAAAAAAAGTCTAAGGAAAAGAAGTAGTTCTATTCTTATTTCTGATGTCTTTTTTAAGTATATTCATATGGGACTACTATTTTGAACGAAGCAATTCAATTGATATAAATATAATAATTATTTTAGGAGATTCCAGATACCCTATAATTGTTGATTACAAAAACTTTAAGTGTGGGAGAGCCATGCTTCGGCACGAATGGGTCGGCTCGACCGGAGTGATAAAGCGGCCTCACAGAAAACCCGCGTGAAACAACACCGCGTTATGTTTCGCCGTGTGAGTGAGGTTACCGGATGCCCAATCCTTCCCCACCCCCAATCCCTCCTTAATCCCTAATCCTTAAAAGGTCGGCAACGCACTCGTAACTCCTCCGTTGCGGGTGTCCATGGGCGGCGCTGATTACTTACCATCAGGTAATCCGTATGCTCGTTTGCCCATCTATTACATAAAAAAAACTCGGACAGTACCTTGCACAGTTCGTTGGGCGATGATCATCTACGTGCAGGTCCACTTACCTCAAACATTTTACCAATAATTATCGTCTGCTAGCTAGTAACATGATACCCATTAATTATAAGACTATAAAAAAGAAAAATAATATCTAGAAAAAACAAAAATATACCTGTACCTATGTAAACTACATAAAATATTACGAAAATAACAAAGAAAAATCATAAACCCGAAAAAAACTTTCATGCAAGAAAAATACGACCTACTTTTTAACGGACACCGCCATTAATAATTCCCGTATCGTAGGTTTGTGTACAAAAGACTATCACCCCTCTAAATCTAAGGCTCGAGCCAAATCAAGCGTCTGTCAGCTAATAACAATAACTTTGTCGCAGCCGCACTGGACGGTCGGGGATTTACGAGCCTCGTTTATTTAGCGCAGGTGCTCGCGATAGGATTACTTGCGGTCAAGCTGCGGCCAAACAAACGCAGATGTGGAAATGTCCTTAGGAATGAATGAGGTAGAGGTGACATAGTATAATTTGGATATAAATTTATGTTGTTGCGTTAGGATTTTGTTTAACCTTCGGCATACAAGGTGAAAAGAAATCCTCACCTATACAACATGGGGTTAAATTAACCCCACAAGGGATTGCCTCTACTTTATGTATGCGCTAAGTGCAATAAGTTTGAATGAGTTTTTTTATATAACTACATCACAAAGTTAATGAATAAAATAAAAAATGAATTAAATTAAACATTTATTATAAAAAAACTTAAAAATCACATAACCTTTCCGTGAATTTAACAAAATGATCTTAGGATAAAATAAAAAATCAACAAAAATATTTCTTAAAATTAATACAATTATTTTACCTCTTATATAAAACTAGACATATTTGGCTTTATAAAAATAATCACAATTAGCACTTTATGGCTATATAAGGGAGATCATTCGTTATCTAAATCAGTACAATTTTGACACATCAAATTCGCATGTTCCTTACATATCGCGGCATTACATTTGAAACAACCGTTCAGAGTCTTCCTATCTTTGTTTCTTGGAAAGAAAGAACATCTCTGAGACCTTCTTGGTTGCTTTGGTGGTGGTCCTGGAACTTCTTTATGCAACATTTCATGCACGCGTCTTCTTATATTTCGTGGTATATGTGGATTGTCTTTCCTTTTCCTAATGTGGTCTTCGAGCAAAGAAAGTCCCAATTGCTTGATGAAGTTCTTCCTAAGATTAGTTTTCTTCCTTTCAATGCTGTTATTCAACATATACACAATAAAAGCATTTATACCAGCATGGTTCAACATGGAAAAAAATACAGTAAGAGGACAGCGTTTGCAGTTGCGGGTAACATCGTAGGTTCTTGCAAGTTTATCGACAACATCAACTCCGCTCTTTGTCGAGTTGTAAAACGTTATAATAGACGGCTTTCTTTGGTCTCCGCTTTCTGGATCCACCTCATCATCATGATGTAATGAGGACATCATGTGTACACATTTTCGTGGCTTTGGTATGTAAGATACAATAGTTATGTCTTTTTGGAATCCAAACACAGACGATTTTTCTTCACGTCTAGTCTTGAACTGAGGTGGCAGGCATGTCTTGTCATAGTATTTCTAAACATTTCAATTCCTGTACCGTCATTGCTCCATAAGTCTATAAGACTTTGCCGGCCAGATCTAAACAAGCCAAGAACAACAACCCAAACAAAGCTTTTATCTCAGCTTTATTAGTTTCCCCATAGGATAGATTGGATGTAGAGTTTTCCATTCTCGAAGTAATTTTCTGGTTTGTATATATCAAAACCATGTCAATAATTTCGTCAGTGAAGAAGGTCTCGAAACATTCCAATTGAGTTTTTTTATGTCGAGCTGCATCTTTACACCCAGGCAAATGCGTTATTAGGTTTTCGGCCCTTGTCCGAACATTGGTTCGCGGTGGCGATTTATACCACTTTGTTCTTCCATCTTTTCCGAGATAAAATGGTTGAGATGTATCATCTAAATATGGTTCAAGATTATTTTCAGCATCTTCCACGTCCGTATCACTTCGAACTTCAGAAGCCTCGCTGATATGATCTGCTTCGTCGTCACTGCTAGGAAGAAAGTTTTCATCGTCCGACGAAGTATCATTTTCTTCCAATAAGGCCGCAGCAATGCGATCATCCTGAAGGTTGTTAGACATATTAACTAGCTGAACCTATAATAAAAATAAAAAAGTATTAAAAATGCACTAATTGTAAGTGTAAATAACGAAAAACACAGAAGTAGGCACAAACTTTTTCTACGACGTCCCATACAACGTGGGGTTAAAAACGCCCGGGAACCACTTTGCGTGCGTGCACACACGACGCCGGCGCGCGCAATACTGATCCAACGCTGTGATTCAACGCGGCAATATTTAAACTCCAGCTACTGTGAAAATCGAGTTATTTGGTTGCGTTTAAATATACAATCAACGCATTTTAAAAGTGTTGGGGTTAAAATAACCCCACCTCGTATGCCGAAGGTTAAAGCTAGGCTGTGGGTAGCGGAAACTATTTTCATATTCATCATTTTCATCATTCTCAGCTTATATGTGCCCACTGCTGAGCAAAGACCTCTTCTCACACGGAGAAGGTTAGAGCATTAATCACCACGCTTGCTCAGTGCGGGTTGGCGATTTCAAACTTATAAATTAGAAATTATAAGTCCAGGTTTCCTCACGATGTTTACCTTCACCGTATGCCAGTGGCATCTCAATAATTATAGAAAGTACATATAACTCGGAAAAAGTCACATTGGTACTTGCCAGGATACGAACCCACACCCTCATGCATGAGAAGCGGGCTCCTTGACCTCCAGGCCACTACAACCATTTTTCATATTTTCATATTGGAAGTCTGTATTTCTGTATTTGGTAGTGTCAGTTGTTAGTAAAGTATATGAATGCAACCGCATTTTTATACCATCGCATAATATTAAATGTAGCATGTAGGTTGTCGATTAAACCTTACCCAACAAGAGCATATCCCAGCAGTGGCTTTTGATCAGCAAAAGTGTGAAAATTCCTTTCACGTCACTCGAGCGGGAAAAGCTATTCGATGATTTTCCTTTCTAAAGAAGGTGCAAATAAAAAGAGAAATTTGTCAGTTTTTCCTCTGGTTTTATCATAAGCGCCTATAATGTAACATTTGTAGAAAAATCTGTAATACCGTCTTGAATTCTTATTTATGAATACTACTAAAGTGTGAGCAACAAGCGCCTACATAAAAACGTATAGCAAGTTGTCGTAGCGTAACTAAATATTGCATCAGTAAATAAATAAAAGGTTTTTTAAAAAAACCTAGGTTTTGGTTCTCTGTTTCCCTGAACCATATTTAGTTTAACTCATCAATTTCTAACCAATATTGTAAAGTGCTTTTACTAAAAAACTTTTTCACCTGAACATTGTTATTGTAAGTGTTTTTAAAAAAACTGGAAAATAAAATATTGCGTTCGACTACGTTCGTAGATATGTACCAATCTGAATTGTATTAAAACTATTGCACTCCAAAACCCCAGAAAAGGTAAAGATATAGTATTTTAACAATTTACGGTTTTTTTTACGATCTCATTAATGTTGTTAGAAAAAAGTGTTTTATCTTCTAATTTATTCTTCTTCTATATTATAAAGAGGTAAAATTTGTAAGTTTGTAAGTGTGTATGTAGGGGGTAATCTTTGGAACCGCTGATCGGATTGCCAAAATTGTTTCACGGATAGATAGCTACAATGTTCCTGAGTGCTATAAAACATCACGCTACGATCAAATGTAGCTGAGCAGCGGGTGAAACCGCTTGAGAGTAGCTACTTATTTTTAGAAGAGATAGGTATACATGCATAGGGCTACATGTTCCGATGTGGGCCCATGACTGTTGGTCAGTAACTTAAGCCGAGGAAGTTCTGTTTATTTGTAACATGAATCAGTTTGCGCTCATTGCTCGCGACAGCCCCTTACCCCTCATTTACATTTGTTGTGTTCTCACAGAATCCATTGGACAAGGCGTTTGCCCTCAGTTCAATTTACAGCAGCATAATATAGCCGTCCAAGCCAAAAGTGAGACCTCTTGAAAAAGGTTCACGGGAGCGATGACCTCCAGATCAGTTCCAAATACGTTATATCTGATACTTACCTAGGCAGAACAGGAAGCTCTTTAGAATTAGGGATATGGTCACGTGTTGTCGCCAGTAAACAGCACAGAAAAGAAGACAATGAGGACGAAGTCGGTCACACAAACCGCGCGGCGTCACCTGCCAGCACACTCTGCCGACGCGACGATCACGATTAATTTTTGTTCTTGGTGATGCATCAATTACTTTTTTTATAAAATATTTCGGCAAAGGAACAGACGTACTACCTGATAGTAAGCAATCGGCGCCGCCCATGGACACTCGCTACACCAAAGAAGTTATATGTGCCTTGCCGGCCTTTTGGGGATAAGGGTTTTGGATATGGAATGGGAAGAAGGGTAGGGACTGGGCCTCCAGTAACCCCTCTCATACGGCGAAACACAACGCTGTGTTTGTTTTACGCCGGTTTTCTGTGAGGCCGTGGTATCATCCCGGTCGAGTATTTGTACTTATTGCTGTAATAAACCTATGCAAAAATAGTCCACTGCGTTTTTTATTCATAAAGACCTGACAGAACTTCACTCGTCATGAGACTTCTCTTGTCACGAGAGACGGGGTCTTTCGTACACGAAGGTGGTTGTTTTGAACATAACAACAATTAATGATATCGTAAGGCGTACCACACAAAGTTATAGCAATATTGGATCACAGGAACTTCTGTGTAACTTCTACACAGTTAACTGTAAAGACGTGATAGACAAACTAGTCAGAAGAGCTGCTGTGAGCAAATAATTTATTAAGGACTACAACCTAGAAAAGGATATCAAATATTATAGAAAGAATTTTAGTATATATCACACCGTTAGCCTCGATTGATAACAATAATAGTTTTGAGAACGTTAAGAGTTTTTTTTATTTAATTGATGTTATAATTTTTTAATAGAGTATCATGATGCAAAATAATAAAGACGTACACTAATTATGACACTATCTTTTCAATGGCAGAGACTTTTTGAAGGGGAGTCGTAAGCGCATTATCTTCGTCAAAAATCTTTTAAATGACGTTTAATAGCACTCTGATTCAGGCAGAGTTAAAAAATATGTAGAGCAATCCAACCACAGTTAACCATCCCGTTGTTAATTGCGAAGAGTTTAAAATGTAATAAGGTTTTAATTGAGCGAAATTCGTCTGAATTGGTTGGATTTTAAAACGTGTACGGATTTTTTGGTAACAACATTGCGAACAGACAGACAACCAACTGATGAGTGAATTATTTATTGTGTTTTCATTTGTTTTATACTAAATTAATTTTGAAGTGTGGGTGAGCCACCCTTCGACATAAATAGGCTAGCTCGACTAGAATGATACCATGGCCTCATGGAGAACCGGCGTGAAGCAATACTTATGTTGTATTTCGCCGTGTGAGAAGGCCTAATCCTTCCCCCTTATCCTTAATACTCAAATCTTCTATCCTTAAATCCCTAATAACCAACAAGAGGCCGGCGAGGCACTTGTAGTAACTCTTTTGATGTTTGATGTAACACATCCCTAATCACAATATGTGATTAGGGCTAATATTTCAATAGTCACATAAATGTTATCTGAGGAATAAAATTATTGTTGTCACTGTTTTATACAAACATTCTGACGCGACAGCATGATAATTTCATTATTCCTCAGGTAAGCTTTATCCAACCATTGAAAAATCAGCCCTAAAATAATGATGTTGTAGATCTTTTGATGCTTGGTGTACGACAGAAGTATTGTATTTGTGTGTATTACTATTATGAGATTGTACTTCTAACATAACCACTGAAAATAAAATAATTGCCCATCAGTTTTCTGTCAGTGAAGCTAGGTGCTCGTTCCATAATAAAGATTAGATTCGAATGGAGAAGAACGAGAATTATAATTTTTTTACATAAACATAACAATTGAATGACGTATGGCGCTGAATACAGTCCGGCTAGGTGTGAAGCCACCGTAATCCTAAAACGGCTCTATTTTTGATAACAGCTAGTCGTATTATTTCGGCGGATTGTTCAATGTGCCTGCGACATCTACATATATATTATATTTTAATTTATTGTTTGAATATGAGAAGTTACCGACAGAATTATTTGCACTTGTGCATCTCGTGACATATATTTTAAACCTAGTGTTAAGATTGAATTTAAAATTATTCTTTCTGCATACTAACCTAAAAAATACTTCTTAGCTATGCAGGTAAAAGATAAAGATGGATTTAGTGAAGGCAGTGCCTATGTTAGCGACATAATAAAATGTTTCACTAAATTATGTAGGTTTTAATGGAAATATATCATATTTTGAAACCATTTTACTTGTTTCTTAAAACAGAAACAATATTTAAATTCGTACTGCCATACCAAATAACTCAGCAGATTCGTATAAAGTTAATTTAGTCTGAAATCTGGGGAAACCTTGAACCAACCACAAATGACCACCTTCTCAGATAATTACAGAGTTTAAACTTAATGAGGTTTTAATTAGAAGGCAATAGGGCTGACGTTGTGCGGATTAAAAAGATTTGTGCTACCAATCTAAAAATGAAATGGCAAAGAATTTTTATGAGTTTAAAAAATATGTGACTGGTTGCGTAAAGTTATTTTTTTGTAAAACTTTGCCCCAGTTTAAGTTTTTTTTCCTGTGTTGTGGGTGCGTTTAAAAACATTCAATGTCACACACATGACACCCAGACCTGAAACAACCATTTGTGGATCACACAAAGTGTTGTTTCGTGCGGGAATCAAACCCGCGACATGTTGCACGGCAGCCAGTTGCCCAACCAAGTTAGTTGCGTTGTAAGCTGATGAAAAAGTGTATATTTTGCAAAATCGTTGTTTTGTATTAAAAATATTTATTCGTATAGGATAACTTTAAATACTAAACAAAGACACTTATGAATCAGTTCACTTCGAGATCTTTCATAAGCACATCAAAATGGTAAAATTTAATATTATTATATTCTGACTGTGATTTTTTGTGTGACAAAATCCATAAAACATCGTAAAAACAATACAGTTATCCCATTAAAAACAAAATCTGTATCCCTTGCGTTGCAAAAAAGCATTCGGTCTTTAATAGCGAAAAAGCGCCAATTTTTTGTGAAAACATTTTAGTCTCAGCTATCAGCTTTATTCGAAAATAAAATGAGTTAAATACAAAACGAAATACAAAATTTTCAACAGCGAAATCGGTTCATCCGAGCAATTTTGGGGAATATCAACTTTCTGACGGTCGCTGATCAAATAATAGTCGGGGGACCTATTGTACTGAATGCAATCATGACGGGTGTGTAAACGACTGACAATTCAATAATAAACGCTTGTTACCTATAACCATATTAAATTGATCAATTGAACAATAGGGATGATGACTACATTCTTTTTAATATAAACCTTTTTATGTTATAGGACGGGAAACCAGCAGACGGATTACCTGGTGGTAAGCAGTCAGCAACGCCTATGGGCACTCGTAATACCAAATGAGTTACTACAAGTGCGATCCTCTTGTGAGTTATTATGAATTCAAGGATTGAGGATGGAAGGGGGATGAATTGGGCCTCTGGTAGCCTCATTCACCCGGCGAAACAACGTAGGTGTTGCTTCACGCCCGTTTTCTGTGAAGCCGTGGTATCACTCCAACCGAGCCGGCCCATTCGTGCCGAAGCATGGCTCTCCCACACTATCAAAGCTTATCTTTTTAAAATGTGAAATGGTTCTCATTGCTTGGCAAATAATAAGCTACAGAGGAAGAAAAAATCAAATGAGGTTGTCTACCGGTATAAAGCCAGTATTCGAAGACCAAATGAGGTTTATCTTAGAATCCTGTTATTTTCATGTTTCATATTGTCTCTGTTTAAGTTTACAAAGTAATAAAGAAATAAATAAATAACAGTTCAATATCATAAACCGTTTCAATTTAAATAATATTATTATGGATTCAGTTAATAAGTTTTAAATTAGTATTCCATTCCGATTGACACGTAAAACACCAGATACTACCATATTTAATTAATTTTGGGAGTGAAAGGTGAAAGACAGAAATATTTAATTACATGGATGCGTGACTGACGATAATTTTACTCTGAATGTGCAATATAAAAGTGCATATTTTTCACTCATTTAATACCTGTAAGTAAACAATAAACAATGCAAACGCAACCTATTTATATTATGTTAAGAGGTTAGAGATGATCAGATTTAAATTAACGATTAATAAAAAACTAATAATACCAACACACCATAAGTACTTACAGCAAATTGAAATACCTAAATATGCAAATAATTATAAATTTTTATAATAACTTTCGTGAGACATTCTAAATTAATTATTATGTTTTCGGCTTACTCACGTAATAATTTGACGAGATACTCGACTAGTTTCAAGCTATGCTAGAGGCCCATATTCATGAGCAGCATTCCGCGACACGCGACTCGGCGACTGTCGCGCTGCTACTACTGCAGCTGCTAAACTAGTCGAGTATCTCGTCAAATTATTACGTGAGTAAGCCGAAAACATAATAAAAAATTATACTAATACCTAACTACGACAAAAAACAACGCTGAAAAAGTATAAAACAAGTTTTCTCATTCATGCATACATAAATAACCTGTCAAAAACCCTGTTCTAAACATGTGAAGAATATTTCAAGAATTATTACATGAAGAAAATAATTAACAAAAAAAAAACAGCTAGAACCATATCATTGTAACAATAACAAAAACTGGAAAATGACTTCTAATAAATGAGCTTTGAAAACTTATTGTGGAAAGGTTCTATTGTCGCAGAACCAATAAGAGAGCTACCTTATCCAATTCCCACTTTGTTCAGGGCTGGCACTTTGTTCTTTGAAGGATAGATAAGGTTCGCGGATGGAATATTAAGAGACTAAGATATCAAGAATATAGTTTGTTGTATAGTTAGTTCGTTACGCTAATTCTATTGGAAAAATGTCCGAAAAGCCTTGAAGATATGACTGTTCTGTAATATTTGGATGCCATATTTTTTATATTAGACGCTATTGATGTTTAGGTAATTTCAAAATCTGTTGGATAAATTGTTGTTCATTTCATGTAAAACGTTTAATCGTGTAAATGTTTATTCACATCTTAAATAAATAAAATTGTATAGGTACCAAGTTTCCTAATTATACGCTCATCAAAATTGATGTTTGAAAACTAGTCGTATCAATAACATTTTGTATTTTGTTACAAATAACAAAATAATCCATTTATTTCTTGATTCTGCATAGTTCAAGTTATAATACTTTTATAATTTGCTAGTGCCTCTTTTTTAAAATCATTGGTTTTTTTCAATGATGTTTAAAACTAGTTTTTTTACATTTGTCGTTAGCCATTATTTTGGTTTTAGTGAGGTGATTGTGTGTTATGGCGTCGTATTTTTGCCAAACAATATAAATACCCAAAATATTTTAACATGAAAATCTGCTAGAAAAATACGATTATTGCATTTATTTTGAAATCAATGGTTTTTTTTTTAATCTATTTTTTTATTAAGGGGTTTTTATCTTTGATATGCCAACCCCATCATATCTTTTAACAAAATGTAACTTATCATCATACATTATTAATACTTAGAAAAAAAAAGAAAGGAAATTGTATTACTCATCAAATACCTATTGTGATTAGATTACAATTTTTTTTTGTGGTTTCTGAGCATGGTGCAGACAGAATTGACTGTAGTAAGCCTACATCCAGTTTATTAAATTTTAGTTCTTTAATGAGTAATTCACGTTCCCGTTCATTCCGGACACAATCCATCAAATGCTGCATATCCTCAACTTTATTGCAGGCTGAAATCAATGGATAAAAATGTGAATATTGTTGCTGTAAAATTAAAATTGATTACCGTATTCATTTGTTGTACTACCTACTATTGGCATTTCCCTTATCCCTGTGTCTTCACAAAACCCATTTTTAGTATATTATTTTTCGCTAATTTCTCTACATGGACCAAAGTTGAATGATATATATGGCATTAAGTCCGTCTTATGCACCAGCCTTTTTTCCATTTTGTGGACATAATTATGTATAAGCTTGAATAAATAAATAATTTCACACCATATTATCATATTAAAAAAAACACGTTCCAGTATTAGCTATGATGAGATATGTTTCAACATAAAATATTTTATTTTAATCTACAACAAAGTTAGCTAAAATGCAACAAGATCGCATAGCTTGTAAACGAACGGTAACAAGCGTCCAATTAACATTGGTCCAAAATTATACATTTCCAAATAGCCAAATAGGAGTTCGGTAAACATTATTATCTGCAGGCGATATTACAAGTTACAAGTTTGCGTGCATTGATACGAACAAACATAACATTTGGCAAGATGTTGGTTTGACGTTTCAACTCCGGCTA
Organism: Spodoptera exigua; assembly: GCA_902829305.4. Taxonomy (NCBI): domain Eukaryota; kingdom Metazoa; phylum Arthropoda; class Insecta; order Lepidoptera; family Noctuidae; genus Spodoptera; species Spodoptera exigua. The sequence goes on along the minus strand of LR824612.2, from coordinate 13,808,766 downwards.
TCTATCGCTGGTTCTAGGAATATTAATTATACCTGTTTTCCTTCGGGAGTTTTGATTACAGTGAAGTATAGTTCCACTTGTATGCATATTAGTATTTGGAAAATAATTTCATTTGAACAGTGGCGCTAGTGTAGAGTTAAGTCAATTGCGATTGATATCAGGTTTGTTTTGTTGAGTAATACGAGGCAAACGAGTAAACGGATCACCTGATGGTAACTGATCAGCGTCGCCCAAGGGCACCTGCAACGGCAGAGGAGTCACAGGGGAATTGCGTTTATTATTTTTAATCTTATTGGAATCGAATTTTTAAAAGGTTAGCAAAACTTTTTTTTTAACTCGAAATAGCCAGACATTTAGCCGATATCACGCCTGTTTGTTTGAAACATAATCAGTTGTAAAGGAGTTGTATTAAAGAAGATACTTTTTACATAGAAAACATTCGACATGAATGGGCTGGCGCGTGATACTACGATTGAGTGAGTGATGACACGGCCCCACAGAATAAGACATTTCGGCTTGTTAGTGTGATCATTGGAAACCCAATTCTTTCCAGCGTCACTTAAATTCTCTATACTTGGATCCCTAACAATCAACAAAAGACCACTTGTAACTCCCTTGGCTTTATGAGTTGCGCTGATTGCTTACCATCTGACTCGTTTGGCGGTCTATAGTATAAAACTTTTTTTTTGTAGAAACAATGAAATAATAAAACTTTCAACTGTAACGAAAATAAAAATGTATAATTTAATTATAGTACTCGTACGATAAAAGCAGATAAATACAAATTAATGCTAAAAATGGACTAATTACGACTTTAAGATTCACAGTTGACGACTTCTAATGGCTTCCGCGTTGATTTAATTCAATTGAATTCCTCTTAAAAAGTAAACATTACGACAAAATTAAATTACCTCAGTTTCTCTACCCCTTTTCTAAAAGCGCGTCAAAAATTCGTTATTTACTGCTTCACGAAATAAAGTAAGCGTGGCACCGAACTTTTTGACACGACCTCCTTATTGTCTCTTAATTACCCAAAATTCTTAACAGGCCAAAGAATTCCCAACACGAGGGACTGAAGCAAGAATCTCAGTGAAATGCATAATTCATTTTATTAAAAACTTTGACCGAATGGTACAGCTCAATTAAGTTGTGATTATTATTGCAGACTCGGGTCCTGTCTCAGCAGCTGCAATTCGTAAATATTAGCCCGCATTCAAAGCTGGACGTTTGAATTATTAAGCCAATGAAATATAACTGTCGGGAACTTAGTTTGACTTAGTGATGTTTGGAACAGATTTGTTTTTGATGATAAATTGCTTGCGAGTTACAGGAATTTGTGGAGAACTACCAGATTCAGTTCTGTTGAATTTCTGTTTGCTTTGTGAATTAGAGAGCGGTCAAGTCCGACACGACAGGTTGCTATATTTGTTAGGATGGGCGCAGGAAATATGCTGCATTGTTATCCAAGTAAATAAACTATGTATTTCAATTACAATATATTTTGGAATTTGAATTTTCAAAAAAGACTAATTAACAAGAAATTTGACAAAGTAAATTTGATTTTTAAATGTCAAAGTTTACAGAAATCGATAAATGCTTTCTAACACAGAGATAGACAATGAAAAATAGAGTTAGAATATATTAAGCGAATCTCTGCACACCCATCTGAGCAATAAAAGGCGTGATGTAGTGTTTTCAATTGAAAATATTTAAATTCCATTGTAAAACCTAAATTAATAGCACACGTACAAAATGTCTGCACAATCATTCAATATCATTTCGAAATCTTTTTCCAATCAACTTTTTACGGCACGTGTCTCGAATACTGTGAATGGTATTGAAGGTTTTTTAATGTTGATTTAAAGAACTCCGCTTAGAAAACGAATTCAATCAATGTATACAGTTTTTAAAGACAATTCGCGAACGCAATGAATACTAAACGTTTGACCTTTCGCCCCCCCACCTCCAAAAATCACCTCCTAGCAAATTAGAATTCGTTCAAATCAACTTTTCCTTTACACAAAGGATCACGGGTATTAAGCACCAATAAAGCTATAATAATAAAAGTTTTATTCAAACCTAATATTTACGTAAGATTCGAGATCCCGGGGGAGATCGGGGCGAACTTAACAACCGACAGGTTTAATTAGGGAACGAAGCTAATTCCCAAGTTTTGATGAATGCGATTTCACGGATACAACCCCATTTCACCCTCGGCGGGAGTAGCATAATTTGAAATTTTGATTTAAAGCCCTGTTTGGATAATTGCTGTTAATACTATCTGCCGCCTTAGTTATGGTGACCGGAGTCATCGTAACCCTTTTGTCATTGATAACAAATTGTTTTTGTTGAATTTTTGATTGGATTCTTCTTGCGTAAATAGCCGGATTTAGGAATGAGATTGCTGTGTAATTGAAATTGCTGTTCATTAAAACCAGATAGATGAAAAACTGAATTCAACAGAGATTAAAACCAAGTCCCTTGGAAAGAAATTTGTGAAAGATTACACTTTTACTTAAATTTTGGTCGATTGATCTATATCATTTAGGTAAATAGCAAATTATAAATTTAAACAAATTTGATTATAAATTAAAATTATATTTTTTTACATTTCAAATTGAAGAAAGTGCAGTTAATTACGAAACAAGAACAGCGTTGTGTTTCGCCGTGTAAGTGAGGTTACGGGAGGCCCAATCCTCCACCTTCCCATATCTCTACTAATTCCCAAAATCTCCAAATCCCTACTTCCCAAGAGGTCGGCAACGCACTCGTAACTCCTCCGTCGTTGCAGGTGTTTAATTATTGCTAACAATTCAATGCTTACTTCAATGCTAACGCGATGAAGAAAATATTAGGAACGTATGCCAGAAAAAATTGACATTTATCCGCAGGGTTTCTTCTCTTCTCTCTCGTTTACAGATCGTGTTCTAAAAACAATGTTGTTTCCAAGTCTATACAGGATTCTGTTCAACGTCCCATCTTTCAAACAATCCAGTCCCATCAATAAAACACTTGACCTTTTCAAAGAATCTATTTCAAGCTGAACATTTTCGCTGAATAAATAGACTTCTACTACAAATGAAGACACATTATTAATTAGCAGCTGGTTTAGTTTCTAGGTCACTTACTTAATATACCTATATAAGTGAGATATAACATGAATCTTAGTTATTTTCCAGAAGTGATTAATAGCGTTTTTGGTTTATTTATAAGTTCTATTTGAATAGTGGCCTGAAGCAATAATTGCTTCGTATCTAAATCCACAAATTCCCAATACTCAAATCTCCTATAACACAAAAAAGAGGCGGCAATGTTCCACCCGTAAACTTCACTTTTAGCGCTGATGGAGAGTGCTGGTAGAGAGCGCTAAAAGTCAAGCTATCTATTGCTTACCATGGTAACTCATGTGATTCGTAGACTCTTTTGCAGACCTCTTCCATAAATAATAACGTTTATCCTTTAGTCCCTGTGATTGGTCCTTTAAATATTGGCCGCCAACCATCTATGCGATGGAAATTAAAGTGATTTTGCATATGTTGATGGTAAAAGGATGCGGTAGGTATCAAAAGAACGATTTCTCGGAACACTCTTTATGATTTAAATGCATATATAGCGAAGCGACATGCCTACCCAATGCCAAAGAGTCAAACCGTTCTAAGATATCAGGGACAGTCAACGATTCGATTCGAGAACCTTCGCGATTTCAAATTTCATTGCCATTTTAATGACAACCTCATTATTATACTATCATCAACAGGCCGTGATCATGCTAATCCTCTGCAAGAATAAGCACTTTGTACATAAGACAGCATACTTGGCAATCAAGCCCAGAGCAGGAGAAGGAACGGGGGGATTTAAGTCAGTAAGAGTCTGACACTCCCTCCGGACCTACCCTGGGCCGGAGAAGTCATTTGATAATTTTCCCCTCACAAAAAAAGCCCATTGCAAATGATAATAAAAAAGCCTGAGCCTCAGACATCGCATTTTAAAATGCAGATACATACTGTCGGCCGTATGTGAAGCCGTGGGAATAGCTAAGGTGATTATTTAGTGACATGTGACAACAGGTATTTTATAATATTTTTTAAGTACAAAATAAAACGGATTTCGTACGAAATGTAGATTTCCATAAAATATTCTTCCTTTACAAAAAAAAAAAAATATATATTACAACTTTTGCGATTTTTTTGCGATTACAAATTTTCTGCGAATAAACATAAATTCCAGGAAAAGCAAGGGTAATTATTGATTCACAAATGTATTTTCATTTTATTTATGCAAGTACATTTTTTTTTATAAATGTTAATAAAAAGGATTTCGTTCGAAACTTTATTCTATTTAAAATATTCTTCTTTTAAAAATAATATCTATGAGATCTGTTAAAACTTTTCCACGAATACACTTAGTATTTCTCGATAGCATTTCATGTTTAGATCTTCAAATAATGTTTATTTTTGAACGTTTTATTAATAACAAAATTCCGGTTAAAAATATTTCAAATATTTTGACCTAAAATAATTTTGTTAGTTTCATAGAATTTTTATTTAGTTAAGTGAATACTACCTTCTGAAGCAAAGATTTTTTTGTTATATCTCGGAACACCATAATTATGTGTAGCCGGTTCAGCCGATTGTAAGTGTTCAGCATGCAGCATTCTGTGCCATGGATATAAACCTCCGCAAACAGCTTCGGGAGTAAAAGTGGAGATAGTATAAAGCAAAAACTTAATAAGGTGACGGCATAATCGGAAAGTTTTCTTCTTTATATCTTCAATGGAATACTTAGATAAGACTCAGATGAGGTTAACTCGATCGACGTAAAAGTTATCACCATTAAAACAAAACTGGCATTAAAGAAAACGAAGAAAATAACAAAACATAATCTGTTTCCAAAGAAATCAACGTTGTGGTCTGTTAATTATCTAATTTTTGGCTTTCCGAACAAAATTATCGAGTTACTTTGTAACGTTTTGAATTTAATTAGGTTTAACTGCGTAAACGGAACTGACAATTATGGGAGTTGAACCCAAGTTATACGGGTCTAATCGTCGAATGTGAAAATTAAAGTGATTGCTTTCCGATGAGGTCGGCCGTAATTTTATAGATAAGTTGGCAATTTAAAAAATATATTCGTGAAGTTTGTTCATTTAATTATTTGCGGTTTTTATACAAGCCCTTTTTTATCGTGATGAGAGATAGAAGGGGATTCTACAAAAAGGAGTTTTATTTTTTTCTATTTTAATTTTTTTACGGTTTATTAAGCAGGTTTGTTTTTATTGTTTTGTAGACACATTCAAAGTCGAAATCAAAATATTAAATTCAACTAAATCGAAAATGGTAAACAGTCCGCATATGCATGCTTAACTGAAAGTCCGCGTTCAAAATTACACCTACACCACCACCACCACCCGACAAGCAAGAAGCGCAAGGGCGAGCAAGAAGCTTCATCGATCCTTTTCTTAGAAGAAGAAGATTCTTTAATCAGAAATCCTTCAGAAGAAGAAAAGGATCTAAAATTCTGGTTAAATCTTTCTTTCCTTTTCCTAATCCCTTAACCTCCAAAACCCTAATCCTCAAAAGGCCAGCAACTCATTTGTAACTCCGACTGAGACTGAAACTTTTAATGTCGTCCATAAAAAAATATCATCCATCAAATTTTTCTACCTCAGTTATTTACCTGACTTTACAAAAACAAAACAAATTTAATATGAAACAAAACAAAAGGAGTTACATTAAAACCTCCACCGGTTACCGTCTAATGCACTTGATCCGTACAAACGAGTTCGTTATTTCAAAGAATAGCTGAATCGCACAAAGTGACGGTGACATGCTTTCCTTCCAACTGGATTTATTACCGCTGACGTCCATAGTCTATACTCGAAGAGCACTAAAAGAATTTACTATTATGCACGTCTAGACTTTTAACTGTAAGATCGATTTAATGATAACTCGTAATATTTTGAATTTTTTTAACACTATTAGAATGTGATTTTAGTACCTATAAAAGTTAGGGAGAATTGATATTAATGTGTTGTAGTTGAATGGACTATTATATTATGGCAAAATGTCTTATCGGATCGTAATTTATGTGCAGGTACCTACATCATAATTATATAATATATACCGTTTTTTTTAAGAGGGATAATCAACAAATATCTTTTTTTGCCTAGGAAGTGTCAGAATCATACTGACTAAAAATCTGCCCGTTTCTTCTCTTGCTCTAGGCCGTGGCTTAGGTACTTTATTGCACTTGACCCGCAACCCTGGCTGAACATCAGCCCTATAGGGCCCCGTCTGTGGTGGTCTATTAACTCTTTGAGGCGCGCGCGGAACGGTACGCGCCGTACGCTGGGGTCTGATTCTGGTCGGGCAGCGAGCTACCCTTTCTCGCTGTCCACAGAACCGCGCTCACGGTGGCCGGAGATCATCTCTTGATCCCCGACGCCCGGAATATCGCCTACTGGGGCGCCTGGGGAGTGAGGAGGATAGTTCCCTCACGCGCTCCGCATCGTCCTTTGCGAGCATCACTGCTTTGCAGAAAAAGGAGACGGCTTCCCAGTTACTCTCGCTACGAATCATGGTCTCGACTAAGGCTGGCCGCCGCCGATCACTTTCCTAAGGACACGGCGGTGCTTAGCCCAATTAGGGCACACCGCCACCGTGTGCTCCTCCGTATCTTCAGGGTGGTTCTCACAATGGCGATTCCTCCCGCCGCCGAAACAGGAACCTCCCAAAGATACCTAGGTGCACCTGCGTTAGGTTAGGTTAGGTTAGGCGTCTGTTTAGCCGCTCCTCAAAGATGGATCTTACCACTGCTATAAAAGCGTGTATTTTATACCACTAAAAAGCCAAATGTGACTGAAAAGTGACCGTAGGAGTACCGTTCTTTCGAATTTTATCAATTACTTATGTATGTTCTTAGTGTCATTGAAATTGAGCATAAGTAAAGATATAATATTGTTTGCATGGTTTCCGTAGTGACTGGGCAACTGGCTGCTGTGCAGCGTGTCAAAGGTTCGCTCCTGTAAGGTAGGTAAAATTAATACTTTATGTGATCGACAAATTGATGATTCAGGTGTGAGTGGTTTGTGTGTGTGAATTTGTAAGTTTGTAAACGCACCAAAGAAAATCTTAATAAAAACTAAACCAATGTACGAAAGACACTATTCTACAAAAATATTGTGTTAAACTTAAATGCCGTGTATGACCTAAAGACGAGACAACATGGAGTCGCAGTGATCATAAAATACATCATAAAAGTTTGAAGGCATGAATGAAAATAACATTTAATATATTTTGCGGTACACTACGGATTAAAAACTGTCCGATGATATTTAATTTCTTATTCAATTTTGTCTTTCATGATTTAAGCTTAAAGTCAAACATTAAATATTTATTGCATGACTTGATGCAAAAAAAAAGTTCCATTATTTAACTAGAACTTTGTCAGTGTAGATAGAGTTTTAAAGGACCAAACTAAATGATTTACACATAATACTTAAATATGATATTTGACTATAATTGATGGGTAAATTATTATATAATGAATATATTTTCAGTATTCTCCCTCTCTCTCTCGAACTAACAAAACGCTATTTCTAATGCATGTAAAACAGCTCAACAAAATTTAACACGCTGTAAACCGCTTAAAATATCGCGGGTTAAATAGAAAAAAGGCCTAACTCAAAAATGAGGATATTCCAAAATTGAACCTTATTATTGAAATACTTTATCTTTTGAGTTAGGTCTATTTTCTGTTTAACAAGCGATTTATACTACGAAACAAACTAAGCAAACACCGAAACAATACACCCACGCTGAAATAAAACAAAACATTTTACTAATAACTCTTTACAATTCACTCAACTTCCCACCCCATTTTAATCATAAAATTCCATCTGTATGGTTCACCATGAAATATTAAACAAACCCTTGAAACACAAAAGCCTATTACCGTGATACCAAACGGCTTCACCGGTCCGGAACATCTAAAGCTGGATTGAAACATTTATCTTTTCATACTAAAACATTCAGTTTTTCATTCACCATCGTTCGTATTTTAAACTGTGACACTTTGCTTTAATAGTTCCCTCTAACGATTCTTTGGTACATAAAAGATAAGATAATACCATCTATCGAACGATGAACGGAATATTCCCACAGTATTTGATCGCCGGGGCGCGGATAAAAGGACCACGATTAAATTTTAAAATTCTCATTTTGGTCCTTTCGAGTCATTGGTTGTTATCACCCTACATGTTAACGTTACCGTGGAAATACATTACAGCAATTTTCTTTTCTGCTTATTTTACAAACCACACAATTTTGAAAGTTTATTAGGTTTTATTCGCGGAAATATTTCTTGTACTCTGCAATCCTTTAGTATTTTAAGTGTGCGAGAACTATTCTTCGGTATGGATGAACTGAATTTGCTGTAGGGATACCACGTCTTCAAAGAAAAACGGCATGAAGTAAGGCTTGCATTGTTTTTGGCTCTCCGGGTGAGATTAACGAACGCCTTATCCTCCTATTCTCCCTCCGTGCCCAATCCTCAAACCTCTAACCCCAAAAGGCTGGCAACGCACTTCTGTCTATAAAACTTGACCTAGGTATACAAAAAAGTGCCCGTATGAAAATGAAGAGAATTATATTAAGTTGAAAATAAAACAAGCTAGGAAGTTTCCATCAACTGTTTTGTTTTAATTAGCTTCGTCAACGCCTCTTCTACCTTTATATAAATGTTTTTGTTGCCATTTTGTAAGAACAGAGACCCGTTTTCCTGGTAGTCGGTGGCAGAAATAATTAAACAGTATACATACATTCTTTTTATGTTGACGTATCTTATTTGATGATCTACCTCATCACATCATAAGCCTAAAGTGAATACCACTGCTGAGCAAAGGCCAAAATGATGATGTAATAAGTCCAGTCCAGTTTTCACTACCGTACACCAACAGTATCACCAAGTTTCAGGCCAGCTCTCTCATGCTTACCATATAATAATATAGAGTTCGATTTCACTTGCTATTATGTATATACATCTACAGAAGCAAGTACACTTGATTGCACTTCTAAATCAAAATACTCGAGTTCAGCCCGTAGTTTTGACTTAATCATAAACACAATCTTAATCGTTACTTCCAATCCACATGGGTGCATTTGAGCATTAATATTCAACACTTCCGATTAGTAAATGTGACATTGTTTCTTACTTTCTGTAGTAATAACAGTTACACAGTAAAATAAATAATTTCCAATAATACGAAAACAATTACAATAGAATCTTTACATTACGTGCTGAACTGAACTATTCGTTAAGATTAGTCGAGTAAATCCAAATGAAATGAAGGGTAGCTTGTCTAATTACGATGGTATTACGTGTAATGATCTCTAGACACGGAATGGAAACACGCAAGCTTGGCGCATCGGACCATAGACTATTTTGCAAAGAATCGACATTTTTTGGCAAGGCTTATGACCTAATACTCAAACATAAATATATTATTATATATACTCATACACAAATGCGAAAGTAAATGTGTCTGTCTGTCTGTTTTTTCTTCACGCCTAAATAACTGAACCGATTTCTGTGAAATTTGGAACAGACATAGTTTGGAACTCGAGAAAGGGCGTAGAATAGTTTTTATGCCAAAAATCTGCGAGAAGTAACTATTCTACGCAAACGGAGTCGCGGGAAAAAGCTAGTTAGTTAGAAAACGAGTATACTACTTTTATTTTATCAGCTACTCACCGTCTTTTTTATGGCACAAGGCGGCACAGGAGCTGAAAAATTTCCTAATGATGAGCAATCGGAACAGAATACAGATTATCTATATATTAACCTAAACAACAAAAGTTACAAGAACATTGCCGGATTTTGAATGTTAGCTCCAATTTACTTGGCATTAAGTTATTAGAATCTGGATATTGGGGATAGGTAGTGGAAAGGAAGATTGGACCTCCGGTTACTTCGTTCACATCGCGAAACACAACGTTAAAGTTGTTTCATACTGATTTTCTATGAGGTCATGGTAGCCGGCTCTTTCGTGCCGTAACATTCTGCCACACTTAACACACTTCCCCCTTCAGATAAAATGCGTTATATGTTGACAAGCTGTTATAAGAAAGGCTGACATAGTCTAATCCTAAATTGTCTACCTATCTCAGATTTATGTCAACTATCAAAAGAGTTACGTCTGGCTGTATAGTTTACTATATCTGCATGCTTATTCAACAATATGTAATATACAAGTAAGACACTTTTGACGCCAAAGATAGATTTGTACCAAATCGGTTAATACATATTTTATTATTATTTCTTTGCTCTTCTTGAACGTGTTATGGTTTTATGATCGCAAACGTCATTATTGGACACTGATTCCTGTTTTCGGAACACAAGTTAGTCTATTTCTTGTGCTTGAAACCCCCTGTAAGCCTCCCCCTTGTTGTATGTGTAGCAATAGGCTATTGTGTCTGCTTATCATCAGAAAATGTGACTTCATTATTCCAAAAGTTGTTAAAAAGCGCAATCATGAATATTAAACTTTGCATCTAATCAATTTTGCTGAATCCTGACAAAGAAGGGTAATATTAAATAAGAAATTCAAATAAAAAATGCAGTAATACAGGCTATATTTGTTTGAGTGATCAATCAAAATCTACAGATAAAGATAAACCCACGTCCACGTCAAACAAGAACCTGTCCGGATTACTTATAGAAACATGAATATTGTAAACAGGAAAGACATGAATAAATGATAAAGACGGACAAATTCCTCACGAAATTGCTAAAATGGGCCGTTTAAAGTAAAAATACGATGATATTTTTATTGAAAATATTTTTTATTTTTGATACGACAAAAAAAATAATGCGTATATATATTTTATCCAGAAGATGTTTTGATATATTGCATGTGAGTATTTCATTAGCTGAAATTCGTCAAGTGCGGGAAAGCCAAGTTTCAGCATGAATGAGTCGGCTCGACTGGAGTGATACCTTGGCCTCACTACACTGTTATGTTTCGCCGAGTGAGTGAGGTTACTGTAGGCTCAAAGATCTGACTAAACAATATTGGCGATTCTTTAAATAATTTTGTAATTTCAAAATGTACCAAAATTATACAGCTTTTTCCCTATCAATAGTGTAATGTGAGTATGAAACATTATGTTCAGAACGGTATCAGCGGTTATTTCGTTCGGCCATACATAGCGCTCTAAATGAGAACTAAATGTTCCTAGAGGAATATTGTCATTATCACAGAGCTTAGCAAAGTGCGCTCTCATGCACGATATAATATTAATTTTCTACTACGTACTAAACTGACTGTTATACTCTGTGAAATGTTGTAGAATATTTTTGAAACAATTCTTATTCCCAAGTAATTATTGTATTTGATTGACAGACTAATTTACTTTACATTGCTCTTCTTCATTCTTTATTGCTAAAGAGCTAACGTAATTTAAAATTACGTAAAAAAAATTACGGTGACTTAAAAAAAATATATATTTACTAAAAATATTTTTTGAGCTTCTTTGTTTCAGCTATTCTCACACAGAGAAGGTGCAGTGCGTTTATGGGTTGTTGATGCTGATATGTGACTACATGGAATGTAATACAATTTAGTGAAAATGTGATTCATCTTTCGTATTAACTATAAAATTATCTCGAAGAAACCGACTACTTCTGTTCCATATATTCTCCCTTAGTGCATGTCCAAGTTTTCACCACCAAAAAACCCTTTAAATAAAATACTGCGCTACCCGCTCAGATTCCAAACTAGATTTGACTGAATTTCAGCCAGATTTTATGCGGAACCCTTGATACTGTTGTAAGTTTATCAAATTAAGCTTGACAACTGCCATGAATAGTACAATTAATACGCAGCATAAAAATTACTTCAGTAAAGAGACAACTACTACTATTATTTATGGTTTTTAATGAAACCATATCTTTTGTGACTATTGGACGGCTTAGTAGTCAAACAATGGTTAGTGCCTCTGCACACAAAATACGAAATAAATTCGAAAGCATTATTGCGAATATATAGTGCAAGACCATCGTTTGTATGACCAATAAGCTATTAGCAGAAAGGATATAATTTATGCAATGTTAATCAGCCTAACGTTCACCTTTAAATAACTTAAAGCGCAAAATCTCATTTCTATTTTCCGTCTCAAAAGACCAAAAACAACTTCCTCAGAAAATGGAACATTCCAATATAAATCAAATAGCAATTTGTCGTGCTAAAACATGGTCGTGGGCGTTACTATCGATATTTTGTGAGAAAACTAAGGCATGTCCGCTAGTTCACTCGTGCGACTGTAACAAGCCGCGGAAAAAACCGCCGTGAAATACAACGAGCCCTTGTTTCATGTCCGTGACGCATTTTTTGCTACCCTGAAATGTATGCAGGTTTTATGTACGAATAGTGTTTCAATTATGTCTGCTTCAAGTTTATTTGTTGTTTTTGTGAGCCAAGAAAATGAATAGACGGCTGAATTACGAGGAGACGCGTGACCTTTTTGGAGTCTTGATAAAAGAGAGGATTTTAGTAAGAAATTTCGATTTTGTTCACTTCAATTGAATACGTTTAGACATGTCGATTGGTTGAAATGGTACAGTTGATCTTAAGGCATTGAAATACTTTATTTTGGTTTAAACTAAACATCATAGAAAGAGTCCTAATAAATATTTAAGAAGAGCTTTCTCATGACAATTGATATACAATCAAAGCGTTTGACACGCTATTTGCACTGTAAAGTGTTGCTCATTCATACAGTCATCGAATCACACGTAGATATGTTTGCTTGCTTGGTTACTCTTGCGTTAAAAAGTGGGTGCAAATTGAACGCGTTGTCGTAGCGTGCAATGTTAGAATGGTGTTCGTTTTTTATTGAATCGAAAGAATTATACGCTATTCTGTATTCTTTATTCTTTTTTGTGCATGTGGAGACGTGGTCGATACATAGGTAATAAAAGACACTCAGATGACAAACACGTATTTTTTTCGTGCAGGATTCATGAAGGATCAAATGAGTTTTTTGTAAAACTAACGAACTATCGTAAGGCAAAACCTAATTTATTGGAAATACATATAGACTTGATCACTTGAACAAACTGAAATAAGCTCTACTAGTTTCAAGTTACGACGGGACTCTTATTCATAAGCAGCGTGCACGTGACGCAGCCAACTAGAAGAGCTTTTCTCGATTTATTCATAGCGTGAGAAGTCGTTATATTCAATAAATAAGGATCAAATTAAATCATAAAAACGAATTCTTCTAACCATAGTTTACCATTCTTCTAAACAAGAAGAAGGTAAATACTGCTACTACTTTAAGCAAAATAGTCACATATTGACCTTAGTCTGACCCAAATAGAACTAGGGAGAGTAACACAAAAAAATTGTCATTCAAAAAATCAACACCCCCATATAATATTCTAGTCTTATCCAACATTTATACCACCTTTATCTCCTACATTGTTTACAACGTACCATTTAATTCCTACAATGTTATAATTGAAACACGCGCGCGATACGCCGCCTGCATTCATAATATGTTTTAAACGGTCAAACTCAAGGTTTTTTTCCGAATAATAAAACCTTTTTAATGTAAAAAGTTTTAAGAATGTATATCGCTTTTCTGGTAACTTTTTTTTCGGAGATTCCATTTTTAATTTTAGATTAAGGCCGCCTTATTTATGTCGTTCACCGACTTTGGAGGTCGCTTATTGTTTTTTCTTTTTTATTGGTAGATAGAAGTTGGGTGTATCTCGTTAAATAAAATGAGGTTTCGTGTAAGACGTGGCGTTTTTATTTTAAGATAATATAAGAAGTAAATAAAGGACGAATTTTTTGGTTCTAAATATTGTTTTAGTTACAATTGGCCAAAAGTTCAAGAGGAAATATGTCATATACTGGCTAGCTGCATGCCGCTGCAATCAGCCTGCTAAATGAAGTGATTGTGACTAATCGTCTTAAATAGAGGTAGCATATTATCCAGCGTTTTTCTCGTGTGAGAAGAGGGCTTTGTCCAGCAGTGATGATGATGATGACACTGTTACGGAAGGTGACTGACACGGACTTATTTTGTTTGAATAATGTTGCAAACTAATTAACAAGTTTTCATATAGGTACACTAAATTAATTCCACATACAGGTTTCATTAATTATTCCAATAACAAAAGGTCTCAACATTGATGTACCACTAGAATAAATTTAAACGCCCCAAAACCTTTCAAATGCATTTGCATACAATTGCATTATATCATATTCGTATAAATTGTAAATATTAAGTATTTTTACATGAATAATTTGCCATTTTAATGTCCCAATATTACAAGTTTAAATTCTAAAAGAGAGACACAGGTCGTTCAGCATTGTTCTGCCTACCCTGCACGAGCATTAAATACGAAACTATTGGCTCGGTCTTGCCCAATGAAGCTCTTTTCCAATAAGGCAGTATGGGAACATCCCAACCATACGGCAAATCGCGTTTCGTCCACGCTTCAAAGGACCGTCATCAGACTAATACAGGCGAGGCTGACTAAAACCGATACCCTGCAATTGCAAAATGCAATAATTTGCGAAGTAGAAGTTAAAAAATTTCGGTCGGGAAGAGTCGTTCGATAAATTCTAGCCGTCAAAAGTCGAAATGAAATCAGTTATTACAATTAGTTTTGTTCATGAACTATTTACGGCAAAGTGGAAAATGTACATTATTTTTTCTTATAATTAATTTATTGAAAACCATTTCAGTTTTTATAAATTAAACTAATTTATTTTTTATTGTTTTGATTATAATATAATCCTTTTTAGCATTTATAATCTTACATAATTTGAAGTTCGTTATCGGATAACTAAATTTTGATCGGTTCTTTCATTTGCTTATAAGAGCCTACCCATGAGCGAATTATTATTCTCACTCGGAGAAGTGGATTGGCGAATTCAAACTTACAAAGATTTCGGCGCTAAGCAAAGACGGCGACTAAGACAAGTGACCGCAGGCAAAGGAGACATCGTCGGTAAAACCGGCTACGTGCCGCCTACCACCAAACTCAGGCGACGATCATGCTTATTTGGAAGTGTCACATTGCTACATGCCAGGATGCAATGCACCTTATGATAAAGAAGTTGACGCCCTAATTTTCGGGCCACCGTGATGTCAAGGATGTCTTCATAGTTAACTGTGACGTTAAGACGAAAAGCCTAACAAAAGTTAAAAAAAAAAATTGGTCCTTCAGTACGAAAAGTATAAAAACAAAATCGTTACAAGCCAACAGAACAAAGATTCAAAGGCATAAAGAACCTAGTAAAAACTAATTATCGATCGAGAACCGACCCACATCGAAAGTTCGAGAACCAATAGAGTGCCATCGGAGCAAATGCAAAACTTGGCGAAGGTAGAACAAAAAGAAAACAGAACATGAGTGTTTGACGTGTTTTCCAATACCGGAGAGGAACTTAGTTCCCGAACTTGGAACGGCCCGGTCCGGCAAAAACGTCTAGAAGTTTTTAATTTAAGTTTAAGCACAGATTTTGTAGTCTTACTCACTTTAATGTAAACATTATTTTCTAGTGGAATTAGTTGTTCGTATCGTTAAAAGTTGAGCCCCATGTCGTAGGCGGGACAAGCGCTCTTAAGGTTTTTAATTTCTTCTCGCTTTATATTTGATTTTGCTTGTACGATTTTTATTTAGTAAATAAATATGTTTAGTGAGGAAAATTCTTGGAAATTTTAATGTGAAGTGTTAATGAAGCTTTGAAGTGTTTAATAGGAGCGTTTATTTAGAAATTAATTTCTTATTACGTACACATTTTTAACAAATAAAGACAAACAAATACAATTATTTAGTTTATAATATTAAGATTTTTATCTTTTCTGTCGTTGACATAAGCTACAATTTCTAAAAACATCACAAAATTCAAATAACAAACATAACATTATCAAATTCTATTCAGAAATGAAACTGCCCATAGCGAGCAATCAATTACTTCGCTACACTAATAACTCAGTCGCGTACCATATGTGAAATATTACCATACGATAAATTTCAAAAAGACCATTCAAGTTTATCTGTGTTGAGAGCTAATATCAGTATATCACGCAAAAAGAAATATGGAACTACAAACAATGGAGCTAGATAGAACAGAACCCCTAGAGTTTCAACTTCCGAGCGTACTTCAAAAAAAATGAATTTTTTTGATAAAGCCTGCTTCAATGTTACTGGAAATATATGGAGTGTAGGTTTATTTATTATGTCTTTGCAGACTTTTTATTTTAGTAAGTCGAAATGTTCGTACGTTTATTTTGTAGTTTTATAAACGTTATTTTATATTGGTCTTCCTTGTATGTTGGTGTTCCTTGTATACATTTAGCTTTGTTTAATCAGGTACCTACGTATACTGTTCGAGTCTTTTAAAAGTTTATTATAATAGCAATTATGAAAGCTTATGTGAGCTAGAGCCATGGTTCGGGACGAATTGATCAGCTTGACCTGAGTGATAACCATGGCCTCACAGAAAACCGGCGTGAAGCATTTACTAACGTTGTGTTTCGCCATACGGAGGCCTAATCTTTCTCCTCCCCATCCTTAACCCTCAAATCCCCAAACGTTAAATCCCTAATAATCTACAAAAGGCCAGCAACGCACTTATAGTAATTTCTTTGGTATTGCAAATGTCTATAATACGAGAAAAAAGGAAGAATTTGGTTAAATAAAAAGTGAATAAAACATTAAAGGACTTATGTGGTCCTTTTAGTTATTTATAATGTAAGAAAGAAAACGACACGCTCTTCGTTCAAGCACTCCATTCTGTGAGGCCATGGTATCACTATCACGGCCTTAGAGAATACTGGCATGAAACAACGCTTTTATTGTAATTCACAAATATTGATGAGAAAGGTATTCATTATAGACATGCCATGGGAGTATCATGTATCATGGGGGACCCAATTTTGCCTCCTTATCCCTAAACCCTATATCTCTAGTCCACAAAGCCCAAAGAACTCGTAAAGGCCCGAAATGCAAACTTGTAACTTCTGCCAACCAGCAAGCGTTCCGTATGCTATGGTGATCTATTCCATAAAAAACTTATTAAGTCTTGTCACATATAAACAGAGGTGCAGTTAAAAATTCTTCTTAATAAATTATGTGTAAGTGAAATGTTAAACAGTTTTAGAAGACACACAAACCTTGTCTTTTCGTCCTTTAGTACAGGGTTCACAATGTAACACTGCTACTAAGGCATAGTTGTCAGTTGTGACACAATGATTAAGCACCTGTCTGTTACGGGATTTACCTTTTCAGCCAAAAACAGCAAAATATGTACTCAAAATTATTATTACAACATTGAAGGTTGAGGACTTAAAGGGTAACCACCGTTGAATAAAAAAAATGCAAACTCACTTGTTGCTAGGGGTGCTGATCAAGGGCAATGATGTACCAAAGCCCCCGGCCTAGAGCAGAAGAAGTTACGGGGTTGTTTTCAGTGCGTAAGAGTCTGACAATCCGTCTCGCCCCACCCGGGGGCCTCATGATGGCATAATTAATGGCATAAACAGAAAAAAAGAAAAAGTATAATAAACAATTTTGGCAATACCTAACACATATGTTTAACAAATAAAGGTCACGACTAAGAAATACACAGAAAAATGTTTTTAATATAGACGGGAAAAATATCCCACTATATTTTTTCAAAATTCTCATATCAAGCTTAGATGTAACATCGTATACGTTTTGCTAACAAAATAAACAGGGAGAGTGAAGATCTTAGCCTGTCAAGATATTTATCTCAGACAGCCCTGAATGGACTTATATTTCAGAATATACTACAAAGGACTGCCTAAGATTAAGACTAATATGTTAGAGACTTTTTATGCTTGCGATTTTCTGACATAGAATTACATATTGTATGTATTATTATTGTTGTTTCGGCCGCGCAGTCCAGTGTTTCTTAGCCTCGAAATTTGAAAAAAAATCCGAATAAATTTTTTTGCGTTTATTTTATTTTCACGGCAGTTCGACGAAGTCCTAAGTGCATTTGTATTTTAACCTAATAGGATCACTTTAACACTACTAGCACATTATATCTTCTATCTAAATTGTATTTTTCTCTGTTTGTTTTGCTTAAAGTGTAGAGACTTGTAGAATATAAGACAGCTCTAAAGAAAAAAGTGTGATATTATTACGTGCTAATCACTCTCGCGCGATTCCACCTGACTCCAATTCGTCATGGCATGTTATTTAGCACAAAGCCTTCGGGAATCAATAATAGTATAGATATAACCCACACAAGAATAATATATTTGTTCTCTTCGAACCACTTGTTCCAGAGGTTCACGCTTTCGAACAAATATATTTTTGTTTAGCTTTATAATATTGTATAGATTTACATTTTCTATATCAGTATGACTGACAATTGTGTGGGTACAAACCCACAACGAACCTCAAATAATTTGGTCTCAACGCAACATAATTAGAAAAACATTACGGTTTTGTGTTTAAACGTTAAAATATTCATTGGACACAATTTTTATTAATTTAATTTCCTTTTGTAAAATCGACGAATAATGGGCGAAGTGGCACAGAAACCTGTCCACTCATAAAAGCCATTTTACGAGCCATTTTGGACCACAAAATGGTCGTTTGCAGGGTACAATGTGTTTTCTGAATCACGTCACCGTCTGAAAGCTATTAAAAATAAATATAATGTTGTTTTTTGGGTTAAAATGATGAGTACATTACTGGAGTAACGTAATTGGTTGGGCGTTGGGAAACAGTCACAAGACGGGCTTTGACCACGAAATTATTCAAAGTATATTAACTCTTCCACTACGTGTTAGTATGTTAATGACCTTAACAAACTCGAGCTAGGGGATACTGGTTGGTTTCGGTATTTCGTGAACGCAAAACAATAGCTTTTTGAAATACCTATTGGAATTCTGGTCAACGTTCTTTGCATGGCTTCGGATTAATCAAAACATAGTAGAACAATGCTTTTACAGTTCCGTGAACTCGCAATTTGAAGGTCAAAACTAATTATTGTTTTAGTAGGGCATGAAGTACGAATGCTTTTCCTCGAAGAAATATCTAGTAAAGGTGTACAGCGCTCAGAAAACAATGCAAAGCTATAAGGCGGAATTCCATAGCGGCTGAACTATAGTTTGTGCTTGAATTGAATTGAATTAGAAACTCTCTATTATATTCGCTTAGCGGTCAAGTATTACGTTTACAATAAATAAGTTTGGGAGAGTGATGCCTTCGGCACGAATGGATTGACTCGACCGGAGTGATATCACGGCCTCACAGAAAACCGGCGTGAAACAACCACAGCTTTGTGTTTCGCTGTGTGAGTGAGGTTACCGGAGGCCCAATCCTTCTCCTCCCCCAATCCCTCTTCAATCCCTAAATCTCCAAATTCTTAATCCCTTAACGGGCGGTAACGCACTCGTAACTCGTCCGTTGCGGGTGTCCATGGGCGGCGCTGATTGCTTACCATCAGGTAATCCGTCTGCTTGTTTGCCGACCAATTTCATAAAAAAGTACCAAGAGGGTAAGTAGTACGTCAATAATGTTATCGTTTCATTGTTAAAAATAACAACTTCTACTACCGAGGAGTCAATTCTTAACGTCAAAAAACCGACCATTTTAGTCATAGAAATAGTAATAATTAGCAGCATCTCTTTAAATCCAAGCATTTCAGTTCGTATAACCATTGAGCTTACATATATCACTTCACACAAAACACCAACGATCTCGTTTGTAACATTTTTGTACTGCAGAATCGAATTTTAGGCGCCGAGTGCCATATCTCGGTGAAGCTCACACAATATGAGACTCGTTTCAATGTTTTAACGTAATTAATGACTGACTGTGTTTTAGCCATTTTGAAATTCGTATGAGTGCTTCCTCGTATTAGAGAACTGGAATTTGCGATGGCTTTTGCAGGAATTTTCGTTCCTTTTGATTTTATTTTCGGCTTTCGTAATGCAGTGTGCGGAGGTGATATATATTTTTGGAGATGAAGCTTTAGGGGTTTTTGGATTTTTGTGAGTTTTGTAGGCCAGTTCCTGTCATATTCAATGTAACTACATGATGTTTTAGTGGTAAGACTTTTGAAGTAAAACAATTAGGTGTGAGAGAACCACATGCTTTGCTACGATTGGGTCAGCTCGAACCCCAGCGCCTTTTAATATTGTTCTAAATTGGGTAGTTTCGTATGACAAAAATAAATTTATTCGACGTTTCAATACAATAAGATATCGAAGAATACTTACTTACTAATAATACTTTCATTCATCGATCAATCGATACGCTAAATTTTAGATAGTTTTTAGCTAGTTTTTGGGAAATACTATGACGTCATAACTTAGTATTTCATAAAAATTTCATTGAAAAGTGTCGTTTTTGACATTTGAATAAAAGTATTGAATTTGATAAGTATTAACTACCGGATTATTAAATACACTACACGATACAAGAGTAATTCGAAGCGTGGAGACAGATATACTAAAAATCCGTGCCAATCTTGGCACCTCTATCGAAACAAACGCGTGTACCTACAACGAACTACCATAATGGAATCAAAGTGGTATTAATAATAAAATCAAAATGGCTTGATAACGAATTCAAAACTAATTTATTCATGAAATCGTCTGTATAATTGAGGTCTAAACTCCGTTTCTAATTACTCCTTTGTAAGCGCAACGAGAAGCCAACATTCCGTCTTTAAGTGTATGAAACACATTAAGATGTTAATTGGCAGTTGTCTAAATATCTTTGAAAATAGTCTTCATAGCTTTGTCAACAATAATTTTAGTGTGGTTGCTGGAAAATAATATTTATATATTATTTCATTTGGTTCATTTTTATACTGAGCCCGATGTTGTACCATCAATTCCAGATACACGGAATTCTCAAATGCAGGTAGGTATGTAAGATAATGACTTTGTCATGAAACTAGTAGAGCTTTTCTCAATTAATACACGTGAGTAACCAGCGATTTTTAGTTAATTTACTCATGAATCGTTTGAAGATGAACTCGATTAGTTTCAAGAACGCAAGGGGCTCATGAGCAGCGTTGCGAGACACGCCATGCAGAGCTAACTTAAAGTATCACAAAAGTCTAAAGAACCCTTTCAAACCTCAAAAAAAAAAAACACTTGATCGTCAGTGAGCCCGTCAGTAGAGCTAGAGAGATATTAATGCATTGGTTCGGAAAATTAAAACACGTAACAAACATAATGAATCACAAAAGTGAATAATAAAAAAAAACACTATCCTCAGGGATTTGCTTATAATTTAGTTAAAACAGAAATCGCTTTACCTAGAAAATGTGATTCTATGACTTTTGTATAATGAAGGTTGATTACTTGTTGACTGGAGTGGGCACTAAATAAAATTTTCATTTCACAAATGGATTGCTTGAAAAGCATTTCTAATTGTGATTTTTTACGCTTCGTCTACCATGTGAAGTGTGAAAAAAGTCATTTCATTAATATTGTGACCTCGTTTAACATTGAAATGTTGTTACCATAATCAGAGGTTAGTCCTAGCCTTCGCTACATATTATTTTTTTCTTTTTGTTATTTTTCTGTAATCTGTTTCTAGCGTACATTCAGCACATGGTCAAGAGTTGTCTTGTAGGATCACCAGTCCAGCGACGTGGGCCCTTTACAGGTCATTCTTTACAGGTCTTCAGGGGCCTTTTGTTTTAGCCTTTTAAATGTTGAGTTCATATTCATTAAGTGCATTGCTAGAATGTTTGGATGATTTTTGAGCCTTGTTCTGATTTTAAGGTCGTGGTGTAATTGTTGGTTAGTTATAAACAATATAACACAGCCGTGAAACGTATCGCGGTTTCGATTCCCAAACGGAACAACTCTTTGTGTGATTTCATATTGTTATTTCGAGTTTGAGTGTAATGTGTATGTTTGTAAATGCACCCAAAACACAGAAGAAAAACCCTAGCGTAAGTATTTAAAAAAACAATACCTAACTCAAGAAAAGTATTGTTTATCACATGTATATGGGCTTATGATATGGCGATATGATCATTGACACAATTTGCTAAATTAAATGTCATTTTCATATTTTTATTTTCAGTACACTCTCTGGAATTTTCTTCAAAAAGTTATTTGTTAAAAGAATTGATATGCAAAATTTGTTCGATAGGTCTAATTAAATTAGTTATATTAGTGTTACACTATTCTCACATAGTGGAACCAACTTAGGTAATGCTGCAACAAATAATTTGTATGTAAAATTATTGAAAATTAATAACATTGGAGTTGCTTGCTCGTTTCTTGAACAGTAAATTGCTTCACTTAGAGGGCAGACCGAGACAGATTGACACTTTATCGTCTTGAAATAAAATAATGTTTTTTATGTCATACGAGATGACCAAAACTTTTATGCAAATAGATATAGGTAACATACCATATGTTAATTTCCAAATCATTGTAGCGTAGCTCTAAAGTGTCTAGACCAAACGTCAAGTCAGATAATTCAGAGAACTTCACAACACAGTGATCCAGGACTGACCAAATTATTCAGTCGGTTAACTTCGTTAAGAGGTCGGCAATTTTCACCAGTTGACATTACCTACATTAAATTGTGTAGGTCTTAATGGACTTTGGAGTTCAGTTGGAATTTCCAACATTCTCTTTAATAATGTGTGTCAAATTGGTATTTTTTTTTTCGTTTTAATCTTTCGCTAGATGTTGACGGTATGTTGGCGATTATCTTGACAAGCCTATATGACTGTAAAACGTATTTAAATTTAAACATAATTACGTTCAGTTCATTATTGTTCTTTGAAAATGAGTTTCATAAATAGTCATCGAAAACATCGAGTCTGTTGTACTCAATTGAGAAAAGTTTCAGAAAACTAACCTGCAATAATTCGTCTTTGTGCTTTAATTCTTTTTGAACCGTTAATTTTAGTATCTTCATAAAAGGGACCCGAAATATTTAGACATCTTATTGTAAGACAGCCATAGTTTATAATAAATAGACCTTCTCGATCGTAGTGAGACATTGATGAATAAATCGGCGTGAAACAACTGCAGTGTTGTGTTCGCCATGGGAGTCAGGCTGCTGGAGGGTCAATCATTCCTCTCCCTCTCAACACTTCCTTTTTTTATGTGATAGGACGGCAAACTAGCAGACGGATTACCTGATGGTAAGCAATCGGCGTCGCCCATGGACGCCCACAACAAAGAAGGAGTTACGAGTGCGTTGCTGACCTTTTTAACCGACTTCCAAAAAAGGAGGAGGTTCTCAATTCGACCGTGTATAAGCTTTTTTTTAAGCATTGGGATTTTGGAATTGGAAAGGATTGGGGTAGGGGAAGGATTGGGCCTCCGGTTACCTCACTCACACGGCAAAAACAAACACAACGTTGTGGTCGTTTCACGCCGGTTTTCTGTGAGGCCGGAGGAGGAGGAGCTAAGAGTGCGTTGCAGACCTTTTAGGGATTAGGGTTTTGGAGATTTAGACTTGGGGAGGGATCGGGGGAGGGGCAGGATTGGGCCTCCGGGAACCTCACTCACATGGCGAAATCGGTTGTTTCAATCCTGTTTTCTGTGAGGCCGGAGTATCACTCCGGCCGAGTCGACCCATTCGTGCCGAAGCATGGCTCTCCCACACTTAAAACACCACACTTCCTCAAAAAATGGTTTCCTAAAAGGCCCGCAACGCACTCCACTGTTATTGCAGGAATCATAGGATCATGGGTGGCGCCTTACCCTCAGATAAAATGCTTGCTTGTTTGCTACAGTATTACATTAAAAAAAAATTATGTACCTATTAGATTTTCATACAAAACAAGGTATATCAACAAAGTTATCTGATACATAACCGCTATACATTATATACGCTATTGTGAAACAGTCCTTTAGTGTGGCATAAAGCAGATAAAGTTGACACAAACTCTCACATTCATGCTTAAGTGTGGGAGAGCCATGCTTCGGTACGAATGGGTTGGCTCGACCGTAGTGATACTCCGGCCTCACAAAAAACCGGATTGAAACAACCGGTTTCGCCGTGTAAGTGAGGTTACCGGAGACCTAAATCTCCAAAACCCTAATCCCTAAAAGGTCTGCAACGCACTCTTAACTCCTCCGCTGCGGGTATCCATGGGCGGGGTGATTGCTTGCCATCAGGTAATCTATTACATTAAAAGAAAGTAAAGCTTCAAAAAGCACTTTGAACAAAATTAAAGTAATTGCAACTTAGATAAATGGGTTTGTAAACGAAATTAAACCATTTACTCGTATCTAAAAGGAAGACTTACTAGTTTGCTAATAAAGAACCTAGGTACTTGTAGCAAAGCAACTTAGAAGGCTCTATTTCCAAAGAGCTCTACAGAGGCACATAATAAAAATTCAATCAAACACCATGTATTAAAGGCACTTGTTTGTCGCGAAGCAATAAAGCCTTCGCGTCTGAAACCGTAGCAAATGAACTTTTTAATTACACTTCCTCCTCAATTTCGTTGGTGTTTCGTATTGACGTACAATACCGGCAATGGAAATTGAATTTTTAGAAATTAGATATTTATAAGAATTAATTCATTTTAAAATCTTTTTTTAAATATTTATTTTTTAGATTTATTATTTTGATATTATTTGGATTTAGATGTGTGTTTTGAATTAATATTTTAACATGCATTTATATATTATTAAATTTTAATTTTATGTTGAAGCATCGTATAATTGAAACTAATTCTATAAATGCGAAAGTAACTCTGTCTGTCTTTTCTTCATGCCTAAACTACTGAACCAATTTCTGTGAAATTTGGTACTTTCAGAGTTTGGAACTCGAAAAAGGACAAAGGTTAGTTTTTATACCAAAAAATCTAAAGAAAGTCACTATTCCACAGGAACGAAGTCTCGGGCAAAAGCTAGTGTATTATATTATAAGTTTTAATTTCCGACAGCACTGCTGTTATATTTCATGCATGTTAACTACCTTTTTTCTGTGAGGGGAAAATCATCAAATTACTTCTCCCGCCCAGGGTCGGGCGGGGAGGGAGTGTCAGACTCTTACTGACTAAAAACCCCTATGTTCCTTCTCCTGCTCTGGGGCAAGGTCGCGGCTGAACATCAGCCCTATAGGGCCCCGGCTGTGGTGGTCTATTGGCTCTTTGAGGCGCGTGCGGAATGCTACACGCCGTACGCTTGGGTCTAGTTCTGGTCGGGCGGCGAGCTACCCTTACGCTTACGGTGGCCAAAGAAATTCTCTTGATGTAAACAACCCATAATGTAATATTGTACTTATTTTATTTCGTAACTTGTTTCAGCTACTATCCTACGTAGCGGTACGTTATGATGCAACTTATAGTGGAGTACGCCTATCCATATGCAACCTATTCACTTGGGATTTGGGAACTAAAACATAAGCAAATATTATTTGTAAGTATATTAATTACTTTTGATGAGGGCTAATAAAAAAAAAACATTTGTATTGGACTCATTTCTTTGTATCACTATTTCTAAGTAACATATTCTGAGAATGCAACGAAAGATGTCTATATTAATAAAAATATTTGCGCGTTGATGTACGAGGACATACTTCTTCTTAGAATTCATTTTCTTGTAGTATGACATGGTTCTAATAATGCTTGTAAAACATCTGAAGCATGGGTACACAATTATACAAACTTAGTTATTCAGCTTCATTTAGGGTCCCTCTTTAGGGGATCCAATGAAAAAAGAATGAGAGCCCCAGCCACACAAAAGTGGAACCACGGTGACAGGACACGATATTTTAAACTGCATCACATTCTTAATGTATTAAAATATTTATTCGAAAGAAAAAATTGCAGATGTCAGTCCTTATAAAATGTTGGGTTTGACAAGTTTTCAAATAAAACAAACATTGACATATATATAATTTGTATTAAATCAACAATATCTTAGTCTTTACATTCTTTGGCATAGTCATTAGCTCGTTAGGTAGGTACAATTAACTATTTTTTTCATTTAAATTCACAATTTCATCCGACTTTATCGAATACATCTACCTATTTATAATTTATCAATTATTTTATATTTTATACAATTTTTATTTAATATATTTATAATTATTTTATTGCACCTAAGTGTTGTTTGCCCAAACAATTATTTGCAGTAATAGTAAGAATTGGCACACTTGCAGACTGCCTGCTGACCCCGGCGATGTAACTGTAACAAAGATATGAAAAAAGTTAACAAAACAAGAATAATTAATAAGGTCATATTCAATAGTGTACACTATAATGACAGAGTGTATGAATTTGAATATCCTAATCCTAATTTATATTATAAATGCTGCTGTAACTGCCTGTCTATCTTTTCTTCACGCCTAAACCACTGAACCGATTTCTGAAAAATTTGGTACAGACACAGTTTCGAACTCGAGAAAGGACATAGGATAGTTTTTGTACCAAAAATTTGCAGAAAGTCACTATTCCACGCGAACGAAGTCGCGGGCAAAAGCTAGTTAAGAATGATTTATTCCGACGATTGGATGATGAATAAAATATTTGGTCGTAAATGAAAGCAAATACTATGAGAAAATAATTTTAAGGAGTAGGATTTGCGGGGTAAGCGCAATGAGGTACCGCGACCTCGGCACAGAGCAGGAGAAGGAACAGGGGGGTTTTTAGTCAGTAAGAGTCTGACACTCCCTCCTGCCCGGCCCTGGGCGGGAGAAGTCATTTGATGATTTTCAACTCACAAAAAAAAAATAAAGGAGTAGGATATCACAAAGTTGTCGCTAAGAAACTAACACAAAAATACGTGTGTAATGTTCTTTAAATAATTATAACTTTTAATTCATTCTTAACTATAAAAATAATTATATTCAATAGTTAAATTATAATAATAATAAATAAATACAAGGTTGTCGAAGAGCATGCATGTTAGCGATACTAACGTTCCGTATTTCCCTTTGATAGATTCTACTAATTTAATTTATACTCAGTAAGGTTTATATACATACAATTGTACGAACATGTGAAAAATGTTACGTAAGGCTATAAAATTTCTAGAATACTCAATAAGCTTTGATGTATGTTTGTGTATTGGACCTGTTCTTGTAATTTCAATACGTGTAAAATGAAATCGCTTAATAAATTTACAGTAAGCGCATTTCATAACATTAAACAAAAAAATATCTCTGCATCATAAGCACGATCGACTTTTGTAAGTTCCAAGAATGTACAAAATTCATATAAGCATGCGTTAAAGCTTGCCAGTCCGCGTTTCCTGCAATAAACGTTCAACGTGTGCCAAAGATAAATTTATTATCTCCCAACAAACGCCTCACTGTTGCCCTAAGAGGAAATTGTCTGGGCAAATGAGACGGGAGGCAATAACTCATTGAGCCCTCAATGCCCTCTGTGGAGTCTTTGGTTCTTGTAATCTTATTAGCCGAGCTTCCTCTCCACGGATATTAAAGATATGCGGGCGTGTTAGCTGTTGTGCCATTTTTGGAATTCAATGTTTGAAAATTTTTGCCATTTCCTGCTCAGATCTACCGTTTCGTTTCGGAAATTTTGTGTCTGATTCGCATTTTGATCGAGGGTTTTTTTTTTATTTGATTTTGATTGCTACTCCAAGCAGATTCCAGTTTTGGTGTTATTTAAAATGTTTCGTAAGAATTATTTGAACTTAAACTAGATTTCTAGGTTATGAGGCACTGTCATGGACTAGTTTAAGAGTAGTTGCATAGTATGAGTTGTAACACTATTTGCAGAGATTGTTACGTAAAAAATAAAATTTACTTGGTTATTAGAATATACCAAAATACAACAAAAGCCATCGCAAACATGTCACGGTAACTTGCAAAAACCGACAAAGATTGCAGCAAATGCGTACAAAACACTTATTGGATGAAATATTCTTAAAACAGTAATGAATGATGGATCCTTTTACATAAATATCAGCGTA
The DNA here is from genome assembly GCA_902829305.4 of Spodoptera exigua. Lineage (NCBI taxonomy): Eukaryota > Metazoa > Arthropoda > Insecta > Lepidoptera > Noctuidae > Spodoptera > Spodoptera exigua. Next base: position 13,780,828 of record LR824612.2, on the reverse strand, counting down.
ATAAATACTATAATTAAGTTTACTAAGAATTTTGCAATTAACGTTCATCAGAAACTATTATTTCAAGAGCACAATTATACAGGCTGTTATCGTCATATTTCATACATATAAACGCTACGCTATAATGACAGGCCTTTAATGTGTTTGCCAATATAATCGATCTCAATATGGAAGGTAATGGTCTAATTAAACCGTTTATACTATCGTCGAGAAACGCTTTGAACAATATATTGGTATATTTGGAGTATGACAACATGATTAGTGATGTGGGCTCTTGGACTATTGTGGTGACGAAATTAAATATTGAGGAGATTGAAGCTCTGTTTGTTTAGGTTTAGAGTGGATTAGTTTCAGAGGAAGTGGTAAAATTAATTTACAGTCTAATATAATGGTTTTTGAGTGTTTGGAAAATACACATGATCCAATACCACGAATGTTAGATATAGCTGTATTATAAAGTCCAAAGAGCAACATACCTACTGCAAAAGTACAACCAGGTAATCAAAACATTAAAGCTTTCTTCCCTATAGAAAATGTTTCCAACAGTACTTAGAACTTGCTACCATATGACGATGATACTCAGATTTAATAATACGCGAACATTATGGGCCGTCATGAAAATTGCAATTATGCTCGAAGGGAATCTACGAACAAGCCCTTCGTCAGAACATCGTAATGAATAAATTTCCTGAGAGCTGTTGGGTGCTTTACATAATTTCACATTATGAATCTAGGCTCGAGATTACTTAAATCCAAAATCCTGTGAAAGGTGTAAATTTTAGTTGCGGTAATTTACACTTTTGCTGCGAATGGAGTTTGTAACTGTATATGTAGTGCAGTTTAAAAAATATTAACATTATCGGCTGGTAAATAAACCAAAGAAAATTTACTGGCACATTATTTTTTAGTAACCAATCAAAATTCAACTCACCTCTCTCAATCTTAGGGTGGCTATTCCCTGAATACAATGCAACTGCTGCATCGTCTCTATAAAGGTCTCCGATTTTGGCTTGACAGCGCAGTATGGGAGCGCCACGTTCATAGTGGGCTGGCCACAGCTGTATACTGCCATAAATCTCGGAACGGAAGAGTCCCTCCGGTGCCGGGTGAACCTGGTGAGCGTCTGCTGGATACTACAACAAAATAAAAATACATACAATTAAGAGTGTATAGATTCAACGCTCTAAGGCTAGATATTTATCTGCAGAATACAAAAAAGATTTCTTTTATAATATTCCTGATTTTCCTAGATTTCATTTCTGGAGTATCAAACTCTCAAGTATTTGGAATCATAAAATTTTGAATATGTAAGGATAGGGAAGTTTGCTCTGTGAAAATTTCAGCATAAATACGTGAATATCGATTCGTGGAGATACTTTTGAATACACTAAATAATTCAACGAAGTTTTCTCTGCACCAGTACTCTCGCTTCGTTACAATGTCGATAAGCTTTATAACTTTATCGTGACTACGACGGCTCCATACGTGGGTAACATTACGAGAATGATACAATGTGAAAACACGGAACAACTTTTACTTTAACAAATCAGCTTATCAAACGAGTAACGTAAGCACATGAGTCAAACAAACAAATCCGCGCTGTATGCATATTCACATAAAGTTAAAATTTCCATAATAGCGGCCAATGCAGATGTGATTAAATCTGAAGAGCCCTCGTGCCAGACGGAGCTGCTTAACGTAGGAAAATTGCAAATATCAACACAACAAACAATGAGTCAACAGTTGTTGTGTTCGCGCCGCAACGAATTCAAGCGACTGTTAACGGGTTGCTGACATTCGGGACTTTGTTCTGGCCGCGCCCGCTGTATGAGTTTTGTTAATGACCAAACTTTTAACTTTATCCACGGTTTGTATTCAAAGCCGTAATTGATTACATAACACGGATGTTAATATTTGAAGGAAGAATAAATTTTTTGTCAATAAGGCTAGATTAGATATATTTTAATGTAATTGTCTCGGGCTTAAAAATCCCAATTATGTTGACACAAAGGTTAAGAAGGCATACGGATTAGTCCCTAATAATATAAGTGAGTTATATTCCAGACTTTCTTAATGTTTTTCCTACAAGCTCGGCGCCTTTCGCAGATTTTCCGCGTCATTAGAACATTAATAATTTTAATATGTGAAGCAAATTAAAGACTTCTATGATAAGCAAAAAGATGCCATATTGAAAAAGATTCTGAAAACTATAGAAGATTAACTTATTACTTTTAAATTAACAGTTAACAAAACAGAAGATCAAATTAAACCTGAACCAGATAGCCAATGACCAGTGTTCAAAAAAGGTTTGATAAGTTGACGTTTGGCCACCATCTTGCTTTATGGCAATAGATGGATATGAACAACCTCTTCACCAAAAACTCGAAGACATCCAAGTCTTTAATAGACTAAAGTAGTATCTTTATTCCTAGTGTTTTTATTACAAGTCTAATAATGATTAAAAGTGTTATACTGCGTGCCAGTCCAATAAGATAATCCCGTATATTTTCATAGACGAGAGAATTCATACAAGCGGTACAAAACAAATATTTTGTTTAAACAAATTTTATTCCGCCATAATGAGTTGTGGTGAGCAGTTTTAATATTTGATTCTATGATAATTTAGTTGCTAGCAAAATATGTTTGTTCAGGATTTTTTTTTAAATATCATCAGTAACTTGGTCTCATCTACGTTTGTTGAAAATATAAGCAATTTGACTACGGTATCTTTTTGAAGGATTGCTGTCTTTGCTGTGTACTTCAAGCGTTTAGTTTGTAGTTAAATATTCGACACAGTGACAAAATTATCTCAAGTAATTACAAACACTATTCAAAATACTATCTCGGTAGAACAGATTCGATAAGAAACGATTCGTTTGGAACTTTACCGAAAACCATCGCACCGTTTAAAATCTCCAACTAAAATCATAATATCGTCACTAAAATAGTTTGTTCAGAAGCAACCGAACAATAGCTGGAGACCGCGTTCCAGATACTGGAAATCTGAAATCTCAAAAGCATTCGCGGTGGGATCCTCGAAATGTGAAACTGTGAAGGCATTAAAACTTACCACTATAGAATTTGAGTTGGAACAACTGTAGCTTTCGCCAAGTTATTTTAAGTTAAAACTCTTGGAGGACGCTACTGGAAGCAGGAACGGATTTTGTAAACGGATTTGTGAGCTAGACGATGGGTTGCCAGCTTGTCTACTAGTAACAAGTTTGTCTAAAGTACCTTCGCAAACGTTTGACTTAAATAAGCAAAGCATTTTTCTTGTTTGACTAGTTTAGTCCAATCAAATCAGATTGTTTTATTCTCTTTTAGTTATTTTATCATTTGATCATTTTTGTGTTTGAAGATTAATTTAGAAGTTATTATTTTTTCTGAAAAATAAGTTGCGTTTCTTACTAAAACCAATATTCATATAAAATATTAACTCAAATCAACAAACTCGAATAGAGTAGTCTAGATCTTTCTATTATTTGGAATACATCGTGTTTGAACTTTTAGGATCGTTTCAACTACCGATGCCAACACAATCCTAACCGTAACCTCAAAACATCCTTCATAAAGTATGCAGATATTGTGTTTGGCTGAGGAGTTGTTTATAGCAATAAATTGGGTTCCAACGAAGCTATAAATACGGGACTGGATATTGCCAGGAATGTTTAGGATAAAGCATTTGTGGTAGTATCTCCAGTCTTGGCTGAACCCGCAAATTTCCGGCCTCGATGCCTAAATCTATTAAACGAGACATAGAAGGTTGATACTGAATTGGATTTGTAACATTGGTGCGCTAGTGTGCTAGTAACTTTCTTCTGAGTCGTCTAACTAGGTTTGGGTCAGTTCAGTTCGAATCAGTAATTTTATTGTGCATATGTCGATACTGCGTGACCTGGTAAGGTTGAAACGATTTTTCTTCTCACTCTAACTAACTTTTGGGCTTCCAACTACCCGTGACGATAAATGGTGTACCAAGATCTATGGCGGTAACTGTATAGCGGTTAGTAGTAGTTTTTTCTAGTCATATTTATTTTTCTTATATACCTAACTTAATCAAACTTATTTCTTGACATAAAAATATTTCGAAGTTTTAAACTGATTAGGTTAAATCGATTGATTAGATTACAAAGTTAGTTTTGTGATTGAGAACTTCTTAAACTGAATATAATTAGATTTATAAATTAAAGTTTTTGTTCTTTATAAACGAGATTTCAAATTCAGAGCTTAATTCGATCTCACAAATTTTACCTATATAAAGTGAGTAATGTAATGTAAAAAAACTTAAAAAAATATCAGTAAGTATAACAAATTAAATTATGGCCAAAATAAAAGTAATGCGTTAAATTTAAAATAGCCAACTCTAGAATCGCATCCACAGTCAGTAACTGTTTCTACCTATATAACAACAAAATCAACAAAACCTTTAAATAATAGTTTATTTTAAAATAAATCTTTCCTGAACACCTATTTGAAATCAAGAAATCGAGTTCTTGTACCTAGGAACGATTTATTTTGTCGCCATACAAAACTTTTCACTGGCGAACGGAACATTTTTTCTAAAAGGGAAACTCGTGCCTTTAGATCAATTTATATCACTTAGCGCCCCCATCCTCATCTATTTTGAGGAGTTCAAGGTCATATCAATATCCTCCTATTATTCTCTCACTCACGTACTCGTTTGGTAGACAATATTTACCCATCCTTTCGGCTATATTGCCAGGTTCAAACGCAATCCTATGCAAATTTAGGATTGAAAAGGGTTATTTCTTGCAAATAAATTCTGGATATCAAACGATTCGATTCCTAGATTAAAATGGATTGTCAATAAACTTAGCCTTGTGAAAATGCAAATATCTCGTCAAGGTGGGCCATAAAAGCAGGCGCGGAAATCATTTTGTTATTTATCGATTCTAATAGGAATGTTGTCAAAATAATAATGAGTATAATACATTCTTTAGACAAAGGCTGAATCGTCAAATCGATGTTTTATCAAGCTACCTTTCTTCCGGCTATCAAATTGCTTTGGAGTAAGTTTTGACTAGCATCAGAGTTTACAAATAGACAATGCCAAATTATTTAAATAGTTAAGGTAATAAACCTACCTCAGAAACCTAAATTATTATAACAAATTATTATACTTACAGGTGCATCATTGAGGAAGAACATGAGGTCGGACGGTGGTCGACTCGGTCCTGATGTACAGTTGGCGTAGAGGACATCACCTGGGCCGTAATAGTGTTTGTCTGTGTGTATTATCGGCAAAGATGGCGGGAGAGCTGGTTAAAAGAAACAGATTAAATTAATTATTTATGGAAGAAAACAAGACACATAGATTGTCATGGATGGTCTGATCTCTGAAAATATTATATTTATTGATAATATGTCAAGTAGAATTTATTTAGTTCTTAAGTTTTGTTTAAGTTAAAAAAAAACTTATTTTTATGACTTCGTAGAGTGTAAGGATTTTTTTATTCCTATTTATTATTAAGATTGTGCTATTTTTGGGGCAAGTTCACTGCTTTTCATTTTTCTGTAATAATAGTAGGAGTAATCTTCACGTAACATAAATTTATCGGTCCAAAGATCGAACCCTGAGACACCCCATGCAATGTAGCAAAGCCAATTAATGATGAAATTTCTGTTTTTATTTAATTATAGATAAATTGGTCTCTTACTCACCGACTACTTCCATAGTGTTAGAAACGATAGAGGTAGCGAAGGAAGGCGCATCAGCCGTGACCTCACAGCTGAAGTTACCCGACAGACCAAAACTGACCCTGGTTAGCACCACTTGACTCTGATTGGACCTCGCCAACTGTTGGACAAAATATATATTTTTCATGAGATGCACGACTGCTGGATTTTAGGGTTTTGTAGCAATTTAAGGATTGGTGATTTGGAGATTTGGAGATAATAGGGAGAGGTGAGAAAGATTGGCCTGCGGTGACCTTAATCATACGGAAACGCAAACGTTGTTTTGCACGGTTAGTTTCTGTAAGGCTGTAGTAGCACTCCACACATGACATGTCATGGTGTGGCTCTTCCACACTTATAGACACTTCAATAAAATATATTACACAAAATAATAAAAAATGAATTCGTACATCCTAATAAAATGTAAAGTTATTTATAAAATATATAGAGTAATGCTTTTATTTCCTTTACAGAAATGGTTACGGAATGCAGTACGAAATTTAATATTATTCTTGAATATCCAATACATGACTTGGTACCGTTTTTTACTTTTCTTCAAATTTCATAAAAAGTTTTACATAAATAATGCTACACGAAATATCAAGTATCATAACATACCCAGTTTTAATTCTAAGCGGAAAGTTTTATAAACCACATAGTAAGTTCATACCATCAAACTTTCGTTAGAATTGCTGTCAAATTCTCCTTACACAAAAGCGACCTTAATTCCTTACGTACAAAAGAAAGCTGAAAAAAAAAACGGGGTTCGAAAAGCAAACATTTAATTATCCTCACAAATTAACGTCGTTTGTCTCAGTAACAAGTTAACAACCTACTTTTAATCTAATTCAGACCGAGATTGAGTTCAGATTCGAGGCAATTAATTCTTATTCTAGATTTTTTCTCAGTTCTAGATATAGCTAGTAGTGATCTATGTTACAGTGGTACTGTATGTGGGTCAATGTTTATTAAGCAATTTCGTTTTGGTTCTAAGCTATAATTTAGTAATCAATTTGTTTTGTTGTTTTTTCGAGATGGTAAAAAATATTGGGTAACTAATTGGTTTGTTTTTACAAGTAATAAAAGTCAATGAAAAAGCTCCAATTGAAATTAATGTATATATTTTTGATATTTCTAGCCAACACCCTGCATTTTTATTGTATTTATTATTTTAAGTTTAACTAAGCACTTTTTTATTACTATGCAAATCTGTGAATGTTTATTTACCGTGTTGATAGTGGACTCAAACTCATTCATTAACGTAACAAATTATTGACCAAAATTACTAAATTAACATAATACTAAAACCGCTAAATATGCATTATTCTAGGTGAATTTCCCTATAAATTGGGCAAATTACAACTGACAGATTTCGCGTGCAATTTGGAGGCGTTTTGTGTTACCTAGGCCTGGTACACAATAAGCATGATCTATATTCCTCATTTTGTCGATCAATTCCTCATTGGGGCGCGTATTGTGTTATAAAAAGAAACGAGTGTCATTTTAGGCTGAATGTTGGGAGGAAAACTGGGATATAAACGAAACAAAACGGTCCATAGGGTTATTATCGCCGCGAGACTGCGAAATAAGAGGCAGTGATAAAGTGTTGGATTTATGAACACGTGCCGCATAGGCGACGAGGAGGAATGGCTCTCTCCTAAGGAAAAAAATGTACAAACCGTTGCTCGGAACACAGGAATAAAGCATGTGAAAATTGCTCGGATTTCCCTTCATAGAGAGTGAAGTGAATGGCAGATTGTTTTTTTAGGGTTGACGCGAAGAAATGGGAAGCAGCTGCTACTAAAATTAACTGTTGGAATTGCCTGGGGTTTATTTTGTATGAAATAATAACACATTTCTTTTTTTTTTTGATCCAGTTGTTCTTGTGTTCTGACAGCGGGGGATCTCAAATAGTGACTGAGGAGGTTTATTTTCTTTTTATGTTTACGTTTAGAGCTCGCATATGGAAGATAGGGCTACTTTCAATATTTGAACTTAACGTTATAGGTTGGGTTTTGAAACAGTTGTATTGTACCTATAAAGGAAGACAATATTTTTTTACGTCTGAAGCAATCGTAGGAATCTGATTGTGGGCCTGTTATTTATTTATTCTTTATATACAATTGCATATGGGAGGACTTAATGCTAGAAGCATTTTCTACCAGTCAACCTTTTGGTAGTGCAGAGATGTGTGGTAGGTGATATACAGCAATTTAGGAAGTTACGTGAGAAACATGACGTAATTAAATAAGTGCTGATCACACACGTGTAACACAAATACACAAGCACATTTAATCAGTCAGTTTGTCAAGACAATACAGAACATGTTATTGTAGTCGTTTCTTCCCTCGTCAAATGTTCAAGAATGAAGTTGTATTGTGCATTTGACAAACGACAAACAATTTAAAACAATTTTAACAATACTCATGGCCAATAAAAAGAAGATTACTTTTCTACAATTTGAGTCTAAATAAACCAAACAATTAGCATCGAGCTTCGCAAATAAATAATGGACCGGCCTAAGCCTGTCTTATCTAACTTGAATGATTAATCATCGAATACCTTTTGTTTGGCATTCTCGAAAATCGTGAACAATTTTTTTGTCAAGCCTTCAAAGTACTCCCTTTGAAAGTCAGTCATTTCGATCCTTAATTAAAATTAATAATGTTTTATCATAAATTTATTTATATATATATATTTTATTAAAACCATTCAACGCTGTGTTTGTCAAAGTTTATGAATAGAAACTGTCTGAAACAAAACAAATTTCTATTGCCATTTGTTGTTGGAGTACCTATAGACATTATTTACTTACATTTCCCCTTTGAATTAATTAAATTCCTAGTTATCTAATCTTTTATTTTAATGGGATGTTTGTAAGTGACAGGAGTATAGCGTTGAGACAATATTTTGTTCTAGAAGCTTCTTTGAACACGGAGACAGAATAGATTGGGGTTTGTTTTAATTCAATCAACTACGGATACTACTGAAGTTTCAATTATTTTATAAGATGTTATCTGGAGTCGTTTGCAAACTTCTAGCTATTGAGAAAATTAGAGTAGGCACTCCTTTACTTCACAGTTTTTATTAGTTTTTTTATTACTTTGAATAGCCAAAACCATTATCTGAAACAATGAAATTAAGTAAGTAAAAATTACTTGGACAGTTTTATAGAGCATTAAGATGCCCGGATCTCGTGCACGAAGTTGTGGATTCAAGGCCACTGAAAAGTGGTAAAGAGACATCGTGCGTAAACCTATTTCTTGCTATACGTGAAAGAAGAGGCTTTTGGTTAACAATAATTACTTACTTCTAGGCTGACGATATGATGTGAGTTTTTACCTATCAGAATCGTAATATCTTCTATAAAATGGAGGATATACAGGATTATTTTGATAAGAGAGTCTCCGGTCGCGGAGAATATTCTCTCATTGAATTTGAATCTTCAGGAATAATATTTGAGAAATTGTTTTACTAGCGTACGTTATTATGTAATAATGATCAGTTCTGTACCTTACGTCACTCTGATGGCAAGCAATCGGCGCCGTCCATGGAGACTCGTGATAACATAGAAGTTACTACAAGTGCAGATGCTTTTTGTGGGTTATTAGAGATTTAAGGTAGTTTTTTTTTAAATTATATCGAACTATAATTATAATTACAATGAATAAACTAAATAGTATTCATCATTTATTCAAAAACACGATTATTCTTAATGAGAAATGTCTCGTATGAAAATTAATTATCGACAGAACTTACAAAACACGAAAAGTCTAAACTATGCCTTATTTAATTAACAATAAGTATCAAAAGGTTCGCCATTTTTCTCATTTAAAATTAATAATTCAATCTATTCAACAATTATTCTCAAAACTAGTCCATTCTTTTGTACATGGAGCTAGCGGTCAGGCAACAAAGCATTACCGCTCCAACGCCTTCAAACAATATTCTATAACACATTATAATTGTTATCTTTCCCTTTTGTTAGATACAAGCATTTGGATTAATCTGTTTAATTGGATTTTCTAATTATGAGTGTATTTCCATATATACTAATATTATAAAGAGGTAAAATTTGCAAGTTTGTATGTAGGGGATAATCTTTGGAACCACTGGTCGGATTCCCAAAATACTCTCACTGATAGATAGCTACAATGTTCCCGAGTGCTGTAGACTATAGTCTACAGCATTGTGTTATAACACATCACGCTACCAACAAATGGAGCCGAGCAGAGAGTGAAGCGCGGGAGTAGCTAGTTATTATATAAGTGTCATGTACATATTTGAAATTTGGTGCCTGCATTCTGTTACAATATTATGTTATGGAACTCAAAGTCTGTATGTGTTAATTATATTGTAATCATTGATTTGTAAGAAACTGTGTGTTTCCTAAATAATAAATAAATAAATTAGGAAAATAGGACACTTTGTAGTGAGTCTCTGCTGGCTATCATAATAGCTGTGGTTGTCTAGAGAGAAACCTGGCTAGTGTCTACCAATGTGACTTTATTGGTGTGGTTACCAAATTAATTTGATGTCATAGGTCGGCAAACGAGCAGATGGATTACCTGATGGTAAGCAATCAGTAACGCCGATAGGCATTTGCAATACCAAAGGAGTAACGAAGTGTTGCTCCACGCCGGTTTTTGCAGGGCCGTGGTATGACTCCAGCCGAGTCGGCCCATTCGTGCCGAAGCATGGCTCTCCCTCATATACGATTATACTATTACTAATACTATTATACTTTCTAAGATAATTGAGAAACCACTAAAATACGATGAAGGAAAAGATCAACAGGAAACCTGGACTTGTAATTTCTAATTATAAGTTTGTAATCACCATCCGCCTTGAGCAAGCGTGATGATTTATGGTCATTATTTCTACGTGTGAGAAGAGAGTCATGCTCAGCAGTAGTGTGAAGCTTCTTTATGAGAATATTAAGTATCTATCTAGAAATATCCTTGCACCCTGAAACTTACTTTTAAGCTAATAACGACGCAAGTTACCGACAAACACAATTAAATAGAACACAGTCCTTTGTACTCAACCACTTTCTTTAGTTACAAACAAGTATTTCCCCAAGTACTAAAAGCTTAGTTTGTCTAAATCAAATGAATGTGAAACGTGTTACTACGTAAATAAGTTTGAGTTTTCCTTAAGTGGTACTCATCAAGTTATGACGTTTGAGAATGAAGATCTAGGTGCTTGTGATTATAACAATATGGTGAATATAATGTGAGCGCTCAGTTGCGGCTGTTCAAAGGAAGTAGGATTTAGGTAAACGAAATATTATGTATGTTTATAACTTATGTGCTTATGTGTTTATTGTTATGTATATTACTATATTTTCTGCTCGACGTCGATTGAGCAAATGTTTATATTTATAAAAAGTTTATTGAAGTCAATTCTATACTATTCTTTATTTGAAATTGATTATGTGTCAATAAGCCAAGCTCGTTTATATTTACGGATAACATAGTCATGCACAGTTTCAAATTCGCGTTGCATTTCGCCGTGTGAGTGGGGTTTCTGGAAATCCAACCCATGTTCTTCATCCACATAACACCCCAATCCCTAAATCTCCGTAACCCTAAACTCTAGATGGCCGGTTACGCGTGCGTTGCTACTCCTTGACGGTGTCCCTTGGTAGTACCGATTGCTTACCATCAGGTAATTCATGTGCCCATTTGCTGGCCTATCACATTCAAATCTCAAATAATAACAATCCATACATGTAAACCGACCTATACCTATATAGCTTGAATTCAACCAAAATAATATCACCAAATCCACTATTACTCGTAAAATACTAAATATACCTAAAATATTCTTAACCTAAAAACATAAGATACAAAGACAAAACGAAACCACATTTACTTCATCAAACTACAAGCAATACATTGTTGAGCTGGCCTTTTCACCAAACTTTTACGACCAACCATTATTCATAAAGTCAACGAGTAAAAAATAATTCCATCTCATAAACAAAAGGGCCCATTGTTTATACTTTAAAAGAATAACTCGACTCGAGCACAACAGAACAGAACGGGCGGATTACAAAATTATTTAACCGCGAACATTTCAGAGATTTTAACAGCGACTCAACACGTTTCCCTTCCGCTAAACTGAACCAGTATATTAACCAAATTCCACACCATAAAATACATTGTTTTAACAGCTCAACAGGTAAAAATAATTGCTGAGAAGTTTCTCCAACGACAAGAATTATGGCTTGTAAAACCGTTGCGTCTGATATTCAACATTTTTCTTACGTCGGCACTTGGTGCCTAAGATTCGCATATTTTCCCGCAGAGTTTTTACATTAGACGCAATAAATCTGTTTTGTGGAATGAAGTTCTGAGCTGGGGTACTATGCGAGCGATGCTAATGCGACTTTGATGCGAAATAAACAAGTTTTTTAAACATTACAGCTCAAGATGGTGATGTAGTAACGTGTGATTAAGTGTTGTTATTGATAGAAAATAAAATATTATGTTTAATGTAAGACAAATAACCAATTGATTATCGATGAAGTATTAATTGAATCATGAAAGTAAATCACGGTACGAAATTTTGAAACTACACTATCACTATATAGTATATAACAAAGTCGCTTTCTATGTCCCTATTAATGTTTAAATCTTTAAAACTCCAAAAGGGATTTTGATGCCGTGTTTTTAATAAATAGAGTGATTGAAAAGAAACGTTTATATGTTAAATAAAATCCATTAAATAGTGATACAATTTACTATCACCATTGACACCATCCGTGCCGTCACTACGTATTAAATCTAGAATTTCCAGTTATATACCTAGTTAACTGTGAATTTTCGCAACCAACTTAACCAATCGTTTAGAACGTACGTACGTCTTCAGCCAATATTGAAAAATTTAAATTCAAAAATTATTCTCTTATATCTTTTTCCGCTAAACTAAAATGCTCAAGAAATAAGCTGGAATACACGCAATATTTTCCTATCACTTCCAAATCATTTGACGTCCACATCGAAGTTGGCACTGGCCCCAAACATTTAAAAATCCTTTCCAAGTCCGTTGGTATATCGCAATGCTCTGTGTACATCTCCTGCTTTACTTCCATGCATTTACATGACATGAGCACTCGTCTGACAGTTTTGAGAAGACAAATCGTGTATGAGTTTCCATGAAACGTGTGTAAGGGAATTCATTGCTTTGACTTACATATATGTGAGTTAGCTTAAAAGCCCGTTTAGAATCTTTATTGCTGGATTTAATATGTGGAGCAGTTTATGCGTGAAGGTGATGGATGGAGTAGCTTATGTATAGGTAATGTGCGTAGGGTTTCTTACTTATCTACTAGGGTAGCATATTTTTGAAGAGTTTTATTGGTTGCTTGTTTTATGTAGGTATTATCTAATTGGTATATGCTTGTACATTTTATAATTTATTTTCTTTATAAGATAAATGATAAACCGTTGTAATTGTTTGACTGTGTGGCTAAATCGTTGTTATGCAACCGTGTGGTTTTTAGCAATTAATCATTATCTGATATCTTAATTTATTGCATAACATTTGAAATATTGGCAAGACGGGCTTGCTCGTCGTTACACATTTATATCACAATCAACCTACTCGTGTCTACGCTCACTCATATTATTTTACAGTATTTACGCTATTGTAATCTAAGTTATTTTATGATTGAAGATTAAAATATCACGATCAAATAATATACACATCAAAAGACCAATCCATATCGAGTCCTACAATCCTCACCCGCAAACATATAGAGGCTCTATCGAATATGACTATTCCAAACGCAGAATCACTTTTTTACGTCAAAAAATATCTGAATTACTGCGACCTTTCGTTCGTACTTGACATGATTTCAGATATTATTGACATAGGGCCTCTTTGTGATGTCTCAGCTGAACTTAATAACACTTTTATGTCAATAGTTGGCTCCAAAATTATGTCTGCTTTGACGCCGAATAAATACGAACATATTTACATTGATTGAAGAAACTTCTGGAAATTTTCGCGCAGCTATTGCGTCTAACGTTGGATTATTTGGCCATTGAAGTGTTGTGAAATATATAGAAGTTAAGCCTTCAAAAATATATGTATCAATAATACTAGAATGTTTCATAACAGAGGACCAAGATTGTTTTTTTTCTTAAGATACAGTGTGTACATTGAAGGTGGCATTAGTTGTTAAGAAAAAACAGTATTTTATGGATGTTGTTTTTAAATATTCTCTAGTAATACTATTATTTTCTTTGTCATTAATTCGAGATCAATAAGATCGTGCGAGGGAAAGTGACAAAATGCGACACAAGAAAGAGGACAACGTACTTACAATATAACTATCACTGCTACCACTGCAGGGCCTTTCTACTCATGCTTAATATACTACATATAATTTCTAAACTTATCACGTTACACCATCAGCCTACAAGTGCCAACTGCTGAGCAAAAGTGTCTTCTCACATGGAAAACACTAACACGGACACTTGTAGTATCTAAATGAACTTAGAAAGTACAATATGACTTGCAAAAAGTCACATTGATACTTGTCTACCTTAGGGCTACAACGACTTAAATAAATTAGTCATCCAAATATTCTCAAACAATAAATATTTTCATCCCAAAAAGACACTAGAATGAACACAATAAGATGATAATAAAATCCTGATGATCTGCGACAATTTTATGATCGAATTGCATTATAAATTTAATGTCGATCGGCAAACACGAGACGTCTTTTGCGTCGCATTTTTATGATACGCAAGATAAGTATTTGATTTATTTGATCATTTTTACTTCCAAAATAGCTTCGGTATTTTATTGGTAGCTGACATTTATGTCTGAATAGAAATTTCTAGAATACAATTTTTATTATTTTTTGTTATTATAGATAAAGTTTTTAGTTTGGTTCATTTTGAAATATTTACGTTATAATCCTCAATACATCGAATCGTCTTCATTTGAATCTTCACTTTGGGACGAGCACTTAATTTCATTGACGATCAGACTGACTGATCAGATTGTGTTTTGTAGTTATAAAAGTACCTGTATATGGTTTAGTTACAAGATTTCTTCCCGTACCATGGGTGCTTAAGCTGTAATCTGGATGGGTATTAGGTAGTTTCCTCAGATACTTTGTACAGTGCAGCAACTCATTGCTGACAAATGCGTTAAACGTGAAATCAAATTCAAAAGCATTTAGTCGAACTATTTTACTTACTAAATACTGATACTTACATCAACATTAATCCCAGCGAAGGGAAAAATCTTCGTAGTAGGATTCTCCGTGGGAGAGTAGCGGTAGAACTCGTGGCGCCCTCTATACCACTTCACGGAGTATAGGGGCGCATCTGTCAGCTCATATAAACACGCTAGTGTCGTGTCATTCCCTCGCTGAACCACTGGAGGGGATATCCGAAGGTCCGTCGCTCGAAGACCTCCTACAGCTGGTAAACAAAATGTGATATTGAAATAACAACATTCGTTTTTATAGATATTAAATACTAAATGGCCATGTTTATTCAAAATTCGAAACATTTCATTTTCTTTTTAATTTTACTAGTCATATTTCATCCTAAGATTATTAATAAATCTTTAAAAAAATCTATGTACTCGTATGTAAATTGGTGACGGCGGCGAAATTACGCGGTTAACGCGGTGGCCGGGCAACTGGCTGCTGTGCAATGGTTCGCGGGTTAGATACCCGCACGGAAGAACACTTTGTGTGTTCTTCAAATTGTTGTTTTGGGTCTAAGCGGTTTGTGTATGCGAATTTGTATGTTTATAAATGCATTTACGTGATTTAGTGAAGGGCAACGTTTTTACGAGAAGAAGAAGAACACCTTAATATCTTAGGCTTAAATGACTGAAGCACTCGCTTTTGTCACCAACCTTACCTAGAGTTCGTGAATCAGTAATTGAATATGCGTCAACTAACATGCTCAGATATACGCGAGTTCGTCGAAAATCCTGGATCAAGTCCTATTCGAAACCAGTCAACGAAACCACGTGGCTAATTTTTTTGACAAAGCCACAAGTTCGTCAGCATAAGTTTAGTTAATTTTTTAAGAATATTTGGTTCATAAAACAAACGACAAAGGTTACATAATACAACATTAAAAAGTATTTCAATTTAAATTTGAAAGTGGCTTAATTATTTTTAAATACAAAATACTGGACGAAAATACTTTTTCCAAGAACAATGAAACCGTTTTAAATATCTCTGATATTATTTTAAAATTATTTTGTGGAATAGCAGTCATAATCATACAATCATTTACAAAATCCACAAAATTCTCTATAATAAAATTAATTTAATAATATATCAATAATTTCCACATCAGCATAATTGGCTTTTCATGTGGGTAATATATTATGCCTGCATTGTTATCCTATTTCATATCCTTACCATAGCGTGCTAAACATGAGCTCTCCCCGAGGGCTGCTCTCGCTACTTCAGTATTGTTATTTACCCGTCTGGCAGGTAGATTGATGATGCACCATGGTGTAGTATTAAATATAGAATTATAATTGGTATTGTTTTATTATAATAGTAGTATGTTTGTTTCTAAATTTTACCCGGTCTAATTTATAAAGTTGATGTTTAACTAAGGATGGAAACATGTTCTGTAATAAATAAAGTTATTCAAATTATGTGTCTTGTATTAGGAGATTAAATTTAGGAGTTATGTGTATATGTAGTGTAAATTAACGAACGATCCAAAATCCATTATTTTTTATTTTGTAAGTTAGGGTTGGTTTTTTTATTTCATTTTTTTTAATTATTTTTTACATAATGGCTCACAATAAAAAAGAAAAAGTAACTATTGTTAAATTTTCGTCACGATCACAAACATAGCAGATAAAAACAGAATTTGATTACAAGGTCAGGTTGAGACCAATAATAATGTGCGTAAATAAAAGTAAAAAGCACATCCACGTTACTCCCTTGAGAAGAGTATAATATTTAGGTCAACATCAAAACCAAATAGCTACTTATCCATCATCTGCAGCCGTAACACGGCAACTTTTACGAGAGCATAATTCTTTCGAAGAAACCTGCCAATGATGTTTGGTCAGCCATCAAAGAAAAACAAAGGATATTAGCTATTTGTCTTCCTGCTCAAGTTTTTAGAGCTCACGAGAAGAAAATCAATTGTGTTTGTGTTGTCTAAGTTCTTCTATAAGAACTTAGATGACCCAACTAAGAAGAATCGGGCAGAAGTATTTTCGGAAGTTTAGAACTTGCTCCCAAGAATTAAAAGGAATTGAATAATATGTATAGGGAGTAATATCTGCATCACAGTATATAGTTCTGACTGTTTGACTGAGTTATAGAATGTGCTTGAATTCGTTCGTAACATGTTGATTTGATTTTTACTTTCTTTTTCAGACCTTGTGTCAATGTAACACCTACAATTTTTGAATAATTAATAAAAGAGAGTTCATTCCACGGACTCAACTTTTGGTATCGGTTTGAATATCTTAAACAAAATTATTAACTAGTCATTTGCCATATCCGACCAGAGCAACCAGGCAGAAGTTGTTTTTTAGAATAACAGTATTGATCTAATTTCAAATAAGTTTATTCGTCTTAATTCAGGCAGTACCTAGTATCTTTGCAGTAGTTACAAAGGTATGGTAATCGTCCATCTATCCCCATTGCAAGAGAGTTCATTTTTCCATGCATAGACTTATATTATTTCCTTCTCCGTAATCCCTAAACTACTTACTGAGTTCAAAACAAAGAAAGGACACAATCCTAGGATGACCTACCGTCATTCAATTTCCTAAATTCTCGCCATTTTACCTTCCCTTCCTGGGGTCACAGGTGTGTCGCTACCCCTTCTATTTTACTACATACCCCTTTGTGTTTCACATCACATTTTTATGATTCCACCTTTGTATCCCATTGTCTGTTACGGTCAAAAGAGTTTTAATAATACGCGTTCTGTATTATTATTTTTTTGAGATGTAAAGCTAGGAGGAATTCGTGATAGCCGTATGTGTGTTGAGATTGGAGATTCTCGTCATTCGTTGTCTGTAGGGACTGATGTTTATGTTACTGTTTTTTTATGCGGTGTGTTGTTATTGTCAACGTCTGTATCATTGAGGTATTATGGCTAGCACGTCGATTAAAATGGTTGACTGTTTGAAACCTCGTCGCTAAAGTTAAAAAAAAACTATTACTTTTTTTACTCATGGTTAATATAGCGTTTTTTTTTTTTTTTGTATTGCTTTTGTTTTCAAACAGTCAAGTGATATTTATGTTGTTGTGTTTCGTTTTGTCAGTCTGTGATTTTTTGTCTTTTTTAACTTTATTTAATTATTTTTGCCCGAAACTAGGACATTCTCTTGTGATTGGTAATACACAGGAAGAAGTCTTAACAAACATCCAATTCCACATAATTATACATCAAAATCAATCAAACACACCACATTCAATAAAAAAACAATAAGAATTTGTGGATCACACAAAGTGTTCTTTCGTTCGGGAATTGAACCGCGTCAGTTCCCTAGCCACTTCGCCAAATATGCAGTCAAACAAACCATTAAATAATTTACCTTCATTCAGTAATCATCTGCTTTCAAATGTACTAAAATTATGTGTGATTTCTCGGAATACGTAATCGACACATACTTGAAATACTCGTAAAAATATTTACGACACACACACACGTTAAACACGAAAACACATAAAATATTTTCCGAATTATTATGCCAGACACCTTGACATTATTAAAAAATTACAGAGAAGCAAATATGAATACTCAAATATCGATAAGGAAGCACCAAAAAAGCTGTATATAGGTCAATCATATGTCTTTGATTCGTATTTGATTCGCCTTTTCCTCATTCGTTGCTAAGGAATATAATCTTTATGTACTTATTAAGAGATGTCATAATCATTTATTTCTTATACAAAGTGATCGGTTTTGTCAATTTCTCGATACTTCTCTCCTGTTGCTATTTGATGGTTTTTTGTAGATGGCTAATGAATATGGAAAGGCTACTTTCGGTTGCTCTTAAGAGATTTTCGTGGAAAACTGGCTGATTTTAATAGGCTTTGATTTTGGTTGTATGTAAGTTATATATTTTTTATTTTATTTACAGAACTGAGGATTATAGTACCGTTCACAGTGTGCAAGTATCTTTTATGATATCACTTAGAATGTTATTACCGAGAAATTTAATTACATTTTACTGGATTCCAAAATCAAAACTTAGAATCAGTACGTCGATTCTATAAAATTTGTTTGATTTTGAATATTGTTCGAGTGTGAAGCGTGAGCGTCGATGTGACGGAGAAATTACATTATAGAATGCCATTTTGAACGTCATCTTTTACTTTATCTATTAAAATGTTGTTGTCAATTTAATTCAACTCGCAAGTGTAGCGCTAGTGTACTACTACTCACGGCAGATTCAGATTTGAAATTTAGAATGAAGTCTTAAAAAATCACACTGCAGGTCTTTTAAAATATTCTTTGTCACCATTTCAACAATCCTATTCTTAATTTAAAACATCCATTTGGCATAAAATATAAATCCTAGACAGAACGAAAACTACTTTTTTTATATAAGGACGCATTTTATATTGTTTAATTATTTTGTTTCACATTCGAAAGTCTTTTTAATAGTCTAATTGAAATAAATGAATCGACTCTGCTCTTGACTTTAATTTATGAGATTTTTGACTGAAAATTAATGTCTAAACTAATAGTCCTTATCTTGCAAACTTTGAGCCAGATATTGCCTAACTTATCTGCAAGTTGGCGGTTCCTAACGCAAAATAAAGTGGTAAACAAGTTTGGCAAACGCGCAAGTTCCTGACTTCAGCTTACTTTGTATTTAAGCGTGGGCACACTTGGTTTAATAATTTTTAACTTACCTACTAAAGTTATTACGCTAGTACGTTGCTGAAAGTGGATAATCTCTGCTGATGTTTAGTCTACTTTAAAGTTATTGAACATAAATGCGCCTATGTCCTGATTGGCAACGATGTTAATTCTCCTAAGGTTTTTAAGACACTTCTGCTACTGGCACTCAGAGGAAAGTAACCCAATATGGAATACTATTTTGATGATGCCCCAATATGGAATTTTCGTGTATTTTACATGACAGTATTCTATATTTAGAGAGTATTCCATATTTGGTGACTTTTCTTTACCCACCACCAGGTTCAGTGATTTTCAATTTAATAAAAATACTATAATATGAACATCAAACTGAACCTATAAACCAGAAAACTTACCTTTCAATCCTAACTCTGACATTTTTTTTAAGTATATGGTTGTTAACTTTATTTCATAATGATAAAGAGAAAAATCATTTAGGTAAAATATTTCAATGTCTGATGTGAGTGACCTTCTGCTGACCATTGTTCTCAAAATAAAGAAGTAAATAATGAAATATATTAATTTTATGTTAAAAATATTTACTCACCGACAACATCTAGCCTCGCTGAGGCCATGTACTGAGGGTAGGCATGGGCGTTATGTATCGCCTCACACGTGTAGTTACCGCTGAGGTTTGCCGCTACCCGAATTAAAAATACGTGTGTCTCATTCGACCTTAACCTCTGTGGAAAGAAAGGTAGTGGTTAGTAAGTTGTATGTAAGACTAACTGTAATATTTAGAGCTATAAGGTTGATTTTTGTATGAATGTAATATTTAAGTTACAAAAGAACATGACGAAAAACATAATGAAACTGCTACATTATGTTAAAAAGCACTGAGACATTCAAATTTTCAAAAAAGAAAACTCAAGTTTACAAAAGTACGCTCTACTATAAAACCTTATTAATAAAATGTTGATGTATCCGATTTAACACCTTACAACCATAATATAAAGTTCTAAATCAAATATACTCACATCAACTTTAATTCCACTGACTGGTAGCAGCCTTATAGGAGGTGTGTCTAGCGGTGAGTACCGGTAGAACTCCTGGGTTCCCTTGTACCACTTGACAGAGTAAACTCCGTACTCATGTGGAGGGAAAAGGCAAGACATTGTGACATTCTTGCCTCGCTGTACAACCCGCGGCGTGATGCGGAGTTCCGTGGTACGGAGGCCGCCCGCTCCTGTGAAAGAATGCTGCGTGTTATTAAGCAAATTTTTATATGGTGTTGGTTTTTTGTACTTTTTGGTACGTGATTGGTAAGCGGCCAACGATCATTCGGTTAACCGGATATTGAACAATCGACATCGCCCTTGATCACCCGCTACAACGGAGAAGTTACGAGTGCGTTGCTAACCTTTCGGAGATTAGGGTTTTGGATGTTTAAAGGTTGTGGAGGGGTTTGGGTGGGCGAAGGATTGGGCTTCCGGTAACCTCACTCACACGACGAAATGCTATTCTGTGTTTATTTCTCGCCTATTTATCTTATATTTTGGGATACATTAGTATTACAAAGGAAAACATTGTGTAATACGACTACGAAAACAAAAGTCACAACGAACGACGGTTTAAAGAATCACATTACTATATAGGTACACTATATAGGTACATTACCTCAAGAAAGACAGAAGCTAAATCTAAGCCCAGAACATTGGTTACATCTGAACCCGGGCCAATAACTCGACAAGCCAAACAAGTCCACAATTTATCAGCGAAACGATTTCAGTCAACCTAATAAATAACCTCACAGCCAAAAAGCCGACAAACAAAACCACTTAGATCCAAAGCTATCATTAGCAGACTATCCTTATACCCCATTCCTGGTTTAATACCAAATCGTAAAATCTTTATTGGAGAAAAATGTCTCATATTGTTTTTTATTGCAATAAAATATTTTTGTTCTCAAAAATACGATATCATATTTTTTTGTTTATTAATGAATAGTTCCTTGTGTGAAAATTGAATTTCGAAAGAATTGTTTATGAAGAAAATTAATTTTCAATCGGTTTCAATCTCATATAGAAAGTAATATCTATTTTCTGCACGTCTAAACGAAATGCGTCAGAAAAACGTTTTGTTTTGTAACATACTCAAGTATTATTGAACTCTTAACTCTCAAGAGAAATACAAAGCAATTTATCAATGTCAGCGTTAAGTTACCTTTAATTTTAAGACATTTAACTTAAATACTTATACTTTACTGAAAAATAAATATTGAAAAAGCAATTTTAACAATATGATTGAAAAAGTATTTTAACAATTTATTTTTGTCAATCAAGCAAGGTATTGTTGGAATTTACAGTTTTGATTTTCTCATAATGAGAATACTATCTAGCATTTTACCGAAAATAGCTATATGATCATCCTATAAGAAAATTGTTAATAACGGAACACATATTATAATATTTGTAAAAATATGCAGCGGTTCCAAAGATTACCCCCTACATACAAACTTACAAACATACAAATATTACCTCTTTATAATATTAGTATAGATTTTTCTCTAATGAAAATTTTCCAATTTAAGAACGGGCCTTGCTTCAGTAATTCCCACTTCCGTAGCCCGTGATGCATTACGCTTCGTATTGTGGTGCATTAATCCCAAGCCGAGAATAATTGGTCCCACTGATGTAGGATGAACTCGGTTTTACTCTATGTCGTGTGCAGTAGCCATTTCAAAAGCGTTTCGAGAGAGTTCCATGTTCATTGTGTTATAACGCTCCTGTTTTTTTTTTAATAGGAAATATTTCTGATGGTTGGTTTAGTCTGACGGTATTAACCCGTTGAATGTCGGTTTATGAGACACAATAGAAAATGCATTGTGTCTCGCGTGGATCCACGTTTAAAACACACGAATGGTTAAGAAACGAGGTTTAATAAAGACAATGAGTATGACTCGACTGAAGTGATACCACGGTCTCACAGAAAACCGGCGTAATACAACCAAAGCGTTTCGCAGTGTGGGTGAGGTTATCTAATGTCCAAATCTTTACCTTCTCCCATTCCGGCCTAATACCAAAATCGAATCCTCATAAGGCCGGCAACGCACCCTTAACCCTTCTAGTATTGCGGCTGTCTATGGGTCTCGTTCGCTTGACGACCTTGTCTATAAAAAGTAGAATTTTGTCTCTACGTAAACTATGACACATTATTTTATATTTTTTGATTCGTTTCGTTGTGGGTTTCAAAACAGTTTGTTCATGACTCCGCGACACAACGGGCTTAGTTCTTTCATTGCTATTCATGTTTGTAGCTTTGTACACTCTAGCTTACAGAAGTTTCAGTACCTAGTGTGAAATATGCTGAAAGTTTGTTTTAAATGAAATAATTTTGTCTACCTGTTAGCTGAGATCACAATAACTTGGTAATATTCCTCTGATCGTAGTTATCTAAGTTTTCTTAATAGTGATTTCCATGATTGTGTGTATATATGTATATACCGACTTCAGTAAGAGAAAGAGCTATACAAGTTGTCTAGCTCTGTCTCTTACCCACACTGAAGTAAGATTAAAACAGTCTTATTTTGAATATCATGGTTACCCCTCATAAGAATTCTAGAATCAAAATTTCACAGAAACATTTCTTTGACGATGAAGAATTTATTTTTAAAATACATATATTTAACGCTAAATCGCTCTGATCGACGATAGATGTCAGTGTCAACGATTCTCAAGATAAATTTTCTGTTTAAGAAAATATTTCAACTTAAAGTATTGTTGCTTTATACTGTCTAACTTTGAATAGATATTCCTTCGAAATATTCGAACTAGCCAAGCATTTTGAATCAGCAGCAGCAAAATGTTTTGTTGCACGAAGCGTGCTAAGAAAATTCAACAAAATATTTCCTAAGATAAAAGATGAAAACTGAATATTGAAGATGATATTTTTCAAAGAATATAATTCACCTGCTGTTGTTGATTTGTTCTGAAAACAAGTTAGATACACCGTTTCAATATTGTTACCGTTTTATTTAATATTTGTATTAGAGGGTAGTTTTTAAATGATTATTATTATTTTATAATATTTCGTTCTGTCATGGTGGCTTGGAGGTAAAGGCCCGCTTTTTATGCACGAGGGTTGGAAACCTGGCAGCTGGCAATGTGACCTTTACGAGTTATACGAGTATTCACTTTCTATGATTATTTGAAACAACGGAAAACCTTGTGAGGAAATTTGGACTTATAATTCATAAAATAAGTTTGAAATCGCCATAAGCAAGTGTGGTGATTGTGTGCTCAAAACTTTCTCCGTATGAGAAGAAGCCAGATAAAAATGTGTGATTAATATTCCAAAATCATCTCTATTATATTAGTTATCAGTGTTCTTCTAATATATAAATGTACTTTCGTAAATTCTAATGAGGATTGAAAGTCAGTAATTGCTATTCCAACAAACAACATTGAAGATGTTTGTTAACTACGAGTAAGACTGTAATCGTTGGAAACGTCAATATTGTGTGTCATAGATTCAATTTACCACTCCACAATCAACTAAATGCCTCGAGTTTCTAATTGATGTAGCTGACAGGCCGAGCAAAGCATACGATGCCCGATCGAGATCACTTCCAGCAATATGTGTGGGCGTAGAGCGTAGAGCTCCTCCGTAATTTAATTAGACAGCAATCGAAGAGAATTACTATGCATACAAGTTACTCTAAGTGAGTGGACGAAGCTATTTCCGACGGTAAAAGGTGAACTCGCCATCTAAACAAGACCAAGTAAAGTGAATGAAAGATTCAAAAGAAAATCTTGCATTTATTAACAATAAAAGGACAAAGTAGGTATCCCAGTCACTAAAAAAGCAAAAAAGGATAAAATCACATACAAGCTGGCTACGGGGAAGCTTCTAGATAATTCTATTAACCTAGCCCCCTTATCTTTTCGAAAGCGAATTTAGCTTCGAGTCCAATGCATCACAATGAGTTTTTTTTTTCTTTTTTTCTGTACAGATATCATAACGCGGGCGAGCCCCCAGAGGATTACCAGAAACAATGAATACAGAACGCGGATTCTTTTTTTGTCGTTGCCCGACAATGTTTGTAGCATTAATTTAATTTCGTCTTTGATATTTATCTCGTATGTTTTTTAGCGTTAATAAAGAGGGCACGATTGCTATCTAACAGGCATATGATGTTTGTTTCGTTTTGCGACCTTTCACGAAAAGTTTTTACGGACAAAAGTAAAACTTAAAAAATATGTTTCCAATCAATTATTTTTTATTTTTGTCATCGTTTCTTCACTTCAATTTTTAGCATAAGTTCTTCTATTACAACCTAAAAAGACATTTGATAAAAACAATATTCGTCTTGCATTAAATTGATTGGCTGTTTCCAATAAATCATACTATCTATCTCTAAGACTTTAATAAATCACATGACATATTCCCTCATAAATTTGACGGATAACTTCAGTAAAAATAAATTTATTAGACAACGTTTTAAGTCTTCGACCTCCATTTATTTATCCATTATTTATTAGAAATGACCAAATGGAATGTTTGAAACTACCCTAAAATGGAATAGTCACAACATCATTTTTTATTTATAAATAAATATCTTCATAAATCCACAACTAAGCGTTTCGAACTCGCTCTAA
Organism: Spodoptera exigua; assembly: GCA_902829305.4. NCBI lineage: Eukaryota > Metazoa > Arthropoda > Insecta > Lepidoptera > Noctuidae > Spodoptera > Spodoptera exigua. The sequence goes on along the minus strand of LR824612.2, from coordinate 13,755,633 downwards.
TATCTTGCAATAACCATAAGTTCGTACGAATATAGACTAGTAAGTCTTATTGGTGGGGGCGAACGCACCTGCTACCGTCCGAGCAGTAATAATTCTCGATGTCCATGCATTCTGTTTTCTTGTGAGAACACGGTCGGTAGTAGGGGATCGGCGACAGCGATTTGTGTGAGCGATTTATTGAAAATACGTGCCTTAAGATTAAAACCAATTTATGGTACGTTTGTATTATAAATAAAGAAGTAAAATGTTTATAATTCACGTTGAAATTAATAGAGCGTATTTTTGTGATGTTCTCAATATTAATTTATCTTTATTACGGATACAAAATATTACTATTTATTTTATTTAGTGAAAAAAGATTTAATGTGCTGTACGGATTAGTTTGATTGCGTGATATTGAATGTTCACTAATCACTGGATGATATTTTATTCATTGCGATATGTAAATTAATAAACTGATTTATAATTTAAAGCTGACAGCTTTAAATTAAATGCCAATTTTATCAAACAAATTCGCAATTCAAATTTTGTTACTATGTTTTGTGTTTAAAAGTAGCAATCGACTAGAGTGATTATGGTGATACGCATTTGATACCTAGCCTTTGATAAGATTGTTTAATGGCTGATTTTTCAATGGTTAGATAAAATTTACCTGGGGAATAATTATGATGCTGTCGCGTCAGAATGTTTGGATAAGACAGTGACAGCATAAATTTTATTCCTCAGATAACATTTGTCTGACTATTGAAAAATATGCCCTTAGACAAATTTAAGGCCTAAAAATTATGCCCTAAGACAGATTTTATAATAAAATAACAATTCTCGCGTGGTTTTACCCGTTGCTCGGCTCCATTTAATCTTAGCGTGATGTTTTATAGCCTATAGCACTCAAGAACATTGTAGCTATTTATCAGTGAAAGAATTTTTGCAATACGATCGGCGGTTCCAAAGGTTACCCCCCACATACAAACTTACAAATTTTACCTCTTCATAATATTAGTATAGGCTGAGTTCCAATACCTACTCTACGAACTAAAAAAAAATTTAATTAGATGAAAAGTGATAGAAAAGTTCAGCGAGTCATTTTCCGCCATCACTTATGCCTAATTAGCAGTCATTTAGAAAGATAAACACAGTTGTAACTTATCGGGAATGTAATTTAAGCGAATGCCTTCATTTTGTTATTCTCCTTCTGTTACTATTTCTCGATACACGCTTTTTTATTTTATTTTCAGCTCGAGAAGTAAATCATGTGCGTAATAAGTGTATATTAATGTAGCTGTTTCGGAATTAGAATTAGAATTAGAATTTAGAATTCAAACTTTCTTGTTTTACTTCTTTTTTTAAATTTTGTACTTATTTGCTTTTAGCATACATTAATTTTGATGTAGAATTATGAAGATGTGTAGCAACAAAATGTTTATTTGCTAAGAACATTTACTTTATTTTTAGCTGATTTTATTATCTCTTGAATATTTTAATTGATAGTTAGAATTTCATTATATTATATTGCCTTGAATAACTCACATTTAACTTAAAAGAAACTTGATGTGATTGAGGTGACTCGATAATTTTTTTTCTGTTTTTGTAGGGGAGAGAGGACTTTTCTCTGACTGAAACCATCCGGATGGCCATCCTAAACACTTTTCTTAAGGATACCGGGTTATCAGCCTATTCCTAAACCCCAATAGGGAAAAACAACCAACAATCTATTTAAAATAAGAGATCGTTACAAATAAGAGTCTCGTCTTGAAACGATATTACCAGAGTTTTTCTCAGTTGAGATTAAGATATTGTGTTAGCTGTTATTTTCCACAAATTTTGTATTTCTCGCGGTTATTCTTTACAGGACTAGCATGTCTTACGATAGTTATTATTCGTTATATTATTCTTGGTAATTATTCACGATTGCGTGTAACCTTTTTCGACATAACTATGAATCAAAAAGAAAATCAATTTGCAAAAGAAGAGCCATAACATCGAGTACACAGTAAAACGATTACCTACTCGCCATTCTATAACATTTCATCAAACAAATCACGTGAAAAAATTCCCGCCATTAATTCACTCAAATTGAATTCAACGGGTAGAAGCTATAACCGTGAATTACGTCGCCTTATTCCATACAATTTGGGAGTTGAGTTAAATGTCAACACGATAAGTTAATGCTGGAACTCGCGTGGGTAAGCACGCGATGAAAAAATATATAATTTATGTGCTAAAGGTAACGTGTTCGTTTGCGAAATCGAATGTGGATTATACGGGTGAGAATTTCGATATTTAATCATAGGTAGTTCTTTTCTTGGAGTTTGATCAGTTTTATGAATAACTGATTATAATTCTTTGAATGGACGACGTGTAAATGATTATTGCATTCTAGGCATAATGTCTGATATTTGGTTTTCAGGATTTAGAACGGGGTAGTTTTAGTTAGAAAGAGTCTAACAATCCCTCTCACCTTAACCGATTCGATGAATTCTTCCCCCAAAAAAGAAAAACTAATGTTTTGAGATTGGTTAAGAAAGATGACGATACACACAAATTTCAAGATCACTTCTGAATTCCGTACTTCCGACGAAAATTTCATTGTTTATCGTTGTAATGCATAAATAAACAAAACAGAAGGAATAGCGACATATAATGGACAAGATCAGCAGAAGTCACGCTCTCATCGTAATGACGGATAGAAAGAAGAAGAAGGAGAGAGAAATGCGTCATTGATCAATAAAAAAAATATCTATTTATTTCCCTATATTTTGATATCGAATTCTTTAAAACACTATTCTTGACTAATCAATTAAAAAGACAGAAACTTAAGTTACATTTTCAATTCTCTTAGTATCCAGTTTACAGAAAAAATACGTTGACTCCTTAGACATTTTTAACAGAAAAAAAAACTAATTAAAAATGTTTTAAAAATGCTACATGAGGACGTAATTATACACGGAATGTCCCGTGCGCTTACAAGTAGTTTTTTATTTAACAAAAACGTAAATAGCTTTGCGGCAATCATTAAGACGAGGCGGCTCATTTAAATTTAATCTTGCTTTGAGGGAAACATGGGAGGAATGGAACTGTAAGCAATTATCTACCGAGCATCCTATACGTATTTGACTTGAATGATATACTTCATTATTTGCTTTGATCTTCTTTTTTAATTAATTGTCGTTTAATAAAATCAAGTACGACGTTTAAACTGCCCAGGAGAAATTAATGAAGGTATCAGCAGTTGACTGATCGACCTGATTGAGAAGTGATGATGATGACTTTGTTATGAATATTTTTAGCTTATCACACCAAATGTTTGAGTTGCTTCCTGGAGCTGTAAACAAATTCTTATGCTTCCTGCGAATGCAGAACTTTTAACAGTAAATTAATGTAACATTAGAAAAATAAAAATACTAGGTATTTCTATGTCCCTATTTAGAGTCGTATGTTTTCATAAGTACGTTCTAAAAATACTCGAGTTCAGAAATGAGTGAATTCTAATATAGACACGTGAAGAAGCAATATATGGGCTTTATTTTTTTCTTTGTTATATGAATTTATTGAAATAGGAACTTAACTGTTATTTCAATTGCCTTATCAACAAGAAATATCAGTTTAGTCCTGATTTCTATGTTTTAGTTCTAATTAAATAATATTTTATCAACCAAAATATGTCTCAAACGATTTTCAACCCTCTTTCTTCTACAAAAGACTTAAAAGAAGTTTTTAGTCTAAGAATTTATTTTCAAGTCAGCTTATAAATCGTACATACGATACGCCCCCAGGCAAAGGCTTTCAAAGCTGGTACATCTGTTGATGCAATATATAAAATGACTTGGGAGCTACTGAAATATTCTTTCAAATGGTTCAAAACGTTGCTCACTGAACCATGAATCCATGTCTGTTGACACAACGATTTCTCGATTTAAAATGTCGATTCCGACTCGATTTTTACGATTATAACGATTATGGGGTTTGGTGTAAAAGTGCTGTAGTCAGATTGTATTCGTAAATGTCAGGATAAAGGTTGTGTCTTTTCTTAGGCAGAGTAAAGTATTATAAGGCTTTACATTCTTACGCCATGCTCGACGTTGTTTAGCACAAAGTCAATTAAAAAAATATGTTAAACACCCTATTAGGCAAACTTCATAGGTTTAGATCAAAATGATGGTGTTGCTATTTTCTTTAGCCTTCATTTCAAGTAGAAACAATAAAAAACTATACAATTTATTAAGTCGCAGAACTAAAATATTTATCCAATTCATGGCACTAAACAAAGAAAGGACTCAAAATATCAAAGTTACATTCTTAAATTCACACATCTCTCCATACGATTAAGGTATAAATTCGCAAAACAGGGTTTAAAGTAATTGCGAATTATTTAATGTTAGTGAAAATGGCGTTAGAGCTGGCGAGGCGAGCATGAGCGACCACAGTGTGGATAACGTTGAGTGACAGGCTTTCAGCATGACGGACGCCTAACTGAAGAGAATACATACGTAACAACTAATATTCGAATCATATAACTACTAATTACAATTACATTTAGAAAATAGGTACCACTTCTGGAAAATTGTATTAAAAGATTTTGTTTTTCTTTGAGAAAAGTTATAGACAAGACTTATAGTTAATAAACCCACATACATGAGAAGTGTATCAATATTTATAACTTTTTTATCCTAATTGGACGGGTCACCTGATGGTAAGCGAATCGGGATCGGCCATGGACACACACCCACCATTTTGCAAAATTTGAATTAAGTAGAGAGGATTTCAAGATTCTCTCCAATCCCAAATTCTTAATCTGGGGGGGATGAAAAGGACTAAGTTTTTGGTAACTTCATTCACATGACGGAACACAGCTGCATCGATTTTTTTGTAAGGCCATGGTAAACTGCCACCATTTTATGTGTCAAGAAGCATCACTTTAAACTGGCCATTGAATTAACTACACAATGAAAATCTTTTTTAAGAAATCGATGAAATATTTCATATTTTATCAATTTGAGGACACAAAGAAAATAGAAACAGAAATATCGATGACATTTCTGAAATTTGTGAAAATTTTCCATCAAAAATAAAAGATTAAATATGAAAAGAAAAATATCACTGAGTCTATTGAAGTTTGTTGAACTGATTTTCTTATTGATAAAGAAAAATGTTTTAAGTAGCAAATACCGAACGCCTTTTTCATTTGAATAGATATTGAGGGTAGTGTAGCTGTCTAAATTACACCCAATTATCCCTACATAGTATAAAACAAAGTCGCTTTCTCTGTCTTTATGTCATTGTATGCTTTAATCTTTGAAACTAAGTAATGATTTTGATGCAGATTTTTTAATAGAATTATTGAAGAGGGAAGTTTATAATGTATTAAATACTGGAAAAACTTAGTATAAGCATAGCAGCTGTCTAAAACCGGAGCCGAAGCTCTAAATGTCAAATTTATTGGTGAATTATTTAGAGATTCGGGCTAGTGATGATAATGATCACAAGCCAGTTTCTCGTCAGTTATTGCTATTCAACGATTCTAGTTTTGTGGTACTTTTTATTTTTCGTTATAGTAAATTTGTAAAAAGGAGTTTCGATTTTAAAACTATTTTCTTTAATTTTATGCCTCTATTTTTAATTTTAAAGGCACACCGTGCCGACAAATTATAAGAAACAAATGTTTAGCAGTAAAATGTAAAAAATGATGAAAATGGCAATAAACTTCTAAATTCAGAGGATATATTTAATAAATTCTTAAACAGACACATAGATTTAGCTTAGAAAAACGAGCAAAAAGTCCATCGTCAAATTTTTTTTTGGAAAATGAAAAGTAATGTGTTTTTGGTTTTTTAAACCGTCACTAATAACGCGTAAACCTTGCTTACTAGAATAGAGGTTTACATCAATATTTCCAACACTTATCTACCACGTAAAACCTTCAGCACAAAACCACTAATTATCGTTTACTATGAGCGTCCGTTTACGTCCGATATTAAGCCTCACTTCCCGGCTGGTCTATCAAACGGCTGATTGCAATCTCGCGCACAACCGACCGAAATTGTTCATACAGTCCGTCATTAACTACAATAGATGCTTGTGCTGTGACGTCATTGAAGTCCTTTTGACTCTGACCGTCAAAGGTTATTCACTGACTGAACTCGGATTTGAAATCGAGAGGTATAAGCACTGATAGTCGGACATTGGCAGATTTTTAATTAAATATTGTTGCGGAGCTGCGGTGTTAATAGATTATGATGCGGATATCCAATTAGTCCGTTGGTTAAATTGCAAATTAAATGTTAGGAGTGGAAAATTAATTACTTTCACATGTAATGTTATTTGTTATGTAATGTCATTACACTAATGAACATTTATTTTCAAATCCTGCCAAATACTAATGTGACTTTTCCGAGTTTTCTTGACAACATTTACTTTTGTTAAATCGCTGATATAAGAAAGAAAACATTTCGAATCATAACATAAAATCAAAAATTTTCTTTGAGTATACATGGTGACAAATAGACATTCCTTGACCTTGTAAAAAAGGCCTTTTTTCAGCAGTGGAATACTTTTAGGCCTATAACGATGATATATAAAATTAACTATAAAATCATGTAAAATGTTAAGCAAAACAGTTCATAAAAAGAATTTGACTTAAAAAATTACGTATTCTGAATATTTTCATGGCCGTAGTAGAAGTTTTTCGGATAATCCCAAGAATGGAAGAAGTATTTTCATTTAGAAAAAGTATCTAATTTTAGAAATAAGGAAATTTTGTTTCTTCGCTTTCGGTTTATTTTTCGTAATTTTGTGTTGCTTTTACTTGGTAGGACTATTTTACTTGAAGGAACAAATTCATTATTTCATATTTACATTATGTCGATATAAGCATACTTATCTTTACGCAGCTATATCCATATGATAACTTTCCTTTGTTTACTTTCTTCAGTTGTGTGTCGAATGCTTTCTTGAAATCTGAAAATTATTGAAGCTTTCCACCCTGGGTTCTGCAAGAGAGAATGTCAGACTTTTACTGACTAAACTAATACTTCAGTCCAATTTTGATCCGATCTGTGCCATTATCATTTTCCTTGATTTACAGTTAATGTCCAAAATCTTGACCAAAAATCGTATGGCATTCGGCATAAAAATGTTCTCCTGTCACCAAAGAATCATAAATTCTCTACTGCTTATCCTTAGTTCGCTGAACCGCACTGATAGATTTTCATTCATTCACATTTCAAAAAGTAGTTTGTAAAGAACAAAACAATAAAGTGAAACGTTTTATTCCAATTCAGACATACATTGGAACATCTATTTTTATAAAATTCTCTTTCAAAAAGAAAGTCTTAGTCTTAAAGAGTTCTGTTATTGGCAGTTTCCCGTCTTCCGTTTAGTTAAGCAGCAAATGTATAGTCGAGAAAAGTTTTTCCAACGTTGCGGAAAATATTTAAGTTCACCCCTTTTTTCAACTCTTTAAAAGTATTTTGATTAAATAGATCTCGTCGGTCCCAAAAAGAAACACATTTTTAGGAACTACTCACATAAATATGAAGGCACCGGGGGGTTGGTACAAACATCAACATCACGATTATCGTCTTCACAGTCCATCGTAGGGCGTAGGATTTTATAATCAGACCGAATAAATTACAAAAATAACGGACGTCGGCGATCCGTCTCCTATGACAGTCACAGCGCTCGCTCTCCACCAATGCGCACGCAGAACTGCCAGTTTGACGTTCCGCCAGAGTACGATTTATGGTACCCTCGTCCGATGAATTGTAATAAAACCTCCTTCAAAATTCAATTGAAATAATCGTCGCTCCGACACGGCCAGACTGACATTCGCTCGTCCTCGAGCGATCCTAGTTCTGTGTTAGTTCTGGAACAGAAGAAAGATACCACGTGTATAGCACGCTGCTCGTTCATCCTGACTAACATGCGCTATCTCAACATTTTGCCTGGTTACTGCACTCAACATCGATGTAACATTATCATCATTTTCAGTTGTACCTACTTCCAAAACAACTTATCCCAAACCACACTGATACGGCCTCAGCGATTGGTGTGCCTGGACCGGATGTATGCGCCTCTACCACCAGCCAACATGCTCCGGCAAGACCACATCATCCCTTCGACCAGCTCACCACATCACCTGCCTGGGTCAGACTAGTGCGTCCCTCCGACTAGACACCACGTGACATAGACCGGACGTCACTATCCTTCCCAACGATCAGCTACGCCAACTCACAATTATATTCACAGACACTCACGTTACCCAGATGAAACTAGGTACAACCATCAACTTCTCTAATTTGGGAACTATCTCGCGCGTTATCAATACAGTCGTTGGTTCAATCATATGAACACGCAGATAAGGAGCATAATAACCCGTTATAACAAAGAAAAGGAACTTCCTCACCCGTAGATATCTCCAACAAGCCTTTAGAAGCTCTATAGCCGCAAGCGTTGACTTCTTTAAATGTTGCACCGCTGGTCTTTAGGCAGTAAAAACGTGGCATGAAAAACAGATGACTGCGTGCCCCCTCTTTATCCGCGTCAGTTACAGGTCGTTCTTTCGGATTATCAGATGGTTTCCCATCAAATCCCACTTCTGATGAAGGCACCGGGGGGTTGGTACAAACATCAACATCACGATTATCGTCTTCACAGTCCATCGTAGGGCGTAGGATTTTATAATCAGACCGAATAAATTACAAAAATAACGGACGTCGGCGATCCGTCTCCTATGACAGTCACAGCGCTCGCTCTCCACCAATGCGCACGCAGAACTGCCAGTTTGACGTTCCGCCAGAGTACGATTTATGGTACCCTCGTCCGATGAATTGTAATAAAACCTCCTTCAAAATTCAATTGAAATAATCGTCGCTCCGACAAATATTAAAATCTTTTATCCCTACAGGAATCGTTTAAGGTGTCAATTTTCAATGTATAATTTTTTCTAGTTTAGCTATTTTCATTTATAGGCATCCTCCTTAAGCATCTTATGTAGGTAGTGCAGAAATAATATGAGTTGGTATGAGGCCCAATCAAAAGTATAGTATGACCATAACATAACATCTACAACACTGTTTTTTTTTTGTCAAAGGAAAATCATCTAATGGCTTCTCCTGTCCAGGGTAAGGCGAAAGAGAGTGCCCGACTCTTACTGACTAAAAATCCCCCGTTCCTTCTCCTCCTTTGGGCTCTCTCGCGGTCCCTCATAGCGCTTACTCCGCAACCCCGGATCTACAACACTGTTTAGTATGCAGAATCATGAGATAATGGCCCAGCTCAAAAGTGGAGAAGAAACGGGATGTGTCTTTTTCAATAAGAGTCTGACAATTCGTCTCGCCCGACCCTGGGAGAAGAGAGACCTCAGACCTCAGAAAAATGAGATCCATTAATTTTTTAATTACAATCTACGCGTATAATATATACCTACCTACGATATATATCTTCAAATATTAGGTTGAAAATGTTTAGCACTAAGATTTTTCAAATGTCAAGGTTTTTAAGTCTGTGTAAACAATTTGTTTTTCGAAGTTGTACGAGTAAATAAAGTTGATAGCTCACTCAAGTTGACTGTATAAATATTTGCACTCATAATGCAATCCGTTTTATTTCTTAGATAAATAAATAAAACATTAAAGTAACGAAACTAAAGTGATTTTAAAATATTTTATACATTTATATTATTCCGAAAAGTAGCATTAGATTTTATATCTAGATCATTATTATAACCATTAACCTATAAATTACTTTTTAGCCCAATGCTGGGCAAAAGTCTTTTGCTCAAGGCGGATTGGAAATTCAAACTTAGGATTAGAAATTATAAGTCCTAGTTTCCTTTACCGTAAGTCAAGGCTCATTTTTTTATATAATTTAATGTGTAATAACAATTAATAACTTCGTGACAAGGAAATGCCGCGGAAAATAATTGTAAAAAAATAACACTCAAAGAAAGAACAAGTCACTTATCGTTCGTTATAGAGTTCTAGAGAAAAATCTCGAATCTTCCATTTCGAGTGCTGAACAAAAACTGTTTAACTTATACTTGAACGACCTTCTTTCTGGTGCATTTTTTAATAAAACAGTTTCTTCATTTTCTTTGGAAATTTCTTTGGCAATTTTGTTTTTTGCTTTTTTTGTATTCAATTTTAAAACCATATTGATATTTGTTGTACTTTTTGGGCCTCGTTTAAGAAAACGCGGGGCGTTGCGCGGTGTGTTGTGCGTTTGTCGTACATTGCAACAAAAGACCGAGTCACCGACCATCCAAACACAAACAGATAAACATTACAAGCAACGGATATCGAACTGCATGCGCACAAACGACCCCCTTCTTTGTTGTTTCGAGAGATATTTTACTGTCTTACAAGGTTATGAACTTCATATGTTAAAGATTTTTTTATGTGATAGGTCGGCCAACGGGCTGACTAATTACCTGATCAGTGCCGCTATCAGTTACGAGTATGTTGCTGACCTTTTGGGGATTTAGGGATTTGTAGATATTCGGATTGAGGGAAGGGAACAATTTAAGGGACGGAGAGGGAAGGGAAGTGTAAAGACATTTTATATTAAAAAAAGCATTGCATACTAGTATTTTCTCCTACATTATGTGTGCGTTTATTAACATACAAGTTCACATACTCAGACCTGGAACAACTATTTAGAAAGACCTGGGTCACTTAGAAAGTAGCAGCAGTCACTACGTCATCTTTTTCTATCGTGTAAATCGTCTGACTTTTTAACAACGTTGTAATCGTCAGACCCGCTGTTAAAAAGCGTGTATTACTTCAACAGCTTTAAAAAGAGCAAATCAACTAGCAATTTACATCATTGTAATTCAACTACGTTTACAGTTCCTTGACGCTTCCTACTTAAATCAGTACAACAAGAAATATCAGTGCCAAAGTTTATTCGTGGAACAAAGGGGCATCTTTCAGACGCACTCGTTTCGGTATCATGAAAATAAACGAACATCCAAAGGGTTCGAACGACACACAGTAAACACTCAACAAAGAGTGTAGTACTAGTAAAATTGTTTGTTTGTCCGTCATTCTGAGCCGAGCCACCTTCACCATTAGCCGTTAATGCGTTTTTGTTTATTTTGCTCGTCGGATCTAGTGAATATTTCCTTTGGTCGAATTTTCTATTTAGGTTTGAGATTAATTTGAATACGGTTCGAATTTTTTTGGCGTGATTTTTTAATGTTTATTGGGATGTTCGTGTATTTTCTCCATAGTCGATTATTATTATTATTATTATCTTCTTTTTGTATAAAAAGTTGTAAGTATATTTTTTTATAGTTTCTCTAAACCTGTTTTATTCATTAGGAAAATATGCATTTGCATACAAAATTAAATTAAAAACAAAACATATTGAACTACACCCACCATTATTCATTCCACCCTCCACAATTGCTTTCTATTTCAAGACGCTAATTCTTAAAAGAAGACCAAGCAATCCTTTTTTCTTAGTTATTTAGAGACCAACAAAGCGCGTATTTGGAATATTCGCGGTAACAAATCATACGCCGCCTTTTAGAAGCCATGAAAGCATTCTTAAAACAAGAACATAAAAAAGAATCAGAGCTACACTAAAAAGGATACGTAATAAGTCATAAGCGGTAGCGTGTAGGAAGGTGCTATGGGTGACATTTGTATTGTATTATCATTATATTGATGGTTGAAACATGTTATTATACTGACTTTTTAAAATTATTATACTTCATTAGTCGTTATAATTAATTGTAATAATAAAATTGGTCAGAACATTGTAACGTGAGTTATGAAATTAAAATTTATTTTTAACAAATATTGTATTTTTGGATTCATCTCAACTTTGACATATTATCAAAATTGTTATTTTCAATTAATTAGACTGTATCAAATTAGATCATATCAAAATGACAGGTATTTAATTTTAAAAAATCAATGTGTCCTTTTAAGTTTATAAAGTTATCACACACAATTTCATAGTCTGACTTTAAGGTTAGATAGGTACTTTAATATCTGCATACCTATGTATATGTTAACCAAATCGTATAAATATTTATGTAGGTATATTTTATACCAAATCGTATAAACATATTCATATTAATATAAACATATTCATATTGTATAACGCGTTCAAGTTATTTTAAACACTTTCAATGTTAAACTTTTAGTTTATAAGTACGTTTACATTTTCACACCTAGAATACCGTAAAATATCAAATACGTTTCCTAAACTTTACCCAACGTTTCGCAAAAACATTTATCCGCAAACAACTCACGAACTACACCTACTAAGAGTAATTTGATTTCCATAACAAAATTAATTACGTGTTCCGAATATTAGTTGGTCTTGCTCCTCAATTCATTTGAAAAGTCATTTGAGATATTTAATATAATTCAGTGGAAAATAGAACGGGGCGTGTTAAACATTACAATGGGGATACCGGACATTTATGATGAATTTGCTTATCTGCTGTTAAGCATTGAATAAATGCTGGTTAGATAACCAACCAGTTTTGTTATGAACTGATTTGAATTAGAATTTATTGTGAATTATGTTATATAATAAATTCAACGAATAACGTTGTAAATTCAAAATAATTATTTTCAATTTTTGTGACAAGTCATATTATTTCAGACCTAGCTACTTAATAGCTTAAGTACCTAATAATAATAAAATGAGTATTTTTCTTTTCTTAAGAAATTATATCGTGATATAAAAATATAACTAATTAAACAATTAAAGCTCGCTCCAAACAATAACTTGGGCCAAACCAGAAAAGAAGCGTTTGAAATACGCCAGTGAATCACAGTGGGAAGTGGAGAATGCGTTAATAAGTCCCGAGGCATCCCCGGATTTCGACTTACCATACATGTATATACAATACGGAAACCACACACATACATATGCTTAGGTACAGACGTGCCAGCGTGAACATTGGTGAAAAAATAACGAAGTCATGTCTTCGCAGAATGATTAAAAAAACGGAAATGTTAGAATGTTTTGTTTGACGTTTTGATTATTATTTATATTTCGCTTCGAACGGACGCTTGTGTTTAATTTTTAATTCGATACACATTTTTTTCTGTCTTATTTCGTGTGTTATATTATAATTGTAATTGATTTTCTTTTTATAAAACTTTTTCTTTGTTAATTGGAAATTCATGACCACGTTTTTATATTTAAAATACCAAGACTCATAGACTAACTAATCTATAATTTTGTTCGTATGACTATGAACCATTAGGCTGCTATACGTAAGATGAATTTTCCCTTTATCAACATGATGGGCAAAGAGTTACAGACCCTTGTTTAAAATTGTTTGGTTTATCAGAGAGAGCTGGTTCCCTGTGTCTGTCAATTGGTCCCTTATACAGTTCCCACGACACACTCCAGTAACCACACGATTGGTTTTTAAGGAGGTAATTTCATCAAATGACTACTGCTTCGCCCTGAATAGCAAGTAGTAGTATCAGATTCTTACTACTAACTAAAAATCACCTATTCCTTCTCCTGCTCCGTGCTAAGGCCGCCGTCAATTGTTAAGTTTGCACAAATTCGGCTGAAAATCGGACCTATGAAGCCCTATATTAGTGGTAAGGTTTAGTGATGGTTGGTGGTGTCAGCTTGGCATAAAAATGTGTTATTACATTATGTTCTATCAATACAATTCCCTGCTTTTTTATTTAAAAGAGATACACGTGAATTTGATATATTCAAACAAATTATTATGATTTTCTTCTTGATACGTCCCACGGTTGTCTGTATTTTCTAATCTAATATAACGCTTCAGAAGAACTTTAATCAAAGCGATTATTTTTAGACCAAGTATGTACTTGAATATCGTCTTTATATTTATCGTTTTAAAGTCTATTTTACACTTGTCTTGATTGAATCGTAAATTGGCCATTTGATGCTTCATTTTAATTATTTTTGTAAATAAAAAATAATGGTCATTAATTTTAATTTAAATTTGTAGCTGTCAAATGATTGTCATATTTTTTAGAGTATACTATACATTTTCATTTAATTATTTTTTTTATTCAAAAATGTATTGTTAATATAAATATTACCAAATTTATCTTAGCAGTCTTGGTGGTTGGTATAAGAGAGTCTAGTTAATTTAAAAAGAGTAACCATGGAGTTTTTTACTCGTTCTTCTCCATTAGAATATTAACTTAACAACGAGCAAATAGCTTCAATAACAAGGGGACTAGTTGACACACTGACACGTTTTTTCTTAAAATATTTTACCTGACATTTAAAATATCCTTATTTAATTTTATTCTAATTAATTAAATTTTCAGACTTTGTTTCTTTTTGCATACGATACCCAATAAATCCATAACAAATCTACTTCATTTGTAAATACACCATTAATAATGATAGGGAGATCCAAAAAATAATATATAAAAGTACTTTTGGACGATCGATCATAACTCCTAACAACAACATTCATTTTTATATTTCCGCTAAACGAAAATGTCTGTAGGCGTCGTAACTAGATTACATTTACAACACAACTTGAATATTATTTAAGTACGAGTAAAAGTATCCAAAAATAACCTCTTCTTGGTAACAAAATTGATTCTGTTAAAATCGTAGACCGTTCGTCTAAGGAACTAGAATATGAACATGAAATCGAATATGTATGTAAGAAACTTAATAGTAAAAAACCCATCTTTAACCCGTTGAATGTCGGTTTATAAGACACAATAGGAAATACATTGTGTCTCGCGTGGATCCACGTTTAAGACATACGAAAGGTTCTTTATTTATTCATTTAAAAACTAAATAAGACTGTCCAGTAGACTCTTATACTTGACCTTTTAACAAAAAATACTATTTTTTATGAGTGAGGCAGATCATTAAAGGATTATACCAAGTTGCTAATTGCGCATGCTCTGTAACTTCGTCTGCATTACATTTGTGTACTAAGAAAACGTGCATATTACCAAAGGACCAAAAATGGAAAAACAATCAGTAATTTTTATATTAAAATTTTAGCGAATTTTATACCGTGAGGGAATGTTAGACGCTCATGAAACGCTTTGAGGTCTTGTAAATTGAGATACTATTTAATTTCTTTTCAGTGATTTTAGAATTACACTTCACAATCCATTCAAAACTGCTAAACGATAAAATAATCCATATAACTAACAATATCAAAGCGCATATCGTCCAAAGCATATTACCAGAATATTTCGCCAGAACCACATATTATAAAACGGTATGTAGCATATCACAGAAACTGATTTCCTTTCTAGCTAAACTCCGGGCGATATTCTCACAGAGTGTTGGCAACGCTCGAGCTAACATATAACACAGCATATGGACTGAAAATATACCAATACCCTACAAATGTACCAGTTAGGTAGTGTATCATGTACGATTAGTTATGAGCTATCTACATATGTACGTATTTTATTTTTGAATATTTTATTCGATCTCTAATTTAAAGACATGTAAGAACATATTTTGAGTTTATTTACTCCACACTATGAATAAGAACGTATGAGATTTTTAAATGAAATATTAGATTTTATCAAACGAGCAGACGGATCACCTGATGGTAAGCGATCGGCGCCGCCCATGGACATCCGCAACACCAGAGGAATCACAGGTGCGTTGCCGGCCTTTTAAGAAGGAATACGCTCGTTTCTTGAAAGTTTGAAGGTCGTATCGGTTCGGGAATACCGCCGCTGAAATTAAAACTGTATCAAACAAGTCAACTGGAATGAGAGGGTCATGAAAGGAAATAAGAATTGGTCGGCGAGCGGAGTGTACCTTAGCCTCACAGATAGCGGGCGTGAAACAACCACAGCGTTATTTATCATGTAAGTGAAGTGGCCAGAGGCCCAAACCTTGTCCTCCTACCTATTTACATTCATCTCTATACCCCCAACACCCCTTATCCCCTTAACCGCTAGCCGGCAACTTCTTGGTGCAAGAGTCTATATAAGTGGTACCGATAGAAAGCATACTTACTAAAAGATCTACTAATAATCACATCAAAAACTGTTATTTCAGCCTATTCTAAGATCTTTAAACACTACAACTACAGAAAATTAAAAACAACAAATCACATTTATAAGTGAAAAAACAAAAACACGAAATTCATCGAAACATGAAGTCAATAAATACCATTATATGAGACCCAATAATTATTATGGTTTACTCAAAGAAAATAATACAATTATTTAACATACAAATGTAAATAATTAGTCTATTTCGATGTTCATATTGAGCAGACATGAATCGCTGGCAACGGATTGAGAACACGTTGGATTAAGTGTGTAAGCCTTGACATAGGTAGTGCTAGGTAAATGTTCGGATTTCTCCTTATACAACTTGATATGGTTCAAGTGTTTGATGTAGACGTAATCTTAAACTATCTACAGAATTAATACATTTGGTGAAACATCGACGAGTGAAATTTGTTTACACTTTTAGAGAGATACAGATGCTAAAGATGTTAAAAAAGAAAGAGTATTTTATTATTTTTATGGGATGCAGCAACGAGATGGCCGGTCACTTGATGGCAAGCATTCGTTGCCGGTCATTGGAGAATTTGAGGAAAGGTAACCTCACTCGCAGCGGGAAAAAATACAAACGTCGTCACGATGGTTGTGATGATTTGATTTGCAAAATGAATGTGAAAAACAAAAACAGTAGGAAAAAGGTAGAAGCAATCAGGAAGAGAGAAAAATAATTCTTAAACAGATGACTAATGGGTTCAAATCAGTTTAAGCCAAATTTAATACTTCAACGATTTCCCTAAACTTGTATGTAATCGCCAAATTCGTACAAATGAAGCCAATACGTTGGCCCGCCTATAAGTTCTGACACTGTAATCGAATCGTGTTCTGGGAGCGAGCCAAAAGATATCTATGATAAATACTGAAAAAAGAACCTTACAGGTCATTTGGGACAAATCAATGAATAAAAAGATAAAATGGAACACGTGTCAAGGCATGATTATATTTTACTAACATTCATAGCCTTTGAAGTTATAATAAACCCACAAAATAATTCTCCGTGTATAGACGAAAATCTTTTTTCTATGATTTATTTTTATATCTCCTTTTTCTGTACACGATGCTATTGATTAAACTATAAAGTATCTTATTAAGATTTTTCTTGAAATAATCTTTTTATTACAGCCTGCATGGTTGGCGCAGTGGCTGTACAACTGGATGTTGTGCAACTTGTCGTCGACTCACGCACGAAACTACACTTTGTGTGAACCACAAATTGTCGTTTCATGTCTCAGTGTGATGTGCATGTGAATTTGTATGTTTGTAAACGCAAGCACGATGCAAGAGAAAACCCTAGTGTGGTGCAAAAAATTTTGTAAAACGGATTGAAAAAGACTAGTCACATGGTTTGTTGCTTATTCTTCTCCATTGGAATGTACACTTTGGAACGAGCATATAGCTTCATTAGAAGATAGACTGGCAGACTGATGCTTTTTAACATCTAGCATTTAAAAAAATCTTTAAATTAGAAAGGATCTTTAATGGTCAAAATTAATTAAATGATTTGACTTTGACATTGCCATTTTTAAACAAATAACAAGTTTGGAGAAATTATTTTCTAGCTGCATTATAAGACATTCACCAAATGTCTGGATGGATCACACAAGACTTACAAGTTTACATTGCTACCACTAAAAGCTGCATCGTTTCGTGAGGAAATTCAAATGTGGGTAATAAAATCGCTAACGTACCTATGTGGTGCTGCGAAAATGTCGGCAGAGACGTTAGCTAACGCCATCTATTACGTTACGCAAGAATTACCGGAACATGGAACTCTGGAGTTGGGTATTAAGTAGATACTTAATAATACCTATATGTATAGTGTTATGCATGTAGTAGGCTTGAGGTAGCTCATTGTCCTATGGGCTGAGACGTCATGCGTGTAAAATCGGTCGATGAAAAAGTTGATCGGAACAATGACTGATAGCTAGGGCAGGTCGGCCCATCCAGCGTGTTGGTAGGCTGTCTCAGTAGAGCCGTCGATAATTGTAAATATAAATTTAGGCTTGGTTCTTGTAGAAATTTTAATGTGACTTATAGTTTCTATATACTTTTGGTTAGTTGTTGTAGCATGTAACATCGGGATTTTTAAATATTTAATTATAATAAATTTTAATTCAAAAATGACAAGGGCACATGCCATTAGTCGGGAGTCCGTGGAAAATTTAAACTAATATAATTGAATAAAAAATCTTGTTATACTTTGAGTGCTAAACACTGTTTAAAACATTTGAACGCTCTGTTTAAAAAAATTGTAAAACATTAAAATGTAAAAGTAAAGAAAAATCTATATTTTATACAAAATGCGAGCGAACAACGTGGCAGTATGAAGACAGGAAAATGACATAAGAAGCTAATTATGGTGCCTTTGCATCCTTTTACAAGGCTTCCAGAAGGTAATAGGACACTTTACACATGATGAAAAGAACCTCAGATGCTTAGTGTTACAATATGGTTTAAAGAAGTGTGTTTTCAAAGATTTTGTTATGAAAGAAAACCTTATGTCATATGCAACATAATTAGCTGAAGAATTTTTTCATATGATATTAGTTGGTCGTCGGAAGATCTGATAGTAAGATTTATTATTATTAAAAAAATATATGTTGTTATGTTTTATGGTCGAAGTTGTTGACAAATAATAAGAAAATGTTTATTTGTTTTAATATTTTTTTCAATAAAAACCTACTGGACACATTATTAAATTCAACATAGGATAATAATAATGACGTATGACAGGGGCAGAGGCCATAGTATTTCTATAGTTATCGTCTACCAGTCTATAGCCACCCACACCCATAACCATATAAAATTTTACCATTTTGCATCAACCGGAGATTGTCTTGGTTGCACTTATATAGTGCATACAGGGATAATTGCTGGCTGATGTCCCATCACATTTAGATTAAAACTGTTCAACAGGCCTTTGCGAGTTGGCTTCGGTTCCTCGTACGCCTTCCAAAGATCCGGGACCCTGCGGTCCCGTTATAGGAAAGAACAAACAAATGACATATGATAAAGTATAAAAATCTAATTGAGTTGTTTATAAAATATTGAAATAATTATCTATTCAGTTAATAACCAATTATTCACACGAGTAACTCTGTGACTAGAAATTAGTAGAGTTTTTCACAGTAAATTCACGCAAGTAAGCCATTACATTTAACCCGGTGGCACTCGCTAGGTGTTTGCATGCACGAATACTCGCTACCGGGTTAAAAATACCACACAATTGATATGATATTATCTTGGAAAATAAGTTTGCATATCAGACTTTAATGGTGTATTTAGTTTATTGATACTATCTAATAAAAGATAATATCTAATAAATAGAACAAAATAAAAAAGAAATCAAATTGTAGCGTATATTTCAAATAATACAAATTTTAACAAAAAATCTTCATAGTCTTAAAAAAATCAACAAAACATTTTTTTTATTAGATATCACGTAAAATTCAGATCAAAAATTATAAATCGACCTTATACTCTACCAAAACAATAAAAAATAAAATACTGTTTAGATGAAATGAACATCGCGAAAATAATCGTCAAACATTAGGTTCCAAAAACCTTATGTAGGTACCTATTCTATTTTGCTTT
Organism: Spodoptera exigua; assembly: GCA_902829305.4. Classification (NCBI taxonomy): domain Eukaryota; kingdom Metazoa; phylum Arthropoda; class Insecta; order Lepidoptera; family Noctuidae; genus Spodoptera; species Spodoptera exigua. Next base: position 13,736,017 of record LR824612.2, on the reverse strand, counting down.
GACATAACAATCGCCACAAATTAGGGTCGTATGATCACGGCATATTCTTTTGGAACACAATTTACAAGATGTTTTAGTTTTTCGATCATTCTTTCAGTCACATACTGCACAACGGGAAGCAGATGTGAACGGTCGCGAAGCTGATGGTGTGCTTGTGGGCGTGTCTTCGTCATTCAAATTCAAATTCAAATTCAAATTCAAAGTCTTTCTTCGATTCGAGTCAATATTGAGCATACAATCAATTTTTATTTTGATATATTTTGGCAAATTAACAGCCGTTGACTTTTTTTATCTGTGGCATCACAATGGCCAAATTCTGGTCAGGTTCTTTAATTTCTGCCAATCAGTCCCGGCTAATGATATATAATGTTATGGGATATGGTTCGTACACGTCGCGGCGGCTCACGAACTTGCCAGCAACTTCGTTTGTCTTTTCCAGTAAAACGACTTCTCCTCAGGTACTTTAGCGGTACATCCCCTAAATATTCTCAATATGTAAATTCGAAGGAAAAATCTCTCCCAACTCTGAGGATCCATCTGAATCACTTGCCTCTTGGCCTGTTCCGCTTTCATGATCACTATACTCCTCAAAATCTTCTATTTCTGATACATTTTCTTCTTCAGTATCTTCTTGTGCTAGACATTCATCTATAATTCGATCCGTCAGTAGGGAAATCACCATGAAGCAGCTCTAACACAAAATAAAAAATACCAATAATATAAAAAAAAATGTGTCAAGAACCGTCGCTACCGGGTATTTTTCACCCATACTCACTTTACACGTCCTTTGTAGCCAAACGCCGCGCGCGATCTGGCTATCCGGTGACGCACACGCGTGCTAACCATTGACTAGAAGGTACTTAAAGTCGTGAGTCGCTACAATGTTTAGTAATAAAAATATTACGTAATTTAGGTACTCTGTGGTATTTTTTACCCAGTAGCGAGTGCCGCCGGGTTAATAAATTGAGTCATTCTCAAGATTCGTAATTATAAATTTATATAAAAATATTCGAAATAATCTTAAATCTAAACTAGTGGATTTAACAGAAAGCTTCATATTACAATAGCCAGATCTTGTGTTTTAACAAACGATAAATTTTTATTAACCATAATAAAAGGGTAATAATTCTGAATGTAGAACGAGTAAAATCATTTATAACAATTTCAGACAAGGCGACCTCTTCTACGTAATATGTGTTATGGAGTACGAAATATATTTCATGTGATAGAATGTGAATTTCAATAATACTGAATGTACGTACTCGTGTAAAGACATTGGTGAAATATTTGGTTTAGTTACGAAAGAATCGAAGGCTTCTTCTTTGGGGTTTTAATGCGTTTGATTTATTATTATTATTAATTAAAAGTAAATATTGCTTTACTTATGCAGTTTGAGAGTTAACTACATATATTTTTGTTATCTACAGTAAATATCATAGAAAGTAATATAATAAACAATATGTTGATCTAAAATATCGAGTAACGTTTCAATTAAAAACATATATATAACTATATGAAAATAGGCGTCTTTTTAGTTAGATCATCTGTCTTCAAATTCTGTCATCATCTCTAATAATTACTACTTGCTTTTTTTGTGTATAATATTTATGTCTGCAAATATTACAGACATACAATGTTTAACTTCTTGAGTAGAAATGGAAAGGGCTCATAACCATATCAGCATGTATATTCAACTCACATAATATCACCAGCTTATACAGGCTGAAATCAAATAAACGTGACAAAATGAAATGGGAGCTTCAGTTACAGTAGGTAACTACTATTATAAACTATTTTGTCTACAATCTAAGACCATAAACAAAATGACGTTGATTATCGTTTTAAAATGGTCTATGGACGTTGTTGTCTTTATGAAAGTACGAATTATCAGTATTTCAGAAATATAATTAATATGCAAAATAAATAAGGAAAATTAAAATATCAACGCAGTGCAGCATGTTATTAAGCGTTGCAGTTCATAGTGATCATTCACTAGACACTAATAAAAGTTTTAATTAAATTTTACATGTGGTACTTATGTTCTAAATTTTTTGGACAACACGTATTATTTTATGTATGCTCAGAATACAGAACAAACCAGAAGGCGTCAACGCGCTTCATATTAAAGCCACTAAAACCACTCTTAGCTAGAGTAGTATGAAATTTCTACGATCAGTCAAATTTGGCACGTGGCATGTCGTGACGTATTTACGAGTATCTTTTTAAATTTTATTATGCAGTCTTGTGTTATTCCTACGAGTAAAAATGGGGCTGGAATTACGGAAAAAGTGGACAAGATTACATTTCATCTGCAAGCATCGACTGCAATAGTATATTTAATTAATTATTGAATTTTTTTTTTATCGATTTATTTTTCTATGACAATGATGCGGCCATTTTGTGAGTGTTGTCATTTTTGGTGTAAATTTTACCCACTTATTTATTTGTTGTGAGTTGTATTGTTGTCCATTGTCGTCAACTTTTATGATACCTGCATGAAATGTGTAAACAACTAGTCTGTTGCAATTATCGTAAGTTTTCCTATATTTTTTTTGGGTTTTCCCAAAGAATATATCTTTAGTAAAATTACCCCAAACCAAGGGAAATTGTTCCCTGTCGGCAACACTACGCGGGTGGGAAGTGCGGCTGGCGGGGGGATTGACGTATTGTTTTTGGACACATTTGACAACATGCAATAATGAGTGAACGCGGATTCTGGTTTGTTCTGTATTCTAAGTATGTATGTTGAAATTTGTCGCATCTATTCAATTTCACCCTGTATAAGTGCCCACTCCTGAGCAAAGGCCTCTTCTCACACCTTGAAGGTTTGGCCATTAATAATCAATGTTTGAAATAATAAGTCCAGGATCAGTCACGATATTTTCCTTCACCTTTAAAATTACATTATAATTACATTCCACTTGTAAAAATCACATTGATACTGGCCAGGTTTTATCATGCATGAAACGAGCGCCTTAATATTAAGGCTACCACGACGTTGTCTATTCAGCTTGGTGCTATCTGGTGTTGTTACTAATTAGCTTCAAATAGAACCAAGAAAAGCGTAAATTAGCGATGAGATAAACCCTGCTTCAGGAGTAATAAATTAGACGGTTCTAACCATCATTGGTGGCACATTCCTGGCCTGTTTCCAATATAGTCTAGAATTAATTATTATCAAAGAAACTTATTTACATATTCACTTCTAGAAACTCCGTTGGAGCTAATTATGCAAAATTTAATGTGACCTTTATTGAGATTACGGTTTTATCGGTAAACTGCCGCTAGTAAGTACTATGAATACTAAACATAAGGCTTCAACAGTTGGGAAAAATATTAAATCAATAATTCTTCTATAGACGAACGAACCCTATTGTTTTTATAAAACTGAAAATATAACAATTTAAACATAAAGTTGAAATGGACAAAAATAACTAAACAAAAAAATACATTACATCAAGTAGTCTATCTCAGTGTATGCTGTGCACAACACTAATTTTGAGATGGCCCCGGACTGTTTTGGTAAATTGATGTCTTTAGATTCAGAGTCATACATAACAAAATGTTTGTGTACTAGCATTAGGAGAGCAAAAATTTTACTGCAAATGTTTTGTTATTGCCCTATCTCTATTTTCGTTTCTGAACCTCTCTATCATTTCTATCTATTTTCTCACCAGTGCCTTTAATATCAGAACACTAAAATCCAGTATAAATATTAGGTCATGTAATGTAAATCTCAATTCCTAACCGTATCTAGATTTACGGCTCTGGTTTCAATATCCGTGAATCAAGGTCTTTCCTATTAAGATATATTAGAATCGGTCCATGAGCTATCGTAGATCAATATATGAAAGGTGGAAGAGAAGCGATTTCTGTGCCAAAATTTCTGGCAAAATTTTAAACTAGCATAGTTTAAGATTTGGTAGCCCTGATATGAGGTTAGGGTGCCCGCTTCTCATTCAAAAGGGTGAGGGTTTGAAACCTGACGAGTACTAATGTGACTTTTTCTGAGTTTTTTGTACTTCCTATGATTATTTAGACTCCACTGACAAACGGTGAAGGAAACCTGGACTTATAATTTGTAATTTTATGTCTGAAATCGTCAGTCCGCCTTGAGCAAGCGTGGTGATTTATGCTCAAAACCTTCTCCTTAAGAAGAGGCCTTTGCTCAGCAGTGGGCACTTGTAGGTCGATGATGTGATGTGTGTGAAAGTTTTAGTTAGATTTTGCGACCAACTTTGAATTAATGTCATGTGAAAACTAAAGTTTTCAAGGTCAAGCTTCGGTTTTGTTTAATAAAAAAAATGAGACATGAACATAACAACAACAATATAAAAAGTAAGATAAGAGATAGAAGAGAGAGACAACACGGTTTGAATACAATTTAAACGTCATCATAATAAAGTCGTCACCTTAAACGCTAATAGGTGGCAGATGAGGCCCACTTGGGCCGATGTTCAGCCAAGGGTTGCGGGTGCGAGACCAATAATGTACCTTATAATAATAAAGATTATTATTATTTATTGCCATAAAACACGGTATAACAAAGTTTTACAAAAAAAGTATGAAAGTCTAGCATGTTTTGCTAATTATATAGCATATGCTACCTTGATCCACACCTATGCCAGAAGAAGAAATGGGGTGTTTTAAAGTCAGTAGAAGTATGACAGTACCTTTAGGGCGAGAGAAGAAGAAACTGATGTTATCCCATTTTCCCTCCTTAACAAAAACATTATAAAGTCAGTATTCTATACACAATGCGATATGAACAAAGTAAAACAAACACGCGTAACTTGTTCACAAATCGTTGATCCACGTAAAACCTCAATCACAAACAAACTTGTTTACATCCATTCATTACCTTCAGAAATTTTCGCGCATTTGTAAGACAATGCCAATAATGACACGATCTCGCTCTTACCCCAGAAGACATACGGTTCAAAATCGAACAATGAACTTTTATTTTGGAAGACCGAAATCAGATACCATTGAGTATTTGCTAACAAGATTTTTTCATGTTATCTTGACGTGAATACCATTATGTGTGTTATAATGTCGTAAATAGGATACTTTTTATCCTCAAAGGGATGCTATGACTTTATTATTTCCGGCATTCGCCCTTTGAGCTTGTCCGGCCTCCGATGTTTGATTTAATATAACTGTTGATATAAAATTTCGTCCTTTCAAAGTGGGGACCAAGTTCAGTGAATCGTTTTTTGGTGTTCTGTCACGTAATAAATATGGATTTTTTGATGCGATATCGCCAAGGTATTAATAGAATTTCTGGTAAGAAAACTGTGGTAGTAACGTTTTTGTTATAAGAATCCAAAAGGATTACAATTTTATTATTAAAATTAACTTGTTCTATTTTTTAGTTTTTAAAATATCTAAATAGTTATTGTTTACTTTATGAACTGCTGTTTTAGAAACACTACAACAGAATCATTATCAAAATAATGAAAATGTTACGAGCTGTAGAAAATAAAGAAAATATACGCCAACGTTCACTAATTTTGAAACGGTACGAAGTCAAGTATAATAAAACAGTTTATACCAAGACTCTTATCAAACAGATATTATACAGTACACCCAAGAGACTCGTAACTACAAGTAACTTAAAGAAATTAAAATACAGAATTGCAAATTGACTTATTTCAACCGACTCTCAACCCTGTAACAATAAATCTCAGAGTTTAATATTGCCATACAAAATGCAAGATAAAATGGTACTTATAATACTTGTACTTAACCAAAGAATGGAGTACAAGGGCTACCCAAACTAAATAAGTGGTCTACTTGTAACTCAAACTGAATGTTCCTTTGACGATCTTCACATTTTAAGGGGATTTATTTCGTATTTTATTCGGTTTCTATGTAAAAGGGTTTTCGCCCACTTATGGACAAGTTATTCAATTTCAATATGTTAGAGAACTTGGAAGATTCTTTAAGTACGTGGAAAGACTGTGTTGTAAACAAAGTCAAATAAAGACCGCTATTATTTTGTGCTCTAGAGATTTTGTCTAAGTTGAAATTACTGTAGGTATGTGCTCCTTCTAGACAAGTATATAGAACGTTTCTTTTTGTGTGTTCTTTGATCTTAAAATACAGACAGGACAGAAATATTTTTGGAATCTATAAGAACATTTTCTGTGAACTCCTAGACCGATGGAAACAAAAAAACTATTCAATATAAAATTTAGATTTTTGAATAGTACCTAACTATAATGAGACATTTAACAACAAATTCATTGAAAATATCGACTTTTTCACGTGAATGAACTGAGAAAAGCTCTAAACTAAACAATCGTCTGTTTGATGAGAAAAGAACTAGCAAGTTAATACCTTATTTATAAGCAAATAAATATTAAAGTTACATTAGCGGTACTGAAGCTGATGTAAAATTTTAAGATGATTTGAGCAAATACTGCGGGCGCGGTGCGGCGTTCATATCTCTGCGGGCTGAATTAGAAATGCATTTCGTTGTAATCTGTTTTCTTTAGTAAATTTATAAATGGGAAAAAGTTTTGTGTTTTTATTTGTTTTGTTGATTTTTGCAGGGTGATTTTTCGTGTCGCCAGTCAGTTGGCTAAAACTAATACAGGCAATTTTTTTTCTGTGAATAATATGCAGACACTCTGTTTTCACAATATGTAAAGAATGCAATCAATATAGTTAGTTTCTAGTTAGATTTATTGCTAATTTTTACTTTAGAATCTATGAATTTGTAGAAGAAATAAGTATGAGTTGACTTGAATTGATAAATATCGATAACTTACACCTAAAAATAAGTAGAGATAATCATTATTATGAGGATACTAAACACAAGTTAATAATTATAATAATATCCATGCCATACTTTTACTTTAAAGATTATTATTATTTATATCTGCAAAAAAGACATTTAAGTGACTAAGAACCTTCCTTCTCTTTGAATCACAGTCGAGATTCATTTATACCAATTTGACCCTTGTCCACGTGACATTTGTAGAATCTGCGTTGGAATTCGTATGCATCCAAGCGCTGAAGTAAGTCGAGTTGAGTCTGGCGTGTCACGTGACAGTAGATTGGAATTATTGACGAGTGAACTGGTATGTGTGCTTTGATGGCGTTACTTTGACCAAATTTCTAGTGATTCATTGCTTGGAAATAGTAATGAGAACTTCTATAAACCTTTCAAATTAAAAGGGACGATAGAAACATGTGTATTCTTCTTCTTTTTTTTAAACGTTGCTCCACACTAAGGTTGTCTTCTGTGTTGTGGGTGCGGTTTAAAACATACAATTTCTTATACACTTCACATCCAGAGTCCAGACCCGGAACAACAATTTGTGGGTCACACAAAGAGTTGTTACGTGTGGGAAACGCACTCGCGACACGTTGCACGTCAGCCAGTTGCTCAGCTACCGCACTAACCGTGCAGTCAAATTATATGTATTGGAAGTATATTTGTAAAAAAGGTTGGAAATCGTAACGGCTCTCTTGGTTTTCAATTTAGAATAGAACAGTCATTAGTAAAACGGAAAAAGACAAAACATGAAAATAAAACAAAAACCAATTTCATCTAAAGTTAAACAAAACGGCTATCGCAAACTGGTACACAAAATAGCCTTAGTTACACAGCATGCCTCCATCGACCAAGCCGACAAATAGGGTGACCACACGATGAATGAATTTACAAGAGACAAGGGAATTCAATTTATCGAAAAATGGTTTTGTCCGCACCCGTGGGAACTTTCGAATAAAAATAATGGACAAGCGCTGATGGGATGTTGTGGTTGACGTGATATAAACGGTACTTTTATGTGTAGTTAATAAAAGGCTTCAAAGCATACAAGCATCATCCTGTCCGCTGGGAAATAATATCACATTGAAAATGAAATGGTTAGGTATTGTACAAGATATTGCCATAAGAAAATAATATTTCTTTTTTATAGTTTTTCGATAGACGGATGCCAGTATTGTGGGTAAATAAATATTCTTAGGGATTTCGGTTTCGGATGAATGGTAGGGTTTCAATGGCTTATGTTTCTGCATAGGTTCTGCAAAAATATACGGTTATTGCGATTATCGACCTTATTCAAGAGCGATTTACATTCAGAATACAGGTTTATACAGACCTGCTTACGTAGAGGTATTTCAGTACTAATTAATCTTGGTTAGGTTCTGCGTTTAAGCCTTTGTGTTTGATAGATAAGTAATAAGGTATTTATATAGCTTTTATATATATAGCTATAGCTAGTAGTATATATATAGCTTTTTTTACTTATTTAGCGAAGCTCTAACAGGAAACTTTTTTGCATGCCGAGATGTCGCACCAATTTGAGACAACACTGTCCACTATCACGAATGTATACTGCTTACAAAGAGCACGAAGCGGATATTGACTTGTTCACCTCTTCTGTACATGCTATTAAAAGAGCCACGCTTGCTATCTAATGGGTACCTCTAATCAATTAGTCAAATTTAATTGTTTTAAATTTAATTTTTAAAATCTAATCTGTTTTACTTAATTTTAATTTAATTTTGTGTGTTAAGTATCTAATTCAGATTTTATTTTTTGTAATCAATTCAGCTTCAATTTAACTTTTCTGATAATGTATTATTTATTCAAAATCGATTAATTATTTTAATACCTGCGCATAATATTATAGTGCATGCTGTGCTTCTCTATAAGTAATGGGGCACTTAGAATTAAGTTTGAAATGTACAAATTATATAGTATAGTGTACTCATTGTTGAGAAGCCTATAATAAATAAATAAATAAATAAATAAATAAATAAATAAAATATTATACCTACTTGTGAAGATTAGTTAGTATATGATATTTACTACACACGACGTGTCATAATAACACTCTAGTACCTCTTAAAAGAGAATTGCTTTATCAGATGTCAGTTGAAGGACGATTAGTAAGTCAAAATTTTTTCCTTACGTTTTTTATTAGCCAAAGCTATACGTACTTTAATTTGAAGTACCAGGCAAACTGGCAGATGGTATGGATTTTCTGAGGTTAAAACATCAGCCCCTGGACACCACAAATCCAAAGTAGTCACAAATGATTTCTTGAAGATTTTAAGGTCGCTTTGGGTGTTAGTGTCGTGGTGGCCCGGAGGTTAAGGAGCCCGCTTCTCATGCATGAGGCCGTGGGTTCGAACCTGGCAAGTACCAATGTGACTTTTTCCGAGTTATATGTACTTTCTATGATTATTTAGACACCTCTGACATACGGTGAAGGTAAACATCGTGAGGAAACCTGGACTTATAATTTCTAATTATAAGTTTGAAATCGCCAACCCGCATTGCGCAAGCGTGGTGGTAATGCTCAATCTTTCTCTGCGTGAGAAGAGGCCTTTGCTCAGCAGTGGGCACTTATGGACTGATGATGTGTGTGGTTCATTCAATAACTTTTCGTTACATTAAGTTCAAGTTGGTAATACACCAATTTAGAGTGACTACAAATTGCTGCTGGTATACTACGCTATACCTATTATACAACATCTCAACTTTCAATAAAAAAGACAAACTTTAAATCCATGAAAAACAATTCATTCACAAAAATAAAAATAGAAAAACACTAATCGCTTAACAAATAGCTTTGTTTAAAATTTCTAACGACTGTAGACATCTGAAATCCGAATCTTGAGAGACGGTTAGCATAATCCATATATCACAATCAGAGCCGTATCATCTATTAGTGTGAACCGTATTAGATGGACGGAAATGAGAACAAACGATTATGTATATTAGACATGAGAGATTTATTTCCACATTGAAATGATGAAAGAAAACATCGGGTATCAGTTTCTCGTCAGCTTGCGTGAGCTGTGGGAAAATGCGGAGTAATATTTCTTTAAGTTGATTTTTGCGGTGTTTTATGGAAAATAGGTAATGTCTGTTGAATTTCTTGGCGGTTTATTGAGCGTTTTTGTCTTAGTTGAGTTTCAACTTGCCAGAGCTGATAGAGTCAGATGTTAGAATAATGGAATAGTAAAATGAAAGTGTGACGATAAGACGTAGATTAATAGTTATAGTGAAAATTTAATATTTTTTATGAGGTAGGTTCGCAAACGAGCGGACAGATCATCTGATAGTAATTAATCGACGCAGCTCATACACTACACAAGAAAAGTTACAAGTGGCGGACGGCGTTTTGGGGCTTAGAGGTTTGTTAACTAGGGTATTGAGACGGGGGGGTTTGGGGGTGGATTTTGGTTGGTTTTCTATTGAACAGTGGTATCACTCCTTTGGAGCTTTTGAACTCGTGGTGAAGCATAACTCTCCCACACTTACATTTTGATTAATACGATGTAGAATTATTTTACCCATTTTCAATTAATCAGAAAGCGTTGTTTTTTGTCGTTTGTTTTTTTTTAATGGCACCATGTCGGCAAACATGCTGACGGATCACCCACAACACCAAAGGAGTTACGAATGCGTTGCCGGCGTTTTGTGTATCGAATATTAAATGGCTGAAGAGGGTTGGGAGGAAAGGTTGTATTGGGCCTCTGGTAAACTCCATTCACATGGTGAAACACAAAGCGCTGATTGTATCACGTCGGCTTTCTGTGAGACCGTGGTGTCACTCTGGTCGAGCTGACCCATTCCTACCGAAGCGTGGCCTGGGAATTAATATATAAAAAGATTTTCTCTATCCACAACATGTTCGATCGGTCGTCCTTTGTGTTCGAAGAATAAGCTAGCAACTGTAGTTATTTTTACTAAATTGGTACTTCTCGATTCCCACTTAATCTCATAATAAATGGTACTTAGTTTGTTACCCGTGTTTATGTTTTCCTGTTACCTCGCCAGCTAAGAAACACAATAAACCTATTTATTTGTCTTGTTCTGCGGAAATTATTACTTTTGTCGCGTAAGTACCTAACTACCGAAGTATAGGAAAATTTTCTTACGTTTTCCTATGTATATGTATAGATTTTTTTTCTTTTTTAGGAGCATGTGTAAACTTTATTCTGTCATCTGCCAGTGACATACTTCACTAAGAAAAAAGTGAAATTAAATAAGAGCCTCTTTATTCATTTCCTTCATCTGAAGTTCCTAATAAGCTTATGAGGAATAGGGTTTAAACCAATTACGTTATCTAATTAAAATTTTCTGTCATATATATAGCGATTATTTAAAAATTGTAAAACAGGCTGTCTTTCATATTAATACATTACAAGCAAACTTCTAAAAGAACCTTAATACAAATATTATAAAGAGGTAAGTAAAAATTTAAGTTTGTATGTAGGAGGTAATCTTTGAAACAGCTGGTTGGATTTGCAAATTTCATTTACTGTTCCTGAATGCTAAAAATTATACCTGACTTGCATTTTTTTAGTCGAGAAATCGCTTAATGCTGCTGTTTTTAAATCACAGGATACATTACTTTTACAGGAGTGCAAAACCACGGGCGGAAGCTAGTAAAATCATTATTCTTCATTTTCAAAATTAAAAAAACATTAATGTAACAAAATGTTAACAGTGTGACAGTACACTCAATTTACGAAAAAGAGTAAAAACTCGTTGCGGTATAAAAATAGCAGTATGACAATCAACCACTATAGTGGCACAGTTTATTTAAAAATATACCAACTAGGTTGACATTGACAGACGGCCTGGAAGATCGCTCGTCGTTTCTGTACGTGCCAAAAATGGACGAAGTTGTCGTGATGAATCTTCTTTTACATCTCAATCCGTCAGTTTACGGTTGGCTGCAGAAGAATTGTGAACTACTGCCTAATTTATTGTATGGAGTTTAAGTGCTTCTGGCGTTTAAGGGTTATTTGTGCTTGTGACATGTGATTTTGCAATAAATTTTATTATAATGTTAGGCTTAGCAATAATTATCATCACATCATCAAACTTATAAGTCCAAGTTTCTTCAAGATGTTTTCCTTCACCACATGTCAGTGGTGTCTAAATAATCATAGAAAGTACATATAACTTGGAAAAGTCACATTGGTATTAACCAAGTTTAGTATTAACGCACTCTCATGCGGGTATCAGATTATGTTAAATATTAATTAACATTTTTTTTCGTGGCAGTCACAAATAATTTTGGCGTTTGACATATCTATTACCTACATAAATGACATCTATATTATTTTTTATTAACAAAAATATCGAAAGTAATAAAATAATATTTACACATTAATAACGTGTCGTAAAACAAAATAACTATGAAAGATATTTTATAATATAAACGAATTTTATAATTGCATTTCCTTGACAGCTGCCACCGAACTGTCTGATTTAATTAACAAACATAATTTAATGCTGTCACTAATATTGAAATGTTTTGACGTGGCTCTTAAATGCTTGTTGTTATTGGTCGAAATTTTATTCTTTTTTCAAATATAAATTAGTTGACATATTTTTGTATGTTTTTCGGTTAACGCATATAACTGTCCTCGGCTGTCATACGAATATCTATGACAGACGTTGCCGGTTGTCAGAAACCCGATATTCTAACATGGAGTTTGTTGTTACCTAGTCTAATATTTAGGCTAATGTATGAAGATTCTTTTAGTCAAAAAAAACACATACACACACAAATTGCACTTTTCTGTCTCATGCCTTCTTTAAATAATTCCATAATTTCATATAACGTATTTTTTTCTAGTCCAGATTTATTCACTTTATCAATAGAGTTTAAACCAAAAAGGTCGCTTCATATTTCTAAAGCAACGTGCCAGTGTCAGACACATGCGCTTTCAAATGCAGAATAAAAAAAATAAATTATAAAAATAAAAATAAAAACACGTGCCGCCATGAATGTTACGACGCGTCTCGTAAAAATTATTTCGTCGTAAAAATATGACAGTGAACACAAAAGTTCAGCGAATGTGGGACGAAATATTTTTCGTTAGCTTTTTTATATGAGAACACTAAGGACATGTTTGCGTGTGTCTGATTTTCTCTTTGCATAATATTTTTTTTGCTTCAAAAATATATCCCAGTCACACCTTGACAGTAGATTTAGATTTTTATTTTATACGTTCGCGGATTTAAAATTATCTGTTTTTAGCAGGCGTTCGTTTTAATATGTTCGCAATGTTTTTTGAGAATGCTTCGTTGGGAAAATGTAGTGATGACGTATTTTTTAGATATTATGCGAATATTTTTTATTGTATTTAATTTATAATCTATAAAAGAGACGGTTGGAGAATCAAGTCTTTAATGTTTTTAACAGTATAGAAACAGACTAAAATCTCCGCTAAGCTTGATTGAATTATCTACGATTTTTTTTTACAAAAAACAACCCAAAAGCTTTATCGTTTTTTATTTCTATTTTATTAGTATTTTGGAAAGGTTAATTATGGAAAAAAACTAAGCGTTAATTCCTATATATTATTAGTAACTCATTCTCATCAAGCACTGAAACAGAAACATGAAAAACAACTCAATTAATATAAAATCACGAAATTTTAAGCTATAATCATAAACTTTAAAACAACAGAAACTTCTAACAGCAAGCTGCCACCAATTCTATAGTTGAGATATAAATTTTCTCATAATTTGTTCCTATCTAAGCCCTCTGTGTTATGTAAAATAAAATTTTCTAATAAATAAACGACATCCATTTTAAAAATAGCTACATAATTATGCATAGAGGTTATTTTAGTCTGCTTTGTGGATGGTTGTCGTAAATTGTTATTTTAAATGCTGTGGTGTGTTTGAGTACAGACGCTCAATACTGTTATAGATTTTCGACTTTATAGTAGAAAAACAAGGTTCAAAATTGATTGGAGATGTTAATTGTTTGAGATAGTGTAAGTTGCTGGCACATTAAAGGTGAAGTTTAATTTAAATTTTATTTTATATTTTTTTCATTGTAGCGTATTGTATAATATATTATGTTATATTATGTTCTTAAGTATGATTGTGTGTCACGCATTAAGATTAATATCTGTAATAGAATGTTTTTTTAAGTCTGCTATCGGTTGTAGATTTCCTTTTACATGAACTCAAAGACCTTAATAACACAAAATAACTATAAATCCTAAACTAAAAGCCCGGAGGTTAAGGCACACGCTTCAAAATCATGAAGTAAATACCAATATGTTTTTTTCCGACTCATGTACACTGTAAATGATTACTTAGACACCAGAGACACAGTAAAGGAAAACATCGCGAGGAAACCGAGATTTATAATTTGTTATTATAAAGGAATTGCCTATCTGCCTAGAGCTAGCGTGGTGATAAAGGTTCAAACCTTGTTCGTGTGTGAATAGGCCTTTGCTCAGCAGTAAGCACTTACAGGCTAATGATGGGATGTGAACCGTTTTGCCTATTCAATAATAATAACAGAAGTGACAAGGCCTTTATTTTCTTTTACTAAAAATAAATATCTAAATTTATACTATCTACCAGCTTTACATAAAGCATCCTTTTAGATGAAACCCAATATAATTATCGACGTCGACGTACCAGGCGCACATAGCTAGGTCGAAGGTTGCAACATCTCACTTGCGTCACTTACGTACATTAACAACCTCAATACGTCCTTAGACAGGGTCTACAAACATTTGCTCTGGCATTGACCTCACCCTGTTAACATAATAATACAGCTTTGATGTCAGGAGCCGCCATCAACATAGAACCGGGGCCGTAACGACGCTCGTGTAGGTAATTTCGGCTAGGATGTCTAATTAATACGCGGCTTAATTATTTTGACAGTATTAATTGGAGGCACACGTTGATCTTCGTCTTTAGGCACACATGAGCTTATCAAATGGGTATCTATTTATATGTACCTTGTTCGAAGATTTAAGGTTGGGTTTTGTCTACCGCACGGGACTTTGATCTCAATTCTTGGTTCCTTAAATACGAATTTATTTTAGCAGTACTTGTTTTTATTTCGCACCCGATTTTTTAAATGTTTCTATTTTAAATGAAATAAATTTAAATCTTACTTTAATCATTTTTTCATAGCTCAAAATATCAGTGCATAAAATGAAATTCACCTGCATTTTACGTGAAAGTGTTTTTCGTTTATACTACTACGCTTTTGACATGAAATAAATACACGGAATTTTTATGATTCCTTGTTTAATATAAATATTTTTAGATCAGCAGTCGATTCTACAAACTTCAATAATACACCAATAGTCCTGAATAAAAATTACATCTCCATCTTAAACAAAACGATAAAATCTCATTATAAACGACTTTCAATTCTATATCGAATAGAAAATAGAATTCAGAATCGTTTACGGTACATTAAATTCGTATAAAAACGTTAAAAACATTCATTGTTAGTTAAACGTCGATTTAGGCAAATGGCAAAAGAAAAATGGACGGCGAAAAACAACCTTACTGTCTTGAAACACGTGTCAACTTCTGAAGGTGATTTAATGAATTTGTGTAAAAAAGGTATAATTAAGGTTTAGATATTCGGGCCGCGTGGCGAGGTCCCGATAATTTTCCCTCAGTTGCTTCTCATTAAAGATTTCTCGCTTATGTTGTTTTACTACGTTTCAGATCGTTCGGCATTTTGATTAATACTTTTCAACGGCCCGGAAAGTTGGATGAAAAATTTTCTCGCTAATTACCAAAGATTAAGAAACGTGCCTCCCCAAGCCCCCGATTTTTTTGCTTAAAAAGACGCTTGACGTTTGATTTTTTTTTTACTTAAAAACTTCGGGAAGTAACTTCTACTCCGAAGTGTATCTTAGAAGCTTATTTTTCGAAGAGCAAGCAGTTTTCTTCTTAATTATCTGATTACTCCGCGTGTTAAATTTTCTCAGAATCTGTGTAAAGGAAAATTAAGTTTAGTCACTTGATTTATTTAAATTCTTGTTAATAAGAAGAAATGTAATAAATTATGGAAGATGTTGGCAATGTTGTGGCAGTAATATTTTGGAATGAACTTATACTGTGTGCTCAGTTAATTATAGTCAAAAACCCATACTAATATTGTTTTTTTTGTGATACAGTTGCAAACGAGCCCAGGTTCACTCACGGACACCTACAACACCACAGGAGTTAAAAATGCTTTTGGGAATTTGTAATAATTATAATTAGTTTCGGGGATTAAGGGATTAGTGAGGGATGGGGGAGATAAAAATTGTAGCCTCTAGTAACCTCACTAACATGACACACAACAATTTGCTGATTTGTGATCGGGAATGGGACCAGGGGAAAAATTATTGGATCACTTACACGGCTAAAGACACAAGAACTTCAGTCGCGCCGATACATTCAAGCCAAAGCAAGAAGAGAAGACACTGAAGTAGTATTTTGTGGCAATTAAGTTTTCGCTTTACACAGTGCTCTTTTAAAAACATGAGCAATGAACTATGACATTACATTTTTCTTTTAAGTATTGAACGCAACTATGTGTTTATTTTGTAGCTTGGTGGTTTAACTGCAAAATATAAAACGCTGTGGTGTTACAAAGTCCACATAAAGTGACTCATATTTTTCTTGATTACCATCTCTGAGATTTCGTCTTAAAAACTTTAGCTCTGACCTGTTTTTACGATTTTCTTTATAGTGAATTTCGTGAATCATTTTCATATGAATAAGTAAAGAATAGTTTTCTACTCCAGTTTGTTCTTCACAAAGTTTGGTATTATTTTTGTTTTGATACAGTTTGTTTTTTAAGTACGCAGTAGAATTTATTAGCTTAGAGAAATAAGGTTTGAATAAAAAGTTAGTAAACATTACAAAAACAAATAACAGTATTTTTTATCTATAAATCAAACAATGGCATTGCGATGAACGATAATAGCGTCTACATAACCTATTTAATGCGAACTCATAAACTACGAACTGCTATAACAAAAAACTTAGCAATATCAAGCCAATTAACTATATGGTTTATAATTGCTGGGGTAGCAGTTGCAAGCTCAATAATAAGCCACGGCCTATAGCAGGAGACGGACCGGGTTGGTTTTTAGTTAGTCAAGAGTATAACAGTCCCTACCTACTCTCCTAGACCGAAACATGTCAACAAGACTGCACGGCCGGGCAACTGGCTGCCGTACAACGTGTCGTGGGTTCTATTCCCGCACGGAACAACTCTTTGTGTGATCCAAAATTGTTGTTCCGGGTCTGGGTGTCATGTGCACGTGACATTGTATGTTTGTAAACGCACCCACGATGCAGGAAAAAATCTTATAGGTAACGTTTTTTCATAGAAAAAAAAAATAGAAATGTTGACTTCATATCTTTATGTTGTTAAGGATATAAATAAATGTAACAGATTTGGATATTGAAGCTGGGGAAGTATTGAGTCTCTGGTAACAGTGAAACACATCATAAGTTGTGTTTCATGCTAGTATTCTGTAAGGTTGTGGTTTAAATCCGGTCGAGCTGAGTCATTCGTGCCGAAGCATAGCTCTGATACACTGAAGTGACGCCATCATGGGAGAATTACTTTTCATTTAACATCTAACCAATCCATACCATAACATCAATCCATTAACCAATTCTAAGTATGAAGAAAATATAATGTGACGCCATTTTGATATAGGTCGACACTCTCGGAAGATTTATGATAAAAAATAAAACCGTATCTCGTACTTGATTATATAGAAGTTACTCGTCAAGAATGTCTTAAAAAGAAATTTCCGAGCGTTATCGCTTTTTATGTGAGTTAGGATAATTCATAAATTGTAGACCCAGATTCTAGGTAATCTGGAACTAGTAATTTTAGGTGTTTATATTATAAGACACTTACATGTTAAGTGGTGTGTTAGAGATATTTTACTGGTATTTTTGTATAACAGTACTAGTACTAGTAATAGGACTGCACGTTTGGCGCGGTGGCTTGGCAAATGACAGCCGCACAACGTGTCGCGGGTTCGATTACCGCACGGAGAAACTCTTTGTATGATCCATAAAATTGTTGTTCCGGGTCTGGGTGTGATGTGTATGTGAAATTATATGTTTGTACCAATGACACACGAGAAAGTCAAACTTTTTTTTTAAAGAAAATTAAATAAATAATGTAAGAAGGGTTCAAAAATAAGATCGATATATAAATTTTATCATTCGTACGACTATGTTGACTAGGTTATATCGAGAAAATTCTTATTATTTACTTGTTTATAGATAAAACGTTTTATAAATAGATTAACTCGCGCAATGTTGTTCTTTTAAAGCGTGGCAAAAGCAAATTGATTATGCCTTTTACCAATTAGACTGCTTTTTCTCAAGGTCGGCCACTAAATCGTATCATCTGACGTTAAGCAACCTACGCCGCCCATGGACACTCGCAAGACTGAAAGAGACACAAAATGTGTTGTCGGTCTTTTGTAAGTTGTTATGAATTTGAGGGTATATCTTTTGTCCCATCCAGGGTAAAGTGAGAGAATGTCAGACGTTTACTGACTAATAACCCCCCCATTCCTTCTCCTGCTCTGGACCGAGGCTGCGGTGACTCATCGCTGAACCCGCATCCCTGGCTTAACCCGCAATCCCGGAGGAATTTGAGGGTCTGGGATTTAGAGTTTGGATATGAGTGAGAAGATTCGGAATTCTTGTCTACTCACACACACAGAGAAATACAACGCAAATATTTTTTTTTTTACGGCATAGCCTGTGTTCTTCTGGTATCACTCCAGTCGAGCCGGTCCATCCGTGCCAAAGCATGGCTTTTCTAGACTTTTTTTAAACACTTTGGATTTGCTGTGTCCTGTGTTTATGTGTATGTATCTTTGTAATATATAAGTATATAACGTTTTGGGGATTTAGGGATTGGTCTTTCGGTAACCTCACCCACACGGCGAAACACAACATTGTGGTTGTTTCATACCGGTTTTCTCTGAGGCCGTGGTATCACTCTGGTCAAGCCGGCCCATACTTGCCAAAGCATAGCTCTCCTACACTTAATATGATTTTTATTATTTAATGATTTATTAAATCAGTTACCATATTAGTCTAGAAAAATCTATTTCTTCGTCCAATAAATTATCATATTGCACATTGACAGCTTGCCAACCCTAAAAATAGAGTGAAATATATCCTCCCCTTTTAGTTGACTTTTACAACTGACAAGGGATGATATATGGCCACCGCCCATCCTTTTTCTTTAATCGTTGATTTGACGATCAGTTTCTAGGGCAATATAAAGAATTGTTATATCTAGACCTTTTGTAATAAAAGTATATTCTTTCCTTGATATATTTTCCTTCGTGACTTCATAATATGTAATTATAAAATAATGTTTGAAAGTGGAGAGGTTTTGAAAATGGTTAACCACTTTTCCCAGGTTAATACTGGAAATGGAAAATTTTCAACATGAACCTCTTTTTCCGTAGGTTACACGCCTTTGTATATGTCTTAAAAACTAAAAAAAATGATGTTGCATTACTTCATATAACAATGGGCTTCGGTATACATACATATCAGTCACACAAAAAAATGTCATAGAACAAAGGTTACGTAGAATTTTACAATGGGTGAGAGTTTACTTCTCCACTGATGTTATACCATCAAGGGTAATCAAGTACAAAGTCTGTTCATTTGCCATAATCATTAAAAAAGTAAACAAACAAAATCGCAATGAGTCTCAAATTAATATGAAAATGAAACAGGTAATTTTTCATTCTTGTTAATTTTACATGTATTTAAAAAGCCCTGGAGTCATAAAATGGTATATTTTACCGATATTTTCATCCTAGCTTTGCAAGGCAGTAAATCATTGTTGATAGCACAATAAAGTCTTCCAGTATGTTGTATAAAATCCCGGGAATTACACAAGGGAGAAAAAATATAGTAATTAATTGCTCCACTGTTTTTACAGCAATTTAAATGGCTGATACTTTCTTGGCTGGGTATATTTCCTTCTTTTGTATACTTTTAATGGTTTTTGTTTCGTGAATAAACAATTACGGAATTAATCTTTCATTTTCTATTATCATATTGTTACATCGTTAAAAATAATCTAAGTTTTCATTTATTTATTAATGTGATAACTATTAGAAATATGCTACTCGTTAGCGAATTCATCTTTTTCTCGGCTCGACTCGTTTCGTGATGTTTTATAGTCTCTTGCTCTATGGATAGAAATTCGAAGCAGTAGTTCCTAAGATTAGCTCGTGGAGCTTGTGAGTGGAGTTGCTCGTTCTTCTCCATTGGAATCTTCACTTTGGAGCAAGCACTTAGCTTAACTGACGAACACACTGACGGATTGACGTTTAAAAGTCATCATTATTATGGTTTGTAAGTAATAGTATATTTAGTTGGAATAAATATTTTTGAGTTTGGCTGAGGACTGAGCCTTTGACAAATAGCTATTGAATTAGTCTATCAAGGACCACCACCTTTTTTAGTTCTATATACAGCCAGATATGGGCGATCAGAGAGGACATGACTGGATGTGAATGTATAATATATGTATAATATATTCAAATTTATTTCGTTGCAACATCCAGGATAGTTAATCATATCACTGGGACACACAGGACTTGTGACAGTGTCTAGATGTGTTCATGGTTGTATAATAAAAATACTGAATTAAGATCCTCAACTTATGGAGCATTAGGAGCATATTGTTTTTTCAAAAAATAGCAAAGAGCTTGACTTTGCTTTCCCTATAATGTGGGCTATTGGGCATGGTAGAAAATAGAAGTGAAAAATCATTAATCAATACTTCCAAATTAGTTACAAACGGAACAAAGAAGAGAGATAAAGTAAATAACGCTCACCTAATTTTTGAAGTAAAATTGTTTTCCTTTTTTATAACTAGCAGCCCGCTCCAGTAAAGAGCGAGAACAGATTTTTTTTTATTAAAATATTCCCGGTTATTGTGTGAATTAAGTATTTTTTTCTTTTATATGAACCTTGTTAATATAACGACCAATATAGAAGTACACTATAGAAACATACTCGGTTCGACTTCGGGTGATTTGGTTTTTCTTTAATATACTTAAAGCACAGACATGACTTCTTGTTACAATTTTATTAGATATGTGTGTAGATTCTGTGTGTTTTTATATATTTTCCCTTTTAATAAAAAAATGCCCAGCAAATCTTTCGTTTATGTAGTTTTTTTCCTAATGAGAAATAAAAAAATAACATCTCTCTTTATTTAATGCTTTTTATATTTTTACTGAACGCTAAACGTTTTAATCAAATATCATTCTAATATTATGTAACTTGTATTCTAATAAATAAAGTAGTTTTTTGCCTTTTGACACTTTTCTTGTAAATGAAAGCAAGAAAAACTTTAACTTTACCCGTATTATTTAAATTTAATGTTTCCAAGTTTATTTTACTTTAATATTTTTTTATTAATTTTGCATTATCAACTTTGTATTAACAATAATAATATAACTTAAATTATTTTGTTTTTGATAAATAATTCTTAAGTAAATACTCGTAAAACACAACCAGCGAAGTCCTGTAATAAACTTTATGTAAACACAAACAGAGTCCAAAATTAATAAGTGAAAAAAATGATAATAATTTCTTATTTATTTTCCCAACGCAATTGAGTGAGCTGGGGAAAATAGGATACAACGACGTTTGGTGCAGATAGGCCAAGGTTATGTGTCTACTTATGGATTATTGCTCGCTAGCTTCATAACGGAAAAGTGTGACCGTCCTTATATAAACACGCACTTATGGGGATTATCCTCAGCTGTGCTATGGTTACTTGGTTTATAAAGTACGGAAGATTATTTTCTCCCGTTTTGCGCTATTGCTATGTGCTATAAACAGTTTCTCCTTTTAGGCTAGCCTAAATACAAACTATTATTACGCTATATTTTTATGGAAATGAGCCGATGGATCACATGATGGTCGATAGATCACACCAGGGACCCAGAAATCAGCGCATTTATGATGGTTTTAACACCAAAAAAGTTGGTTTGCAAATCCTTTGCCTTTCGGGGTTGGGAATCGAAAAGTTGGGGTTCGGTAGACTCTCGTTACTGAATGTTTTAGGAACTGTTTACTTAGCTGAATGTTTAAAATTTACAATCAAAATATAACAACACAATAAATAATCATGACATCATCTTTCTTGATTATTACACCAAAAAGAAAACGTCAAAAATACAAATCAAGGAATAAAATGAAAAATACCAATACGATTTAAATCATAATGAAATTCAATGCAAGCGTTTAAGCCAAACACAATGTAGGAGACAGAAAATATAAATATACATGAGCATGAAAGAGAGATCCGAGACAATAGAAGGGGAAGTTGGGCGGAAACAAACCATGCAGTTTCATTAGAGACGTCTGCAATTAGTCCGAACCACGCGGTTGTGATGAGACAATTTTCATTCCTTGCTAATTGTGGCGGGATTTTTTCACTGAGATTTATTAAGATATTTTTTTTTGTTCGTTATTCTTTTTTATTTCCTTACGGCTATGGAAGCCATGGTTGGCTTTTTTTCTCTTGGAAAACTCTTTTTTATACATTTTACTCTTTCTGTGTATCTTTGTCTTTTATTTACGTTAGGGAATTATTTTTGCTCCAGACTTTTTGGTTCTGAGTCTTTTCACAGTTTTTGTAGAGCGTGAGTTGAGTTTTCGATGTCCTTGTTTTTAGCAAGACATGTTAGCTTAGCTTAGCGTAAATGTTTATGTCATAAGCCTTTAATTTGTTAAGTAATTTGAATCCAACGAAATCACCCGAAACGCCAGAAACGTCAGCAAAACAGCCTAAATAACATATATAGTTCAGGGAACAAATTTTGCCTTATAATCTATTACGTGGTACAGTTTTGAGCACCCGCCATTGTGGCCGGAGCTTGGCACTCGACCATATTATAAATAATTCTAAACATGACATGTTTACCGTCGCCCCGCCGTTTTAGGGCGTAGGGGTCATAGCTTATTGTGAACATTTGGGTTGCTTCATAAAGTTTTTCTACTCCAACAGTGATAAATGAATTTCGCATAGTTGAAACTGTTAAGTGACTGTTTTTCTCGACGATTCGGGTTAATCTAAAACTCATTTTGCAGAGGACACGAGGACTTGAGTAAAAACAGAAATATGAATTGCACAATCGTTTTAATAAATTAATAACGATGCATAACAAACTGCAAATTATGCATAATAGAAGAGTAAAGAGAGCGTTGCTGGCCTTCTGAGGGTTATGGCTTAGGAGATTTAAGGGTTGGGGATGGTTGGATAATATATTTTCAGCTACTTAATCTACTTTGAATATAGTTAATTGGCAATGGTTATACGAAAGATTTCACAGATAAGGACATACAACACTTTTGAGTTTAATAGGTGAATGGTTCAACATTGCAAAATTCCCAGAATCAGACCAAATGCTTCATATTTCAGACTAATTTGACGAAATTATTCCGTTTCATATAAAAGATATATATAACAAGGCTCCCATATTATAATAATGGTAATAAAAATAAAATTCTATTCACACATGTATTCAGAGAAACATTAAACAAAATGTTCAAATAAAGTAAATACTTCGCCTCAAATGATAACTTTGTACATATTTCACAAGCAAATAAAGAAAATTCCTTGGAAGTACACACTTTCACGTAATAAGTATGTAATGCAAAGTCTTCTAAGAAAAACGTAGCTATGAGAATTCCTCGGTAGGCTTTCATATTTTCTTTTACTCTGTATATGGTATTTGTGACACATATCCATACAGGTTTTTTGATACATTTTCCTTCAACGATTTAAATGGCAGAATGCTGTATGATATAATTGACTCGAAATTTTCGCTGTGGCCTAAATGAATTGTCTCTTCAGTTAAGTGTTACTACCGGCAAGAAGGTTTCAAATTTGATTACCTAATTTAAAAAAAAATGAAGAAATGAATTATTTATTGTTACTCCTAACAATAAACTTGCTATATCAAACGAGCCTGTTATCTTTTTATGTAATAGGTCAGCAAACGAGCTGACGGATTACCTGATTGGAAGCAATCAGCGCCGCCCATGGACACATGCCACTGAGTAGTTACGAGTGCGTTGCCGACCTTGTAGGGATTAGGGATTTGGAGATTTAGGGGTTGAGGACACATTGGGGGAGGGGAAGGATTGGGCCTGTAGTAACCTCACTCACCCAACAACGCTGTTGTTGTTTCACGCAGTATATAATTTTCAAATATTATGAATCGAATTCGATCTACAAAATAAACCACATCAGTATTATATTGTGAATCGATTATTCGACCAGATTGGAGCAGATAACGTTGATAATTATATTAACAAAGCTACTTCTTATATAATTATTTAATTTCCAAGCCCGGGGGAGCTTTGGCACGAATGGGTCAGTTTTCTTCTGGTGTTGCGCCATGGGCGCCACCGATTGCTCATCATCAGATATAATATAAAATACCGCCAACGTATCTTGGCGAGCCGATTAGTTGTGCAGTACATAATTTTGTTCCTAAAAGATCCATTGCGCAGACAAAACGGCTAACTTCATACTCCACCAAGATACGTCGGCCGTCCTGTACCAGTTCGTTTGCCACCGTATCATATTAAAAATAAGTTGAAATGATATTATTCAACCTTCTTAGCATAATATTCATTTTCTCACCTCGACCACTCTTCACAAGCCATCCATCGTGCATTGCTTTTTATTTTGACTAAGACACGCTTTACCGATAACATACGGACTTCTATTCAATCTTCAAAGAAAAATGGTTTGAAAAATGCAATCACAACACAGCTCCAGCACTTGCGGATGACTTTGTATTGAAGATTGATGGCGTTCTAATGAGATTTATTCTCTGGAACAATGGAGTCTCTTTCGGTGAAAAATTGTTTCACAGTTTATATGTGGATGATGTTTTGTAGTTTAATTTATTTGTTCTGAGGCCAAATTTTTTGATACCTACGTTGTGTAGACTGTTGTCTAAGAAATAAGATAACCATAACATGATTTGGCTTCACTAAAATACTTGTCTGAAATCGTTAATCTCTTCTTGTGACTATAATCTTGTTTCATTGTTTTCATTCATTTCATTGACATCTCCTCTATTAAGTTACATTTAATGTGAGATAGCCAATAAAATGTTACAAACAAAATCTCCAGTAAGATAATTAAAAATAAAATTAACGATCAGGAAACGACTAATTTATTAGCAGAGAAAGTAACGAAGAATGAAAATAAGAAAATCAACCAAAACAAAGATATAAAACATTTTGATATATAACATTCACTCTCGTGAAATTGGAAGTTGCCGAAAAATTTGAATAGAACATGAAATATTTATCAAATGCTTATAAGTCATATGCAAATGTAACTTGGACTATAAGATGTATGGGTTCACCTTGAATAACAAACACAGGAGAAACTTATTTAGTGAATTGATTTGCTTATTTCTTTTAGCCAGACTGATGAATTGTCAAGGTCACTTATAAAGTAAAAGGAGCGAAAGAGATTGTAGATGTCACGGTATTACAAACTTATAAATTGGAAACCGGGATAGCTCGATGGGCTTGCCTTCTATTAAAGTCAAAATTTCAGTTAGGCTTTTACAAACTCTTTTTTTTGAGGGGCGAATATCTTCTAATGATTACACCCGACCTGAGAGGGAGGAGGCCAAAGAATGTGTCAGACTGAAAATCTTAAAGAGTTTGCTTTAATTTTTATAAAATCAAAATTTTTAAAAACTCTTCGTGCTAATTGTGCTTTTCATCAGATTTTCAACCATTAAAATTGCAGAAGCTTGTCTGTATTCGACATGACACAGATACAAATCTGAATAAAATTAGCGACGAAAAACCATGACAATAGAAAATTATGCCCAGCTAAAAGAAATAAAATATTACAGTAATTAATTAATAAATTCATTCTTTACTCCGAACGGAGCGATTCACTCTTTGGCTACATAACCACCCCCAATTATGTAAAACGACCATAATTATCCAATTCACGGTACAAAACGTTGTAACAATACGTCCATTTGAACTAATAAACCACAATACACCGTGACACCGGCAGACAAGCTCACAATTTAAACCGGCAACAAAGGAAGAATGGACTAGCATCCATTTGTCTTGAAAATGTCTTCGTGATGAGGCACGGTGATTCGTTGATGACAAAACTTAGTTGCTTGTGTAAATATGAATTAATATTTTGCGTAGCGTCCTATGTAGCCTTTTATCCTTTATATCAATTAGTCATTTTATTTTGTTGAGCACATGCATAGTAGTCATGAAAAATGGTAGCAGGATTGTAGGTGCAAATTTAATGATTTGCCTCGGTTGGATGGAGAAGGAGCAGGGTCTGACATTCCTTTCATTTGTCCTTGCATAAAGTAATGATATAACCTATTATACAATAGATATTTACAATAAATTTCTTACCTACTATTATAAAGAGAATAATATTATAAACAATAATAAAACTTTTTACCTAAAATCAACACCAGTACATGGAAAAGTCACTGACTCTCACCGAATTAAATCTGTAAAAGTTAGTTGAACCATCACTATTATATCAAGGTTGATAACTCGAAGGAGAATTCATTGTGAGTGTCAAGTAACATCGCTAATCTACCCTCCTTGACATTTTACATATTAAACTCGGAGACAAGTTCCTCACAGTGAAGTTAGCAAGTTGACAAGTGCAAAGTGCTACTCGCAAAGAACTTCCCGGAAAATCTTAGGTACTGAAGTTCGTAATTCGAACTTCAATCAGGAGCTGTGTCAAAAAGAATTGTATTTTTACGAAAGGTTTTTCTTGTGTATTTTTATTTTGTACTTGGCAGAGTTCTTTTGATTTAGAAATGGGATACAATAGGTTATTATTAAATTAAATCTTACATGTATGTTTACTACTAAAGGGTTAAAATATACTGGCTAGTGTTCGCGCGCCTGATGGTTTTTTCAGAGCAACAACTTACGCTCATGAAATGTATAAATTGTGAAGAATTCTGAAAATTACCCCACTTGCAATACTTAACTCTTGTAGTTAGCACCCATTAAAGTTAATTAATTTAAAACCGTGTTCGAGTATATTTTTCCTAAGTCCATCCACATCAACCCTGGTTCCGTACATGGTCCGTATCGAGCCTGATGACACTAACTAAAGAGGAAATCAGCGATTTTATCTGAAGAGGAATCAAGTACTGAAATTTTCCACCGTGACGTGGAGATTTGCCGGTGGATTGGATTGAGTTCGAACAAATGGTTTTAGCGGTGTACAGTATTTTAAATAACTAATATCATCACCCAACACTCAGGTAGTATATAAGTAAATTATATTTAAGGTCAGTAATATTTATTTAACTACTTATTGTATTTGTTTGATCATTAGAATCATTAGATATTCTTTTACATTGTGATTAGTATTTTTAACAGTAAATCTTAAGTTTAAATTATACTCACTGCAGTATAGTTAGTTAATTGCTACATTATTTAAATTTAATTTAATCAAAGCTGTAACTATTTCACATAATTTATAACTACTTAGTAGATATAATTATTAGCAGGTATCTTGACATAATACAAATAATTTGAGTGTTAGATATTAGTGCAAGTCATTGTAAAAATTCAACAAGTTATTAGTAATTTAGAATCGTTTATGTAATAAGTAGGAATTAGTATTTTAATTGAATTAATTGTGCTCATTTATTTAGTTTATATAAAAGTTTACAACATTATAAATTGTAGGTAGTTTTACGAAAAGTTATACAATATTAATTTACTTATTTTGTAATTGTTATTAATTTGTAGGTTCTGTGTCGCTTTATAAAAGCATTTGGGCAGTGTATAAAACACAGTTAGGTGTGTCTTAGTCATATTGTTTGCTAGGTTTAATTGTATTCCTGTATCTATTCCAGGTTGACAATACTCATCTCCCAGTATGTCCGAGGAAAGGGATTTAATTAAAAAGCGCGGCAGCTTTAAGGGTCGCTTGACTGCTTTCGTCACCTTCCTGGACTCACTCAAGGACAAAGTATTAAGTAGTTGTGATGTGTCCGAGTTGCAGTTGCGCATGGGTAAGATGGAGTCATTGTACGAACAATATGATGAGGTGCAGTTGCGTCTGGAATGCATTGCTGACGATATTAAGGTACATAATTCCGAGCGTACCGAGTTCGAGTCACTTTATTACAAAGCGTTGTCCAGAGCGCAAACCACTCTCAATGACAGTAACAAAGAGGATAAGTCGATGGAAAGCTGTAGGAGTACACTTGCTAGCATACACAAACCAGTAAAATTACCAACGATACAATTACCAAAGTTTAGCGGGTCATATTGCAATTGGTTGGAATTTCGTGATACCTTCACTAGTCTAATTCACAGTAACGACGAAATTGATGAGGTTAACAAATTCCACTACCTAAGAGCCTCTCTTGAGGGACCTGCTGCCGTCATCATCAAGTCAATTGAGTTTTCTTCGAGCAATTACTCTGTGGCATGGAGTTTGTTACTCGATCGATTTGACAACAAACGATTATTAGCGCAAAATCATGTGTCTGCCTTGTATCACATTGATGCGGTTACAAAGGAATCGTCGGTTGCTCTCAAAGGATTAATCGATCAATTAAATAAGGACTTGCGAGCATTAGAGTCGTTAGGTGAGCCTGTAAAGCACTGGGACACTTTTTTGATATACCACGTCACTCAAAAATTGATCATAGGACCTATCGTGAATGGGAGGAGTTTAAGGGTAGGATTGACAAAGAAAGTTCGATTACGTTCGATATGTTCATGCAATTCCTACGCACTCGAGCCGATTTGATCGAGAACTTAGAACGCCTTCAAACTAATAATAATAATTCGCAAACGGCAGGTAGATCCAACCCTAAGATCAAGTCGATGTTGGTTAATCAACCTCATAATAGTCCCAGCATCGAAACAGCTCCCAAAGTATGTCCTAAATGTAACAGTAATCACACATTAAATAATTGTCCACAGTTTCTCGCATTAAGCGTTGATGCTCGTATTAAACTTCTACCTACTTATAAGATTTGTTTTAATTGTTTTCGGTCAGGTCACTTCGCTAACAAATGTAAAAAAGCCGGTTGTAAACTATGTAAGCGTAGGCACAACACACTAATTCACATCAATTCTAAAGATAACATTATCGCAAATACACACAGTGGCAATTCGTCTAACAATAACTTGTCTTCATCATCCGTACCGTCTGCTACCACAGACACGAATAACGTTACGTTGTCAGCACACATTGCATCCTCTCAAGGTCATACGCAGCGTGATGTTTTGCTATCGACCGCATTGGTCAAACTACGGGATCAAACTGGCTGTGTGCATGTCGTTCGCTCGGTCCTAGACAGCGGTAGCACTTCGTCATTCATAACGGAACGGTTATGTAAAAAACTTAATTTATTCACGAGCCAGGTAAACAAATTTATACTTGGCATAAATAATGTTTCTTCGCACGTAGGTAAAACATGTCGAGTTGATATGACGTCTTTGGATGATCATTTTAATTTCAACCTTCATTGTTTGGTTTTGCCATTTATCACGAGTGAGGTACCGTGCCGTGAAATAAATATTAATAATTTCGATCTACCTTCGAATATCACTTTAGCTGATCCTAAGTTTTATGAACCCGCTGATGTTGATTTATTAATCGGCGCTGATCTGTTTTGGAAGTTATTAGGATCACAAAAATTAGAATTAGGTAATGGAAAGCCAATATTATATAAAACCCATTTAGGATGGATAGTTTCCGGTCCAATTCTTACTAATGATTTAAAATGTAATTTTTGTAAAGATGTTTCCCATGATCATAAATATGTTAGTTCATTTGATTTGCCAGAACAAAGATTATGTGAGAAAGAACCTTCAATTCTGGGAGATTCTTTCAAGAAAGCAACACACTGCTGCCTATCATTAGTCTCGCGGGACTTGCCTGCTTCGATTGACGTAGATATTGCACCTCACGAGCCCGACAAGTTACTTGGTGTGGGTCGGTATCCCGCTTCCGATGATTTAGGGTTTCCTAAAATTCCGAGCGAGTCCTTGGCTAGGCATAGTGAACGCGATTTATTATCATTGATACGAAAAGTGATTACATTAGTGCTTTCATTTATTTTAGTCGTTATTATAATTTATTTACTTTAAGATTTATTTAATCATATAGGAAACAATACATTTATTTTTTGTTTCATGTTAATAAAACCCACCTTATCTCATTACAGTCCACTCATCAGTTTACAAAATTATTGTTTAATTTCGAGCATATATGACTGATGCACGCTGGCCCACATTTGCTATTAGCTCCCATAAGGGAATCATACTGGCCAAGAAGGTCGCAACTTGGCGAAGACTTGTACTCATAAGTGTGTTCCATGTCGCCGCATGAAGGGACGGGTAGTTAGTCCTATACTGGGCAACTTACCACGAGAACGACTTCGTCCAGGTTATCCCTTTGAGAGCACCGGCGTTGGTTATGCCGAGCCTATTATTGTGTGCTAGTCGTCGGGGTTACGGATTCAGGCTGGTGAAGGTGCATGTAGGATTTTTTATATGTTTTCCGATCAAACCCATTCATTTGGTGTCAACTCGTTGGCGATTTAATTAGTAAGGGTTATTTACTAGCGTTGCATCGATTGATTGCTTGAGGAGGTACATAAGCCCGTTGATATTTTTTCGGACAACGGTATCTCATTTATCGGTGCGTACAATGACCTTTCTAATTTCTAAAGGAAAATACTTTGGCCTTGGGTGAAAGTGCCGCGAATGACGGAATTAAAATTTCATTTTTATCCCTGCGTACATCCCGCACTTCGGTACCTTCTGGGAGGCGAGTGTAGTCGACAAGGTACATCGTCAAACGAGTGTTGGGACATTGTATTTTAATTTTTATAAACTGTAAACCTCACTGACTGAAATCGAAGCCATTTCGAACTCTCATCCACTAACGCCCCTATCTTCAGATCCTGCAGATTGCACACCGCTGACGCGCAACCTTGCTTGTGGTGATTAAGGAGGATAATTTCCCTCCGTTGAAGTGGAGACTTGGCCGTGTGGTGGCGGTTCACCCAGAAACAGACGACATCGCTTGTGTTGCTGACATCCAGACGGCCACTGGCATCGTACGAGGGGCATTCAACTGAGTCGGCCCACTACTTGTGACTTCGGAGTTTGGTTGAAACCGTTGCTTTCAACGCCCGGGGGCATGTTCGCGCGCCTGATGGTTTTTTCAGAGCAACAACTTACGCTCATGAAATGTATAAATTGTGAAGAATTCTGAAAATTACCCCACTTGCAATACTTAACTCTTGTAGTTAGCACCCATTAAAGTTAATTAATTTAAAACCGTGTTCGAGTATATTTTTCCTAAGTCCATCCACATCAACCCTGGTTCCGTACAGCTAGAAATATATGATGTCACAATAACAACTAATAGATAAAATACTAGTATAAATGCATTGATCTCAGCACGCAATTCAAAAGTTCTTGATGTATATGAGCTATATACCTATACATACAAAAATAGTACTAACGTAACTATATATATAAACGCATATAAATTTATACGTAGACATCATTTGAAAAATATAGTCAGGAAAGACATTTAGTGATCGGTGTATTTAAAAACAAATCTGAAAAGAGTTTTTAACATTATCATCGTACCTTACCACTAGGCGTGAAAGCGGCCAATGCCTGTCATCTAGGTACACTAATATTATAAAGAGGTAAAATTTGTAAGTTTGTAAGTTTGTATGTAGGGGGTAATCTTTGGGACCCCTGGTCGGATTGCCAAAATTCTTTCACTGATAGATAGCTACAATGCTCCTGAGTGCTTTAGGCTATAAAACTAAATAAATATAAATATATATAAAACTGGCCAACAACTATATCAAACTCCTATTTTCATGTTAAACACAAAGCGCCATTCCTTTTTCGAATTACGGCGACACTCGACAGAAATAAACGAGTAACTTACTAATTCAGTGACAGAATAATACTAATCCTACCGCATTTTGTGAAAAAATACGAAACAGTCGGCAAGGATTTACGGGTATCAGGTCCCTAGTAGCTTAATTAATAATGTCAATGTCAGCCAAATCCAATTTGTTTTGTTCCTTATCCCTTAAAGATTAGGGCTCTAACGTAATAGCGGGCTAGCCGCGCATTTGTCATATTATGAAGTGCGTAACGCTCTGTTAATGTAATTATATGGTTATTTTCCTTTCATATTTAAAGATTATTATTAGGATGTTTTTTAGTTAGTTGTTAAATTGATATAATAAAATTGTTAAATATTTTATAGTGGGAACCTTTGAACTATCAAATCTTATTAAGTTCAATGTTTTGATAGGAAAGAAGCTTGTAAAATTGTTATTTCGTTGTACATTTTAAGGTTTGAATCACGATATGTGAATTCACAATAAGTATAAATTTTCTTATATGTAGTTAACGCAACATCGGTCGTGGTAGGTCGAAGGGAGTTGAGGCCCGAAAATTAAAGTGCCCAAATCTTGTACTCATGATTGGAGTCCGAAACCTGGTATTGTGCCCATTGTGACTTTTCCTAATTATGTGTGCTTTCTAAGAATATTTAGATGCCGCTGACATACGGTGAAGGCAAAGGACGTGAGATTAATCTGAACTTATTATTTTTAAAACATTGAATTGACGTTATTGTCAATAAATCCCCATGTACCTAGAGGCTTTTGCTAAATAGTGGGCATTTATAGGCTGGTGATGACGATAGAAATGTTATATTTCCTTTTAAAAATATTGTGCATTTTCTTTTTGATCCCACTTATAACTTATTAATTATTGCAGCAGAAAAGCTTTAAATCTGTAAAAATATTAAATAAAATAAAATATAATACGTAAATTTCAGATCACGAAAGAAAGATATAGAAAATATTACTGCAGCGTGATTCAACCATATTTTCAACTTTCAATTTTATTACATTTCATTAAAACATAAACTTAGAATGGCAAAAGACTATGGCCAGATGCTTAAACAGCAAGAAGCTTGGACTAGGCCTAAAGAGATTTTTAGGTCGGCACGACATTCTATGAGACTTGGCAACATTTTTTGTACAAGTCGTTCTTGTTAAATTGTAAACGAGACTTGTAGACAGGCAGACGTTCCAACGATATTGTGCCCTGCGTTTTATAGTCGGGGAGAGTTATATTAAAGCTGTGGTTATGACTGAACTGTATAGGAACAGGGCTGCAGTTGAGAATGTCTTTACTGAAGATTTTGAAGCAAATCCTTATGGAACCATGCCCTTTACTTTACGAAGGGATTAAGCAGGTAATTGTTTATGGATTGAGCGGCAAATGAGCACCCGTTTCACCTGATGCAATCATTGGCTCATTGGCACTCGTAGCACAAGTGCGTTGCCGGTTGCCGGACTATTGGCGGTTGTTAGGTATTGTCAGGGGTTATGGATCGGGTCTCAGTTGTTTTTGTGAGGCCGCGGTATAACTCCAGTCGAGCCTCGCTTTTTTGTATGTTATGTTAGCTCTACTATGTTTTATTGGTTCAAGATAGACTATTTCAGAAATCAATTAATTATATTAATCAATCTGTTAACAGTAAAGGTAATATAAAAACGGACACGATGATTTTGTTATGGGATTTACAGAGTTTTAAATTATAGACCTATGTCATTGCAACAAAATTTTAATTGCTAAACACTAAACACTACACACAAAATAACATAGAGAAAGAATAGTTTATTTTTATATATTTTTTGCAAAACCAATAGAATATCAACATACGTGTAACAATATAAAATTTCTGTGTGTGAACAAGCACGTTGTTCAATTTGGTAGCGTTTGCCACGAAACTTGTGCATTCCGATACAGCGGGCGTGGTAGATTGAATAACTTTTTGTTGTACCAGTATTTATCTGATAGTTCGTACGAGATATTGGTTGTTACACTTCTGCCCCCTCTTTTCGTTATTGCATCATTTGTCTCTAGATTTTATTAAGTTCAAAATTGGTTTTGGTTGTGGTGATCTGGACAACTGCTTGAGTCTGGTCCGAGAATCAGATCGGAAATTAAACAATATAATTTTTATATCCACTTAATAGGTGTGCTAGGCTTTGCATCATACAGGGTTTCTTTATAGTTTGGCGTGGCAAAAAAGCAAACGAAACACTATAGCATTCCGCGCCACCCATATAGGTACATATACAAAACCGACTATTTGTAAGTATTTTGTCGGCCTCTTGGTGGTAAGGGGATTCGAGAATTTTAGAAGAAGAATTTGAAAACTTCATTTTAAGAATTTCAAATTTGGAAATTTTCCCATAGCAACAATTAATTCTGATATAATTTATCTAGCAATCATAACAACGACTTTAATAACTATTCGAAGACGAATGCAGTAAATTCATTCCAATTAATATCTTATATCTTATTTTATTATCTATCTTATTTTAATAATTGTGTAATTTAACAGAAGACCTATAAAGCGGCTGAATATAACAATGACTAGTAATCGACTTCACAAAACGTCACAGCAATAAATATTAGTTACGCTCAATTAACCTCCGCCGACCTTCCTATAAATATTACCGTGCCATCTACCAACTCAATTAATTACAAATATACAATCAATTACTATCTGACAGATAAAAATGGATATTACTCTGTTAAAGACCAATAAATGAAGAAAAATAATAAATCTTGAGTTCCTAGTCCTATATATAAAGAAGACATCATGTTCATATTTTTTATGTGTTAAGATGGCAGACGAGATTACCTGACGATGACTAACCGGCGCCGGTCGTAGATACCCACAATACCAGAGGAGTTACGAGGTTGTTGGGCCATCGGGGTTTTTTGAGGGATGGGGATTAGAGTCTCCTCCCAGGAAATAGGACAATTTGGCCACAGCGAAAGATACTACAAAAATTGATTCACTTTGGTTTTCTGTAAGGTCTGTCTGTATCAGTCTGGTCCAATCGCGTCGAAGCGTGGCTATGGCATGTCACGAATGACTGAGTGAGAGTAAGTAAAGTAAATAGCTACGCTGATTTGTGAATTTGTCAACTATTATAATTAGTTCGCTGTATACAAAACTATGTTCATTTATCGAGTTAACAAATAAAT
Organism: Spodoptera exigua; assembly: GCA_902829305.4. Classification (NCBI taxonomy): domain Eukaryota; kingdom Metazoa; phylum Arthropoda; class Insecta; order Lepidoptera; family Noctuidae; genus Spodoptera; species Spodoptera exigua. Next base: position 13,701,054 of record LR824612.2, on the reverse strand, counting down.
TTCAAAAAGTTTAATTTTGGTATGAAATTATGAAAAATATATTAATAATATATTGTAATAACATGTCCGTATTAAAATTAATTGTTTATCATATCAAACCATTTCTGAAGACTAGTACATTGTGTAGTTACGGAAGAAAGTAAAAAAAAAACGTCAGTGACCCGAATCCGTTCTATTGTTTAAAAGGAAATGTAGCAACATTTAATGCACTGCATCTGTTCCAATACGTCTTCGTGTAGCTCATCGTTAATTTTAATGGATATGAAATACTTCGTTTTTATACCGGCCATTCTGTGTTATGGCGCCGAATGAAATATTTAAAACCTGCTTATCGTTATTAAATCTTGGATATTGAAGCGCTTTTTATTAAAATTATTGGAGAAAATAAATGATGAGGATGGCATATGGTATTATTACTCTAAATGGTTGTATATATCCCAATAGTTAGATAGGTAAATGTGTATGGAATAAAAATCACAGGTACTTGTGGTAAACGTTGTTGACGCCTGTGAGAGCTATGCTTTGGGCCAATTAGCGGGAAATATGTATAGCCTTTTATCCTATCTCCAAATCCCAATCATCAGCTCCTTAGCAACTCCAAACATGTGTCTTCTTGTGTATTTCTGGGCAATATCGACTGTATTGGGGGTTTAACCCATCAATGTTGTTATGATGTTTGTTTTGTTCTTAATTCGAACACCGTCCGAAATATTAAGTGTTTGTGAAAATGAGTCTGTAGACGTCCAACACTTGTTAAGAATTTATTGCTACAAAATTAATATTATAATGTTTTGCCTAATTGCAATTTTGACGCTAAAGACATAGGTCTTATATAAGGTCAATGTACAGCATAGCTCGTACAGACTGCTTTTTTTGTGAGGGGAAAATCATCAAATGACTTCTCCCGCCCAGGGCCGGGCAGGAGGGAGTGTCAGACTCTAACTGACTAAAAACTCCCCCGTTCCTTCTCCTGCTCTGGGCCGAGGTCGCGGTGCCTCATTGCGCTTACCCCGCAACCCCGGCTCGTACAGACTGCTCACCATCACTGGTTGTTACAGCTGCTCGTATACCATTTTATCCTAAATCAAAATAAAATAGCTGCCAACTAGCAAAGCTGGAGTATTACAGCAAGAAAATATGAGTTAGAATTCATGCTCAAACACAACTTAACATAATTTCTATTTTTCTCAGAACAGTCTGTTAGTTCTTGCCATGTTTACCACCAGTTACACATGGCACAACAATGTTCATGTTATTTCATCAGTTCTCAGTATTAAGAAGTGCGAATACTAATACAAACCAAACATTTCTAGACATATAGAGAGAAACATGGAGTTTCTTCTTCGGAGAATTCATATTTATTCATTGAACCTAGAATTGTATTAGAACCAAGTCTATCTCAATAGTGTCTATAAGCGTAGCAAGTAATGAAAATTCAAATTAATATTATAATCGCGAAAGTAATTTTGCCTGTCTGTCTGTCTTTTCTTCACGCCTAAACTACTGAACCGATTTCTGTGAAATTTGGTACAGACATAGTTTGGAACTCGAGAAAGGGTAGATTTTATACTAAAAATCTGCAGAAAGTCACTATTCTACGCGAACGGAAACGGGCAAAAGCTTGTCTAAAATATAACATGTTTTATATGTATGTAGAATAGGCCTTTTACATAAACCCTATCTGCCGAACTTAGAAACATTTAATGACTTCTTAAATAATTCCTTAGTAGCCATTTAATTCTGAAAACAACAACTAAAGACTGGTTATTTTATAAGGTGAATCAATCATCAAGTAATTTCTCTCATTCTGAGGGTGAGAGTCAAACTCTTACTGACTAAAAACCACTTCATTCATTCCTTCTCCTTGTCCAAACTGGAGCCACGGTAAATTAATGCGGTTGACCCGTAAACCCTGGACTAAAGAATACCATTAAATCACTGAGTACGGTGGTATGAATCGCTATGTAATTAAAACGAGAAATAAGGATCAGAAGCAATGTAATAAAGACCGACAATTTAAAAAAAAGGTATTCGGATCGAACTTAACTATATCTTGCTTATTAGGACAAATTACATTTTTTATTTGTGATAGGACGTCAAACGGCGGATTATCTGATGGTAAGCAATTAGCGCCGCTCATAGACACACGCAACAATGGAGGAGTTACGAGTGCGTCGTCAACCTTTTGGAGATTAGGGAATTGGAGATTTTATAAGGATTGGGCCTCCGGTAACCTTATTCAGACAAACACGCAACACTTAGCAAAGCAATTGATTTATCAACATTCAAATTGATTCAAGGTCACTCGATATTCGCTCAGAAATAAGGGCTAAGATTCCAAAAACGTTTTTAGGAAAATTCCTTAAAACGCTACAAGATAGAATACCTATAATTCTATTTTGTAGTCCTAATAAGTAAACATATTTCTCAAGAAAGCGACTAAAGTGTTGATTAGTGCTGACAGGTTGCGGATTCGAAAGCTACGCGTTGAATTATTACCACGAACCCTATTATTTTAAGGGAGATATTCGACTGGAAACAAGGGGAATCTGTGAAGATAATAATATGTTCTTGCTTTTGCAAATACAAAATGGTTTATTCAGACTGGAATTATTTTAGAGTGCTTTCTAGTTAGAAGGTTTGAGTTGCTTAAGATTTTTGTTTATTAAGTAGTTGTTTTAAAATAAATTCTTAATGCTATGTATTCTTTTATTCATAGAGGTCATACCGACAGTGATTAAAAAACTAAACTATGAGATCTGAAAATCAAAGTCTGTGTCAATGTTTATAAAATTAAGATACCTTAATAAAACATAGTATTTTTATATAAGTAATATAACGTTGATATAGCAAATAAAAAAGTTTTTAAGACTCGAGAGACCATGTTTCTCTTGGTTGAGACATAAAGCCATCCAAAACCTCGATCGTACAGCGAATGCGTTGCCAAACTTCCAAAGATAGGTACTTCAACTTTGTAAACTTCCATTTGAAAAATACCGTTAATATCGAAGCACTAACCGTACGCACTGCATTAAACTACACCGAACAAAATACAACCTTAAACACGACATTTAAAGTTTAGAATCCAATGATGCAGACGCAACGACTTTAGGCGCCGTTTCGCCGTTTCCCTCCATTACCATTTTACAGAGAGTTTCAATAAGCTTTTGCTTTGAAATTGGCTTTTTCATAGTTTTTTTTTCTTTCCTTGATAACATTATATTACTTGAATAAATAAGGTCATTATTCCGTTGTATTCAAATTGGAGATCGTCCTTGTAGAACTGTTCGTTTTGTGAGATTTCTAATGTTTTTTTCTAAGAACGTCTTTGAGTAGAATTATCTAAGTTTAGATAATAAGTTTTAATACTCATGTTTGTATTATGAAATGAAACGAAACACGCTTTGTATGAAATGTTTCTACTCCTTCGTAAATTGTGAGAGGGGAATGAAGAAAATGGACCATCTCTGCAATGTTGGCAACCAAATGGCAGTGTTTATGAGCCATTACGCACTTTATTTCGATACGTTGCTTGCTAATCGTTGCGATATTGGTTCGTGCTACTTGCTACTACTGTTTGTGCAGGCTTTGTATATCATGGATTATATTTGCTTTAAATGTGATATTCAATTCTATATAATTTTTCATTTAACAAACAGCTTACAGATGGAAATATTTCCTAGTTGACACGAAAACAACTTTGGTTTTGGTAGATAGCGTAGTAAAATATTGCACGAAAAAACATCGATATATTTTATTGAAACTAGGTTAACAGCGCCTCACACGTCATCAAAGCATCTTTCTGAATATAGCTAGGAAAAAAACATTGTTTTAATGATCGTTGTAGTGTAGTGTACTCTAAAGAATTGTTCGCTAGTCGTACAAGAGCACCGGAGCAAACAATTTCTCTCAACAGACTTTTAAAACCAACGTGGGAAAAACACATGTTGTAAGAAAAACAGACATTCCTCGAAACAACAAAATATAAAAAAAAACGAATGCTATAAAATATTCAACGACATCTCAAAGTTTGCTAGCGACAAATATAATTTTTTTCCGGAGAAAATTTCGTATACAATTATTATTGGCTTACTTTTAAGTGGACGGATTCTTTTGTCCGCCAAGGCCTGACTAATAAGAAAAAAGTCAAAAGAAACCGCGAACACAATAGGAAACTTAAATTTGGAATAAAGTTCAGGGCTCAGAAACCTTTTACCGCGACGCCAAACTCACAAAAGTGATTTAATTCCAATTCATTCATGACCCACTGAATGAGTCCATCTTAATTCGTTGCCTGCTCCTCACTTCAATAAAAGTTACAAGATTCCGAAAATTACTTGTTCAATTGAAAAGTTTGCAGATTGCCAGCGAGCAAAATAATTAAATTTAGCTCAAAACTCTCTTGAAAGTGACTAAGTTTTATAATGGTTTACGACAATGTGGATTTATTAATTTCGTATGAGAAATGCTTCAAAGAAATGTTCACCTGTATATTTTTACTGCCATAAATTGCGTTTCAATCACGAGGCAGATCAAATGCATTACCTGTTTATCTCACCCTAAGCGTAAGACAAGGGAAAATGGGTTGCTATGATATTTGTAAGCGAGAAGCTGTCGAGATAGCGTTGCAGGCTGTCTCGGTGCGTAGATTGAACAAATACGATAGTACCTGCCGCCCGAAGCATTGTAGGTTACTGAGCAAACTCGTGTTTCCCGAAGGAAAGATTTATTAGATACTTATTTTGTTTGTGACAAAGATAGATTGCGATATTTTTATATTAAAAATGAATATGTTTTTTGCCATTAAATGACATGAGAGTGTTATAGTAAATTGGATCATATTTCTTAGTTATCATACACAAAACGTGATTGTCGTTTATTTTCAATGACGGTATAAAATACAATGTGATGGTAATGACAGTGATTGCAATAAAAAGTCGACCAACCAAACAATATGAAGACGTTGGGAGGTCATGGTAAGAGGGCTCAAGGGTCCTTCGGAACCAGAAGTGTTTCTAGAGGCAAGCGCTATTAAAGAGTTTTATTAATTAGTACGAAACTTGAATAACGATCAAGTATGAGAAATATAAACATTTTGAGCATAGAAGAACATCGTTGATTTATATAAATATTTACATTTCTGTTACTAAGAAGAACCATTAATTTTTGAATAAACATTCCACATGTTTACATTATACACATTTATGCAGTGTGTACATAGATTTTTTGTATTGATTTGATGCAGCGTACGTTAGAATTTTCGACTGTAAACACTTAACTATTGCAGCATATTTTTAGTCAAACAATTTTAATTAAGAATTTCCTCAGTACGAATTATATGGTGCAATTGACTAAGTTCTAACAGTCAATTGAAGCAATTTAATGAACTTTTCAAACTCGGTCACCACTTTAACTTATAATAAGAAAACTTACACATTGTAAGCATTCATTTCAAATGCTCAAAGTCCTCTAAAATTGTCAGACGTTCTCAAAGTCGGTAATAAGAGTGTAGGAGTACCACAAGGCTCTACACTAGGACCATTATGATAATTACTCACACGGGCCAACTGTAACACAATTTGAATGAGTGAGTGAGCGTCAAAGCTTATCCTTTGGAGATTAATTTTGAAAGAGTACTACATTACTCCAAGTAATTACTGACAGAAGCAATTAATCCAGCCCGGGTCTTTCCTCCCTCCGGCTGACATATAGTCGGAACACATGAGTTTTCAATCTGCTTCGATGGATTTTGGTTTTAGTGCATGGTATCTTTTGTTTTTTTATATAATTGAACGAAATTAGCATGATTTTTATGATAAAAGTGCATGATTACTTAAAATTTTAATTGGTTTATTTTTAGAGATAAATTTGATAAAATATTTTTCGGAACACTGTCAATTCAAACGAAACCAAAAATTAAATTAGAAATTGCATCAAACTTGAATTTCATTACAACTAATGTTGTAATGCGAAAAAAAAAATCTGGTCAAAACTAGTACACAGAAAATCGCCTTTAATAATAAATGAATAAGAAATACAAACAATGAAATAATACTGCAGTTTCACTAAATTATTGCTATAATTTGTTCTATGAAAATCATGACTTGTCAATTATACACTCAGTTCATTACGTAATTGTTTTCAATAAAGCAATTATTTATCCGGTACAATATCAGTACGGGTTTTAATTAAAAGATCAAGCGTAATCTAATTAAGTCGACGCTACGTTAGCAAAATACAATCACTCACCATAAATCATTGAGATGAATAGCAGTACTGCATTCAGTACGTATGAATGCCTCTTTATCCTCTTCAATTCCCCGGCCATTTTGTCTATTTATTATTTATAAATATATACTATTTAATTTGACACTCTTCTTCTTTTCATCGTCACTTAACACTGTAATTTATTGTTCCTATTATCGTACCATTTAAAGTCTATCTTCTAATGACTAAATAGCTACACATCTTGTCACAATTTATTCGCTTTTACAACTATACTACTTCCCACTAAATACGTCAACATTTATTCTACTTCTTAATTAACGCGCTGACAAATAGTTTTATGACACTTAGTTAAAACGAATGCCGCTTCATATATTTAAGTTCCTACTTAATGTTTGTCTATTTTTATTTTATCCATAACCGATGTTTGGCGCTTAAATTGTACGGCACTTGTGACTTTAGTAACGCGTGCTTGGATTACTTGACTGAGCATAATGAGCGAGAAGCATCTAAAATTAACTCGAAAATCTCCGTTGTTTTCATATATAAATCTTATTTAATCCCGTCGCGTAAGTTTGAAAGAAATTTTCATTCCGGTACAACATTCCCGTTACAAAATTTACGGTCACTTGACACACTTGTGTACACTCGTGTTCATAAAAGTTTCGCATCACAAGAAGATTCACTGATATTTTTTGGTGTGGGAGTCAAGTTGGATATCGGCATCGTCGATGAGATTTTTTCCGTTGAAGCGCGCGCGTCCGTTTTGGGAGGCAGCTGCGAAAGCACTGACTTACATAAGGGATTCTCCCGGTGCCACCCGAGCGTCTGTCGGAGAGGGATGGCACACGATTTTCGTAAGGGTTGCAGGTCGCGTGCGGTACGTTGCGAAAGAGACGGAAGAGATTTTCGCATTCAGGCCGTAGTCCGCTGAAACGTAACGTTGAAATCTTGTGTGAAGACGCAATTAAAATGTACATAAATCTGAAAGAGATACGTTTTAGGAGTAACACGTCCAAGTTAATAAGTGCTTGACTTGACAGTTAATAGCATATCTGTGCTCATAACTCTCTCTTAGTTAGAGATTATCAGGCGTTGAGGTGTTATTGACTTCATTAATTACTGTCAATTTATTGACAGGAAGAGGATTATTAAAATGAGATATTAATTATTTCTACGGAGTTATTAGAAACGTACGTCATTTATATACTGTTAAATATAAATTCTTTATACTAACATATTTTAAATTAGCAGAAATATTATTTTTACTGAGAATTAGAATCGTGGTTTGGGAGTTTTGCTTTTTTATGTTTTCTTTTCTAATATAAAACCTAGCTTTTTCTACCTTTATCCTAAAAAAGGACTAAGTATATAATATTCAAAGACATTAGTCACAAGGTTGTCTCGTTCTATTCAGAACCTGTGCAAACACTGCTTTTTAAATATAAATTATACGGAGCGAAATTGGTGGATATAAAATTCAAATCAAGCCTGTCTTTTTGGAGTCAAATCATTTAGCAGTTTGTCTTCGATCGTCTCGGTACAGACGATACAGAATGAATAAGTCTCTCGCCTTTTTAGGATTCTGTACCAGAAGGCACAACCGATAGCCTATTTACTAAGACTCTGCTAACCGTTAGTACACAGGATGTATTTCATTTGATAGTTCTTATCATATCAGGTCACTCATATCAGAGTAAGACACCATCTATTAATAAAGGTATATGATACCTATAAGATTTAATTTTGAATAGATGGTTTTTTTCTATTGCTGCTAAAATAACAAATACTAATAAAAAAATTAGGGGACACTCTTATAAACATTTTATTTCCTCATAAAGCAAACGCAAAGCCAATAAACGTAAAGAGTAACTATGAAAAAAATACTGTTCATGTTGGTCCGTTTGAAACTAATAACTTGTTTTAGATTCTATGGAAGCGAATAAAAAAATGAATTGGAATTTACTTTTTTATATTAACTGCAGCTAAATCAAAATATTTACAGTTTTTAAAAATTTAAGATGTTTCGGAATTAATCCTTATTCAATTCAGAAAAATGTGTGAAACTCCAATACGATTACATATTTGTATCTATAAATGGTTTTCTTGTTTCTTTTCATTTTCTTTAAGTTTTTAATTTATTTTTAATTAAAGAAAGTTTATTATATGTAAAATTTATTATTTTTTATTAATTTTAATCAACTAAATTAAACAACAAGATGGCGACTGTGTAGAAATAGAAATAACTTTTTTAAAATAACGTTAATATCTCATTTGTAACGTACACCTTCACAAAGAAAGATGTCACTAGTCTACTAACACTTTACATAATTAAAAACTTAAAACGGATTACAAACGAAGAGAAATGTAACAAAGCGAGACGGAACTTGCTGAGTGCTTACATTATACCTAGAATGTTTTAGTTTTGTACAAAAAATGTTACATATTTTTTTATGTGATATGTCGGCAAACGAGTAGACAGATTGCCTGATGGTAAAGAATCAGCGGCGCCCATGGATACCCTCAATAACAGAGGAGTTACGAGTGCGTTGCCAACACTTTGGGGATTATGGATTTGGAGATTTAGGGATTGGGGAGGGATTGAGTTAGGGGAAAAATTGGGACTCCGGTAACTCCACTCACACGGCGAAACACATCCCTGTGGTTCTTTCATGCAAAACGAAACGACATTTTTATGTTGTACCAAATTGTCTACATATTATTATCTTAGATGACGAATAAGTCGCTTTAAAGATAAAAGTCTGAAGAAAGACCTAGTGATATTTGAAGATATTTCTTTTAATTCAATAAATATGTTTATACATTTGGTTTAGACTGCTCGTGTCGACAATGTATGTAGCTGGATTGAGAAAAACAATTTGTGATATAAGTACATTACGTACAAATATTTTGTTGGGTGTTTATTTAAAAAAAAAACAAAGTCTCGTAAATTATTTTCTGCAATAGTGAATATACACTTAATCCCTTATCTGCTACTCGATTAAATGCAGTCTCAGTAATAAGCCTCTGTGAACTACACTGAATCAAAGCACACATGCAAAATGCCGCATAAGTTAATATGTGGTTAGAAGCACTGTATATAAGCATAATTCTAGCTATGATTAAGTATTCAACTATGAGATTCTGTAGACCTCTTAAAATCAAGAAGAAGTATGATAAAGAAAGATCGACCTGCTGGCAAAAGTGATTAGGCATTTTAGTATCTATATTTGAATAAGAAATCTTATTTAATTTGCGGGTTCAACAAAACATTATTTTATTCATACAAAGCGAAAATTTTGGAGTGTGGGAGAGCCAAGCTTCGGCACGAATGGGTCGGCTCGACCGGAGTGATACCACGGCCTTACAGAATACCGGCGTGAAACTACCCACAGCGTTGTGTTTCGCCTTGTGAGTGAGGTTACCGGAGGCCCAATCCCTCCCCTTCCCCTATCCCTTCCCAATCCTTATATCCGCAACCCCCATCCCCAAAAGGCCGGCAACGCACTCGTAACTCCTTTGGTGTTGCGGGTGTCCATGGGCGGCGCCGATTGCTTACCATCAGGTAATCCGTCTGCTCGTTTGCCGACTTATACCATTAAAAAAAAAGGAGTATAGTAGGTCTGCATTGGTAAATGGATTTGCTAAGCAATGGATCTGCACCCAAATATAAGATTTAAGCGAGTGATCGTCACAGCAACTCTGAGTTGAAAGCTGAGTCGTAAGTTCCAATACTGAGTTGGGTTAACAGTTATTGAATTTTTCGGTTTACTGTTACGAATAATATTTATTTAATTTTTGGTACGGATCAGGTCAGGTCGGTTGGTAAATAATCGGCGTCATAAATGAAAACTAGCAAAACTAGAGTTAAAGGTGCATTGCTGACCTTTTAAAGATGGGGATTTACAAATTTGGGGATGGAGATATTTAATTTTAGGGATTTGAGGTGAGAGGTGGTGTTACTTTATGAATGTGGATATCACAGTGTAAATTTACGTGCACCTCACTTGCTATCTCTGGGAATTAAAAAGTATGATATTGTCTGTTTATTTTTTTAAATTCTTTTTTATACATTTTTTTTATTTTATACAACAAAATTTACGGAACTTATTTTATAAATGAACGAATTGACTTCAAAGCTTCTAAAATAGAAGCAAATATTTTTTGGGTACTTTAAGAGGGTGATTAGACACGTTATATTATAGTTAATTAAAAGATAAAAATTTTTTTTAAAGGGTCAATTCTGTTCTATTTTCATAATAACGCATTTGGTATAACTTAAAGATATAATGAAATAGGAATTACTTAAATAGATGGTAAAATATATAAGTGTCTCTTGATAAAAAATCAAAGCTTTCTTATCAAGCATAGAAATATTCTATAAACATAACCGATTCAACCAAATCGGATTATGTGCGTTACACAACAAATTGTATTCTCAAAAGAGCGAATCATACAGAGTAAATAGTCCATTAACTATGCATTCCCTAGCTTCAACCCTTTTGCGTAACCGATACAAAACTAATCAAACCACAGTTTAACTTCATGACGAGGTCACATCCACACGGTTCATTGGCTTCGGGGATGAAGAAAATTTTATTAGCGGAAGGAACACTCATTCCGTCAAAGTCGATTTAGAATTTGATTTAAGATTTGTATACATTAAAGAACTCTAATATCACAACAAAGCTAAGCGATAATAAACCTTTTATCCAAACGTTAAAGCGTAAAATGAGTTACAGAGTACAAAGTAAGATTTTCTTAAAATAGAACGGACAATAAGAGGGGACGATTTTATAATTAACTGCAATCAACACTGACGTATTGAATTTCTGGAATGTCTGTACAGTCGCGTTGAAATGTTGTGTTGTGATGTTTGTGAAATCAATATTTTTGTACAGAATGGAAACGAAAATTGTTGGTATTGTATTATATAAGTAAGGGAATAATGTCTTTTTGGGCGAAAATTATCCGAACAACTCTCGATGATATTTATGAAATTTTCTGTAATTGGGTGTGAATTATCGAAAATTTGCTACACGGAAAGAAATATGGAAGTATGTTAATACCTATTGAACCTTATGTCTAACAGTTACAGTTTGAATTTCGATTTCTAAGCATATAGGTAGTTGAACTAATAAAAAAGCAAATTAATAAAATATTATGAAGTAGGTGTGTATATAATGCCATTTTAATGAAAAATACGACCTAGATCTATTTATAACTTCATTTGTCTTTTAACAAGAAAATTAAAAATAATTTAACAACATTTTTTGTTACACATTAAATCTCAAACACTCTTTAGAAAAAATCAAATCAATCGTTCGAATTGTCATAACGCAAAAAAATGTCATGACCCTACAAAAAATGTTAATAAAATTGACATAAAAACTATGTCAAAATGGGAACCAATAATTTATCAAGTGTACTCCGTTCGCTCCTTCCCTTCCTTAGTCCGTGCCCGACAGATGTTAACACACGTTGTTTGTTTTCTTACTTCGAAAGATATGTTATGCCCTCTCCCGAGGAATGCTCGTTTCGTTTTTATTTATGTCACAAGAAATTAACTCGCCTTCGAGTTCTGTACATTTTATTTCTTAATACGGTTATTCGTTCATTCTTGGGTGTTGCAGAGGGTGTTTAAATTTATTTGCAAAATAAATATCATTTTCTATCTTTTTTGATAGGAAATGTATAATAAATATTGAAATAAAAAGGATAATTTGTAATTTACTTTGACTTCCAGATTTATGCTTGATATTATAAAGCTGAACACTTTTTTACAGTCATAAATAAATTTGGTATACATTAGTAACTCAATTTTTTTAGCTATAACCAATAACAGTCGAGAAAAGGGTGAAAACAAAGAGGAAGGTGCTAGTGAAATTTGGTACTATTTTAAAGAAAAGTAATTAATAAAAGTCAATATTTCATTGGGCATACATACATATGTCCCACATTCATCATAAAAAACAGTTATTCTAACATTTTAAATTAAAAAGAAAACAATAAAACACCAATTACCTGCAATACCACTAAACATCAAACAAAATTCAAATATGGAAAAAAAATATTTCAATCAATTTCACCTACACGCTGTTTAACAATTTGCTATAGGTAATAATTGTAGCGAGTAAATATACCTTTGATCCAATTACAACCAGTTGGGTATCTGAACATATTAATAATGAACATTTTGAATAATATTTTTTATTGTAAATTGAGTGCTAAAAATAGTTCGATATTTGAAAAAGATATTTTTATTAATTTTTTTTATGTGTGTTGGCAACAAATTTTGCCTATATTGTATTGGTAAGTAACTCTACTTTTTGACTACAATTAAATCACGTTTACTTAAATAATAAATAAATGTCTTTCATTAAAATAAAACACGATTGATTAAATCGAATGATTTTTTAAATATTTTTTTTATATTATTCTTTGTCCTTTCTCGAGTTCCAAACTATGTCTGTACCAAATTCCACAGAAATCGGTTCAATAGTTTAGGCGTGAAGAAAAGACAGACAGAATTACTTTCGCAATTATAATATTAGTTTGGATTTAGTTCTTTATGAAAAAGTATGTTATCCCAATTCTCTACTAGTTTACTTTATAGTCGTACAAAGACAGGTATTTGACCAGTACAACAATAAATACTTCTGCTAAATATGATACATCTATAAGAACTTACAAATATAAACAAAAATTAAGGCAACTTAAGGTGTGTGAAATTTTTTTTTTTTTAATTCATTCATCAAAATCTATACCAACGCAAACGAAAATTACACTCGATACGGCTCAATCAACGAGACTGACAACTTTGCATCGACATCCAATAGTCACATGCCACAAAATCGAACAGAACATTCCCGCATTCGATTCGCCAAATCCCCGAAATTCTCACAACAAGGGCGACTTGTGTATTTATAGAAAAAAACATCATGAACATTGACAAATGCTGAACATCAGACCTGAAGCGTCAAAGAAGGGGAGATTTAAAAATGACTCTATTCCAATGAGACATACAAAATGCTATTTTTGTTTCCCCTTAGTCTCAAATTTAAGCTCCAATTTGTCTTGAGTTCCTAGTACGTGAAATTATCAATTATAGTGAGTTTTTACGTGTGTTCGTAAATATTGAGAGTCGTTTGTTGTATTTATTGGGTTGTTAATGAGAATGGAATATAAATACGGATAGTTTAAAACGAAAAAAGTTACCTATACCTATATTAATATTACAAAGTTTGCATGTAGGGGGTAATCTTTGGAGCCGCTGGTCGGATTGCCAAAATTGTTTCACTGGTAGATAGTTACAATGTTTCTGAGTGCTATAGGCTATAAAACATCACGCTACGATCAAATGGAAACGAGAATCCGCGCGAGAATAGCTAGTTCTTAATATATTTGAAATTGTTTTCTAAAAGCCTTAATATATTTGATTGCACAGTTTGACGCAGTGACTAGGCAATCGGCTGCCGTACAACGTGTCGCGGGCTCGATTTCCGCACGGAACAACTCTATGTGTGATCTACAATTTTTTTTGCGGGTCTGAATGTTATGATTTCGTGTAATTGTATGTTTGTAAGCGCACCCACGACACAGGAGAGAATCCGAGTGTAGAATTTTTTTTATTAAATAAGTGATAAAAGATTACCAGCATTATATACAAATGTCAATAAATGGTGTCTGTTCAGTTGCTGTTTATGTCTTTCAAAACCAAAATGGAGGATGATATTAATTTCTTTTAGTAGTTTCTTGTCGTGCTTCCTTATGATTATTTTTTTGTAACTTATTTCAGAGCGCAATGAAACGTATACCTATACATACCATGTTATATTGAAATACAAAATATGATCATTCCAAATTGAAAGCTAAAATTAATCTTGTTTATTTGAGAAGACCTGCCCTAACAGATGGATTTGAAAAACAAATGATGATAGTTCAATGGAGACTTTTAAACATAAATATGATTTGAATAACTCAAGCATGCGGACTACTGAACGGATGGCTCTTCGAGTGTGCTATTGGTGACGTCAACGTTATTTATAATTGTTATAATTAGGATGGAAAAGGTCTGATAATTATTATGATGAATTACTAATTGTTTAGATTCTATCAAAGTCAGTCAAACTTTAGCTAGTTAGCCTTAGTTACACTAGACAGCAAGGAGCATATGTATTCTTATAATATTATATTATAAACGCGAAAGCTTGGGGTAAGTATTGATAGACGGGTTTATAGCTGATGTTTGTTGAACCTTAACATAAAAATTTGTGTAGAAATAAATTATAGTCTAGAATAACTCATGGTTTTAAGTTTTCCGAGTAATGCGAGTGAAGCTACTGGCAGACTGGGGTTTAATAGAGCTGATCTTCACCCGTGTAATTATGTTTTAAGTATAATTGTAATTATTCGTGATGAACCAAACAAGATATCATTTCTGAAGCAACCAGTGCATGAATGCATGAGTGCATGAGTGAACGCGCGAATGCATTGCACTATGATAGGTATGCAGATTAAATATTATAGATGAAGGAATGCATCGTAGACAGTTATTAGAGAAGGCATTTTATTATAGCCTTCCCTAAAAAAACAGCTGGCAAAAGAATTTTAGTAAGGAGTTTTAATATCCTCCCCATCTTAAAACGACCATTGTATAAAGATAAAAAGAAGTTCTTGTCAAAAATGACATAAACTTGAACGAGTATTACATACTAGAAGTTGCGTATTGCCAAACTTATTCCAAAGTACATTTCCTATAGCGGCTCAGCTGCAGGTGACTTTATTGGTAATTACTGTCTCTTTACGACCCACCTCCTTTTTTTTATTTCTTTATTTCTTTCCTGAGGGGAGCTGACTTTTGTTTTTTTCTCCTTGTTTTTGTTTTGTTTTGTTTATTTGTGTAATTCCATGATGGTGATCTCTGTTAGAATTTGTGGGGTTGTTTTTATTCAATTTCGTAGTTGTGTAGTTAATTGCGTGGAACGGGTCAGTGTATGAGTCATAAATTTGTTCGGTGCTCGCATTAGTTGGGAAGGGACGGTGTAGACTGATACACATTAATATCTCTACAGGCTATGGAAAGTAATTATAGACCCTTTTTAATGTTAGCTTTGATAATTATTATAATTCTAGACTACATTAATCCAGGATTATTTTAAGGAAAATCGTTACTGATTTTTTTTGTTGCATATATTTTAACTAGCTTATTTTTTTACATCGGTACGGCGTGGAGCCAGGTGAAGCATGAAGCTCAAGACAGATCGAGATGGAAGACCTCTGAAGACACCTTCACCTGGAGGACATCGGATTTTAAGAAAGTAAAGAGTATCATATTTTAAATGGAAATAAAACATCTAAATGTTTTAAGAATAATTGACTGACTGTACGCTTTGGCTTGTGTGTGTGTGATCAACAACGTGTCGTAGATCGTGATCTTCAAAGTTCTGTTTCGATTCTGGGTGCTTATTAATTATGTGTGAAATTGTATGTTCGTAAACACATGAAAGATGATTCTCGAATTCGTTGGAAAAAAATTTGCAAACATATTTAAAAAAATCCTGAAATCCGATCCTTTTTACTGATAGTGATGTGCGTCATCATTTAAAATCTTCTTTACTTCTCTAAATAGAACTTCGTCTTTTTATCTTGAAAACAAACCTACTTAGACGCACTATTTACACGTAGGTACCTGTACTCAAAAACAAATGCCATTTTTATCGACAAACGCGAATTAAACATGATCAGAAAACGCTTTACCTTTTTACTAGTCTCAAGACCGTTTAACTAGCGAACATTTCCTAACCCACACTAACGTAACTTCATACAATGATCAAATAGTACCCGTATTTACGAAAACTCTATCCAAAACTAACAAATCACCGAAAATAGTTCGTAACAAAAAGATTCTAATGGTGCAGATGTATTAAACTTACACTTAACGACGTTTAACAGTTTATCGGAGGAAACAAATCCTAAATAGAACATGTAAAATTCACATTTATTGCTTTTTGATTTGTGTTTTCTGTAAACAACGGCCAATCTGTCAGTGTTTGCCATGTTAAATTACACTTTACGGTTATAACTTAAAGGTTTATTTCAGCTTGAATACGTCTCGGCCATACAAACTTTTATAATTAGCTGTAATACAATTAGTTTGATGTATTCGTGTTTTCAAGTGAACATTATACAGAATCGATGTTGGTACTAAACATTTGAAAGTAATGAAATTTTGTTATTTTTTAAATGTCGAAGTTTGATTGGTTGCGTAAACCTAATTAGAAATTTTATACCGTACGTGAATTTTATAGGCGGATAAAATTATTCTATAGTTGGTAAACTAACGTTGGATTAAAAAAAAGAAATGGCCAACTAATCGCGGTATTACGGCTACGATTTTTAACTTTTTGTAACATAATATATAAAACTAGGTACTCCCGCGCCATCTTCTCATTGCTCCACTCCTATTAGTCGTAGCTTGATGTCTTATAGTCAATAGCTTTCCTCGATAAATGCACTATCTAACACAAAAATATTTTTTCCTTATAGGACCAGTAATTACATAGATTATCGTTACATAAACAAAGAACGCTTGACCTAAGTATATAGGTAACTTTCACCTAGTAAAATAAGTATGAAAACCAACGGAAAGGTCAAATGCATAAAAAAACTTTTTGGCTTGATTTCGCATAATTATAATGTAGTCTTATATTAAACAAATTACAGGCTTTAAGAAACTATACAACCTACTCGAAAATATGAAACCTAAAATTACGCGCTCAGGGTCGAACTTTAGGCGTTCTTTGTTAAGGTCCGGAAGACCCCACATACTTCTAGGGTCTTTAAAATAGGCAATTGTTTCATCCTTTTATTTATATTATGTAAATGTGGCCAGTTTCATGTTATTTCTTGATATTATAAAAAGTCTGAACACGTGTATTTTTTTAACTCTGGATTACAATTGTACGACCTAAGTTTGCGATTCACAGTTTTGATAGTAGGATAACTTACTAAGTAAGAGGTCAATGTCCAGTTCCAGAAAGTTCTCATTTGTATTTTAATATAAGACTGAATGTACACGAAAAACAAATAGACGCTTCTGCCTATCTCGAAAGTAAAATAAAGTACATACGTGATGTCATATTATTAGTAAAATTACCAATATCCATAGAAGATTTATATATCGATAGAAAAACATTTATATTTGGCAATCATAAATATTTACAACATTAAAACTCCTTTGGATTTAAAAAAGAAAGTTTAAAATTCGAAATTCAAACTACACGTCAGTGAGTAAGCACGCGCGTGCATTTAAACTTAGAACGCTAACGCCGACTGTGTACAGTCGAGTATAGCCGACAGATGTTAACATATGCCCGTGTTTTCTTTATTTAAGAGATCTGTTTGTTACTTTTTGTTACGTATCCACGGCGCCTCCGGTCTCTCACTTATTATTTATGGCGGCGAGTGTACCGAATACCAATCTAAATTCGCTAGAAGTGACTAGTAATTAATTTTATTTTAATTTTTTTCAAATAAAAATTATAGGGTTTGGTTAATCAGCATATTTCTCGATTCTCATCGTTTAATTAAAAGGATAAAATATTTTACTGTTTGTAATATTTTATTTTATTAATGAGGTATTGCAGATCGAAGAATGAAATACAAAATATCATATATAATTAACATTTCATGATAATAATGCTGAGTATTTATGTACCGATGTCTGATTAAGTTTCCGGGGGTAGGGGGAAAATATTATTAATTCCGAATGTTCTTTTTGAAATTTTCAACATTTTATATTTAAATGTATCGAGCACTGGCTTCATATTTAAGTGTCTGATATGCTATGAAAATTGAGATAAAATACCTAGTGTTAACGAAGAATTCTTTTGATGTCGAAAATTTAAGCTGGGAATTCGTACACGGAAAATTTATACCACATGTCATCCGATTTTAACCTACGTTTATTTAATAATGCTTAATTTTAATAAGCATATAAATATTTCCTATGCGAATTGATAAGAATACAATGGTAGTCAATTATCATCCTTCGAATTACGGAATAAAAAGAGGTATTTTTCGGTTTACTCACGTAATAATTTGACGAGATACTCGACTACTACTGCGAGTAGCAGCGCGACAGTCGCCGAGTCGCGTGTCGCGGAATGCTGCTCATGAATATGGGCCTCTAGCATGGCTTGAAACTAGTCGAGTATCTCGTCAAATTATTACGTGAGTAAGCCGAAAACATAATAAATAATTTAGAATGTCTCACGAAAGTTATAATAAAAAAAGGTATTTTTCGTTTGTTTTCTTTAAGTGATAGGTCTTCAAACGAGCAGGTTTGTACCTCGTGGTAAGCAGTTAGCGCCGCCCATGGATACCCGCAACAACGGAGGAGATAAAGGGCAATGCTGATCTTTTGGGGATTAGGGTTTAGGATTTAGGACTTGAAGAAGGGAAGACTTGGGCCACCGGTAACCTTACTCACACGACGTAACACAACGCTGTGTTTCTTTCACCCTGGTTTTTTGTAAGGCCGTGGTCACTCGGTTTGGTGGTATCTTTCCCGACGAGCCAACACATTCGTGCTGAAGCTTTATCTCTCCCAATCTTAAAAGTAAGTTAATCAATCTGATGATTTGTGTCATCTGCATAACTTCAATGATCAGACAGAAGATTTCCGTTGCTGAACGTAAGCCTCGACTAATCACTTTCCACATCCAAATGAAGCCAAGAGCCAAAATTTCTCCTGTTAAAATAATTTTATTTGGCATATAACAGCAAGATAAATATTATCAATCGTCAGATTCGTCGGTCAAAATTCATATACAGACTTGTAACTAGTGGTGTCAGATAGACTTAGTAATAAGGGTGCACATTTTTACTCAATAACATAATTATATTAATATTTTGAACATCGAATAGATCTTTTCCAGTGACTATAACTGCGCGTTTCCAAATGTTCGCCAGTACGGGGTCGGACAACTTTTCACATAACTCAAGCCACTCGATTTGGTAGCACAGTTTATTATTTGTGCTCCCCGGCCCGCTGTGCTCCTGGTAGCTGTACTGTACATATTTCGTATTTTATCACAGCATCACAACTACGTCTTTGTTTCACTTCGAAACAAGACACAGGATCTTAAACAACTCTAATTTTTATGGACTTGTTGCCTGGTGAAATTTTTGAGTTCAAAGTATTGAGTCTATTACACAGTTCATTATTATTTGTGCTCCTTGGTTTGCTGTGATCCTGGTAGCTGTACTACTTATTTCACTCGTATTTGTTTCATTACGAAAAGAGACAGACGATCTTGTAACTAAACATCTGTATTTTTATACCTACTCGGTGTCAGGGTGAAGCTCAAGGTCTCCAATTGGATAGCAATGTCTATATTTTTTTGTGTAACATCCCAATATGTTTCTCTCTGTCTGTCTATCTGTCTGCCTGTATGTGTGTTCGTGTGCCCGCAATAGATAGGATCCACTAGAGCCGATGTCCAGCATGGGTCACTTTAACCCCTCAAAAAAAAGTTTACAATTATTACACAAAAATATCTTACACATATTTCTTCCTTACTGCATCCGATGAATTGTGTAATATCCCATATTTTTTCTCTGTCTACCTGTCTGTATGCTTGTGTGTGTGCCCGCCATAGATAAAGTCCACTAGAGCTGATGTCCAGCATAGGTCACTTTATGCTCTCAAAAAAAAAGGTTTACAATAATTATTTCACAAAAAAATCTTACACACATTTCTTCCTTACTGCATACGATGAAAAATATCAAACACGTTTTAATAAAACGTTAGCAAGTTACTTTATTCATGAATTCGAACTTTTCCTCGACTTTTACTTTTTCTTAGGTAAAATCCGTATCGTAAAGATACTATGTTATTGGGACTACTTATTGAGAAGTTTTAGATTCTGTCGACAAAATCAATATTGCATACGTGGGGTATGCTTCCTCTAATACCCTAGTAGCGTTAACTTGGTAAGCTATGACGTTAGAAGTATGGGGCGAGTATATAATTCTTTAAGACTTTAAGTGGTTTCATTTTCCTCTAGCTCTCATATGTAAGGCTTCGTGGATTGTATGATGGCATTTGACTGCAATAGAGGGCAACCGTTTTTTTATCTCATCAAAAGGCGAAAAGATTTGGTTGTCGTGTTTTCCAATCACTGTTTAAAAGATAAAGTTTTTATTTGCAAACTAAGTGTTACAATAGATTGTTGTTAGTACCTACATGTAATCAGTTCAAGACTAAGTGTCTTTTTTAATCGTTGCTAATTGTCTTATAATCTATTTATAATAATTTTATGATTAATTAAGTATGTAATAATGTTATTATGTCTATGATTATGAAATCATGTGTTTCAATCACTTGTTTACTTGTTATGCAATCACTTGTTTACCTTTTGATAAGCGTAAGGTATATAAGTTGACTTTGCAACTGTAGCTGTAAATTAGAAACGATTGCATTTCAGAAAACTATATTGTTCAAATGGACTGTCACTGCACTAGTGATCCTGGTCATCTCCAACTTACTAGAGGTAGTGACGTCTCCAAGTTTGATGAAACGAGCTGAACATCAAGTTCGCAATTGAAGAGGTCT
Source organism: Spodoptera exigua (assembly GCA_902829305.4). Classification (NCBI taxonomy): domain Eukaryota; kingdom Metazoa; phylum Arthropoda; class Insecta; order Lepidoptera; family Noctuidae; genus Spodoptera; species Spodoptera exigua. Next base: position 13,680,209 of record LR824612.2, on the reverse strand, counting down.
CTGTCCATGAGCAGTGGACGAAATCAGGCGGATGATGATGAAGAAGCAATTTCACTTTTTATTTCTTTCTTTTTTTTTTAACTTTGCCCCAAATTAGGCCCCAAATTAGGATTTTCTTCTGTGTCGTGGGTTTTTTTTTGTGTGGGAAAAATCATCAAATGACTTCTCCCTCCCAGGGCCGGGCGGGAGGGAGTGTCAGACTCTTACTGACTAAAAACCCCCTGTTCCTTCTCCTGCTCCGAGCCGAGGTCGCGATGCCTCATTGCGCTTACCCCGCAACCCCGGCTGTCCTGTGTCGTGGGTGCGGTTAAAAACATATAATTTCACATACACATGACACTTAGACCCGGAACAACAATTTGTGGATAACACAAAGAGTTGTTCCGTGTGGGAATCGAACCCGCGACACGTTTCAGGGCGCCAGTTGCCCACCCATAGCACCAATCGCACAGTCAAATGAAAATCAAGTCATAATTTATGGCAAGATATTCTACATATTTAAAGAGACTACAGAAAAAAAATCTTATTTATTTTTTATATCATTAAATTTTAAAATAAAATCAAAGTGCACGTATCAATCTATACAACTGTCCCAATTTATTATCTGTCCTATGGCTTTATGTCTCATGTGATATGATCTGCGTCATACGAATAAAAATTTGTTGAAACATCACAAACGTGATGATAATTATAGTGGTGACCAGTAACAACATCGACTGTCAGTTGGGAAAACTATATACATACATTGTAACAAAACAATGGAACTAAAAAAAGGACTAGCTATCCGAACAAAACGTCATGCTCTTTGTGTGTTATATATTTCAGATACATACCACATTTTATAATCATGATCAATCTGATTTTGCACAGTGATGTAAAAAGTCTGCTAATGGCTGCAATTCATTTTATCGATATCAACCCCGCACTTGGCTAAACAAGTAATTTAAACCGATAACACGATACGATACATGATCTGTGTTTTGTGAATGAAGCCAGATCATGTAATAAGATTAGATAATACATATTTTTAAGTTTATTTTGACACCGCTGACAAACGGTGAAGGAAAACATTGTGAGAAAACCTGGGAAGGTATAAATAAGACAAGCCAAGAAAAATATCAAGATGACAATTTTATTATAATGTACTCTGTGATACAGATTTTTCCGTGTTATATGAACTTTGTGAGATTATTACACGACACAGACACGCGGAAAAGGAAAATATCCTGAAGAAACATGGTAGCATAACTTCTGGTATTAAGTTTGAAATTGTCAATGCGTCTTAAAGAATGCGTTTGAAAAAAGGCATATGCTTAGCACTTATAGACTGAAGGTATGAATCCAAAATCTTCTAAACTCAAAAAGTTATTGACACGAAAAAGTACACCTATAAGAAGCTAAAATTAGTTGAGACAAAATATTCGAACCATCATCGTCTTCAAATCTATACATATAATAAAATCGTAGGAAAGTCAAAACTGTACATTGAATATATTTTTGAAATAATACTTGGGGCGTGATGTACAATCGATACTGAAGCCAAAAATATGGATTTTAGAATTTTTGTCTGTTTGTCTGTTTGTCTGTTTGTCTGTATGTTTGTTACGGATAAACTCAAAAAGTACTGCATGGATTAAATTGAAATTTTGCATGAACATAACTGACAGGTCGGTTCATCACATAGGCTACATATTATCACGCTATCACCTACGGGGGATGAGTAATGAACCTTTATATCTGTAAACCTTACTGAAGCAGCATGTAGTGTTACCTCATATACATTTAAATTACGTTTGTAAGCAGGTTGTTTGACAGGACGTGCTATCACAAACCTAGAAAAAAAATGAAATACAAAATAAAACATAGACTTATATTGGTAAAATTGTTGCTTCGGAATTCATACAATATTTTTGTGTATAATTATAAACATAGGTGTGATGAAGAACTAGCATTTATTTTTTATTCATATGGTTACGTTTTTTTCACGTTGAAAACGTATTCAGTCGTAATTGAGAAATTATTATTGTTTACCATATAAAAATGTTTCCATTTTCCTAACTAGATGGTGTTGGCGTCGAATTAGATCGCGCTATGGTTTCGTTCACAAAAAGTGATGTTATGAGTACCGATGTCGCCTCTTCAACCTATAGAAACGGGGGTTACCTGCGTTGTTTATAAGTTATCGAGATTCTCAAATTATTCTGTTTACTTCGTGTTAATTTGTCTTTTAGTAGTAAAAATGCCCAGAAAGCGGTCTAATCTACCACAATCGTCATACCATTCGCGAAAAAGAAGGTTAGCTCGATCCCTTGAAACCGCTGACAAGCGTGAGGCCAGGTTGACTGCTGTTCGTGAACAAATTGCAGAGACTCGAAGAGGAGAATGTAGTACGGCGCACCAGTCGCGATTAGATACCGTGCGCACTCAAAATGCATTGTCGCGGTCTCAGGAAAGTGCAGAAGCACATGAGATGCGGCTGTCAATTGACCGAGAGCGCCATGCTAAGTCACGCGCGTCAGAGACGTTCACGCAGCTAGACGAGGCTGAGTTCTCAGCGCAACCACACTGATGTCGCTCGATCTTGTGAGAGTGTTGAAGGGCGACAAGCGCGTTTGGAAAGCGATCGGGAGCGCCACGCTGAGTCTCGCGCGTCTGAAACGTACACGCAACGATAGGCGAGGTTATGTTTGCAGCGGAGCCGCGCTTCTTTTTCTCGGTCGATTGAAGACGATGAAGAACGGGAGACCCGCTTAAGAAGAGACCGCTCTCAGCATGCCCTGTCACGTTCTTTAGAGACAGATGAGCAGCGTGAAGAACGTCGTGCAGCTGCTCGGCAGCGGTACCACGAACTGCTTGGAGATGCGTCTACTCATCTACACAAGAACGGGACAGGATTCAAGAGATTCGGGGAACTTGGTCGGACGAACAGCGTGCGGCACAAGTAGAACAAGATCGCCTGCGCCGTAACGTAAATCAGCTTTCAACATCCACGATGAGGAATCCACGGTTTACGATATCGAAGAGCAACCATGGCTAAACAAAGAGGGAAGTGGATTTGTGTACAATGTTGCGATTAACTACGCCGGTTATGGCAATATTGGTGCCTTAGAAGAAGTGTGTGCTCACTGCCAAGCACGCAAATGGAAAGGGGAGCCAAATGGGATGTGTTGTGCATCTGGTAAGGTCCGCTTGGACTCTATGCAGGACCCGCCAGACCTGTTAAGAGTCCTATTAAGTGGCGAGCATCCAAAGTCCAGCCATTTTTTGAAAAACATCCGAGCTTATAATAGCGCCTTCCAGATGACTTCGTTTGGTGTAAATCAAATCGTTGAAGCAGGATTCATGCCAACATTCAAGGTACAGGGGCAGGTTTATCATCAAATCGGTTCTTTACTACCAACAGACACGCCAAAATTTTTGTAAGTTTATTTTATTAGCGATTTCAATGAACAAGCCAACGTGCGAAGCAGACACATCCCCAATTTGGACTCTGGTCTGGTCAGGGGATTGCAAAGTATGTTGCATAATGTGAATCCACACATTGAGAACTTCAAAGCCGCCCTGGCGTCGGTGCCTGAGAACGAGCGCAACCGCTTTAAGTTTGTCATCAGCGCAGATAGAAGACCGATCGCAGCCCATCCCGGGCGGTATAATGCACTAACGCCAAATGCCATTTTCAAAATTCCCATCGACTTAGAGAGCACCGAAACTCCTGTTTGTGGTGTGTCACGCAACAGTGACAAGGGACACGTGCTAAAGGATTGCTCTCTGGTCGTATGGAATGAGTGCACGATGGCGAATAGGAAGGCAGTTGAGGCCGTGAATAGAACCCTGCAGGACATCCGCAGGAACGAACACTTGATGGGCGGTGTTACAGTTCTGTTTAGTGGTGATTTCCGACAAACGCTTCCCGTGGTAACACGGGGATCTAGGGCTGACGAGGTGAATGCTTCGTTGAAACGATCTGCGTTATGGTCACGCGGGTTCATACGCTGCGCTTGACCATCAATATGAGAGCTCAGCTCGGCGGCAATGCACGCGCTCAAGAATTCTCTGATGTCCTTCTAAGTCTCGGCGACGGTACTCTACCAGAGGAGAGGGGCGGACAGGTGGTGCTCCCAGAATCTCTCGGTAGAGTGGTATCCACCTTAAATGAACTCATTCGCTGCGTGTACGGGGATATCAGTCGAATACCGCACCAGCCGAATTCTTGGGCATGCGAGCGGGCCATTTTGACGCCTAAAAATGATCAAGCTGCAGCAATCAATGAAAGCATTCTCTCGGAAATTGAGGGGAATGAAGTGGTGTACACCTCCATAAACACCGTAGTCGAGCAAGATGACGCCACACGCTATCCGGTGGAATTTCTCAACTCCCTCACAGCAAGTGGACTTCCAGCACATAACATCAAGCTGAAGGTTGGCGTCCCGATCATGCTTCTTCGGAACCTGTCTCCTCCGAAGTTGTGTAACGGGACCCGCCTTAAAGTCATCTCACTGCATAGAAATGTTATCGAGGCGGAAATTTTGACGGGTTGTGGCGTCGGCGAGGCAGTGTTTATACCACGCATTCCCCTCATACCTCATAACTACCCCTTCCAGTTCAAGCGCGTGCAGTTCCCTGTGAGTGTTTGCTTCACGATGACCATCAATAAGTCACAGGGACAGACACTGAAGGCTGCGGGTGTCGACCTAAGGACGAGCTGCTTCTCACACGGACAACTGTACGTCGCTTGCTCCCGCTTCACCAGTCCTGACTCTCTATACATTTTGGCTACTGAGAGCAAAACTACAAATGTAGTTTATAGAGAAATTTTATAATTGTGTTTCTTTAAATTCTGTTATTCGTGGGATGTAGGAATTAAACCATATTCAAAATTCACCTGCGCTTTGAGAGGTACTCATGAGGTGAAGGTATACTGCAGCGCCAACTGCAAGGGAATGTGATCTTAAAAGTTGCTCACTAAAAAACTACACTTAAAATTACGCAGGTATAGTATTTTTGGTGCTTTACGGCGTCCGCGCGGACGAAGTCGCGGGCAACAGCTAGTTGCCAATAAAAATATAGATTTAGAATTACCAATATTAATAATCCGTCTAAGCACTCTTATACAACATAATTATAAGCCCAGGAATTACTAGGTCATATTGAATGCCTAGTCTGGCTTGTGTTTCAAAACCTTAATTGGCACGTTCCTATAAATGCTTAGGAAAAATATTTCATATAAAATGCTCCTTAGTAATAAATATACTGCTCCTATTTTTGACATCAAGGCTTCTAGACAGACATTAGAACCATGACCTATATTCCTATTATCTTAGTATTTATGTTATATGACGCGTCTAAATTAATGTGTAAGCAATAATAGGCATTGTTATAATAAAAGTTCTTGTATTGAGTCTGAATTAAGATACCTAGCCTATCTTTACTTTTAATATATAATATTATAAAGCTGAAGTTTGTTTGTTTGTTTGAACGCGCTAATCTCCGGAATTACTCGTTCGAATTAAACGTAAGTAAAGTTTTTATCGAGGAAGGCTAAACATGACGCTACAATCTGTAGCAGCGGGTGACACCGCGCAAGAGTAGCTAGCATAAGATATAATAAAAAATGTAAAAAATTTAAACATAAATAATAAATTAATTGTGATACTTAACGGCTTACACACGTAACTGTGATTTTACGTTTATTTATTAAATAGTAGGCAAATGAGCAGATAAATCACCTGATCGTAAGGACCCGTGGATACCTGCAATACCGGCTGGAGGAACAAACGAGTTCCCAGCAATTTTAAAAATGAGTTCGATTATTTCTTGAAGATTTAAAGGTCGAATTGTCCCGGAAATACCGCTGCCGAGAAGAGAGCTTTCCATGCTTTTACTTAAATGAGAAACACGAATAGTTTCAAACTAATATAAACTGGTATTTCTCAAAAGTAGCCGAGTTCATCGTAAAACCGTCACGTGATTAAGATGTTACACATATTACTTATAAGTCCCACGAACCACAATCCATCCCCAATCCCAAAATCTCCAAATCCTTAAACCTCAAAGTTCGGCATCACACTCGTAAGTTATCCGTCCGTTGTTTAATGGCGGCACTTTCCATCAGGCAATACGCTTTTTTACAGTCCCATCACATTAAAAAAAGACACTACAATTACAAAATATGATGTCAATACAGAATTTAATTTATGTTAAAAATAAAAAACAGAATAACACAAAGATCTAAATTTAAAACAGAAAAGGCTTTCAAAGAACGAAATAACTACGATAGCTAAAGCAACTCGTTAAATGGTAAAGTTACAAAATGTAAGTCACTGTTAACAAACCGTACAGTCACGATTTTAAACTCTTTGAAACTACAGACAACTTTCAAAGATTATTTCAACTTAAAAAGGCGACTTTAAATTAAATATGGAACTCTTACATCAAGCCTAGTTTCTAGTACTTAAAATTAAGTTTATTTTACGTTCGTGAATAACCAGAGGCGTTTAAAACAGATATTTATAGATAGTGACGCTCATTATAAATATTTAGATTAAGGGTAGTTTAAGAAATAAGTTTTTTTTTGAGTAGTGATAATCATCAAATTTCAAGTTAGAGTGTCAGACTGACTAAAAACCATTCCGTTATTATTTCTGCTCTGGACCAAGGCTACAACCCAGGCAGGACATTGACTCCAGGTGGACGCTGCGAATCGCTTACCTGAGGACGAGTAGGAAGAGGCTCAGCCCAAGCAGGACACATCGCTACCGTATGCTCCGCGGTATCCTTCAGGTAGTCAACGAGGAGGGATTTGATTGAACTTCAATTAAAAAAAACTATAAGGCATTATGGACCAAAACATCGCAAATTGAAACTAAACAGCAACTTAAACTACATTCAAAGTATTAAAAAGTGTACAATTGAAAAAAAAGGCTTCTTGACTAGTAGCTAGAAACTAGATGTTCATCTTCCCTATTAACATGTAAAACCCGAGAAATAATATTGTAAACACGAAGACCGGAGCATATTTTACATGTCCAATAGAATAAGTCAGAAAGGCCCTCACAGGTCTGTGAGGGACATACCCTCTTCATTTCAATAACCATTTATTAGATTTATGGTCTCTGACTGTATTTGTGTTGGGCATTCGATGACAGAAATTGAATATTACAAAAATGCGGGAATGTTTTTCTGTTTTCCTTTTTTTTTGGAGCAGATGGCATTTAGGTTTTCTAAGAAAGTTTTTACGTGAGCCGAATAAATCTGGGGCGAGTTAGAATTGTAGAAAGTGTTTGGGGACCGTTTAGGTCGTTATATATATAAATTTTGGTTGGTGAAAGAATTTCTCAGGATAGAGCTTCCGTTCTCGTAGGATAAGGATTCTTATTATTTGTGGTGGGTTTGTAATGCTAAGGATATTTACAAAATAAGTATGTGCATATTAATCTGCAACTCTTTACTCATATTTTTTTAATCCAGTTGTATTGTAGGCGGGAATTTCAAACCTGTCAAAATAAATGGGACTTTTTTAGAATTCTAAGTACTTTTAATTTTACTTAGACACCATCGACGTACGGTGAAGGAGAACAAAAAAGAGAAAAAACTTTTAAAGAAACTTTGGATATAATTTGTAATTTTAAGTTTTAAATGATCAATCCACGTGTGGGCAAACGTGGTGATTAAATCTCAAACCTCCTGAGGAGAGACCTTTACTCGGCAGTATATTTAAAGACTGTTTATAATGATAATTAAATTTTGAATCTATATAATATTTTTTGTGTAAATTCATTGTGTGTAAATTCATTCATTCATACGTATACTTTTTCAGCCTTTTACGTTTTCAATAAATATCCTGTTTGCTTCTTGCACATGCCATCGGTATTCTTTTCTGCATCACTCAAAGGTCGGACTAGCAGGGAGTGCTTAACTTAAAGCTTTAAGTCCACCTTGTGTACATTTTCTTATGCATGAAGCCAAACAGGAATAAATTATTATAAATGTACCGTGACTGACGTTTTCACACCGCGCCATTCTAGAAGTAAGAAAAATATTTTTACTCTGAATTCTAGCTTATTTGATTATCTACATTAAAATCACATTGGTCTTCTTCGTGAAATTCTTCAGTTCTTTGTCTTCTTCCTTGAAGTACGACGAATGATAAAGCTACAATAAAATTGATATACAACACCGTCATCAAACAAAAGAAAGTGAAAAACAGGATAGTAACAAAATAAAACCTTTTCCTGTTCCACGGAGATCAAGGACAAAGAGTTATCATTTGTCACAATAAGTCTTTGCGCAACGGCTTCAAGGTTAAGGGTGGCGCCACCTTAATCAACCTAAAGCCTTTACGGATCTTTTTCCTACACTTTCTATACAAATACTCTTGAAATAATGATATCTTGGACCGTAGTTATCTTTTGATCAACTGCTCCCATTATGACCGTGCTGAGATCCACTCAATCAATTAAGTAGGTAGGTATTACGTTTTCTGTTCATTAATCTTATTAATTTAAAAACACATTTGAAATCCATACCTAAATCCAAACTGAAGTCATATTTAGAGCTAGTAACCCAAGGTCCAAATTAGAACATGTCCCTTATCTGATAATACTGAGCATGTTTATAGTTTTGGGCAGACAGTATCACCTGGTGGTTATACAAATAAATATATACAGAACAATGTTTACCATTCAATGAAACAGCCCTCGATAAACTGAAGCGTACAACCATCGCCGCTGATATTGGCATACGGCTTGGCTCATTTCATTCATTAACAGTCCATGTAGCCTTAACTAACCCTGCCTGCATCGAAATAGACAGATTTAATTAAACTTCTATTGCATGCAGCGAGCAAACACAATTCGAATGATTGTCATGATTGATTCTCAGGAATTTGGGATTCTAAATTGTCTAGTTGAATTATGATGATGAATTTTGGTCATTTGCTATATTAATTCGATTTAGAGCTTGATTTGTGTAGTATTTTATCAAATAGTTGTGTCAACTATGGTGGGATATGATTTAGTATGCTTACTGCTTATCCCAAGTTCAGTTGGAGGTTTGAATTTTGGATCACATTGTTTTGATGATATTTCACCCCCTTTAAAATACCTCTTCAGAGATTACGACAATTATGAATCTATTTTTAACTTAGAAATGATTTGATAATAATATGTTTTAAACGATATAATTAAATTATCAAAATCTAATTTAAAAAGGTATTCTTTGTTCAGTATTTCTTACATTATTAAGACTAACAACTATAAATGAAAACACTTTAAAAAATGTGTAGTATGCTTGTTACACTCCAAAAAATAAAAGTGGGAAAGTTAAAAGAAATTGAATTGTGGGATGGCCATGTTTTGGCACAAATGGGCCGGTTCGACCGGAGTGATATACATAGACATAGAATAATGTCTAGAAACACTAACGTTATGTTTCGCAGTGTGATTGAGGCTACCGAAGGCCCAATCCTTCATTCCCAAATCTCACAAAAAGCTGACAACGTATTTGTAGTAACTTTGTTACTAGGAGTATCAATAAATTGGCGGTGCAGATTGCTTCCAATCAAGCCATCGGTATGCTTGAATGCCCATAAAAATCCTTACAATCATCAATGCAACGCTTACTTCCAGAACAGTTTCTACAAAACACAGTACTATAATAGCAAATACTAGGGCAAAATAGGAACTAGGAGACCAAACAAGGCCAAGCTTTGTATTGCAAACAGACCGCGTCATTTCACACCATCTCCGCACACAATACTGATGTGCGATTCGAAGCCATTGCCATTTTACATACGACATCTTCAATTGAATGATCCAGTTATACTGTTATTACTAGTACAAGGCAATAATTGAATGACGTTTTATTTGTTTGAAGTTTGTTCTTCTCTTCCAATAACATTATTTTGGTTTAAACTGTATAAGAAAAATATCTTCAAACTCATTTTTTCAAATCTTACAGGAATGGTTACGATATCTATTCAATTGATACAAATAAAGGATCAAATTGTTCAATATTAATGTCTTTACAATGACTTTACGTTGACGCTGAGGGTGGATCGGTTGCCCGGTCATGCTGCCGTGCAAACTATCATAATTATAGTTCCGATTCCATTCACGGAACAACTCCTGATCTACAAATTGTTCTTTTGTGTCTGGGTGAGATGCCTATATGAAAGTGTGTGGCTGTTATCATCAGCCTATAATTGCTACTGCTGAGGAAAGGCCTCTTTTCATACGGAGAAGATTAGAGCATTAATCACCACGCTTGCTTAATGCAGGGTCGCGATTTCAAACTTATAATTAGATATTATAAGTCCAGATGTTTATCTTTACCGTATGTCAGTGGTGTCTAAATAATCATAGAAAATATAATATAACTCGGGAAAAGTCACATCGGTACTAGCCAGGTTTCGAACTCACACCCTCATGCATGAGAAGCGGGCGCCTTAACCTCCGGGCTACAAGCCACTGTATGGCTGTAATATACATGAAAAAAGCGTAGTAAAGAGCAACGATTACGAAAAAAGTATAGATAAATGCCACTACCTTCTTAAAAAGGTTACTTAACACTAAAAGACGTGTGTTTTTTACATTTCTTAATGGCCAAACGAATGCCAAATGGGTACAAGGAAAGGTCACCACAATAACAGTCGAAAAACAATCTTATATACTATGTCTACTGTTGTTAAACTCATTTTTCCCATTCTATTTCAGGAAATACAGAGGTTTCGAACCTCTTCCTCGTTTCTATTTATAAACACTCCCACCGAAAGGATTTTCGCGATAAACGTCGGATAAAAACTTCATTGTTTAGTTAATTTTCCGGTTATTTAATTTGGATTTAGCTAGGGTAATAACTGGTATTAAAACCTTTTTTTTTTGTTATTTGAATAACTCTTTGGTAAACATTTAAACGGCTATCGCTTAGGGAAAGCTGCTTAGCGACTTATTGGTTGCTCGATTTTGTTGAATAATTTTATGCTCTGCCAAGTGAAACCCTTATTTGGTGTTTGATCAGTTTTTTATTTGGTTTCTGTGTTTCATTTAGTCTGTTATAAAAGAAGGTAGCTACAGAACCCCCATTCCATATTTATTTACCCAATAATTGGTTAACTAGTGTGATGACCTTGAAGTTGCAGTGGCATGCTCAAGGCACCTGGCTGGCTTCTCATTTATTCAAATCAATGTGTGATCGAAACCTGCAAAGTACCACTTTGCTATTTTTGATTCATGCACTTTTTAAGCCTAAGTAAGAAGAAATCGTGAAGAAACCAGGATTTATAATTTGTAATTATAACTTTGAAATTGCTGATCCATCTTGAGCAAGCTTAGTGACAGCTCATAACTTCTCCGTATGAAAGGAGGCCTTTTCTCAGAGGACTTATAGGCTGATGATGATGTGAATCGGTTCTCTATGCTCCTCTAGATTTATTTGGTTATAATGCTAAAACAAACAAAGTCTACGTTTTTTTGTGAGGGGAATTTCATCAAATGACGTCTCCTGCTCTGGGCCGAGGTCGCGGTGCCTCATTGCGCTTACCCCGCAACCCCGGAAACAAAGTATACGTTCAATATCAATATAGAAAAACAACATTTTCTAACACAAACAGTGTATCAATGCACCCCTAACATTTACAATAAACACACCACTGTGTAAGAGATACAGTAACAAAGGGTTGGCACTTGGCATGGATCGGTGGTCGCGCTCGGTACAAGCTATCCACTGCGCTCGGTAAACATTGAACTGCATTGATTATGAAACAGATGGGACACGCGTTTGAAATGTTCCCCCGGGCTGTATAAAATTCTGGGTTACAAATTCTATTTTGTTGTTTTTTTTGCGTCGTTGTGGATATGTGTGTGTGTGTAGCTATGTTATCATATCGATCGCCTGTTTTTTCCCAAAAGAGTAAATGACACATAAACTGTGTGATTAGATTTTAGTAGATCCATTTGCAATGAAAATTGTTAGTGCCATAAGTAGATCCAATTTAAAATTATTTTTTATTTCAAAGTTTAAAAAAATATCACGTGGCACTTAGTAGACTCATGCTTTATAATAAAGCGCAAATTTATGTTAAAACTTTCAAAAAGTGTTCCAAAATATCTAGGATAGTTTAGAAGAAAAAAACCGAACAATAAAATTCAAGAAAACAAAATTAATTCCCCATTGTGTTTTAACAGTTTCTACAAAAGTAAAACTTTTGAACTCGTAATTAGGGTGTAGTTTTGAACTTTCACATTAATTCAGTAAATTATTACTTTTAAAAAATACATTCTTATTCCACTCTTATTTTTCTCGACGTAAATAGAGATGAAGGCGGCAATTTGACAGCCTTTGTAGTTAGTTCAAAGACATATATCTTTGTAAGAAAATAAATAACAAGATAATCGCCTTCTTATTGGTTATTTTTGTAATACAGCAGTTGTAAGGCTTAATCTCCAGTTTATTTACAAAGCACAGTTTTTTACATTAGAGTCACGCCTTGGCTTAAATTAGCCGCCTTGACCTAAGCAACATCAGGGCGGCCTAGAAAACAGGCATGAACCAACGCTTCCGTGCTCGTCCATACACCCAGAAGGCCGTTAAAGAACTTGGAATTCTTTTGGTCATGCCGGTTGTTTATGGGCGGCGCAGATTCATTGCAGCCAGGTAATCTAAAGTTGCTGCGCTAATCCATAAAAATAGTTTTTTCCGTTTTGTCAGCCTGGAACTATTTTTTATTGCGCGATGGGCAGGCTTTTGGTCGATGATTCTTCTTGATGATGATTCGCTTGGTATGAGTGAAGCAGCAGCGGTTATTTTGGCGTGAAATACTGCCTCACCCTCGCCAATTTTTCTATACACACACATAGATTTTAATATCTATATTTCCATTATTCATCACTACTGATTAAAGACCTTCCTAAATGACATCCAGATTAGCCAGTAGGAAGTAACTTTTTCGTGCGCCTGATGGTTTCATCGTAGCATCAGCTTGCGCTTGTCACCAAAACTGTAAATAATGAACGATTTGGCTTCTTTTTTGTGTCTTTTGCAGAGCAGACGAATTACCTGATAGTAAGCAATGAGTGTAGAATGAGACATGAATGGTTTGCCGGCCTTTTGGGGATAAGGGTTTCCAATGTTTAAGGGTTTTAAAGGGATTGGGCCTCACTCACACGGCAATACACAATGCTGTGGTTGTTTCACATCGGTTTTCTGTGAGGCCGTGGTGTGATCGCTCTAGAGCCGAACCATTCATGCCGAAGCATCGCACTCTCACACTAACACTTTTGCTTTACTTACCACGTGTAGTTAAACACCGAAATTAAGTTATTATCTTGCTCGAGTATTATTTTTGGAGTTAATCCATCAGCAACCCGTTTTAGCCGTTGTCGTCCCACTGCAGGGCAAAGGCCTCCCTATCCTACTTCCACTCCTCTCTGCACAAAGCTTTCTGACATCATTGACATCAAGTTCGTGAATCCCCGGTTCCGCACACAACCTGCATCATCTGTGAATAATTCTAATCTATGACGGTTTTATATTGGGTTTAACCGGGCGTCTCTACACGCAATATATTTGGTGGGTGTACCTTACAGGCCAACGCCCATTGCCTATCTGTACAACGATAAAACTACTTTATGTATCTTTTGGAAATACAAGATAGCTGCTAATCTCATGTTTTCGTTCCAAGTGTATTTTTGTTTGTGCGTGAAATTTTAAAGTTGACTTTACAATGTCAAACATACTATTTTTGTTTTGCAACTTTTAAGGGGTTGGTTTTAATATTTGGATTGATTATGTTCATACAGAGTTAAGGTTAATCGGGAAATCAAAAAAAGTACAAAATTTGCAATTACACAGTCATTTTACCTTTTATTTTTTACAAAGGACCTTTAACTCACACTTTGGCTAACCAAAGAATCGGTCATAATGAGACACAATAAGAAAAAAACGATCAAAGCTTTGATTTCTGTAAAAAGTGTTTACAATGTGTACTTAGCTTTATGCTATTGTTTTTTTCCTAATAAACCTCCAGTCTAAATAGTTCAATAAGCCATCCAACCAACATTCTACCTATTTTTAAATCAAGTAATATTTTCAAACGTTTAACTATTTTTTTTATTCTCAAAGGAGGAAGTTGCTCGATCAAAATTATGTTTAATTTTATACTTACCTAAATAATTTAATTAATAAACACCTTTTACCTTCCGCGTTATACAGCGTTTAGCGTGTACTTAAATATGAAAGCCCAGTACCTAAATGAGGCAAAACTGAAAATTTTGCTGACGAAAAAATAAATAATACGTTGCAAAACAAAATAATTAAGCGCTATTCGTCGAGTTTTAATCAGCTATCTCATTACGGAGCGTTGGTTAACCGACCAAATTTAAAGTACTGTTTATCTAAGTGCGAATCTGTAGTAGCGAGCGACGGTTGCGGTCAGTCGCGTGTCGGTCCCAGATTGCTTTTTGCTTTGGTCGCATATTCGGTTTTGTAAGATCGGTTGAGGTTAGGATGTTAGAATGTGTTTTAGTTTGGATGTGATAATAAAGTTTTATTTTTCTCACTTCGCTTTTAAAAATCATTGTCTTCTATAAATTTTTAGGTTCTTGGCCAGACACACCTCGACCTGGAAGAACTTGTGGATCAGAGAATAAATTTAATGAACCAGTAACATGCTAGATTTGGCAATTTTAAACTGATAATTACACACAATAAGTCCAGGTTTCGTCACGATGTTATCTTTCACCGCATATCAATGATTATGGTGTCTTAATAATCTTAGAAAGTACATAGAAGTAGCTCGGAAAAAATCACATTGGTATTTGGTTGGTTTCGAACTATGCAATTTCGATGTATGCAACGTACGTGGGAAATGGGAGATAGGTGACCTACCTACGACATCTGCGAGCCCACAAGTTGCAAAAGGAGTCTTGACGTAAAAAAAGTGTTTACTTGTAAAATATTGTATCTCATACAGTCTAAATATAGTTTTTATTTACTTAATTTTTCGGTTTAAATTACAATGAATTTTGTTCTGCGAAAATTACCTCTCGTGATATTTCAGATCACTCCGCATCGGTAATTTAACTTCCAAGAGCTTCAGAAATATCAGATAGTATGAATGAACATCGACACAATGACATGAATATTACATCAATGATTTATGGAAATGAAATCGCTCCGAAGCGACTGGCTTTTGTCTAGACATCGTGATCTGATTCAGATTTCCATGTTACGAAAAAGAGAACTCAAAAAATACCTTCAGCCTTCCTCCTTGTTCTTTTATTTGTTACCTAACAAATAAAATCATTTTATATTCACGATGGATTTTTTCGTTCACCAATAATTCTTTGAATTTTTTTTTATTTCACAGTGCGCGTTATATAAGTATACGGATTATCCAATGGTAATCAATTGGCTCCGCCTATGGACGGGTGTGCATGATGCAATACAAGAGGAGTTACAAGTGCGTGGCGGCTTTTTGGGTATTAGAGTTTTGAGCTTTAGGGATTGGGGAAGGAAGATAGAGGACTGTTTGAAATAACAGGCTACAAATACCCTTAACTTACCAAAATTTTGTAATGATATAAGTTTTAGTAATAAAATAAAAGAAGATTTTGTCATAGAAAACAAAACTGGCCAAATAGCGCATCCAATAAAACTATCCGCTTCTCATATCCATGTCATCGGTTTCCCTTCGGCCACTATTAACATTTTAATCACCTGTTTACAAGCAACAAAATTAATTTAAAATTAACCATGTACCATGAAATCCAATTACGTTGATAGCTAATTAAAATTTTCATAATGTTTACACCTTATAGCCACTTGTACGTGTTACTTTTAGTAGTCATTATTAATTAGTATATTTGTATCAAGTTATAATACTGTTTGTCGATAATGAACTATATTCAATATGTAAATAGGGTTACTTTTATGTTGCATTATTCTGTGCACTCTTGTTGTTTATATTGGTGTGCCATTTTTTTGCAGTCAGAGTCTTGATTAATGGCGTTAGATGTTGGATCTAATGCTCAGACATGACTGTACATTTAACGCGGTGGCTGCCGTGCAACGTGTCGCGGGTTTAATTTACACATGGAAAAACTTTTTATGTGAACCACAAATTGTTAGTTTTATGAGTATTGCAATTTGCATGTTTGTAAATGCACCTACGACGAAGGAGAAAATCCTAGTAGGAAGCAACGTTTTTAATAAAAAGAGAAACAGAAAAGAGAATCTTTGACATGTTAATCTAAATGATGATGTGTATAGGTTTTTTTGTGAGGGGAAAATCATTAATTGACTTCTTCCGCCCAGGGCTGGTCGGGAGGGAGTGTCAGACTCTTACTGACTAAAAACCCCCTGTTCCTTTTCCTGCTCTGAGCCGAGGTCGCGGTGCCTCATTGCGCTTACCCCGCAACCCCGGCTGAACATCAGCTCTATAGGGCCCCGTCTGTAGTGGTCTACTGGCTCTTTGAGGCGCGCGCGGAACGCTACACGCCGTACGCTCGGGATGATGTTTATAGGTGCAGGTGATATATTTTCAGCCTTATTATTGCCAATGGCGGCATTAACCGATCCCAAAGTAATCATTTATAGGTAGAAGCACGGCTTGACTGCACGGTTAGTACGGTGGCTGGGCAACCGACTGCCGTGCAACGTGTCTCGGGTTGTATTCCCGCACGGAACAACAGTTTGTGTGATCCATAAATTGTTGTTTCGGGTCTGGGTGTCATGTTTGTAAACGCACCCACAACACCGGAGAAAAACCTAAAGTGGGGAATAAAAAAAAATTGAATAGAAGAAATGAGCAGACGGATCAGGTGACGGCAAGTGAACAGCACTGCCCATGAATGCCAGTCAATTTTTTTCAGACCAAGGACATATCAGCTCTTCTAGAATCAATTACTCAATATTGCTCTTAAACTACAAGAACTGCCACAGAATTCGGTTCGGCATAAAATGGAACGACTTGGGCGGGATCCCCTTTTCCGTTCACCCTTCAGAGGAAATTGCACCCATACATTGATGTTTATCTTCAGATCTATTCACATCTTAGCGATGTCCCAATGGTTTTGTTCCTTCCGCTTTCTTTAAGTGTTTCGTATACTGATGATGGTAACGATAAAAAGGAATGGTAAGTGGATGAAGAATTTCGTGGGGTGGAGCTGAATGGTAATATATAAGACGTAACGCGACGGTAGGCTTGAGACTGTCTGGTAAATAAATAAAATAAAATATAAAGAAAACATTTTTTAAAACAACTTTAAAAATAAGTAAATTTTCCATTTTTATTCATTATAATTTTTACCATGTATGACATTTTATATAAAATATTTTCTTAACATGGCATCATTCTTCTCAGTTTTCTTATAGTTCATTGAACTTTCTTAAAAATATGGCTTTCAACAATATCGACGTCCCTCCTCGCCCTCGCTACAATAGGAAGCCATCAGCTTAAGTCGTTAAATCCCACCTCACAAAGTAAGTCTAGTTAACTGATGACTCAAATCCCCGTCATTAATATCCAATAGAAAGTCAAATGTGTTTTTTAAAAAAGGTATAAAAATTTCGAACAATATTGGATCGTTTTTTTTTCAAATGTTCACAATTAAACAGTGACCACAAAGGTCTGTTATCGAGCATAGCTTAATGTCCTTTAATCTCATTTATATTGGTGAAAAATAATTGTTGCACATAAATCGTTGGGATATGTGTGTGTGTGGGTGAGCAATTTGCAAAAAGCAATTGCCGCTATACATCAATGTCTTATCGTTGGATCTGTGCGTCGATTGTCACTGGCCATGTGGCAATACATTCAGTAGGTCAATTTCTAGTGCAACCATTTGTGATTTGAATAAGTAAAAATTAGTTTAATAATGTATGATTCAGTCACAAGGAAATATAAATTAAGTATATTGTTTAATTCAAATAAATCTAAAATTATTTCTGTTATAGTGTATTGCAATTATAAACTTAACAAAATATTGTGTTTTTTTGTCTCAGCGCATCAAACGAGTAGTATTACCTGATGGTAAGCAATCGACGCAACCCATGGACACAACTGACGACAGCATCAGAGAAATGACAAATGCGTCGCCTGGTTTTATGGTTTCAGAGATTGGGGGAGGGAAAGGACTGGGCCTCCGGTAACCTCACTTACACGGCGAAACAAAACGCTTTGGTTGTTTCAGACCGGTTTTCAGTGAAGCCAACATATCACCCTGGTAGAACCGATCCATTTGTGCCAAACAATGGCTCTCTCACACTTAAAGTTCTTTCAAGACTCTGAAATAACTAAACGATTAAATCCAATAATATAAATTGAACAAAACTAAGCAGTACTTCTGTATTATCAACCCAATAGTGGCGTTCTATATCTATGGTTGTTTTTCTAGCATTTTATTCAGGCGTTTGCAACGTTTCAACTAAACGCTTCGTTTCAATGGGATACGTTCGAGCAGATTTGTATGTAGTTAAAACGAATGAGGTTCACGCCCGATTCAAATGAGGTGACTTTATTTTTAAGTCTAAATAGAGTGCAGAGTCTGTAGGACTATTTTTTTCTGTAGTTTGTTGTTTTTCGAAAGAAAATTTTGTTATTTTTTTAATTGAATTTTATCTTTGAAGATTAATTTATAGAGTATGCAGATCCATGGTAAGAAGGTTACAAAATTTTTATTAGATTAAAAAATATACAAAATGTTTTGTACCATCGACGGTTTTATTACATAATTCATCATTATTTTATATATAACCAAAGTATAGCTTACTATAATTAATATAGATAATTATTGCCCAAAGTTTCGTACGCAAATAAAAATAGCATTCTAAAACTTTCCTTTATTTAAGTTTCAAAACTCTATACCACATCCAAACAATTTGCTAACCATAAAAAAGTATAAAACAAAAAAAAATATATAAAAGAAAACCTTTTAAAAACTCAGCGAGAAAAAGAGCAAGCGACAGACAACAAACAAACCGTTAAAAACCGTTGCTTCGCTAAATTATTTTTAAATACAGTTACGACAAACATTAGGAAGGGTTTACTGGGCAAATTGCCTGCAGCCCTTCGCCAGGGTGTATGACAAACATGACACGACAACCCTTTCTAAATAATTAACGAACAAATCAGATAATTACAGGGCGGAGTACGGTGATCCTCGACAAACAAGCAGTTTAAACTGGTTATTAACGCGATTGCTTTAATCGGTTAAAAATCGTTTTCATTGTTTAATCAGTAGGTTTTAACATGGTGTCATAGATGGCGTTATTCGAGTTTTTGCTCTAAAATTTTAGGATACAGAAAAAGGTAATTATGATGATGGCTTTGCTTAACATACCTGTGAGTTGTTACAAGTTTGTCCGATATAATCGTTTTTTTTTAACGTTTCTCCTCATTAGTTTTTCCTCACATCAATTTGTGGGTTGCACAAAGAGTTTTTCCGTGCGGGAATCGAACCCGCGACACGTTGGACAGCAGCCAGTTGTCCAGCCACCGCATCAGTCGTACAGTCGTGATAATTACTGTATTCATGATTAATCACAATATTGTCAAAAAAAATCTTAAAAATTATAATGATTTGTGTTGTGTTGTTATAATGATTTATTATTTTCAAATAGAATTATTGATTTTTAGATTCATCTGATCACCGCAAATGGGGTTCTTAAGAGCAGACATGTCGCGTATGCCGCCTTCTCATCGTAACATCATTGCAGCCCGGCTCGAAGGTGATTTTTTTAATGGTATAAGTCGGCAAACGAGCTGACGGATTACCTGATGGTAAGCAATCGGCGCCGCCCATGGACCCGCAACACCAAAGAAGTTACGACTGCGTTGCCGGCGTTTTGGGGATAGGGGTTGCGGATATAAGGATCGGGAAGGGATTGGGCCTCCGGTAACCTCACTCACACGGCGAAACACAACACTGTGAGTTGTTTCACGCCGGTATTCTGTGAGGCCGTGGTATCACTCCGGTCGAGCCGAACCATTCGTGCCGAAGCTTGGCTCTCCCACACTTAAACGTGATGAAGTCACGTTGTGGTTTTGCATCAGTAAGGGCCTGCCATACAATCTCGACCTACATTGGGCAGAAGAGGTCATTGAATGTCTTTTCCCGTAAATTAAGAAGGACCCAGTCACTGCTCGGAGCAAAAGAAGGAACCGAAGTAGTTTTTAGTCAGTAAGAGTTCATCACTTCTTCTAGGCCTAAAGAGCTCTAGAGAAATTAATGGATGATGTAATATATGTCCTCCTAAAATAGTAAAGAAAAAAAAAACTGTCATGTAAAGTAAATAACATGAAAATACTAAGTTGACTCAGGTCACCTAGTCTCGGCACTTGGTTATACATTTTCTTTCGACTGAGACAGTCAATTATATTAAGAAAAAACTAAATAGTTTAACAATTGTAATACTGTTGAATAAAAGGGTAGAAGTAATATAAACTGGCTTGAGAAATATGATCTAATTTGGTTCCTAATACAATCTTGTAAACTCAATTTGTTACTGGGACTTACAATTATATTTGTGCCTTAAGGGATAAGCGGTTTGCGTAGCGTTCCGCGCGCGGCTTTAAGTGCCATTAGACCACCATTGGTGAGTCTCATCAGAGTCGATGTTCAGTATTTTCGTTATTACATTGTTTTTTACAAACACAAATGTTACTTTCTTGTAATGTTATACTATGTTAACCATAGACAAAAGTTTTTCTTTTTGTTTTCTTTTTTTGTAATTTTTTCAGTCATTTAATTTTTATATGTATTATTTTTATATCCATTTAGTTTAGATTTTTAGTATTATTTTATTTTCTTCTTTTTTTGTATTTTTGTTTTATGTGAGTGCGCTTGCGCGAAAATAAATGTTTTTCTTCTTCTTCTTCTTCAGGAGTTGCGAGGCAAGCGCAGTAAGGTACCGCGAACTTAGCCGGGAGCGGTAGATGGAACGAGTGGTTTTTAGTCAGTAAGAGTCTCACACTCCCTCTCGCTTCACTCTGGGAGAGAGAAATCATTTGATAATAATAATGACCCTCAAAACAAAAGAGGAATAAGGGGTTTCAGATTTGTGTTGAAAAATGTCTTTGATTCTGATAAGTTACATTGTTACTAATATAAATTCCATTTATTAAGTGACAAGGCATAGGTACCTTGAAAAACCTCGTATTAGAGATCCTATTACTTATTACGATTATGAACCCGTGCGTAACTAGAAACTAGCCGATTAATATCATCCAACTTTCAAGTTATTAAGTAATAATTGAATTTATAGCTGCGATCCAATTTTGTTTTCGTTTATAACCGACTTCAATGCACTTCATTTGCATCAACTACAGGACAGTAATTTGTCGAGCAAAATATAAATACCTTTTCTTCTGTATCATTTTAAGGCATGATGAAATAGGATTACCTCAATCTGAAATGTTTTGACTTATGAATATTAAAAAGTGTCTAAAAATAATCCTCGTCTTACAACTCTCTTGGCCTACACCTCTTTCAAAAATTCTTTCTTCATCCCCATACCACAGCTCAGTTATAATTGAATTACCTTTCGCTCCCTCCCAACACTTGCACTAATTTCTTAAGTAGGAGTAAAGCTCGATAGGACACCGTCGCCCCAGGAGCCAACCCTTATCAACAATGTCGACTGACTTGGATTCCTTAATTCACATACTGTCACCCAACCACTCCACCGAGCAAAGAAAACTCAACTTTAGAACACAATTTCAAAGTTGGTTTTTCAGCTAGGAAAATGGTGGATAAGACTTTTTGTGACGAAACAGTCCTAAATTTACTATAGCTGGCGTATTAACTCAATTCTTGTGTATTGTTTACCGTGATCTTATTTTCAATAACTGTGGTTAAGTAATCGAGTTATAAAGACGAATTTGTTTAGGAGATTGCTTCGGTTTATATTTTGAAGTGGAATTGGGTCAGTCCATATGTGGTGTTCTGGTTTTGAGTTAATTTAATTTCGGGTACTGAATTTATTTAGGCTATTTTTGGGTTAAGATAATATTGGCGTTGGAAACGATTACTTCTTAAAGTCAAATGTTTGACTTTCAAAAATTTAATTTTTAAATGAATTCTTGTATTGGAAACTGTGCCTGTGCGTAATGTTCATTTATTCCTAAAGAAATTTAATAGATTTTTAATTAAAGCGTAGTGTTGGGTATGTATGTATTGTTACGTGCCTGACGTCACGTTCCTGACTATGTGGGCTTGGGTTACGGGATTGGATGAAATGAAACACTAATACCGGTTTTCAGACTTTCTATTGCACTTAAGTTACAGCGTCCACGGAGTTATCGGCGTTCCTCTCCAGCAGAGTCCGGCCGACTGACACAACTTTGCCGTTCACGCTGACTTAACTCACTTAACTGACTGCACTTCACTATTTCACTGCACTTCACTATTTCACTCACTTTTCTTCTTTTTCACTTCTTCCTTTTCTTCCGAATCGCTTTAGACTTAGAACTCAACTGCCAGCGGTGAGCCGCAGTTCCGCTTATATACCCCCGGTTCAGGTTCTGGAACATTCAATTTCGTTATTCTTTTTGATCGTCATGACTCCAGAACCTTCCAATAATTTCGTTACTCATTTTTATTTATTCTCCTTCTCGCTCTTTAATTTTTCATTTCTTTCACACAATATGGACAACTTTCAAAGGGCTCCTTAAAGTCTTCCGAATTCTGTAAGTAATGTCATTGATCTTCGTGACTATCTCATAAGGACCTTCCCAACTCGGTTGCAGCTTCGGAGATTTTCCCTTCCTTCTGACTGGATTATGAAGCCAGACCAATGACCCCTCTTCAAACCCAACAGAATTGGCTCGTCGATCATAGCGCGTCTTTGCGCGATCACTAGCTTGAAGACCGGCCTCCCTGATCTGCTCATAAATGTCCAACATTTTTGCCCTTAACTCGCTTATGTAATCGATAAACTCGGTGCGAGTGTCGCCAGGTGGACAGCCCGATACAAGATCTGCCGGTAATCTCAATTCCCTTCCAAAATTTGCAAATGCAGGCGTCTTTGCGGTACTTTCATGTACAGCAGTCCGATAGGCAAGCAAGAAGAGAGAAGAGAGTAAGTGTCCCAATCTCTCTGATGGCTGTCAACCACCTTTGCTAAGTGTCGCTCCAATGTTTGGTTGAAACGTTCGACCATTCCATCTGACTGTGGATGATAAGGGGTCGTTCGAGTCTTATGGATTCCCAAAAGTTTACAAGTTTCCTGAAAAACTTGGGATTCAAAGTTCCGTCCTTGATCACTGTGCATCTCCAAGGGCACTCCGAATCGGGTGAATACCTCGTTTACCAACTTCGTGGCTACAGTTACTGCCTCTTGATTCGGTATGGCAAAGACCTCCGGCCATTTTGTAAAATAATCCATAACCACTAAAACGTAGCGATTGCCCGAATCAGTGATTGGAAATGGTCCAGCGATGTCTAAGGCTATTCTCTCCCAAGGCATACCAACATTGTAGATTTTCATCGCCCCTCTGCTTCTTGTTTGTGGACCCTTGACAGCCGCACAACTAGTGCATTTCCGGCACCAATCTTCGACGTCATATTTGCAATGCAACCAATAAAACCTCTCCTTGATCTTCACCAAAGTCCTCCTAATTCCCAAATGTCCTCCAGAAGATCCATCATGAAACGCTTTTAATACATCCCTTATTTTTGAACGAGGTACCACCAATTGCAAATGCTCGTCCTTGCCGTTTGTTGATTCCCATTTCCTGCACAGAAGTCCGTTATGCAGCGTAAGGCTTTTCCACTGTGCCCATAAACCTTTCGTTACCGCGCTATATTGGGCGACGTCACTCCAACTTGGCTTGTTACCACTTCGTAGCCACTCCAGTATTGGTTTAATATCTGCATCTCTTTCCTGTTCTAATTTCATCGCATCATCTCCCCATGCCTCGTCAACAGTATCAGTCTTTATCACCTTAAGAAAAGCAGTTTCCTTCTTGGCACAATGCTTGCAATCTTCCACGCATGGGCGTCTCGATAATGCATCTGCGTTGCCATGAATTCTTCCTCCGCGATGTTCGATTTCAAAGTCAAATTCCTGAAGTTGTTCCAACCATCTGGCTACTCGGCCTTCAGGATCCTTAAACTGAAGCAGCCATTTCAAAGCAGCGTGATCAGTTCTGATCAAAAATTTCCGTCTCAGTAAATACTTCTTGAAATGGTGCAGAGTTTTGACTACGGCCAGCAATTCCCTCCTGGTCACGCAATAATTCCTTTCCGGCTTGGATAGTGACTTGCTGAAGTAAGCAATAACCTTCTCCTGCGCACCATCGCGTTGTGAAAGGACACCTCCTATTCCAATATTGCTGGCATCCGTATCAACTACGAATATTCCTTTCGCGCTGGGGTATCCGAGAATTGGTGTGTTACAAAGCCCTTCTTTTAGTTCTCGAAAGGCTTGCTCACAATCCTCGTCCCAGATAAAGGCACGTTTCTCCTCTGTCAATCGATGCAAAGGCTTGGCAATGTCCGAGAATCCTTTCACAAACCGCCGATAATACGAGCACAATCCAAGAAATGCCCGAACTTGCGTTTTGTCTTTAGGTGTTGGCCATTCCTTAACAGCGACAGTCTTGGCTGGATCAGTCTCAATTCCTCTCTCAGAAATAACATGTCCTAGATAATTCACTTCGCGCTTGAAGAAAGAGCATTTCTTTGGACTCAACTTTAAATTTGCTCCACGCAGCTTGTCGAGTACCTTTTCCAATTTCCTTAGATGATTGTCAAAATCCCGTCTAACAATGATGATGTCATCGAGGTAAACTAGGCAGGTTTCGCCCAGCAGTCCCGCCAGCACCTGTTCCATCAAACGCTCAAAGGTTGCCGGTGCATTGCATAATCCAAATGGCATCACCTTAAATTGCCAGAGTCCCTTCCCAGTTGAGAATGCGGTCTTTTCCTTGTCCTTGGGATCCAAATCCACCTGCCAATAGCCGCTTTTCAGATCGAGCGTTGAAAACCATTTCATGCCACTCAGTGTGTCAAGTGTGTCATCGATTCTTGGTAACGGGTAGCTATCCTTCTTGGTTACATCATTCAATCGTCGATAGTCTACGCAAAACCTCGTTGAACCATCTTTCTTCTTGACAAGCACGACAGGTGAACACCAAGGGCTAGAAGAGGGCTCTATCACGTCATTTTTCCTCATATCGTAAATCATTTCTTCAACCTCTTTCTCACGAGCGAATGGTATGCGTCTGGGCCTCTGACGAATTGGCATTGTATCACCTGTGTTTATTTTATGCTTCACCAAACCAGTTCGGCCAATATCACCATCGCTTCTTGAAAACACATCAGAGAATCGAAGAAGTAAATTTCTAGCTTTCATAGTCTCCACTTTTGTCAGACTTTTGTTTTCGTCTAAGATTTTCGTTACAAAGTCGATTCCCGTACTGTCCTTCTTCACAAGATTTTCCGAGCATTTTCTTATCCAGGCCACTTCTTCCAATACGCCCACAGGCTCTCCTTCTTCAATCGTAATTTTTGAATCACTGAAGTTGAATACCGGAATGCGGTTGACATCAGATGACCCCACGACAGTTCTTGCCGGTAGCCATGAGCTTACGTGTTCCGATTTATCAATCACAGCGCACCTTCGAGGTAAACTTCCTTCCTTCCCCCTAGGTAATGCGATTGGTACGAGAGTCTGTGATTTTGGTGCAAGAACAGTTCTTCTTAAACAGCAAACTTTTCCCAGGGTTCCACCCTTCATCGGAATTTCCTCAGTTTAACATAGTAAAACTCCAGATTTTAAGTCGATGTTACACTGGTGCCCTTGCAGGAAGTCAAGTCCCAGGATGCAGTCATCCAGAATTTTGGCCACAATAACCTCATGTCGATACACACGTTCCCCAATTTTGATTATTACATGCAGTTTTCCACTTATCGGTATGCACTGGCCGGTAGCTGATTTCATTTGTAGGCCAACAATTGGTTTAAGGTGTTTCCTGATGTTTTGCTCGAGCAGCCGAACATTTATAACCGTCCTTGAAGCTCCAGTATCTAATGTTAGCTGACTGTTTTTCCCATTTACTTGACCGTCTATCACCAGAGTATTTCCATCTTTGGTTTGCTTGAAGTAGATTGTTGGGGTTGTTCCACTACCAGCCAGCGCCCAACCCGCAGCCCTGGCTGGATTTAAGTTTCCCTGCTGGTCAGAAGTTGAGACCGCCGCGTCCTGGCGGTTCATCTTCTTCGGGCAGTCGCTCCGTATGTGCCCACGCTCTCCACATCCATAGCACATGAAGTTCCGACGGCGTGGAGGTACCTGCTCCGTTGTCGTCATTTCCCTCAGACGTAAGGTACGGGAGTTGCCACGCACGGCTTCCACTTCCAATGCATGGGCCAGAGCTTCTTTCATGTTCTTGTGATGGCCCAGATGAACAGCAGCTCGTACTTCGGGGTCCCGAATACCGTCAATGAACGCTTGGAGAAGCGTGCCTTCAATCATTGACGGTGTCGACCGGAAAGCTCGACGCACAAGTTTCTCGATTTCCACGGACCATTGCTGTAGACTCTCATTAGCACGCTGAGTACGCTCTTTTAATTGCGCTCTGTACACGTGTTCGAGGTGGCTGTCTCCAAAACGTGCCTCAAGTGCGTCGAGGAGGACACTAAAGCTGAGATCCCCACTCGCGCCGATAGCTTCCAGCACTGAGAGCGCTTGATCACGGAGGGCCAGGGTGAGGGCTGACTGTGCTTCCTTCTGAGTCCAACCATAAGCCTCCATAAGTGACTCAAACTGTAGCTTGAACGCGTTCCAGGATGTTGTTCCGTCGTAATGGGGAATCTTGAGCCCTTTCGTTGCGCTTGAGGCCACATTTGGGACGTCAAAAACGGCTGCAAGACGGCTTCGGCTCTTCAAAGGGCTTGGGCTTGTCACTTCCTGCTTGATTTTGGAGATCTCTTCTTTCACTCTCTCCTCTATCGCCATGACGCGATGTTCCAACTTGCCTAACCCTTCCTCCACTTCTTGTACCCGTTCGACAGCCTTTTGCAGTGCCTTCGTGAAATCCTTATGCATCTCTTCCAAGCGATGCGCTTGCTCCTCTTGGCGGCGAGCTTGATCCTCTTTCAGCTCCCGTAGCTGTTCCGCCTGACAGCGTGCTTGCTCTTCTTGGCGGCGCGCTTGCTCTTCTTTCAGCTCCCGCAGCTGTTCTACCTGACAGCGCGCTTGCTCTTCTTGGCGGCGCGCTTGCTCTGCCATCATTTGCTGCAGCTGTAGCAGAAGATCCACTCCTCTTACGTCCTGCGGCACTAGCGGCATTTTTCTCCAATCCTACTTCTGACACCAAATGTTACGTGCCTGACGTCACGTTCCTGACTATGTGGGCTTGGGTTACGGGATTGGATGAAATGAAACACTAATACCGGTTTTCAGACTTTCTATTGCACTTAAGTTACAGCGTCCACGGAGTTATCGGCGTTCCTCTCCAGCAGAGTCCGGCCGACTGACACAACTTTGCCGTTCACGCTGACTTAACTCACTTAACTGACTGCACTTCACTATTTCACTGCACTTCACTATTTCACTCACTTTTCTTCTTTTTCACTTCTTCCTTTTCTTCCGAATCGCTTTAGACTTAGAACTCAACTGCCAGCGGTGAGCCGCAGTTCCGCTTATATACCCCCGGTTCAGGTTCTGGAACATTCAATTTCGTTATTCTTTTTGATCGTCATGACTCCAGAACCTTCCAATAATTTCGTTACTCATTTTTATTTATTCTCCTTCTCGCTCTTTAATTTTTCATTTCTTTCACACAAATAATTCCAGAAAGTTCCACAAAACTTCTATCAACTAAAAAACTTCATGTTCACGGCGGGACTCGAACTCGGGGTCACTGTGGTGTAATCCACACGCCTTACTGATTACACCAACTCGTGTTGACAATTCACGACGAAATTTACAATCTCTAGGCAACGTTTGACAACCATCCATTGACGTCATGATGTCAAAGAGTGAACCACTTTTCCGTCACAGTATGTATAGAATTGTCTTTTATGAGATAGATCAGAAAACGATCACTGATGGTGAGCAATTGTTGCTGCTTATGGACACCTATAAAGAGGAGTCGTAAGTGCATTAGAGATTTATGGATTTCTGTAACACCTTTTTTTGTAAGGGGAAAATCATCAAATGACCTCTCCCGCCCAGGGTTACGCGAGAGAGAGTGTCAGACTCTTACTGTCTAAAAACCCCCCTTTCCTTCTCCTGGGCCGAAGCCGCGGTGACTCATTGCAACCCTGGCTGAACATCCGTCTGTGGTGGTCCATTGGCTCTTCGAGGCGCGCGCGGAACGCTACGCGCCGTACGCAAGACCTTGGCATCATTAGTCTGGTTGAACCTTATGGTTTTCTAACGGTTAATAATTAGAAAATTGATTTAAACAATGTTACTGAAAAGGCTATTATTTGTCACTAGTATTTATTATCACTAATCACAAACAGTGTAATAATTGGAAATCTTCTTTTTTATTAAGGTAACGTATAACTTTTTTATTAATGTACGCCTTACAACTTCATACCAAATAAGTTGGGTGTCCAAAGATTTTCAGTTTCTATGAAGGTCAAAGTTTAAAGACCCTACACCTGGTTGATATGATAATCCGGTAACAATACACCATGTAATACAATTACAAGGGATTCGAGGGGAAATACGATAAAATATGTAGGCACACCTAATATAGGTACATCCCTATAGAGAGGGTACTGAGCTATCTTATCCCGTTTACATAAATTGATCCAGTATTCCTCAAGAAAATTTAAGAAATTCTACTTGATTCACCGTCTCTTCTGCATTTTTTTTTTTGTTGGGTCAGGGGAAAATCACCAAATGTTTTCTCCCGCCCAAGGTTGGGCGGGAGAAAACATGGGACGGCACACAGGGAGTATCAGACTATTCCTGACTAAAACCTTCTCCCTCTCCCCGTTCATTCTCCTGCTCTGGGCCGAGGCCGCTTTTTAAAAGATAAAAGCAGGCTGCTCTGGACATTGACACCATCAAAACCGGAATTACAAGTGCTTTAAGAAAGAAAAGGAATAGGATAAGGGCTCACTTAACATTAAAATACAACACAAGCTTTTTTTATGCTGGTTTTCTTTGTGGCCCACGTAAACTCAGGTTTAGCAGACCTGGAGCGGGATCATCACATGACCTTTCGCCCACGATGGGTCGTTACACCGTTCTGTTTTCTGCCCCAAGCCAAGGCCGCGACACATTGTTGCAATTTGGTTTCATTTGTGATGGTCTATTGGTGATTTGGTTCTGTTTAGGCGGCAAACTAACCTTGCTCGACGTTCGCAGACTACGCTTATACTAGTCGGAGATTCAGCCTGATCTAAAATGATCTATTTAGATAAAAAATAGGTTACAAAATACTATTTTTGTTTAATTAAAGTCTCGAATTTTGACACTGTATCATATCTAAGCCACGGTTATCCTCAAAAAAGTCAGGTCGTAAAGAGAAAAATAGTAAAGTTAAACCAACATTACTTCCAATAACATATAACACGAAATGACCTCAAAATAGAATAAAAGTAATGCGTAACAGAACATTAAACGACAGTGGAAGGCAGCGTGAAGTAAAGCAAAATCGGATTTTGTAGGTACAGCCTAACCGACCCACGTCAATGTGGACTGACAGTTCCAACTGAAGAATGAATGGAATTTGCCCGTTGGTTTACTTGAAATGTTGGTGAATGGTTAGTTGTAAAGACAAGGAGCATTGTGCCCATTAATAACTGGATTCCGTTTGCTGAAATTTAATTTGCAATATTGTTTAAGAGATGTTGTAACTGATTGTGTATTATATGGCCATCTGCGTTTTAGGTATTAGTTTAGTTCAGTATACAATTAATGTTTAATAAGCTATTATATGTATAGATTTATTTCCAGAAGAGAGTTTTTAGCACGTTTTGTCCTTGAGATTCTGTATATTTGTGGTTTGTTTGGTTTCAAATTTTCTTGTTCTATCTCTACAAAGCTATAATGTATAGCAAATTTATTTTTGGAAGAGGAAATCCACCTTCTTACTTTTCTTGAAGTTTTCTCCCCTTTTCTCTCGAATAGGAGTGCCAGGTTTTTACTTACATTAAACTACGTCGTTCCTTCTCCAGCTGGAGGCCAGGGCTGCAGTTGATAGTTAAGTTGGAAACTTTCCTTAGTCAAGAACGAATTCCTGCCGATTCCAAAATGAAGTTTGAAAAAGTACTTTTCTATCATCACTTTCATTAATGTATCTCGATATGAAGTATTGTAAGTTTATTGTGTATTATTACATTTCAAAAATATTTAGCCAATTTATTTCGAATTCTTTTTTTATCATTTTTTTTTGGTTATTTAAATTTTTTTATCAATTACTACAAATATTTTACCAACCCAGCGATCAAAGATAAGGTTAAATGTTAACAATTTTCTAATAACAATCAGGCCATAAGGTTAAGGTCAGGCCAAAATCAATCAAAATACAATCTACTCTAGATTAAAATCAAATACCTACTAAAGATTATTGAAGTAAATTATTATGTAACGGGCCCCGCAAATATGAGTTTTAAAAATCTAATTATTGTTTCTAACCACGGCTACCCAATTAGATGAGGGATAGAGATCCCTCATTAAAAGGACCCAAATCATTAAAACGGGGTCTCACAAATAATAAGGCTGAAGTTTTATTTACTTATCATTTTTATTAAGATAATAAATATTCAATTGTTATATAATGAATGCATAATTACATGAAAGGTCCATCGTATTAAGAAAACTGAATATTATTAAACCTTCTCAGTTTGCGAAGAAGCTTTTGTTAAGCAATAAGTACTTGTAGTCTCGTATTGATGAAAGCAAAAGGGTAATACGAATAAGGTGGAAAGCTATGCTTCGGCACAAAAGGGTTGAATCAACCGGAGCGATTCCACGGCCGCACTGAAAACCGGCGTGAAGCAACACTTGCGTTATCGTTCATCGTGTGAGTGAGGTTACTGTTGTCCCAATCCTTCCCCTACCCATCCTCATTCCTCAAACCCCTAATAAACCACAAGAATCCGGCAACGTCCACGTAGCAACTCTTTTTGGTATTACGATACAACTGTCCATGGGCGGCGATGATTGCTTACCATCAGGAAATCCGTCTGCTCGTTTGCTGACCAATAACAAAAAAAAGAAAATCAAGGTTATGCTCATAGCACTTCAGAGAATACTTAAAATTAACGTTGTTCAGTAAAAATACACATAGCGACACATAACGTAGCAGTACCCCGCACATTCCAGTTGCCTCCTTAAGCTAAAAATTTAATTAAGCACAACATTTTCTGTACTGTCATAACGATGACAATAATGTGAGTAATTCACAAGTCTGTTAGCTGTTGTTATCTTAGAATAATCGTGTAGAAAATAACGATGCCCATGGGGATCGTGGAAAAGAACCAGGAACACAGTATTATGAACTTATATTTCGGGAAAGTTTTAGTGATATTGTTTCTTAACGGCGTGTCGTTAGAAATCTGAAAGCAGCAGAGAAATTAGTGATACGCTGTTAAAGTGATTAAAAAATTCAAGATCAAAAGACCATCAGGAACCATTATTGTCAGTTTAAATTATTGAAATTAATCTAAATCATAAATTGTGACATAATAAGTTTGTCATGTGATTAATGTTCAATTTTAACGTAATAAGGTACAAAACTGACGGATAATTAATAATGTAATCTGTATTGATATCTCGTTCCCAAAGACATGAGGCACTTATATTGAAGTTTGGCTAGCCACAATCTATTATTAGTTCAATCTTTACATAAACTCAACCAAAACAACCTTAAAATAAACAAAGTTAAATCTACTAAATTTAGTTTAAAATCCGAGTTCAAATCACTACTTAATACGTTTAAAAAGCTCTAACATCAGATCTCAATTAGCTGTAATCGTGTTTATGCCCATTAATCGGATTCTACCCTAATATATTTTTGCTAATGCTTTTAACACGGGCGCGTGTGAAATACCCTAAAGGTTTCATAAGGGTGATGCCTCATAGGAGCTGAGCGGAGCTGAGCGAGGTAGACATTTTGAACGCAGTATAGAACAACGATGACCGACAGCGATATCATTGTTTCGAGACATTGAGGTTGTGGAAGAATAGCCTTCAAAAGTTTTTTTTCGTCAGTTAAGGGTTCAAGAAGAGAATGACTCCTAATATATTTAGATATCTGAAAATTAAAAAGATAAATTAGCCTAACTAACTCCTCACAAGTAGTCTCCTCCCCGAGCGTATGGCGCGTAGCGTTCCGCGCGCGCCTCAAAGAACCAATAGACCACCACAGACGGGGCCCTATAGGGCTGATGTTCAGCCGGGGTTGCGGGGTAAGCCCAATGTGGCACCGCGACCTCTACCCAGTGTAGGAGAAGGAACAGGGGGGTTTTTAGTCAGTAAGAGTCTGACACTCCCAGAGAAGTCATTTGATGATATCATCCTCAAAGTCACGAAGATTGTCAATCAAAAAAATCAGTGCGTTCCATAGCAATGTGGAAGAAAGAAAAACAAATACTTTTGCATTTACAATGATGAGGACAAATTTAAGTACCTACTATTGTTAACATTCTTTGTAGTTCTAATTTTAATACTAATATACCTTCAGCTAAAACATATATATTTAAAAACTTAACCACTTATCCTGCTCAACCTCGTTCCGCTTCCGTCTCCATCGACAAAGCCTTACCGTAAGGGCTTACAAGAGACATGGTCTAAACATTTTACGGTGAACAGTTTTTAATTGAGTATAAAAAGAGGCTTCTTCTCGGTTTCAAAGAGTTTACATGAAAAAGGGTTTTGCTGTTTTAGACGCCAGTGAACCAGGGTAAGTATGAAATTAGTTTGAATAATCGAAACCACAAAAGGCTTAAGAAGATTAATATTTATTCATAAAATAGGGATTACAACGTCATTAAAAAAAAAAGTTGCCCCACACTAGGATTTTCTCCTGTGTCCTGGGTGCGTTTACAAACATACAATTTCACATGCACATCACGCCCAGACCCGGAACAACAATCTGTGGAACACACAAAGAGTTGTTCCGTGTGGGAATCGAACCCGCGACACGTTGCGCGCCAGCCATGTTGCCCAGCCACCGCGCCAACCGTGCAGTCATGCATTTGCCTCTGTGCACACTGTTTAAGTATAATGATTGAAACGAATGAAATAACTTCGATGTAAACCGAATTGAAACTACATTTTTAAATAAGCTAAATCAATGTTTTACTTAATACTGCAGTAAAAACATTCTAGACGTGTATATACTCTCTTCGAAAAAAAACTGATAAAAATCCTCACAAAGCTTTGTTGTGCTCGCATAAATGGCTACGACTACAAGTTGTAGCTGTGACGTCATTTCGTAGCCTGTGCTACGACGAGCGCTACGAATGCTTACGGTAGGTACTTGGAAAAACGTATGCATTTTTATTGAGTTTTATTATAAAAACTTATAAGCTGGTCTTGTAAAAGTTAGATTCAGTGGACCAATAAAATATTCCTATATAATCACTATTGGAAATTGCAATTATTTTGCAGTCAAGTTTTAAAGTCCGAGTAATCTGAAAAGCTTAAGGAAATGTTATTTATTTTAGAGTTTTCGCTTACTAATGATAATACTGAGCATATTTCAGTTCATGAAAATCTGGTTGCTGTTCACTTCAATTTAACTCAGCTTACTAACTCAGGAGAAAAACTTAATACAATTTAAACCAAGAAAAAAACAGGTGATGTTTCTAGTGTAAGTGTCAGACTCACCCTCTGTCCCTACCTGGCCGATAGAAGTAATTTGAAGATTTCCCCCCATCAAATCCAAAATATCACAGATTTCATTCAAAAAAACATTGAAATGTATTATAAAAACTGACACTTTGACATTCCCTCCAATTTTGGTCCTAAAAGTAATAAAAAAATAAAGATCCCATAAATCTTGCACAGCCATAACAGTTCAATATTAAAAAATGACGTCGATTATGGAATTTTACCCAAAAATTGGAAGAACAGACACCTTCGGTCCTGGTGTACTGTGGATAATGGAATTAATTACATGGAAAAGTGAATTAGCTGAAGCTGTGTATACTGAAATAATTGTTACCATCTGCCTCCTTAAATACGAGGATATACGAACAATGTAGTTGGAGAGCAGTTTTTTCTTCATATAGGGCTATAGTGCTGATGTTAAGCCTTGGCAGAAGCAGCATGAGAAGGAACGGGGTGATTTTTAATAAGTAAGAGTCTGCTACTCCCTCTCTCGTCGTGCAGAGCCAGAGACGAAATGTGATGATTATCTCACCTTATAAAAGAACACAGACGGGGCCCTATCACAGACGGGGCCCTATAGGGCTGATGTTCAGCCAGAGTTGCGGGGTAAGCGCAATGAGGCACCGCGACCTTGGCCCAGAGCAGGAGAAGGAACAGAAAAGAAACCTTATAAAAGAAAAAATAATGTGCCAAGATACGTAAAACAGTGGTTCCTGCGCTTGCGCTAAATGAATAAGCGAACAAAGAGTGCAGCTCTGTTTGTGCATCTATTTGTGCACTAATATTTTCTGCTTAAATTTACATTCATCATTACTTAGTAATTGCAGCAGTAATTTGATAGACTGGCCACTAAGACTGAAACCGATGATGCTGCTTTTATCCTGCAAAGGTAAGTAAGTTCTTTATATATTTTATGAAAAAGGCTTGAAATTAATTTAATTTCTGTTTTACTTAATGAATAAAAACTGTTTCGCATTTCCATTTCAGTTCTACAAATAATCATTTTTTTTTTATTTAGATGAACAATATTATTTGATGGTATTCCTCTGCCAATTACTTTTGAGCACTTGAAGATAAATTAAAATTTAATGTCAACTACAAATCTTGTTCCAAAAAATATAAATAGCTTTCCAACTATTTGATCAGTGTGTATCGAACAAAGGCCATCGTGACTCGACATTATCATAATACATTAACATAATTCGCGACATCCATTCCCAACTGCGCGGTTATGGAGCAATTTGCTGGCCATCCCGAACTGTAATGTGTACTACAGTTATTACATTGATTAGCAAGAAACTGAATTAAAGTTCAGATGTTCGTAGATTTTCTTTTTAAAATCTTTTCGGTATTAAAATTTGCATTTGTATTGTGCTGAGCTATTTTCGTTGGTGTTGATAGTTGGTAGAAAATTATTATTGTGCTTGTTATTAGCCAGACTTTCTTGTTAAATCTTAGGTTCGTTGGACTGTAATTGTTTTAGGCGCTCATGAATATATTGTTGCTTTTGTTATGGCTGGTTTTATCGTGGTGGATTAGTGAGCGTCTTTAAATAAAAAATAATCTTAAAATCATTGAAATGCCCACATTGCGGGTTATAAGTTCAAAAGGTTTAATGTTAATTTACATGTTGTTGCTATGAATTTTCAGTAGAAAAATGATAATAAAGTGTGATACATTTATCCATGTGAGGCGCCGAACATTTTTTATCAAGACCAAATGATTAGTTTCGAGCAGTTATATAGTAATTTCGCAGTAACTCATTTTGAGCATTATTTATACTAAGTATTTAGAACTAAACTAAATAATCCACCCTTATATGATTACTATCATGGAAGGTCGTTCACCCTTGTTAGGATCTAAACCCAAGTACCCGTATAAAGTGTCCCTATTTAGTTCAGGAGCTCACAACAAGTTAAAATATGATATCTATTTAGAACTTCGGTCTAGACATTATTATAATTGCCTTCATAACCACTGGAAAATAGCGGTCTGAGCTTCTTACTACCTATTCGACCCTGTAAATTACCTTTACCGACGCCTAGAAATTTGAAAATGGCTCATTATTTTACTTAATTGGAATTTACAAGGATGAGATTATATTATCACTTTGATTAAAGTGGAAAGTGGCCGGAATGGTTATGGTAAGGTGTAATTGCTTTGTTTTAAGTTTTTCATAACTTTCAACGCACCTGGACTAATACAAATAGGATCATTTATAATAGAAATTAAAAAAAGAATAATAATTGATATAAGGTGTCTCGTTTCATAAATAAGAAATGAAAACCGATTTTTCTAATTTATTTTTATACGTTCAAGTTAGAGAAATGAAAAAAAGTTGGCTACAAATAGATCGATCTACTAACCTAAATCACATACAAAAAAAAACAATCGCCTTCCCCAAACTAAGTTCCTGAAATTTACATACATATTAGGATGGATCCATACATAAATAATGCTTAACCAGACCGAAGAAACGGAAATAAATCCATATAAACTCACAAGCGCTTACAACTACAATACGTCAGAGAAAAAACTTCCTACCCAAAGGATAGAGAAAAAAACGTATAGACAAAATGGATACGACCTCGTACAATCGATCACACGTTTGAAAACTAGTCGGGAGCTTGCCGATATCAAAATGTAGTTACTATTGTCCCCGGCTTGATAAAATATGAGCGGTGACATTGACAAATCGGTGAGGCATAAGAAAGAAACGTTCACAAGTCACACTGGCTTCACTTGGCTGAAACTCACTTTGGCGTTTGAGGAAACTACCTTGTTGATAATAGCTGTGCTTTATAATTTACATTTTTTTATGTAGTATGATATCGATAACAGATATTTTTATTATTGATCTATGGGGTAATTCTGTGTACATTACAAGCTCTGTAATAACTATTGTAGCACCTGTATTGGCTCAAATCTTTAATAACTGTATTGACTGTGGTGTGTTTCCTGATCTTATGAAATGTAGTAAAATAATTCCATTATTTAAATCAGGTAGTACTTCTGACCCCACTAACTTTAGACCTATTTCAGTACTACCTACGTTCAGTAAAATTTTTGAAAAAATCATTTTAGATCAAATGCAAAGATTTTTTAATAGAAATAAATTATTACATGCGAAGCAGTTCGGATTTACAAGGGGTCGTTCAACAACTGATGCCGGTGTTGAACTTCTTAATCATATTTACGACGCATGGGAGGACTCAAGCGACGCTTTGGGAATATTTTGTGATTTATCCAAGGCGTTCGATTGCGTGCTTCATGATACACTGATCAGGAAGCTTTCCCATTACGGAATTAGAGGTGCATCTCTGGACCTTCTTACCTCATACCTGAGTAATAGGGTTCAGAGAGTCGAAGTAAACGGAATGGTTTCTGCCGGGTCTGTTGTGAAGATGGGTGTTCCGCAGGGTTCTATTCTCGGCCCGTTTTTATTTCTTATCTATATTAATGACTTGCCTTACCTTATAAGGGATAAACACGAGATAGTGCTGTTTGCTGATGATACCTCACTATTATTCAAACTCAGACGACGACAATCATTAATTGACAATGTAAACAGTGCTCTCTCAGAAATAGTTCACTGGTTTGGTGTGAATAACTTATTACTAAACGAAACTAAAACTAAATGTATTAAATTCACAACACCAAATGTTAAACAGATAAAAACCAGTGTGCTTGTCAAGGGCGAGGAGTTGAGTCCTGTAGATACAACTGTCTTTTTAGGTATAACCCTGGACGCTAAGCTCCAGTGGGGCCCACATATAGATGGCTTGTCGAAGAAGCTCAGTTCTGCAGCATATGCCGTTAAAAAAATTAGAAATTTAACGGATATAGATACAGCGCGGTTAGTTTATTTTGGTTATTTCCACAGCATCATGTCATACGGTATTTTGTTGTGGGGGAATGCTGCTGACATCCAGTCTATTTTTGTTCTGCAGAAAAGGGCTATTCGATCAATCTATAATCTTAGTCCGAGGCATTCGCTCAGAGAATTATTTAAGGAATCTAAAATAATGACAGTTGCCTCTCAATATATTTATGAAAATGTAATTCACGCTCATAAAAACAAAAGCTTATTTAAGAAATATAGTGATATACATAATATCAACACGAGGGGGAAAAACAAATATGTTGTGCCTGCCTCCAGGCTTCAGAAAATAAGTAGTTCGTTTAGGTGTCAATGTATACGCTTTTACAATAAAATTCCTAGCGATATTCAAAATTTGAGCCTCAATAAATTTAAAAGTGTAATAAAGGCTAAACTTTGCTGTAAAGCATTTTATAAAATAAAAGACTACTTAGAGGATAGTCAGGCTTGGGAATGAGCCGCTGTAATGTCTGCACAGGTCATGTTGACATGTTTGTAACATAAGTTACACTTTTATATACAATTTGACATTACGTTTATTTTTTTTTTTTATACAATGACATGATCACCTATTGTGACATTTTTATTTTTTATTTGACATTTTTTTTTTTATTTATTTGTTGACATTTTTATTATTTTATATTTATTGTTAGTGTAAGGACCGTGTGAGATTTGTCGTGCTTTTTTATCACCAGTCATCTGCGTTCTGACAGTTTGAGTACTTGCGCGACCCACCCAAATGTTCTTTTGATTGGTATTGTTCGTCGGACAACTCAACAGCACTAGCTATATGGTTGCAAACTGACACTTGCGTGCCTGTCTTCAGAACGGGTCCACTTAAACTGGTGTGGTTCTTTCCTCAAAAGACCACTACAGAATGAACTTGCACGGTTCTCTCACATTATGTTATTTTATATTGTCTGGACTTGAAAAGAGACTGACCTCTGAGTTTGTTTCGGCATTTCTTCTCAGAGTAGTCAGATAGGAAATGCCGGCTTCATCTAGTTTTTCACATATAATTTGACGTGTAAAAGTGCCGTTTTAAGGCCTATTTGCAAAAATAAATTCATTGTTTCATTGTTTCATTGTTTAGCCTGTAATGACCCACTGCTGGGCAAAGGCCTTCCCATCTCGCTTCCACGCCTCCTGATCTTTCGACCGTGTCCACCAGTCTCGACGATAGCCATCTAGATCGTCACGCCATCTTCTTGATAAATTACCTGGTGCAATTGGTGCAATCCATGGACACCCCGCTACATCGAGGAGTTTCAACTGAGTTGCAAGCTTGAGGGTTGAGAATAGGAGACAGAGGAAGGATTAAGCATCTGTCACACGGCGAAACACAATCTAAATGTTGTTACATGCTGGTCAAGCCGAGTACTGAAGCATGGCTCTTCCAGGCTGGTTCAGGTTCTTTGAAACTTATTCTTATTGCTGTACATAGTTTAATTAAATGTCGATATCATCGCCATCGTAAGTACTTACAGTAAGACCTCCTTCCTCGATCCTTTAGTTTGCTATAATCAACACGCTTGCTAGGCAAGACAGAGATCACAGTTTGAAAGGTTCCGGATTGATAGAGGTTATACGTAGTTGAAATGTAGTCTGTCAAATGTAGTAGTGTAGTATGTTAATTGTTGGTTTATTTCTTTGGATGATGTTGATGACAGGATGCCCATACCGTTCCCCCTTCTAGCTCAAATCTCTAATCCCAGCAACAAACCAGCAACGCACTTGGAACTCTTCGATGTTTTGGTTTCTATGGGCGACTTTTTGTTTGCCAAGCTATTCCATAAATTAAATGAAAGAGTAGCAAGGGCACAATTAATTATCAAATTTTGTGATCAGAAAAGTTTAAGCGAAGAAGTGACGATTTTTGTTTTTTTCTGTTCCATATAAGCTAATCTATCTTTTTAGTTGTATGTGCTATAATTTTCAATCCCCCACATGATTGCAGCTTATGACTTTAGCTTCAAGATCATAGTAGACTTTGAGTATAAGTTGAGTTCAGAGGAAGTTTAGAGCGTGGCTTCAGAGACGGACTTAAAAATTGTGTATTACATTTTATTTTTTTATTATTATTAAACTGACTATTTAGTAAACTGAATTTGTGAACTATGTTGCAAACTGAAGATAATATTCTGCGTAAATTTAAAATTTACTTCATTATTATAAATACTTACTTACTTAATTGAAATGAATCTCTATGGGATGTCGTCATAATTAATCATGCCTCCGTTTACCGATAAATTAATACAGAGAACGATAATGTACGTAAAAAACTCGTAATCGTCTAATATTCTGTCTTAGTAAATGTATGAAACTGAACTAAGTACGGCACTGTACAAAAGTGTTGCTCGTTGCTCGGCGTTCGGTTAGTTCACGATTGTTTGATTGAAACTGTGTGATGGCTTTTGTTGACTTTCTTAAAAACTTTAGCATATATGCTTAGAAGGTTCAGACTGAATTTTATAAGCACTTAGTTACAGTTTGTGTGGGAGATGCTAATTATTGTAAAATTACTCAGTTTTTTGTAACTCTCGCGTTTTACACCTTGCATATAAATTCTATTTTCAAAGTAGTTGTGTCTTTGTTTTTTTAAATTAAAGCTTATTTTTTACGACCGTCTAGACAGGATTTATAGTCATTATAAAACGTGAAAAAATTAAAGTTTAAATTGGCTTGTTTTGGGGAGAATTATTTTATTTTAGTATTTTTTCTGTAAAGCCAAAGTATGTAGTTTGAAACATATATTCTTCGTTGAAGTGGTAAGCTATAAAAAAGTCATCACAACAGAACGCGAACAAGACAAAAACATCCTTTCTTTATTCGAAATCAAACTTTTCCAATTAAACTTGACAAGCAAGCCGTTCGTTCTTCATACTTTTTCCCATCAATCGTAACACTATATCATACGAATACCCTCTACCCGTTTGTCATCCCATAAAACTGACTACATAAATGTTTTTGACGTATACATTAATCAATGGGGGAGTGAGACAAAAAATGTTTCGGAGCAAACATAGTGGCGTTTGGAGTTACAATGTTCGAGTCTCCGCTCTTATCACGTTCCACGAGTATTTATCTTGGCATGAATAGGCTCAACGACTTTGACAGATCACTTCTACCCGTGTTTTGTTAAATAACTCTAGATTGGATACGGTTTGCCATTTCGTGTGTCAGCTTTTCGAAGTTATTCGTGTATTTCAGTTGGATTTTATTGGTGTAGCGTTATTTGGTTTTTTATTTAAAAAACTAGATAAACATATTTTGCTGTAGTTCGAGCTTTAGTGGCGCTATTTGTGATTTCTGTATCGTCTATAAAAAATATTCTTTATACGAAATGCGCAATACTGCTAAGTGTAAAAAATATAATATTTACTTAACCTTACTTTAAAGATTATTGTCATAAGACCACCACGCATTGGCCGATGTTCAGTCGATGTTGGGAGTGGTAAGGGTAATAATGTAATGCTGCCCTGGCCTAGAGCATAAAAGAAACTGGTTTTTCATCAGTAAGAGTCTGACAAGCTCTCAATATACCTACCCACGGTGAAAGAAGTGTTCTAGCTCATACAAGTTAACAATTCACGACCGTCAGTCAGTTGTCACTCGTTTTTTTTATATAATAGGTCGGTCAACCAACAGACGGATTACCTGATGGTAGACACCCGCAACAGAGGAGTGGCATTCCAACACAGCGGATTATTTACAATTGAGCTGGTCGAGTAGTCAGGTTCAAATGCCGATCAAAAAGGTTTTAAAAAAGGCATCTCCTTTGTTCACTAGTTGAGAAAAAGTTTAAATTGTTTTTGGAGTACCAAAGATCCTCTAAATTTTATATCTAGGTACTTTAAAACATAAACTAACATATGAACATGATTTAGGCAAGACTCTGCAGTATGATATACACCAAACCGAATCCAAGTAAGCCGACATGGGCTCCCCAGTCAAATCACCTTAGGGGGTAAATAATTGCTAAGCACATTAATCACGTGAATTCGAGCCGTTCAATGACACACTAATGATTCATTGGAATCGGCAAGGTGTATTAGTTGACTTGCCAACTAAAGATACTGGATTTGCTTGTCTTAACTTTAGGTCATTCGACTTTATTATTCGTAGCTAGAAAGATAAGGCGTCTGTGGCCTTGTAACAAAGTGATTTTTCCTGGTTATATGTTTTTATAGCCACGCTAAAATATTGTCAAGAAACCTGGGTCAATTCGCACTGAGCAAGCGTGATGACACGGAGACTCCAACAGCTAGTGAAGTTGCTGAAGCCATCCGCTCCTTGAAATTAGGCAAAGCACCAGGACTCGACTTGATAACCGCGGAAATGCTTCAAGCCGACTTATCCTCCGCTGTCGACGTCCTGTCGCCTCTTTTTGAAAAAATCTGGACGATAGAAGAGTTTCCTGATGACTGGAACAAGGGGCTTATAATCACAGTACCTAAGAAAGGAGATCTTAGTCAGTGCGATAACTGGAGAGGTATAACACTGCTCTCTATTCCCGCAAAAGTTTTTTGCAAGATTCTC
Source organism: Spodoptera exigua (assembly GCA_902829305.4). Classification (NCBI taxonomy): domain Eukaryota; kingdom Metazoa; phylum Arthropoda; class Insecta; order Lepidoptera; family Noctuidae; genus Spodoptera; species Spodoptera exigua. The sequence goes on along the minus strand of LR824612.2, from coordinate 13,637,989 downwards.
TTGAATAGACTGTCAAAGGCCGTGGATCCTCTTCTACGCAGGGAGCAGGCAGGTTTTCGATCGAGCCGTTCATGTACGGACCAGATCAACACTCTTCGTATCATTCTAGAGCAGGCAACAGAATGGCAAAGGGAGATTTATCTTACCTTTGTCGACTTCTAAAAGGCCTTTGATACGTTGAAGTGGTCTAGCATCTGGTCCCGTCTGCTGGACTTGGGGGTTCCGCCAAAGATCGTCCGGCTGTTGGAGAGCATGTATAGGAATTATTCCTGTAAAGTGTCACATGATGGCCTTATCTCCGATGACATAGTGGTCCACGCGGGTGTCCGACAAGGCTGCCTCTTATCGCCGCTTCTCTTCTTGGTCGTTCTGGATGGGATCATGCTTCGCACGACTCACAATCGGCGCCGCGGGATAGAATGGGGATTATCCAACTGCTTGGAAGATTTGGATTACGCCGATGACCTATGCCTGCTGAGTCATACCCACGCCGACATGCAAGCAAAACTGGACGACCTGCGGCAGGAGGCGGCAAAAGCTGGCCTAAGAATTAACACGCGAAAGACCAAAGAAATTAGAGCGGGTGTGAAGAATCCTACACCGTTGCTGATTGGCACAGAGGCAGTGGAACGCGTCCACAAATTTACCTACCTCGGGAGCGTCGTGTCAGAGACTGGAGGTACTGAAGAGGACATCACTTCAAGGATCGCAAAAGCCCGAGCTACTTTCGCGCAGCTAAGACCTGTGTGGCAGTCACGGAAACTGACCCGAAGGATTAAGCTGAAAGTCTTCGGGTCCAATGTAAAATCCGTACTGCTCTATGGGTGCGAAACGTGGAAGGTAACCAAAGACATCTCACGTCAACTTCAAGTCTTCGTTAACCGATGCCTGCGTCGCATTCTCGGAATTTACTGGCCCGAGACATCTCATCATAGAGCTTTTGGAGAAATGCCACGAAAGCCCAATCGACCGACAGATCAAGCGCCGCAAGTGGGGATGGATAGGGCACACGCTCCGAAGGGGTCCTGGCCACATACCTAAGCAAGCCTTGGATTGGAATCCCCAAGGGAAAAGAAAGCGTGGCCGTCCACGGCAAACCTGGCGTCGCACCGTACTGGCAGAAGCGACGAGCATCGGTATGACGTGGAGTGAGGTGAAGCGTGAAGCTCAAGACAGATCGCTATGGAGAACTTCAGTGGACGCCCTCTGCCCCATCTAGGGGACACAGGATATTAAGTCAAGTAAGTCAAGTAAGTCAAGCGTGATGATCCGTGACCCAACTTGTTCCATAAGAATAGTCCTATACTTACCAATCATTGTCTAGTTGAAAGCTACTTGTAACACGGTGCTAAGGTGCAAAAACTTGCCTGGTTTGCTGCCTGGTGGATATACTACCCTAAGGAAAATATGTCATGCTTAAGCTGCTTTGACTATTATATCATCATCAACTTATACCAAACTCTAGTTTAAATATTTTATACCTTACTTAAAAATAATATACAAAGTAACAGTACAACTGAAATATTAAAATACTAATTATTTCATGATAGATGGCGATTAGGCTAGTGGGTCAAAATAGTGCTGCACTAAGTACCACAGTGTAAGTCAGTTCCTCATCACCAGAGTCGCAGAGAGCCATTGGATGCAAGAAGGAACAAGGGAGAGACTTTTATTTGCCTGTGGATAATACCATGATAGAGATAATGAAAGAGCTTTGTCAAATAAAATATTTGAACAAATGTAATCTTCAGAAAGTCATTCGTAATGTTTCTGAACTTCCAATATAACATTGCCTAAACCCATTAACGGCACAAACATACATACTGAAACTCCTTTCATACGCGTACTAAAGAACATTATGCCGGATAGAACCATGATTTACTACCCGACTTATCGATTCTGTGTCGCTGCAAAGCAAATGATTGAGGGAGATGTTACATAAGGAACTTTTCAGATATTTCAGCTTCAGTAGATAATGTTCTACGTGTGAATTGTGTGATATGTATGAAATATGATATAGGAGGTTAAAGCGTGAGAGTCAAGATACATTAAAAAATACGAGATTAATTTTATACTGTCCAATTGGTTGAGTGGAAGGAAATGCGACGGACGGGCAGGGTATCTTAGTCAGAGTTCGGTTAGGCAAACTCTTCCTTTTTAATTTTTAAATGCATGACTTACCTTATTGTCGGGGTTGCGGTCAAGCACAATAAATTACTGCAGCCCCAACCTAGAGCAGAAGAAAGAACAGGGTGGGTTTCAGTCAGTAAGAGTCCGTTATTTCCTCTTGCCTCATCCTGGTTAGTAATTTGATGATTTCACCCTTTCCAAAAAACCCTCATAAAATAAGAGTCTGTCATGGTGGCCCGCAGGTTAATTAAGGCACCCGCTTCTCATGCATGAGGGTGTGGGTTCAAACCTGGCAGATACCAATGTGTCTTTTTCCGAGTTATATGTACTTTCTATGATTATATATATACATATATATATATATATATGCAGTGGTGTCTATACAGACACCACTGCCACGGTGAAGGAAAACATCGTGAGGAAACCTGGACTTATAATTTCTAATTATATGTTTGAAATCGCCAACTCGCATTGAGCAAGCGTGGTGATTAATGCTCAAAACCTTCTCCGTGTTACTTCTCACACGGTGAAGGTTTTGAGCATTAATCACCACGCTTGCCTCTTCAGGCCTTTGCCCAGCAGTGGGCACTTATAGGCTGCTGATGATGAATAAAATCAAATAAATGAATTTGAGTTTTTATATTTACTCCATCTTTCGATGGCAAAAATTAAAACTGTGCAATACAAATAAACTTCACAAACCTAGTACTTGTAAAGTTCATTGCAATGCTATCTACACTCACACAGCTTCCATAATGATGTTCGCGAACTTTGTTAACAGCTATGGCTTCCCAATAACAATGGCTTGGTGTGACGTCAAACATGTCAATGTACGGGCAACAGCATATAAAAGTATACTAATACTTTCGACAACTTTATTTTCAGCTTTAAGGTGATAAGTGATAAGGTTCAGATTATTGTACAGAATTTCGACAGTTTAGGGGTAGCTTGATGTGCGTGTGTCTACTCGTAAGTTATTATTCTCTCGAGTAAAGGAACTCTCATTTATTGTGCCATGTTTTTACATATAACTTAGGTACATATTTAACGAATGTCGTCTTTGTACCGTAATGTTTTGAACAAACTTTGGATATCATTTCAACTTTCCGTTTTGGCTTGACATCATTTTATCCGTGGCAACAATGTGTGTTCTTGTTTATATTGTTAATAGCTTGTTCTTAACTACTTTTGTTGAGTTAATTATACGTATTATTTCAGTTTTTGGGATTATCGATTTTAGGTTCAATGACATTTGGCTCATTTTCGTGTTTATTTCTGAATACTACGGGCTCACAAAAAAAGTGACGTGAAGCAACACTTATGTTGAGTTACATTGTGTGAGTGAGGTTATCGGAGGCCCAATCTTCCTCATCCTCAATCTTCAAATCCCTTATCCTTAAATCCCTAATAACTTGTAGTAACCCCTTGGTATTACTTGTGTCCATGGGCGGCACTGATTGCTTACCATAAGACGCATTTACCATTATGAAGAAGATATATGGTAACTGGGTTTGTACAAAATATTTATTAGCAAGATCAAAATTTACACAAACATGTTATGTTCCAAGTATAAAACCGAACGCTTTGCATCATACTCGTTTAGATACTCATTTTGCCAATTACATCATAATTCGAGACATATCCATACTAATAACAACACAATAAATCTTAAAGAAAAAACGTTTAACAAAAACACAATCAAGAACAATCCTTAAATCACGGAGACAAAGGTATGAAATCGAATTAAAATCTACATTATTGCTAACAGTTGAATACAAACACACGAGTACCTATGCACCTACATGCTACAGACTATAAACTTAGCCAGTACATCGCTTAGTTCTGTATACTAAACTTTCTTTTTACTTCGATAGTAAACACGGCAGTTACTGGCAATAAATCGGTTTTAATCGATAAAGTATTAGCTACTCGGAAAATGTTATGAGAATTATTTCCTACATCATGAGCTAAAAGGAAAACTTCCAGTGTTTAAAACGTTTATTCCTTGTTGGATATAAATACAGTAAGGTCACGTGGTGGCCTATCGAGGAGGGATTGGGGGAGGGGAAGAATTGGACCTCAAGTAACCTCACCGACTTGGCGAAACACAACGCTGTGGTTGTTTCACGCCTGTTTTCTCTGAGGCCGTGGTATTACTCCGAACTAGCCAACCCAATCGTGCCGAAGCATGGCTCTCCCACGCTTGTACTGCAAAATTTAGAAATCTTACATTTTGTTGAACTGAGGCAGCTGATAAAGTAACACGAATAAATAATAAACACGACTTATTGCCAATTGATTGAAATTTACCAATGCATTGTTACACATACCTACGACGAATGAAACATCGGCGATCAACCTGGAGTTAATATTTAAGAACAATTCGAAATCACCAATCTGGCTTGCATTCATGATGATTTATGCTGATAAAAAGGTATTTGTTTAGTTGTTTGATTGGTAATGATGGTTATGGCAAAAAATTTTAAATTTAACTCAACCACCGCCAATGCCGAAGATGATGATGATAAACCACGGCTTCTTTTACTAGAGAAGTCTGCAACCACCTCCTAAAATATGATCAGACATTGTCAAAAGAGAAGAAAACGATAAATAAGTAGTTTCCATTCTCACTGTGAATTTTATATAATTACGTTGCCTTTTACGTGACTTTTTGTCAATATTATAACAGTCTGATCTACCTTTATTTTTGATGATTTCGCCTCCTCAAAATAAAAACCAGGCAATAAAATAAGGTCCTCAAAATAAAATAAGGCTTTAAGACATTGCGTAACTTGGAGAAGATCAGTCGCATGCACCACGGATATTTGACTAAAAACCAAATTTGTTCCGTGTTGTGCGTTGTAGGACTTTATTTGCAGTAATAAATTAGTTGTAACTAGAATAAGATTAACATATTTTGGTCATAGAATAAATGCCAAAATACTTATAGAGCAAAGCTAAAATCTACATACATAAATAGTAAAAGATTTACTAGCAAACCAAGGCATTGAAGCATTTATGTACATAGTTGTGTATAAAGAAAGAATTTTCGACTAAAGATCGGATAACACAAACACTGAAAACAAACGGAGTCCAGAAGTCAACAGTATAGATAGTGTTGTTCCAATTTATGCTTAATGAATCCCGGGATCTGACGTTTTACACTCGTCAGTTGTATTAGTAGTAAGTTCTGTAATTTTAATAATGTTTTTAATTTAAAGCATTTACATATATATGTATTTTGTAATTTCCAAAAAACTTACTAAACATTTCGTCATTTTGTTCATCAGTGCAGATTTAATGGATGTTTTTGATTTGAATAAAATATTTTCTAAAAATGCATCTTTTCACTTATAATATGCAAAACATACTTCTAAAAGAAAAAAAAAAAAACCAAACAGTCTTGTTACAAAAGGTTTTCCGTGTCACGGAAAATGTGTTGAACTCAAAATTGTGTCGTTGTCCGCTACCTATTATACTAACAAATAGAAATAGTTTGCAGTTTCAATTCCAGCAACAAAGTTATCCCGGGCATTTAATCCCGTGCCCGGAACCTACGCACATGTCCACCACTACACGCTAGTTTCAAAAACAAGTACGTTTTGAAAACAAAAGAAGTGCATTACAAACACGACGTTTGAAGTTGAGTGTATGTACAAGAATTGTGTTGTTTTTTTGGACTTAGAGCTGTTTTTTCAATGGTTAGATAAAAGTTACCTGGGGAATAATGATGATGCTGTCGCGTCAGAATGTTGATATAAAAAAGTGACAGCAACAATTTTATTCCTCAGATAACATTTATCTGGCTATTGAAAAATTTGCTCTAAGTCTTAAGTAAGGAAACATCGGTTTTAAACATTTACTATGTCAGAGACACAATTGCGATGCGTGTTGTCAAATGTATGAAACCATGGCGTTCTATCACGATACGATATGACACGCCACACAAGTGTGTCTCTAACCTTATTAGGACAGAGTTTTTGTCTTTTATCTGGTAAATATGGTGGCTATCGACATAGTGATGGTAAGGGCACATAGTGAATAGACAATTAGACTCAGTGAAACACAATCTTTCTAAAGGATAATAAACGAAATTTTCATAAAATAAAACGTTTTCAAATATTGCTTTAAAATGCAAATGTCATTTACATTTTAAAGCAATATTTGAAATTTTTTTACACTCTCAAACAAAAAAAAAATCCAACATTATTCAATAATGATTAATACGTTTTATGACATGTATTGAAAATGGTCCTTCATAAGTTGCTAATGAACTGCACAACAATCGTCGTCACTTCAAGTAAATTCACTTTATTCAAAACATGAATTTTCCGTTAAATAGTCCAGTGAAAGCGAGAACAAAAAATCCTTTTCACATGTAGTTTGACTTCAACTCAGTGAAGTGCAGTGTGCGGTGATGCGATGTTAGTACAACTCTGTTGGCTTGTTGTCACGGTAATCCTGTTCACACAATATGAAACCGTTTGTGGAGGTATCAACTTTGTTTTTGATGTTTTTGCTATCTGATTTTAAACCTTTTTGTTTGCTTTTCTGAGCGAGGAAAATCATCAGATGTCTGAAAATTGCTGGCCGAATACAACACCGTACCTTTTTTTTTTACCTCTGCTTTGAGCTAAAGGTAGAAATGTGCATTATAAAGTCCAAGTTAATATCGAGTGACGCTATTTTCATACGCATGAAATCAAATATTGTTATTAAGACTATCCTGACTACATTAATTATAAAAAAAAATGAAAATTAGTACATCGGCCTAAACATATCTAAATTGTTATAAAAACAACCATAGCTACCTTCTTTGCTAAATAGGTCCGATAATAGTGCAGTCCGAAAAATTCGGTTAATCTGTAACACTAGTGTCCATTGGCGATATAGAATTATAGACTTAAGCTATTAGGTACTATTTTGACTACACGGTTGGCGCGGTGCCTGGGCAATGGACTGTCGCGCAACGTGTCGGGTTCGAATCCCGAACGGAACGACTCTTTATGTGTGTATGTGTGGGTGTGACCTGTATATGAAATTATGTTTGTAAACGCACCCACGACACAGGAATAAATCCTAGTGTAGTATCAACATGTTTTTTAAAGGGAGAAAAACTATCAGGAACACAAAAAATGGGGCCATAACAGTGTGTGTCTACATGATTTTTTACTGATCATTATTAGAAACTCACACACTGCTGAGCAAAGCCCGTCACGTCAGACGATAACTCGCCAATTGCATCAGTAAACGTGCTTGCAACCAACAATTTAATCTAAATTTTTAATCAATATTTTTCATTTGCAGATAATAATATTATGCCAAACTACGTCAAAAAAGCACTGAAGGAAAAAACTTCACCTCAAGCATTTATGCGTCGAGAAAAGACCAAAACAATTCACAACCTTGAAATGAAGGATCTCTTCAATAAGGTAAAGGAGATCACCAGGACCTTAAACCTTAATGCTCTGAGAAATGGGTACAAAGTTGATTATAAATTTAGAATACTAGGATAGAATTATGTAGTAGGTACCTAAATATTTAAATGCTTTGTAAGTATGTATTGTGTTTTTTTTATCCATAATGACATAGTAGCTTCTTCTTCGATTCGCAGATTAAAAATCAACCGTATTATTCCTGAACAGACTCAATTATTCCATGTTTAAGGTGCTAATTTTCATCATAATCTATTCAGTCGTTTTACGTAAAGTAACTTCTCCCGCCCAGTGCCCAGTGCCTACTGGGGTAGGCAAGAAAGAGTCTCATACTCTTACTGACTAAAAACCCCCCGTTCCTTCTCCTGCTCTGGGCCTAGGCCGCGGTGACTCATTATACGCTTAACCCGCAAGCTCTATAGGGCCCCGGCTGAACATCAGCAATATGGGGCCCCGGCTGTGGTGGTCTATTTGGCTCTTTGAGGCGCGCGCGGAACGCTACGTGCCATACGCTCGGGTGTGGTTCTGGTCGGACGGCGAGCTACCCTTACTCGCTGTCCGCAGATCCGCGCTTACGGTGGCCGGATATCATCTCTATTGTTCCATTCCCTAAGGACTATTCTTGACGCAACCGCTACAAATTCGAAAATGACCAGAAGTTTGTTTGCAATTAAGACATTTTTGGTAACAAAAAAATTTCTTCTCGAAAGTTATAACCATCACAAAAGCCAAGGAAATCATATTAAAACATGACTCCATAAGGAGAGCAAGATAAACAAAATGCGTACAATGTTTATGCATACAAAACTTTCGCATAAGATTACCAACTCACTGATATTGTTTTATCTCATACGAGTATAAGGTAAACACGATTTTACTTCATATAAAATAATGTAAAATAGTACTTCGGGTTCTCGAAATAAGAGTGAGAATTAAGTGAGTTTGGTACAGAAGTTCGGTTGATAAAACTATAGTGCTTAGCTGTAATATGGTTGTTAATGATTTTTTCTTAGGTTAATCTTTAAGGACGCTGGGAGTTTCGCCCACTTTTAATATATTGAGAAGAAAAATTATGAAATGGCTTCTACCGCCCGTTTTGGGGCAAGAAGGAGTGTTAGCCTCTTACTGACTTAAAACTACCCCTTTCCTTCTCCAACTCATACGGTACATTATTAGGCTTGTATCCGCAACTTCGGCTGGGCGAGTTACTTGAAATGTTATCCGGGAGAACAAAAAAAAAAAAACATTTAAAGAATTTGACGTGTTCTTTAAAAAAAATATTTTGCCAACTGACAGAAGCGCAGCTTTCGTCGCTACCATCCTAACATTAAACCTTTTTTACAATCGGTATCCCGTTTATGTAAGGTGACAAAATCAAAATTTTGGAAAATGCACACAATCAAAATCTATAAAACTGCCAAAATTCTACCCTCCCTGAAATCTTTCTCGGTAAAATTACAAAATGACTGGAATATCACATTAAAAAAAACGGAAGACCACTAATGTTACAATTATGTGTTCATACATTACCACACAAAACCTCCATATTACTTAAATAATAAGAAAGTGTGGAGTGTACATAAGTGTGTGTTGGAGAGCCATGTTTCGGCACGAGTGGATCGGGTCGACCGGAGTGATACCACGACCTCCCAGAAAACCGGCGTGAAACAACTACAGCGTTGTATTTCGCCGTGTGAGTGAGGTTACCTGAGGCCCAATCCTTCCCCTCCCCCGATCATAACTCATCCGCTGCAGGTGTCCATGGGTGGCGCTGATTGCTTACCATCAGGTAATCCGTCTGCTCGTTTGCCGGTCTATTACATAAAAAAAGAAAGCAGCAACAAGCAAACAAATCATCATTTTGTAAGAAAACTTTTTTTCTAAAAACAAGTTTCATTTTTTAAACTGGCTCTTTTAAACGAGTTTCATTGAACAGGTAATCCGGATCGAATGTAGGTTATCCACGTTCAGCTAGTAGTAATCTGTTACGCTTTGATGTTGAATCTAAATTGTAAATCTAGTTGTAATACCTAACTGTGGAGTTTTGCGGATACCGTGTTGTATTTAGGTTACTCTAGCGTTAGCCGATAATAGAGAAATAACACAGGAGAGATGAATACGTCATGATGAATGTTCAAAATCTTTAGTAGTTTAGTGTATTTTTCCTCCTAGTATGTGTGATATGAATAATACCTATATTTTTGATCTGATCACGCGGCACTGATTTTACATTAAATTACACCCTGTATTACTAATTAAATATACGCCATCTATGTTAAAACATGTGAACTACATTGACGCAAATAAAGGTTTTGGAACTTGAACACTACATATGATCTAGACTTGTGACGAAGCTCTGTCGCATCTTTAGGAGGAAAAGATGAAGAGGACTATTTTGTTTAGGTTAGTTTTTGGGCCAAAACTCATTTTGACACATTTCTCTCGCCTCACCCTGGGCGGGAGTTATTTGAAGATTTAATGAGCCCATTGCTGAGCAACAGTCTTTTCTCACACGAGGAGAGCTTGATTACATTAATCACTTCTAATTATGAGTTTACGTTTACAATACTCAAACTGGCACTCATATCCATGAGAAGCAAATCAATCAATCAATCTGAATCTATGGGCCACTATGACATTATAACATTGCGATAATTATAATTAATTCTAATTACGCAAAACATGTCCGCATCAGCAGATACCATTAAACCCATTAGTTCATAAAAATGTCCTTTAATATTTTAGGCTCAACTTCAATGATTTCTGTTCGAGAACTCACAGTAATTCAACTAAGGTAAGTTATGTTATTTCGAAATACCTAAGTAAACAGTGTACGTTGAAGCATGTTTAGGACAAGATTTGGTTAAACAATAATACTGTTATTAGATTTTATTGTGGACACAAAGATTTGATGTAGGTATATGTTCTTATAATATCGATTTTTGTTAGGTTATATTCGGCAGCTCGTCATCACTCTAGTCGAAGCCTATTCATGATAAAACTAACCTTTGAACTAATGTAGTTACAATTTAAGCTAGTTTAGGGGGCGAAGCTGATAAGGATTTTTATTGGTTTAGTTTTTTTATTATTATACTTACTTAAAACTTTTGCGATGCATATTAATACGTAACTGCTTTACAAGCAAAAAAAAAATTTATCCATTAGCTATATAATATTCTGGTCTTTATATTCATCTTATGTCTTATAGAAAAGTTATAGCTAAGTATTCCTTTTTTAATCCAAATTAAGCAAAATTTTAATATATAGACGAGATATCTACCAAAATATTGTCTTTAAATAGGTTTTTATACGTAACCGAACAGCAAACTAATGAATCCCATACATGTAATTCACGAAACTATAATGTTCTCACATCTAACAGCCCAGTGGGCCAATATTTACTGCGATCTGGAACTGACAACTTTACGATCCCTCCCCCTTTTCCCTTTTATGTCAAAAACACACAGAGTTCAGTTACTAGGACATTTTCTTTATTTTATTATGTTCATTGTTTATACGTTTGTAGTGATGTTCTGAACTAAATGGCGTGTATTTCCGATTGAATATCGGAGTCGGGTTTAGAATAGTCTGCTTCTGGCATATGAGATTTATTTCCCAGCGATTTAGCAACGGAGGTTTTATATTCAGACGATATATCTTGTAAATGCGAAAGTAAGTATTTGTTTGTTTGTAACGATACTTTTGTAGGTTAATTGCTAAGCTGTAAGTGATGATTTTTTATGTAGAATTAGTTTGTAATTTGATGTCCTGCACGATTGACGCGCTGCACAACCGGTTGCCCGCAACGTTTTGTCGGGTTCGATTACCGCACAGAACAACACGATACATGACACAGGAGAAAATCTAATGTGGAGAAATTTCTATTGATCGTTGGACGACCAATCGAAAAAAAATTTGCTAAATTGTGTTTTATTTACCTTATGAACTAAACATTCACGAACTATACTACTAAGAACGAACCCAGTAAACCTTTTTAAAACCCTAACAAACGTTTTCGAATATTGATTATTAAAATAATACTTAAATGAAAAATATTAATAAAAAATTAAATAAAATAAAAAATACACAAATTAAACTAATGTTAACAATATCGTTCTTGTGTCCAAAAACTTAAATACACACTTAAATAATCATGATAGCATTGAACGCAACACTATTTCCCAGAAAAGGGTAATTCACCCTTCTACGATACGATTCCTTCCAAGAAAAACATACGGTACGAATAACATATAATGTTCTATGTAAATAGACAATCCCCATATCAGATTCCAACAGTGATTTTATTAAACACATGTAATTGGGGAGTTATACAAAGTGGTGAAGCATAAGCCCTGTGTTAGGTAGTACTGAGAACAGAGAAAATCAATTAATAATTGATGTAACATTAATAAGTGATTGTTTCTTGGAAATAGATTGCGGAAGTGTGGGAGAGCCATGCTTCGGCACGAATGGGTCGGCTCGACCGGAGTGATACCACGGCCTCACAGAAAACCGGCGTGAAACAACCACAGCGTTGTGTTTCGCCGTGTGAGTGAGGTTACCGGAGGCCCAATCCTTCCCCTTCCCGGACCCTTCCCCAATCCCTAAATCTCCAAGTCCCTAATCCCTAAAAGGTCGGCAACGCACTCGTAACTCCTCCGTTGCGGGTGTCCATGGGCGGCGTTGATTGCTTACCATCACGTAATCCGTCTGCTCGTTTGCCGACTTATTACATAAAAAAAAGCATGAAATCAAGTAAATATAGTTAATTAACAACGTTTTACAATATCGATTGACTATCTTCTACTAGCGGTTTCGCTGCCGTTAACCGGATGAACCATCAGCCTATATGTTGTCAATAGCTACAAACTTTACCGCAAATAAGATTTTTAAAATCAAATTATACCATTTTGTGTGTAAGCCTATCCAATTTTTGGTAAACATGCTATCAGACCTACGCAACATATTTTAGTCTAATAAAATTTACTGAGACTGTTACATTACTAAGAAAATCTAGTATTGCTTTACATTAAAACACTCAATTTTTTTTTCAGCTGTTAATTTTGTAAGTACTCTGTCAACAACGCAGAAGAATCTATCAACCAAACAAAATGTACATCTCATTAACATTCATACTCTAAATAAAACAGAAAACTTCCCTATACTTCTCGGCCTAAAACAGGAGAAGGAACGAGGAGTTTTAGTCAGTAAGAGGCTGACACTCTCAAATCATTTGATGATTTTCCCCTGACAAAAAGAAAACCTTCCTTTCACTTATATTTGTAACCAAAACAAAACACGCCGTCTTCCGCACTTCATATAACATCAAAATGAATACTTTCACAGCTTCCCACGAGTTTGTTCTTCACCACAACATAATCGACAGTTTCAATTAAAACTTCGGTACAAAGGACCTATTTAATTGTTATTGCTAAAGTACAAACATGCTGGGTGCAATAACACGCGTACCGGAGAGACTTAGCATCCGCTTCATGTCTCTACACTGTGCTCTTATCGCCACCTCCACCTGGACAAAACAAAATGGCCGATGCAGTAAACATCGCTTAAACAAGGTTCGCGAAAAAAGGTTTTGTTGTAATCTATTTATGGCAAAAAATGCCTCTGCAATAACTGTCGTGTTTTCGAAATTGAAATTTATTAAGTTTAAAATATTTCAGTTTAAATTTTTTAGCAAAATTATTATTGACTTACTCGTTGCTCTCTATTTTGTTATACCGACAAAATGTTACTGGTTGAAACCATTTTTTCCATAAAATACCTTGTTAGTAATTTAGAATTTGGAAATTGGCAGTGACTAATAAATTTCATCCATTTAAGATATAGATTTTGTATGCTTATTGTAACAATTTGATAAGGGATTAAAATGTTGTGCCCTTTACTCTACAAAAGATTCTTAAACTACATAAATGTAGAAAATATTTCCTTACTATTTAACCACAATAAATAATTACTCCATAATACACTCATGTAACATAATTCTTAATTTATAAATGTTAGCCCATTGATATCAAATTTTATTTTATTTAGGTTTATATTTTACTATAATAAACATACTGTTGTCTAATGTTGATTTGATTAGTCCTAGTTATAATTTTATATATTTTGTCTGTACAAACACATAATTTTAAGAATGTTGGTCAGCTCGTAACTGGCTAATGTATAAGATTTACTCCCTATAACGAATACTCCCAACTACTTTGTATACAAAGGCTATGAGCCTACCTTATCATAATAAATAAATAAATAAATTACAATTACAAAAATCGAACAAAAACAATTTACAGAGTAAAAAAGGAATAATCAAAAAAGGTCACTATTTAAACGAAATAAATTAGTTCCTACGAATTTTGCTTTTGCCCACAGTGCTTGAGTTTAAGATTGATAGCTCTACTAAGTGTTCCCTCGGTATCACCTGCTGAACTTGTTAACTTTAGGAAAATCGCAAGTAACTAGCAAGATACAATGTTTGAAGGGTTCCTACTAGTTGGTATCTATCTAAAGTTGTTCTATCTACATCCTCGAGGGATTAGCGTTATACACTCTACAGTTTTGTTATTCGGAAATGGTTTTAGAAGATTTTATTGATTCTGAGTATCTTTTGAATACGGCGGTTAATAGAAATTGTATATGGAAGCGGAACGTTTACCGATGTATTTCCTTTGCAACCTTGGAAGATAACTTCAATTTTTTTTTCACTTTAAAGTTACTATCAGATGTTTGATAAAAGTTATCTGGGGAATAATTATAATGCTGTCGCGTCAGAATGTTTGTATAAGACAATGACAGTAACAATTTTATTCCTTAGATAACATTTATCTTATCTGACTATTGAATAATCAGCCCTAGGTAAAGCATTTAAACTATAAAATCGTAATTTGTTTTATAACGATATATATGCATTTTCAATTAAAACTTTTAACAGAAGATACGTACACTAATACGCTGTTAAACAAAGGATAAGGCTAGATTTAATCATAATAAGTTTATTCTTTAAATAACCCAAGTTTAAGGTTTAATATAACACACTCAATAGCAAAGATCACGATAAACAAATATAATTAATAATTATTTAACTAACATTAATAATTCAATATCAGAATCCACCTCAATTTTATTCTCGAGCCATTTTTATGGATAAGGAGTAAAGTTGTGAATCTGAGCATTTCTGGTCATGCAAAAGAAACGAGTATAACAATTTCAGTTCAAGAATGTTGAAGATAAGGAGATAAGAATGTTGAAGTGTGGGAGAGCCAGGCTTCGGTACAAATGGGTCGGCTCGACCGGAGTGATACCACGGCCTCACAGAAAACCGGCGTGAAATAACCACAGCGTTGTGTTTCGCCGTGTGAGTGAGGTTACCGGAGGCCCAATCCTTCCCCTCCCCCAATCCCTCCTAAATCCCTAAATCTCCAAATCCCTAATCCCTAAAAGGTCGGCAACGCACTCGTAACTCCTCCGTTGCGAGTTTCCATGGGCGGCGCTGATTGCTTACCATCAGGTAATCCGTCTGTTCGTTTGCCGACCTATTAAATAAATAAAATAAAAAAATTATTATTAAAAAAACAAAATACCCGACTGCACACTAAAAAAAGAGTAAAACAAGCCCCACAATACAAATTTACTGAATATAATTTATAAATGTTGATGGAAAGCATCGCAGGCGGGGACCAACAGAGGCTTATTTATAGTCATTTCTGTTGTGCACCATTTAGCAGAATTTTCGTTGGTGGCGGTCAAGGTGGTCCCCGCCTGCGATGCTTTCCATCAACATTTATAAATTATATTAAGTAAATTTGTATTGTGGGGCTTGTTTTACTCTTTTTTTAGTGTGCAGTCGGGTATTTTGTTTTTTTAATAATAATTTTTTTATTTATAACTTTTTAGCTGTTTTTATTTAACGAAAATGTTGTAGATGTAGAAGACTATGTATATGTAAGTACCATTTTAAATTATTTCGACGACATTTGGCTTTAGATTACGAGTGATGTTACTCCGCAACATAAATTTACCGCCAATCTGGACTGTGGGTAGTGAAGAAGAAAAAGAATTAGGTGAGTCATTACTGCTGAAGATCCCGCAAACGTTTAAGTTCAGTTAAAGAACATTCGTCGTGGGGCCGGTCCAACAGCTTTTTTGGGTCAAGTGTTTTTATTGCTAACCCAGCAAGTGTGTACGCGCCGCGCGCCGCATGCCAGGCCACGCCCTATCTTTTTGCTTGCTAACGCATGAGTTGCTTTGCGTTGACGCAGAATTAACATGTTCCCGTGGGAATTTTGAGAAAAAACGTATCCTATATTAATTACTCCCGTGATTGAAATGAATCTAATGATACCGCATACATATTTTTTTAAAGGGAAATTTAGAAAAAATATTATTATGTCTTTATCCCGTGGGACTTTTAGGATAAAATGTATCCTATGACACTCCCGTAATCAAGACAAATCTAACGATACCTCATACATCAAAATCCATCAAGCCGTTTAGGCTACAGGAGGTCACAAAGGAAAAGACATACATACATACTTACATACACTCGAAAAACATTACCCTCCTTCTTTGGCAGTCGGGTAAAAAGATAATTTTGGCTTCCAAATCTACTTGCATGATTCCACTTCGCCAACGAACTTACATAAATACATAGCAATAAACTATAAGTTTAATTTTCCTTTACATGTTTGTTAATTAAGTATACCTCGTTAATGTTGCTTATTATATGTCTGAATACGTTTTATGTTTCGTTGTGCCTGATTTTGTATGTCTGCCTATGTTTTGATATTATAATTTTAAATGAGTATATTTTTTGTATGTGTTCTGTTATTGAAGAAGCAATTTTTTTTTATATTCTTTGCTATTTTCCTGAACGCTTAGTGTATATCTTGTTGGAGACCCCTATTAAATAAATAAATAGCAAGTATAAAGAAATCTTGTAAAACAATAATGTCAAACGTACAACACAAAAATTATATATAATTCTAAACAAATTAATCATAAAACATCTTGTATTTTAAAGGGGACCAATTTATAACGGGGAAACGGCATCTTAGATAAGAAAATTCCAAGTAATTGGTGTTCAGTGCCATTCATCATGATCCGTCTTCCACGAAGTGGTTCCGTGTAAGCGTTTAGCTAAATGGGATACATTGCCCCACTTGAGAGGGAGTAGGGTGTATGTCGCTGTTTTTAACAGTATAAGACTCCTTGCTACGTGCTCAGATGATGTAGTGGGTCTTTAGTTTTATACTGAGTTTTTTCTACTTCAAGACGAGATTAAGATGGTTATATTATTTACTGAACTTAGTTTCAAAATAGGTGTGAGAACACCAACAGTTATTTACGTGAAAAAGTACTACAGTTTGAAATATCTAATGTTGCATTTTGTAAAGCATTTTCTTATTGTATTTCCATTTTTAAAACTTTTGTAATTTTATACATGTGTAATAAATAAACACAAATTTTTCACTATTAGTGTGTATTACAATTAGGACCTAATGGAAAACTGTAAATCTACATTTGCTTTGAATTTATTACATGACAAACTATATCAAATTCAACCCAAACTATAATTGTATGTTATAAATAATATCTAATCTCTCCTGCAAAACAAAAACACAAACCACAGCACCAAACATTAATTACCCAAAAACATCACAATAATTCGCCATCTTAATTTATTAGAGCAAAAGACATTTTCTACAAAGCAAACACGAATCCGAGTGGGGACGCTTCGGTCCCGTAAATGTTCCCACTATCACTCAAAGTCAGACCTCTTATTTATCACTAGACATATCACAAAAATTATTCCACCATCAAGAAATTGCCACACCAACCTTGTTTCAAGGTCATAAAGTCAAAACTCCTATGATTTTACGTTTCACAACTGCATTAGGACATTTGTGGGACAGTTCCTATATTTTTATGAGCCCGCTATGACGGCTAAAGGTTTTGTTGATTCCCGTCTGCTCGTTTAGGCTTTTTTACTCTAGTTTATTGACTTTATTATAAGCCTAAGAGTTCTGTTATGATATGTGGGGATAGATGTATTCTGTAGTATGGGCAGACAGATGAAAGCTTCTTTCTTTGAACATTTTTCATGGAAATGGCCTTAGAAATGTTTTTATTGCTTATTTTTAGCAGTGTAATAAACTAAATACATAAATTTGAGAGACTGGGACAAATGAAAACATAACAAAGTGATGTACTTATAGAGCTCATCTATACTTAATATTATAAAGAGGTAAAATTACATACACATACATGGAGGATCTTTGGAACCGCTTGTTCGGATTTCCAAAATTCTTTCACTGACAGATAGCTAAAAAGTTCCTGAGTGCTATACGCTATAAAACATCACGCTACGATCAAATGGAGCCGAGCAGCGGATGAAACCGCGTGAAAATAGCTAGTGAATGATAAAATGAAAGAAATTGATTTCTTTTTGGAGTGTTATTTACAGATGTGATGGTCAATTACAAAGTTCGGATAAAAAAGGCTACATTGCTCGGTTTAATTGAAACTGGCATTGAATCCGACATATTCCTGCTTTCCTATTCTCTTAACAACAAGACGGTCTTCCTGAATAAAACCACATAGCCAACGGCAGTTTAGATTTTATTAAGCTCACGTACATTTTACATATGTGGGCGATCTGTGCGTACAGTTTGCGATGCGGTGGCTTTCTCATGAATATTCGTCCGGGATAATGCGCGTCCCGTTTAATATCGCCGACCGAACTGCAAACTGCGACACTTTGTGTTACAGATTTTGCCAACTTGTGAACTTGGCTCGGCAAGGATGTTTTTTTGTTTACTTGTCTATCAGTGAGTTGATGTCTTTTGAATTTTGAATTCCCGATGAGTTTTAAATGTAATTTTAAGCGCCATGTAGTAAGTAGTTTTCGGAGTAAAAGCACGAACCACACATTCGTTAAGTACCATGTATGATTAGTAACTTTTTCCACATGCCCCTCGTGCAAGAAGACGGGGATTCAAAACCTGGTAAGTACTGTTGCGACTTCTCCGAGTTAGAATATGTACCTTCTAATTTAATTTAGATACCACTGACACACTGTGAAGTAAAACATCGTCAGGAAACTTAACTTATAATTTATAATTATAAGTTTGAAATCGCCAATCCGCTTTGAACAAGCGTGGTGATTAATGCTTAAAGTTCCTTCGTGTGAGATGAGGCCTTTTCTCAGCAGTAGGCACTTATAGGCTGGTGACGATAATGTTGATCTTATTCTTTGTACCCAAGTCTGTCAATCCTCAATTTTTTTAATCCTAAGAAGGGTGAAATTTAATGCACTTTCAACTCCTTGATCTTGCAGGCGTCCACCTACATCACCGATCTTACTATCAGCACGTCGATTCTATAAAATTTGTTTGATTTTGAATCGTGTTCGAGTGCGAAGTGAGCATCGAAGTGATGGGTAAATTAAATTTTAGAATGCCACTTTTAACGTCATTTCATACTTTATCTTTCAAAATGATGCTGTCAATTTAGTTCAACTGTGTACTACTACTCACGGCGGATTCAGATTCGAAGTTTAGGATGAAGTCTTACAGAATCACACTGCAGGTGATCAGTCTGCTTGTTCACTGCCATAATTATTGCACAAAAAACCAAATTTATACCCCGATGATACTAAGAAAATCAAAATTAAATAACGAATATTCAAATCACCGTCGAAGATAGTAAATCAAACATCAATGTTACCTGATAAAATACTTATAGCAATACGCACACGAGCGAAAATAAATATTGTTGGCACTTAATCTCACAGGCGTTTGCATTGGAAAAGGAAATACTTGAACAGGCTCATTACCGAAATGCACAAAGAATCCTAGTTTTATCTTCAAACAATCTAAATCTAATCTCAGGTTGGAATCTAGCGACTTTGAGCCAAGGGACTACTTAAAATCATTATACTGTAATGAAAATGGAGATAGAACACTTAGATTGCAATCGAGGAGTTTATCTTTTTTTTCTTGTCAGTAATTTAAAACGACTCAACTTAAGTGAGCACTTAACGGGTGATTCTTCGGTTACGGAACGGTGTCGGAAAGGCCCGTTAATGTTGGGGCTTTAGACGCGAACTAAGAAAACTTGTTCAAATTGATAAGGAGTCTATTGTTTTGATGTTAGTACAGCTAAGTAAGACCATGTGTGTTAGGGAAGAGAACAGAGAGTAAATCTCCCTAAGGTAGTAAGGAAAAGTGATAATCATCTACCACCAGTTTTTTTTGTGAGCCTGCCCTGGGTCGGGCGGAAGGGGGTTTCACAATTTTTTACTGACTCAAAGCTCCCCATTCCTTCTCCTGCTCTAGGCCGCGGCGACTCATTGCGCTTATCCCGCAACCCCAGCTGAACGATCAAATGAGTTGTTAATACTTGGTGGGAAACTGCTCAACAGTTGTATGTAGGTAACTTCCACGATGTTATGTGTCGTAATGATTCGATTTTGATATTCGTTATCGATAGGTATTGGTAACGTGTCTTTTTATAACTATTACAAAATATTATCTTCCAAAACTATTTGGACGATTCCTGATGAGCAATTATAGTAAGGATATTTGGCAGTACATCGTGTGCAAACTGTCGGCCTTCTTAATAACTACATGACATCAACAACTTTTCTGTTATTAATGAAGCTATGGAGAAATAAAAAATCATTACTTACACTATTAATACTTATATGTTTTAATAATGACAATAATAAATCAATTATATTATCCTCAAATTGTTCGAATATCGAATTCAAAAGAATAAACCGTTAATAAAACTCATCGAACCCTTTTTCATGGCAATTTTACAAATACTGTTATCACACATCTTTTTAAGTTACATGACAAATAAGTAATACATACCTATGTATATTTTCGAAACTTATTTAGACACCACTAAAAAAACAGTGAAAACGAATACATCAATTTCTAAATATGAGTATGAAATCGCCAATTCACTGTAGGACAAGAGGACTTTGCTCAGCAGTGGGAACTATAAGCCGGTGATGCTAATTATCACATATCAACCTCTTACTAAGTAATTATTCGAAAGTATAATAAAATGCTTCAAAAACCTCTATATAGGCATTGGGATGCATCGGCTTCCAAAAACAAAGCTAAGTAACAGAAACACTAACCCTTTCAAAGCTTCTACAACATTTTGTTCCTATTATCTCCACTTCTAACTAAATGTTTGCCACCTGGAAATGACCCGTCCTTAACAGGAACGCTCCAAAGAGCTGGGTAAATAAGAAAATCTTCCCACCCTTCTAATGGCAACCTATACTGGAGTCGTTCGCGTGGCAAACCAAACATACCGTCTTACTACGATAATAGGGGCACAGTTGGCCTGCCCGATGGTTTCCTTTGAGACCTTGGTACGAAGAAACTAAGGGTTTGTTGCCAGTAAAAATATATACCTAAGTGTGTGTGAAGTGTAGTGACAATGATGTACATCTATGTACGTGGATTCCTAAGAAAGTCTTACGATTTTACAAAAAATCTACCTACCTATTCAATGTTTTGATTTGGTAAACTTCATAATTCATCACCATCATAATACGTTATTTGAAAATAAAACAAAAGACGAGTGATTATCTCTGTCCTAATTTCCGCAAAATGCATTTTCCGCTACTGGAACCACTGAGCGTGGAGATTTTATAATACAGTTTCACAAGGACAGTCTAGGCTGAAACCATCAGCAAAAGCAAATTTAAACTTTAATTATATGATATCACGAACGCTTTTATAATTATTTAATAAAATCATGTTAGTCTATACACACACTTACACAACTATTTTACTAAAAAATGGAAACCAATCTATTATATATATATATATTTCCTTTAAGAAAATAATTTCCATATTCCTACATAATTACCTTTAGCAGTTACAGTACGTGTAGTCCTAATAGTTCATTACAGCGGCAACAGATGGCGGTAACAGTAGGTTTGGTCCATATAAAACGGGGGCGTTATTAACAAGACTTTTCCAAGAGTGTTTTCCTTTGCTATGCGAAGCTTATTACAAATTTAAATTGCGCGAATATACTTACCTACTAAGCAAGTCAGAACGAAGTCAAATGATTTTCGCTTAGGTTTGACTTTTAGGCAAAGTTTTGTTACTCTGTTTATGTTCGGGTTAACAGAAAACTTTGTGTTTATGGAATGGAGTAGAGAATTATGAGGAACCTTGAAGTAAGTGTATTGTTACTGAATATTTTTGGTATGTTTTTAGTATGCGTTGAGAATCTTTGGTAAAGTAAACGGTTTGTTGTAGATGTGTCTGCTAAACCAATGAATGTACTTTAACACGGAAGATTATTTGATTACTGGAGGCCTAAACCCCCTCACCCCATCTCAAGCTCAATTCCAAGAAGGCCAGTAGTACATTCTTATTTCCTCCGTTATTGCCGCAATTCAACATCGGGCCACACAACGGCTGGTGTCGCACAAAAAAATAAGATACAAAAGTTACCATAATGGAGTTAATGTACTCCTACTAACCAAAACTGTATGAGAAGAGGTCCAAAACATTACTCAAAGAGGTTGTATAAAATATATATAAAAAAAGATTGTTTAAATTTACTTTATTAGCTTACATCGATTTTTGAAAATACCTGATTATCAACATTTTTTAGACCACGTGTAGGTAGACAAAAACATGCCAAGTTTTTTTTTATGTAATGTGTCGGCAAACGACACAGACATATGTCAGCAGACAGATTGCCTAATGGTAAGCAATCAGCGCCGCCCATGGACACTCGTAACAACGGAGAAGTAACGAGCGCATTGCCGACCTTTTCGGGATTAGGGATTTGTAGATTTAGGGATGGGGAGGGGAAGGATTGGGCCTGCGGTAACCTCACCCACACGTCGAAATACATCGCTGTGGTTGTTTCACGCCGGTTTTCTGTGCGACCGTGGTATGTACCACTCAAGATTGTTTAGATTTAGTAAAACACCTAAACTATAGCAAAAGAATGACCACTTCTAAACAAAATCTCTTTGAAAGAGTTTATAAGGTTAGCAAATCCTATTGTAAATTTAGTTTATTGAGAGCTAGAGGAGTAAAATAAATACACCGTCTTAAGAACCCCTTTACAATACAGAGATGAAAATACATAAATCCACTTTGAAAGGCTTGTGTGCCTATTTTCGTACCTATATCAACATGGAAATATAGCTTCATAATATCGCAAAATACCCAAACCTTTGCGAACATTACTTTTTTGGTACACAATGGAAAAAAGGGCGGCATTAACGCATAGCCTAATGGTGTGCGACGTTGGGTATTAGAAAAATGTGTTCAAGGCACAAAAACCGCTGAACTGAATGAATATTCAGTCACAATGTCGACAATACTAGTTTATATCTCACTCATACATTGAAATATTAAGAGCGTATGAAAGAGAAGGCTATTTATTGGTCAGTTTACAAATCGAATTGTGTAATGATTGGGGCAATTATGCTTCCTAGGTGGACGAAATCGGTGCGAGGCGATGTTTTATAGATCAATCTTATGGCTACCTAAGTTATTGGTAACGATTTGTTAATGTCACAATTAGTAGAGCATTTTGAAATCGTAGAATACACAAGGGAATAGTGTTTCTGACTATGACATGAAACTTATAGAGAAGATATTATAAAGACGTAGAGATTTAAATAGAATATAAAGCTACAGTATACAATCTCCTTGAAAAAACTTGCCAAAACAGTGCAATCCCCTTTTTTTAAGGGGTCGATGAAATTTCTTCTCTCCCGCAGTAGACTCTTACTGACTAAAAATCACCCCGTTCTACCTCCTGCTTTAGGTCAAGGCCGTGTTTTATAATTGCCCTTGTATCTGCAACGCCGGCTGAATATAGACCGAAATGGACCCCATTTAGGATTGTCCAAAGGCAAACTCCATCGGTAATAATATGATTTTGCGTAGATGTCAGAGATCACTTCCTTACATGATTACAAAAAAAGAGTAAACTTTAAAAAAAAAGAAACTCGTTAAAATTATCACTAGGGAATGCAAGGCTTTATTAGCTAACTTCCTCAAATCCCTAAGAACTTACAAGAGGCCGGCAACGCACTTGCAACTTCTTCATCATAATTATGATCCTTCTGGTCATTTATCGAGCTTTTGCTTACAAAACAGAATACCGGCGTGAAACGACCTCAGCATTGTGTTTCGCCGGTTACCGGAGGCCCAATCCCTGCCCGCCATCGCTTTACAGTCCTTAAATATCTGAAACCCTTATAGCTTATACCGTCCCTGGGCGTCGCTGATTTTTTTTATGGTATAAGTCGGCAAACGAGCAGATGGATTACCTGATGGTAAGCAATCGGCGCCGCCCATGGACACCTGCAACACCAAAAGAGTTACGAGTGCGTTGCCGATCTTTTGGGGATGGGTCAAAAAAAGTCAAAATTATTTATTTCAATTAGACCCATACAGGCACTTTTGAACGTCAACACAACTTTAAAGATACAAAGTGTCAGTCTGTCGGTCAGTCCTCTTAGTGAAGCTATTCGCTCGGGGGTTGCGGATATAAGGATTGGGAAGGGATAGGGGAAGGGGAGGGATTGGGCCTCCGGTAACCTCACTCACACGGCGAACACAACGCTGTCGGTTGTTTCACGCCGGTATTCTGTGAGGCCGTGGTATCACTCCGGTCGAGCCGACCCATTCGTGCCGAAGCTTGGCACTCCCACACTTAAAATTTGATTTCCATCAGGTAATCCATCTGCTCGTTTGCTGACTTATACCATAAAAAATCGACTTAAGAAAAGTGTATTTAATTTTATAGTAATTCTTGCCTTAAATATACATACGTACTTTAAAATATTATAAGAATGCATTCTCTGTACCATACCTGGAGAATATTACGTCATCGCATTAATCTTCTATCAATCATTGTCCAGCTCCGTAGCAATGCATCAATATCATGCTGATGGCCACGGCATAATGAAAATGAAGTTTTATGTATATTTATTGTAGAGTTCAATTTTGATCGATTTAACTCGTCTGTTTTAAACAGTCTTCATTAAAATCTGTCTCTGAAACATCGAAGTCGATTATTTGGGTAATTTTCAGTTGAATGTAAAATAAATTAATATATACTGATTTAAATAAAATAAATATTATTGAACTGTAATTAAACATAATCAAATTTAAATATTTTTATTGAAAAATAAATAAAAATACATTACTGGGTAGGTATTAAAACCTCATCTTATTTGTCGCGAGATACTTAGGTACTATATAGTATTTTTTATGTAAGTTTTTTAGTTATTTATTTGAATATCACATTACAAAAACATCAATTTTTATAAATTGTTATTACCCTAACAAAATATTATATTTTTTATAAATTATATGATACAGAACACACATTGTTCATACTTTAAATGTGCACAATCTTTTCTAAGAATAAACGCAACGTCGCATTAAGAATAATTTATTTAAAAATATATAATTAGGAACGTCATTAAAAAGATAGCTCGCTCACAACCTCGCCGTATTTCATTTGTAGTTTCGCCAATTTATTTGCAAAAGGCGCTCGCTACATTTATTTCTATTTAAAGCAACCGTCTGTTGTAATAAAGCCTTCGGGCCATAATTGCATCGCTTGGCATCCGGCCTGGTCACCACAGAATAATGTTATTAGCGCATAGGTTCAGCTCCAACCTAGCTTTTGGCTTCACCGTTTGGCGACTGTTCTGTCTCAAATAATCTTGTGTTTTGTTAATCATTCGGTTTTATACATGTTGTTAAGAACTTATTCGTGGTTCGAATCGGTCTTGTAAATATTTCTTTAGAAAATATTGTATGGAGTTTGGAACCGCTAAATGGGAAACAACACATGTGTACGTTGTTGTGTTACGCCGTGACGAGCAAAGTTGCTTAGCCAATCTTCCCCCTCCCCCCAACCCCTCACCCCGTCACCTTAAATCCCTAAGTAATGGGTACTTACGGTCTGCAACTCACTTGTAGTATCGTCATTTGTATTGCGAGTGTCCAAGGGCGGCGAAGATTGCTTACCAGCAGGTAATGTACTCGTTTAACAACCTAACGCATACTAAAAATCTGGTTCATCTTCGAATACGTAGGATTAATTTCGGTACATCGTATAACGAATAAGAGAGGGTTATTGTAGATATTCACAGATATTCATCACTTCTTGAATTAGGTAGTTTCTTAAGAAAAAGATAAATTATATCAATAATCATCGTCATTCGTGCGCATATTGTTCTTCTATTACGTATAGAATTACCACCATTGAATGGCTTTAAAAACTTATAATACGCATGAAATTCATCGTAAAACCCTACTTATACGCGTAGATCTTACATCTACTTACAACAAGGATGTTGCAAAGGAATGACGATTAAAAACCTGTTTCGTCAAATATTCAGATAATAATGCATTTTACGTACTTATCTACTTCGATAAAACAAGACGACAAATTCATTGAAGTACTATACCAACCACAAATTTACCTAATGTAGTAAATCCTATTATCCTCATACAATATTTCAAATCAATATACCGTAATATACCGAATAGGTCTTGTTAAAAAAAATGTCAGCCTCTCTAATACATAATAATATATTGCATAACTAACTTTTTAAATTCTTAACGAAGAACGAGTGTAAAAGAGGTCAAATTGGTAGTGGTAATAATATTTTATATATAGAAAAAAAATTACTTAGGTATGCCTAAGTTTGAGGATTTTGTGTTACATTTAGGTTCAAGTACCTAAACACAAATCAGTTTCTTATCAGTATCTTGGAACGTAAATATTTCATACTCAGATGTATGTACAATATTCTTAGCTACTGCGATAACATCTGAGTAGGGCTGCCTCTTGTGAATCTGACTTTATGATTTGTCTAATGTCCGACATAATAAAGTAAGTTTTAAATTATTTGTGTCGAACTGTCTACTTCTTGCGCATAAACGTATTTTTTATAAATCCAAAAATAATATTATAAATTCGAAAGTAACTCTGTCTGTCTGTCTTTTCTTCGTGCCTAAACTACTGAACCGATTTCCGTGAAATTTGGTACAGATATAGTTTGGACTCTATGTCCTTTACATAGAAGTTTTTTTACAAAAAATCTGCAAGGAACTTATAGTATTCCACGCGAACAAAGCCCGCGGCGAAAGCTCTAGGTAATATATAGGTAAAAAGGGACCTAGGGGGCGCCTCATTGTCACACATTCAGCCGTTGTTAAATGTCAGTAAATACACTGGGTAGACACAGTAATTATGCAGTTTGATTACGTGGCTGACGTCATTATTATATTTATTGAATATACTTTTTACGTTATATTATGTAAACTAGTTTATCTATAAATATAAAAATTAAATATATTAGTAATAAATAATAAATTAATATATTTGTATATGCGAATGCGAATACGTTATGTAGATGCCACACAAATCAAATCATTTAAAATCTTCTTCTGTAATTTTTTCATATCATTATGTTGGTTAATTTCAATTTGAAATATTTTAAATCAAAAGTTGTAAGCAGGTTCATACATTTTTTACCTTTGTCTTTACTTCATAATACTCAGTCACTCAGTAAACATTATCGTAGTATGTTCTTTACTCAAAAAAACTAAAATAACACAATATCTATAACTATAATATTGTAAAGAGGTAAAATTTGTAAGTTTGTATGTAGGGGGTAATATTTGGAACCGCTGGTCGGATTTCCCAAATTCTTTCTCTGTCATAGGCTATAAAACATCACGCTACAACTAAATGGAGCCGAGCAGCGGGTGAAACCGCGCGAGAGTAGCTAGTCAGTAATAAAATTCAACTTACTACAAATCATAGCATAAGATTTTAAATGCAAAAATATCCATTATTCCTTTCTAACGACTATCACAATTATAAAATCATAAATATCTGCACTCTGTCAACCCTAAACTTTTCATGTCTTCGGAAAAAAAGCCCGAGTTCACTTGTACCCATGTGTTCGAATGATAAAAATATCACTTCTTGTTAAACGTAACTATATTCGCAATATGTTCCCGGCTATATTGGTTCTTATTCGTCCCTTTTTTCTTATTGTATAAAACTGTCGTGGTATTTCAAAGTAGGGATAAACCGCGACGCGGATTCTCATAGTATTTGTATCAATATTCCGCTTTATTTCCGTATTACAGTTCTAGATAATGATAGAAAGAGCGAAGTATTTGAAATTTTCCTCCATTCGGTCAGTCCTTCCATTCGGATGCAAGGTCAAGCTTTCCCTATGTTACGTTTTTTCATGGATTTCGTCTATTTAGGCAAACTGTCTTTGGTTTGGTTACTTTTGGTATGTTGGTGGTTCTTTATAAGGGTAGATTTTCACTTTGATATTCTTTATTTTTTATGAAGTTTTATCAAGATGTTATCATGCCTATCGACTGCGTTCCAACCAAACAGTTACATACCTACATAACTAACAATGTAGGTACTAAAATCGGCCACAACAAACTAAATTAATTTTCTTAGATTACGCAATATCTATGAAACAAATCCATAAAAAATACCAAACGTAGCAATCGCTTAATTTAATCTTGTTTATTTTTCCGTAATAATAACAATACAACACATGAAAACAACACACTATGTATCAACAATAACAATTTTAATTCGGAGTTTATTGAGCAAAGCATTTCATTAATTAACGGTCGTACTCACTTTTATGGCAGTCGACAAACAACTGGCAACTGGCGTCCGTTTGCGCGGGATACTTTTTAAATAAAGATGTCGCCGTATTTGTGCTGTGGTAACAATGATAATAATTAAGTGGCAACACTCCGTTCTTGTTGACGGTCGTGTTTGCGGGATTATTGTGGGCTTGCCACCCTCGTACTCGGTAAACGTTTTTGTGCATTGGCGATTATGTCATGTGGGCTTTGGAGTGTATTCGATGTATTTATACATTTTACATTTCTTTGATGTCTTGGAATTGCAAGATATCATGAAACTTTCAATGGGTGCATTAAAATTTAGAAGACTACTAGCGAACCGCCCCAGCAAGGGTTCAATGCTGATACAAAATTTCTCCACTATTTATCGGATTTTATTATACACTTTATCTATTTAAAAATGCCGCATCACAGTCCATTGCGTAGTTTTAAAGACTTTAGCTTACATAGGGATATAAGGACAGAGAAAGCTACTTTGTTTTGTTCTATGTAGTGATTTGTACTCTTACATATACATAAATAACTTCCCAATCCATACTCTGCACTTAAACTCCACCACATTCTTTATTCGAAAACAAAAAAGTGCACAAAGTAATAAAACAGCGAACTCTATCTAAAAGAATAATAAAATAAAATCTGAAATTGAAAAGAACAAAGAGCAATGTAGACCTAACCAAATTGTACAACCACAAAGGACCGAAGTTTATTTTTAAAAGTAGCTAGAACAATTCTTAGGTAAGCTAAACAGCATTGGCACAATGGCTACATGAATCTAGCCCGAGGCTTGCACTTCAAATCGATTTGGCTACCGCTTGACCTAACCTTTACTGAGACATGTAGGGAATCTTCACTTGTGAGTCTAATTTGGCGTTCGCTGTACATTGCTCGTTTCAGAATTTAGTGTTCGTTTTTCAAATAATAGGTACCAATATTTTCAAATAATATGTTTAGAAGGTTTCCTTTGGCAATATTGTTGATTATATTGATAGCATAATGTATGTGATTAGTGTTTCATATTTATTTAAAGTTAACGGTGATTAAGTTAATTTGCAAAAAGAGTATATTATTATTAGTTAGCTGCATCATCGCGTATGACTTGAAAAGGTTAGGCAAATCACACCGAATTAAACGTTGACTATATTATCAATTATACTTATATCAATTAATATTCACATAAACGGTATTTATTCAATTCTTATCCATTACAAGAATGACTAATTAACTAATAATTTAAACTCAACACACTACAATTTGATAAAAATGAATACAAAAAAAGTTGTTTTTTATTTTATTTTACTTTATTGGGACATAAAACAGTTACACATTACAATAAAGTATGACACAATATATTTAAAACTAAGTAAACGTGTAACCCACACCAATGTCCGCGAAATAATAGCTTAAAAAATTATTAAACGCGTGCGTTAATCATACAGGAAATTTAGTAGGGAATTACTCGTGTGTTATTTGAGGTAATAAGAGTTAGATAACTACTTTAAGGATTCAATAGCCATCCTTTTGAACTTAGAGTGCGTAAGTGCAAAGATATCTAATTCGATGAAGTGTGTGTTATACGTATCTACGATGCGTCGAAGAGGCGCCCGTGCGCCAGCGTGGGTTCTGCACCTGGCGGTGTGGAACAGCCGAGGCACGCGCGCCCCTCGGCCCATCACAGTTCTAGGTACAATGTAACATATGCTATTAGTAATATCTGGACAATCGAATCTGTTATTACACAAACCATGAAGCATCATGGCCATAAGTAGGCTGCGTCTTGACTCCAGGCTCTGAATCTTGTAACGTTTTAATAATTGAGTGTATGGTAATTTCGACTTGGTGCATTTGTAGTGCATAACACGTAAATATTTTTTTTGAACCATTTCAATTCTTTTTATATAAACATCAAAGATAGGACTCCAAATCGGGACTGCAAATTCTAATTGAGAGCGAACCAAAGCTTTGTATAGCAGTAGAAACGTAGATGGTCTTTTAAAGTCGCTTGAGGATCGCATAACGAAACCAAACATACGATACGCTTTGTTAACAATGTTATCAACATGGAGATTGAAATGCCATTTCGAGTCCATCACAACCCCAAGATCTCGAATGTGATCAACTCTTTGTAGATGGGTACAATTGAGACTATAATCAAATTGTATAATGTTTCTGTTTTTTGTGAAAGTGATTGCGTTACACTTAGGTAAGCTAAGCTGAAGTTTGTTGGAAGAACAATAAAGGGATAGCCTATCGAGGTCTTCCTGTAGAAGTAGGCAGTCTTGAGTGCTCTTGCAAGACTTATAAATCTTAACGTCGTCGGCGTACATAAGAAATTGGGAGTGAATGAAGCATTTCTTAATGTCATTAATAAACAGGGTAAAGAGTAGGGGACCCATTATTGAGCCCTGGGGCACTCCGGAGGTGACAATAACTGAGTTTGATTGGAAACCATTGATTACTACCTTTTGGGATCTGTTAAATATATAAGCCATGAACCATCGTAACAAATTGCCACGGATACCATTATATGCTATTTTATCTAAAAGCAGTTTATGGTCCACCCTGTCAAACGCCTTCCGAAAATCTGTGTACACAGCGTCCACTTGAACTTGCGCATCCATATTTTTAAATATAAAGTCTGTGAATAGCATGAGATTAGTATTCGTCGAACGTCGTTTGACAAATCCATGCTGCTCACTTTTACACAGTTGTATGGAAAATAAGATATTTTTAAATATAAATAATAGTAAATGTAATATTTTATGTTGAAATTAAATGCATTGTCTCATAATTAGCAGCCTTAAATAGCAGCTTTTATATAATTAGTAGCATCACACAATTATTGTTTCTACTAGAAGACTGCCTGTCTATGTGACTGGTCTAAAATATTTCACGGTTTCGATTCTTGCACGGAGCCAGTAAAACTCAACACATATTTAAGTGTAGGAGAGCCAAGCTTCGGCATGAATGGATCGGCTCGACCGGAGTGATACCACGGCCTCACTGAAAACAGGCGTGAAACAACCACAGCGTTGTGTTTCGCCATGTGAGTGAAGTTACCGGAGACCCAATCCTTCCCATCCCCCAATCCCTAAATCTCTAAATCCGTAATCCCGAAATGGTCGGCAACGCACTCGTAACTCCTCTGTTATTGCGGGTGTCCATGGGTGGCGATGATCAGGTAATTTGTATGATCGTTTGCCGACGTATTACATAAAAAACGTATATAGTATTATGTAATCCATAACGAATTGAATCACTTTTAATAGGACAACAAATATACTTCAGTACGTATTTTCCCAACCCACATCCACTACCAAAAACATTTCCATCTAAAAAAAACAGCAAAAAACAAAACGAGCAATGTATATCATACTACGGAAAAAACCCGAAATATCCCGAAGCGAGGAAGGTAGCGCATCCACGACGGTGAAGTAGCAAAACCAGTGGAAGAATGCCAATGGCCCGCGACATATGCTGGGCCTTTTCTCAATTCCAAGACTATTTTCAGTAAGGACGCTTGTGAAACGCTTTGCTAAGAACTCATTTTACATTATTCAGAAAGAAAAATTGATTTAGATTTCGTTTTACTTCGTTATCGTTTTAAGGCTAGGGATGTCTTTTCACGATTAAGGTCGAATGGATTTTCGAAAGAACAGATGTTATGGTGTAACTTTTTTAACAGTTTTTGTTTTGAAGTCATTTTGTTTTATGTGTTAACGTAATATCAACTTAGTGTGATGTCTTTTCTGGCTTCAAAATCCTCCAAAGTAAAATCGTCCAAGATGTGCTATATATGTTATCTAAGTTGAGCATCTTTATATAAAGTTCTTCTCACTAAGTATCATCAGCCTATAACAGCCGACTGCTGAACAAAAGTCTCTTCTGATACTTAGAAGGTATGAGCATTGGACAGCACAGTTGCTCAAGACAGATCGACGATTTTAAATTAATATGGTTCAGGTTTCCTCACGATATTTTTCTTTATGTGTGAAAAATATAAGTATACATACATATTAATATCGGAAAACGACCACTCGATCTTTGGTCGGTTTAAAACCAAAACCTTACATAACTTCTTCAATTTTTTCTTCTAAACCAAACACACTGGTAAGAAAAATGTAGGTCCATTGTAAATTCATATTTTTTTTCTTTAGTAATTGTAATCGAAATTCTATGCAGATAGGGGAACAATCGGACAAAAGTACTCATTATTATCATTAACAAACATCTTCGAACCAAAAATCACCACTGTACTAATAGCGTTACCTAATTCACTGGTGAATGTGGTGCCTTTGGCATCATTCCAAGCCTAACTGATAGTAGAATTCTTTGTATTTCAAAGAAAATGTTTGTTGAAATTCTAATTCAGTTGCTTCTTAAGTGCAAATACATTTAACAAGCTTCTAAAGAAATATATAATAAAAATAAGAGAACGTTTTATACAGTACAGCTTGAGCTTTAAAATTATATAACATTGTATGGGTTACAATTTCATTCTCATTACTAGAATATCTACTTGTAATGTAACGAGCAAAGAGTACCTCTTCAGTAATGAAAGTAAATATAGAAATAATAATTATATTACGAGTATATAATATGTAAGAGAGCTATGCTATGTGAGGAAGAGTCCTCATAAAAAAACGACGTGAATGGTTTGCGTTATATTCCTGTAAAATTCTCATACTCCAATCTTCAAATCCACAAAAGATCGGCAACGTGTAACTCCTTTGGTGTTTGGGGTATCCTTGAGCGGCGTATGCTAGATGATTCTATCATTATTTGCCGACCTATTCCATAAAAATTTTAAGTCACCATGTCTTCGTAAAACTTGTAAAATAATTCTAATTAAACAAAAGCATGGTATGCTTGAGAACCCCAAGCATTTAAATTCAATTCATTTTAAACTTCGACCATAGAAATTCGAATTTTAAATCCCGCTAGCACAGACAATCAAAACATAAACAACCTCTTTGCATAACAATACGTTAATCCTAGGAGTTAAATCATCAACCACAACCGTATATTCACTCATAAACTCACATTTTATCACCTATTATATCTTGTAAAACTTGAACATATAATATTCAGTAGTATTTGTGAAGGGCGCGTATTTCAAACGCATATTTCATGAGGGGTATGCGGTTTGGGCGTAAGTCATAATGTTTTACGTCGAGGTCACACTGAGGAGAGTGGAAGCGTTTAGTTTGTAAATCTAGGAGTATTAATAATTTATTTTAATGTACGGTAAGTAGGAATGAGTTGGTTGAAGTATGATGTTTCTGTGTAAAATGGTATGACACTGGATGGATATAAAGTTGAGTAACGCAAAAGGTTAAGCATGAATGATGAAATGAATTTGTAATATAACTAGTGCGGTTGCGGGAGCTGTACTTCTATGAGTGCTGGTTAAAGAAGAGGAAAAAGTTGAAAACAAAGCTAGCTACTGCACTACTCTATCGTACCTTCACATCACATACCTATGAAGTTTTTGCTACAGTCTGTGTTTTCTAATAATAATCTAGATGTCTTCGAGTCTAGATGTCTAGAGGCTGCTTATAGGCAACCTATTCACTCGGATGTAACCTCCATCTTTCCGTCTCATCCGTATCGTTGCTTATCGTTGATCGTTGCTACCCTAACTATTAATAAAAGCCAATAGAGATAGTAACCAGTTAAAAAAAAACAAAATTTATTAAGCCAAGCAACACAAAAAATCGTGACGCCATACGATGTTTTTAAGCAATGTTGCGTATAAAAACCAGGTTTTATATTTAAAAATAAAAATATACAGCAGTAAAAGTAAAATACAGAACTTTAAATTATCAAGAAATGATTTGTAAATAGGTAAGATTAATATGCTATAATAATATTATATGTAACCGTCCTTCAGCAAAAAGCTGATTCCAAGAAAATATAAAGCACATGTGCAATACGCATTCGTTCACTAGAACTACATCACTTTACTCATAGAAATACAGCTCAGAAAATAACGCATGCACTGGTAAGTAAAAACGCAAAGTTCAGAATTTATAATTTTGAAAATAATTTATTAGAGTATTTATTATGTTTTCGGCTTACTCACGTAATAATTTTTTAATTTGATTTTTAAATAATTTATAATGTCTCACGAAAGTTATAATAAAAATTTAATTTAAGGTACAGCGGCTTCGGCCTGGGGCCGGAGATGGAACGGGGGTTTTAGTCTGTAAGAGTCTGACACTCCCTCTCGCCTCGCTTCTTCGCCTGACAAAAGACATTTGATGATTTTCCCCCTCAAAAAAGGTACCCACTGAGCCTAACTTATACTACTAACTCTTTCACCATAAGCATACGCTGCCACATTGCTTCTAATTATTTAATACCATGTATTCCCTACTTTTTGTTGTTTTCTTATAATTATCTTGGTTGTATCTTGTGGCGTGTTTAACATAACATTAACGATTGCCAAATAAAAAAACTGTTTCTTTCTTTAAAAAAGACATTGTTATATCCTATTGCAATGAATCAAAATCTGTTCTGTCTATAATATTTCCAAGGATATCGCAACGTTTTCCGTGCCTAGTGCGTAAGCTAATAGGTCTTGCAGTGAGGTTTACAGGCATCCTTTAGACTACAAACGAGAATGTATGGGCAGCACTACCCTCTCTGAAGCCTTCGACGATATTTAGCGGTGGCAGTGAGGTGCGAGGCAATATCGTAAATACTAGGTTTCTGTACAGGGGTGTGAATCGGACCGCTGTAGTGACATTATTGTTCAGAGTTATGAAGGACCAGTGCGGTCCGAAGTTTAATTAGGATTACTATTTGGTTTATTGAAAGTGTTGGGTGTATAGAACCATATTTGTTGAGGGTGTTTTAAATTGTTACTTACTGAGAAGGAAATAATTCGTTTATTATTTCTTGATCGTTGTTGAAAGAGCACGTTATTAATATTAACCTCACTAGCTCCCGTACGCGTCTTCGCCCACGTGATGTGTTGATAAAAAGCCTATTTGTTAATCAAAGATATTAAACAGAAGAAGTTAAGAGTATCACCTATCTGAATACCAAATTTCAACTTAAAATGAGTGAATTCGTTTTGGCATGAAAGAATATCAAACATACATCCGTACATTCTCACAAACATGCACATTTGTAATATTAGTAGAATTTTTGTAAGTCGTTAAATTGATACATTTTAAAACAGTAATTATTAGGTCAGTACAAATTCTTTTTAAAAAAAACTCCCACTTTGAATTTTAAACATAACGTTAGGAATGAATCTTATAATCTAAAACAAAAAATCGAATCTGTCTATCAAATCATATCCATCATTACATATTTTTTTAATTATTAATGTTGTTAATGGTCCAACCCTCCTGCTCCCCTATCCCTCTCCGATCCCAAAATCTCCAAAACCCTAATCCCCTAAATTTCGGAACGTCCTCATAACTCCGTCGGTGTTGAAGGTGTCCACGGCTGGTACCGATTGCTTACTACTAGGTAACCCCTCTTGTTTGTCGCCATATCACATACGAAAATTTACTTATAGAGGATATGTTTATCATAAAAAAATTTAAACTGGATACATACATAGGTAGAAGTGTCGTGGTGGCCTTGTAGTGTCGTGGTGGCCCGGAGGTTAAGGCACCCGCTTCTCATGCATGAGGGTGTGGGTTCGAAACCTGGCAAGTACCAATGTGACTTTTTCGCAGTTATATGTACTTTCTATGATTATTATATGATATAGACATCACTGACACACGGTGAAGGAAAACATCGTGAGGAAACCTGGACCTATAATTTCTAATTATAAGTTTGAAATCGCCAACCCGCATTGAGTAAGCGTGGTGATCAATGCTCTAACCTTCTCCGTATGAGAAGAGGCCTTTGCTCAGCAGTGGGCACTAATAGGCTGATGATGATGACATAGGTAGAGGTAAGTAATTTCAAAATGACCACTGACAATTTTCATTAATAAATTTAATCAACTAGGAAATATTTAGGACAACTGTCTCTTTTGCGTAATTCTGATTGAACTTACTTAACAGCAATCAATCTTATTAATCAACCTATTACACGAAATTAAACCCAAAACACTTCACTTAGAGTTGGGAATAGTTTGAATTGGTACCAATAAAATAGATTGTAGACTCGGCAAATGTATTAATGGTTGTATTGATTGAGTTTTATGACGTCTGAATATAGTCTTTGAAATTACGTCATAGTGTCTGAGAGGAACAGTGATTCAATTTCATGGCGGCACTTACATCAAATAGTTTTTTCTAGACATTCATCTTGACCTTGGAGAGAGTTATTATATTTTGGGTGTCAGAAAAAATCTTAATGGTAACATTTGTTTTAAGAATTGTATGAAGTAGAATATACACCAAATCGATTTTATAGAAAGATTTATTGATAGAAGCGATTTGAAGCTTGGTGTATTAGTATTGTCGCGATGCACCTCATGATCGTCAACAATATTCAAGGCAAGTGAAGTTTGTGTGCAAATAGACACGCATAGGAAATCGGTAGTAGGTACATTTTAAATCTTTTTTACATTTTAAGTGTGAGATAGCGCTGCATCAGCACGAATGGAGCTCACGTGACAGGAATATATGACCGGCCTAACAGGAGCAAAACAGACAGAATTATGATTTTGTATTTCATCGTGTAAATAAGGTTCAAACATTATAACAAGACTCGCTTTCATCTCATCCAATCCTCAAACCCTCCAAGTCAGGCAACGTGCTTGTAACTCCACTGATGTTGCGGGTGACCATAGGTGGCGCTGATTTTTTACCATCCGGTGACTCGTCTGCTCGTAGGCCACTGTACCAAAAAAAAAACAACGTGCGCCTATTGCTTGCTTGTGTCAAGGTGCCTACCTAATTATTTCACAACTAGCAAAGATCACGTGTTTATTAACTTGGGGATATAATTCAATGCTTTCTCTTGCCCTCGTGACAGACTGTAATTGACTAAAAAACGTCGGAAGGAACCCAAAGGCGTCCTTCCGACGTTGACCGCGAGAGCGCGCTAAAAGTTGACGAATGGCCGCCAGACATTCGAAACGGTAACGCTCGCGCTCACATGTAAAATTTAAATTTAAGTGAGTTATGTTGATTGATCTGTGTACAAAGTTGTTTTGTTGAACATTAAACTATAAATTATATCAAAAGAGTCCTAATTCGCTCCCCATCACTATAGCGGTCATTATTGCGCTCGACCTATAACCCCGACACGGAATAAATAGTGTGTTGGTCACTACATATTAATGATATTGAAATATCCTTGCACTTGTCTTAATAATGCTCACCTACAATACCAACTGAACATCGACATCCATTCATTGCAATGAGCTGTATGAATCTGACCTACTTCACGCGTACAAACGACAGCTCATCACCGTACACCGACCTGTAAAATTTACTCAATCGATTATCAACTTTATAGTTTAGCAAATAAGTTGAAAGTTCATTACATGAAACTGTGGTTTTAGGGTAGGTTGATGTGCGTTCGCACGTTTTACATCCAAAGATTTTTGATTAATGATACGTCAGCGTAACGAAGATTGAAATTACACGCAAGAACTCTAGTTGTAAACGTGGGAAATATAGATTTATGGCTTTGTTGTTTTTCGACAGAATCGGTTTTATTCGACGATATTATTCCTACGTGAATTGGTTGAATAATTTATTTGGTTGTGTGATGAAGAATATTTTTGGTATACAGGGTGTAAAAAGGCACTTAACGAAGCCGTTAACTACGCATACTGCAGTTCTAACTAAGTAGCTTTACGCTAAAATTAGTACTGGGAAACGACTTTTATTTTTTCGGTATCAAAAGAATAATAGGTTCACAGCTTAGCATGAAAACGCTGTGATAAGTACGTATGTCGACGTTTTACTTCGCAACAACAAAACAATTCTGTAAAATAAAAATCCTACTCAGATGCCCGATATTTTTTGTGCGGGTCTGCATTTATTTATTACGTACATTACTGTTCGTCACTTCAAATGCGTAATTTATTTAGAAAAATCGGAAATTCAGGTAATGTTTGTATGGAAAAAAGTTTTTTAATAATATTTAGAATTCGATTGAGCAAAAAAAATATTTAAAAATGCATATATTTGACCTTCAATATCTCGAGAACCCGTGGGAGTGGAGAGAAAAAAAAAAAAGATCCAAATAATGGGTAGAATACGTGGCTTTCGGCTTCGTTAAGTGTCTTTTTACACCCTGTATTTTGTAGGTGAAACTAATACCTTCTTATTACAAAACAAGATTTATCTTTAGTCCAGGTTTAAACCATTGAGTCGGGTTTTGAATTTTGAATCTTATTGTCATCTACCTTCAATTCAAAATACTAAAACTGTCCCAATGGTTTAGTCCTAGACTAAAGTAAAACCTTGTTTTGTAATAAGGCCGTTTGTGTTTGGTTTAATTGATGCTGAGGTTGGATAAACAATAAAACAATGATATCTATTTTATTGATATACCAATAAAAAGCTCTTTCACACCTACCTTCACTATGTACATATGTATCTAAAGGTATGAAAAAATTGACATTACCTATCTGACTATTTTATATTAGTGTTCTATATTTATTTATATATAATTTGTATGTATTCTTAGTTATGTAAGATTATATTGTTATTTTATTTGTTTGAACTTATACATTATTGTATTGAGTCTTTGTTTTTGTCTTTAATCTTTAAAAGTTTTGCTGCTTGCGCTCACCGTTTTTACTCAACTGCCTAAGTACAGAAGTTTGTGTGCATTAAGCTTAATAGATAGAATAGACTATTCTTAGAACTAACTTAGAGATCAGTCTCTTTGAAAAAGGTCGGCAACGCACTCGTAATTGCTCTGTAGTTGCATGGGTGGCGTTCATCAAGTAACACGTATGCTAGATTGCAGACTTATCAAATAATAAAAAAATACTGAACCAACATCTCAAACGAATCAATCAATCAAAATCAACGCAATATTGCTTTAGTGCTGCAAGAGTATGTAAAAAAAAACAATTACCAAAAATATAGAGATAAAATTATTATCTGTTGCCAAGAATCAAAACAGAAGGTTGTTAAGGAAAAGCACAAGCTAAGTGATAATCGTTCATAATACTAACATATTTTGCATTATTTTAGTGTAACAATCCACGTGCATTTTACAGTCATAACATGAAGAAGGTCATCAAAACAAAGCAAGAGTCATTAAAGTGACATATGCAGTCTGTCGTCTGCGATCATTGTGATGTCCAACACGTTTAGTAAACCGTTTTCTCATTATTGAGTAGTTCTTTGTGATGTTTCTATTGCCCAGTTTAAAGACCAAGTGTCTTTTAAATAAAACTGGCTGCTCCTGCACAAATTCTCAGCTCCTATTGGCCAGAGCGTGGTATTTCATAGCCATCTTTAATGAATGGTTTATCCAATACAAAAATATTTTTTCAATTCGAGCTAGTAGTTACGAACTTTTGCACATTTAAATAAACAGACTAAATGCTTAGAACAACTGTAAAATATAAAATAAAATATTATTAATTGTACTATACCTAATTAATTAAGTACAAAGGTGACATTATTTAAAATCAACGAGTACGAGAAAAAGTATGCAACGAAGTATCTCATGAGAGTGTTTTAAAAAAGGAATATACGAAAACTTTTAAGAGCGCCACCATAAAGAATATAAAACAGCTAATCCTTCGCCATTGCACTCTATTCCTGCGTCAGCATAGATATTAGAAGAGTACTTTTCATTCCAAAAGTAGCAAAAGCCAACGTTCCTATTCTGAATGCACTCACAATTTATATTCCCGATGTACGTAACCCGACCGAATAAAAAACACATTCGTTCCTATAGCCCACTCCAATTTCTTAACATTCTCAATTTCCCTACATAATCTCTGATATAAAGAGCAAAATTGAACTCAAACGTGAATATTTACAAGTGAACATGGCAATATCTCGTCCAAATATACGTGCAACACTCTATGCGAAATTAAAATTGGCTTGAGGCCAATATAATCTTACTGTGGGTGGGTATTTATCGCTTTGGATAGGGCGAAACGGGAGGCATTATGAAAATCAGGAAGAAACTAAGTCTCATATCTGATCGGTAGTTATTTTTGGCGTGAAAAGATACTTGATTTTTATCTGGATTTGTTTTTCGGATAAACGACTTTATTTATTAGCTGATAGTCACTATAGTTCTGTGTCAAGTTGTTTGATATTACCTTTGAATGTGTTGTTTAATCGATCTCGATCGCAGAGGAGTATAATAAGGAGAACTTACTTGCAAAACAGTACACAAAAACAGTAAATATTTTGTTCCGGTACTTTCTAACTAATCAAATTCAATACTTTTATTGAAAATTAAATGTTCTAAATGACTGATTTTCTGTAAATTCTGTACCAGATAGCAACATACAAAAATGCCATAATGTTTTTACGTCAAAAAGCATACATACTTAAAAAAAAATAGTAGACACAATGTGAAATGAAGTTTATCGACTAATTAGTGGATGAAAGTAATAAATTTGAATAATTCAAACTCATTTCACACACGACGCACGAACGTTGGCATAAGACACATAAATTTTGTCCCATCCTATAACAACACCGTCAACAAATTCGTTATCAACAACAACCAATCAGCAGACAACAACAAACATATCTAAACTGCAAGCTCCATTCTTCTAGCATAATGTACAGCGTCTATTTAGTCCTGTCCACTTACCGAGTATATAATTGTATTGGCCTTAAGCCAGGGATGCAGTTTCATCTCTAAATGGCAACGTATATAATTTTTATTGCCGTGCTTATGCCCAAGTTGTGGAAATGTTTGTAACACTTATATTAGCCAAGTCACTGGCCAGGCGATCATTTGACTAATGTGGTAAGTGATTTTTATTTTTATTGCTTGTATTAAATGATTTTTTTTGTTATATGAGCTTTATTGAATGGTCCATAAAGGGTTTCGGATATAATCGCTATAATGTGCTGTGGCCCAGCTTGGAAGAGAAGTAAGAAATACGTTTTTCCGGACCAGTCAGAGCAGGAGAAGTGATTAGATGCTATCCACAAAAAAAGGTTTTATATAAGATTGAAGATCACCAACAGTCCCTTCAAAATTTATTGAGTATTCTATATAGATCTAATAAGTGTAATATTAAATTATGACGCAAACCTTTATAATCTCGGATCAAAGGAGGATCTAAACATCCTAGCAACTTACGTACCAAAACCCCTACATTTGAAATGAACATGAACAAGGATTAATCGATGGTGTTGCATTAAAAAAACTTATTTGTAATTAGTTAACTATTGTGGTGAGTTTTTAATTAGTATCAATTATTGTAATATTACTGCTGTTTACTACTTATTTACTAATAGTGTAATTAGTTCCGTGCTACCGAACGTACCTAAGTGTAGTTTTTGCCATATAGTGCGTGATCCATCTTCTAGAACTATACATAATTATATATTGGTTAGAGTCGTCTAGCTTTAAAAGTACAAAGAGCAAAAGGCTGTGCCTTTTGCTCTGAAAAAATCTAGGGTTTAGTAAAAAATCTGATATTCCCTTTTTGCACAACCAAAGGGCGATAAGGTGATTGTTCCCTTCAATAAACCCCATCTTACCCGGACTTGCATATCTATTCCCATAAGTATTAAGTTACTACTTACTACTTAGTTATATCACTGTTGCAAAAACATAACTACAATGAATCTTGTTAAAGGTTCTGCCAATGTATCATGAGCTGTCTGAAGCTCATGATCTGAATATAATTATTATTTAGACACTATTTTATTTACGAGTAAACAGAACCATAAAGTTACAATAATTGAAACTCATTACAATACCTAATTAACAAAACAAATTACATACCAAATTTTATGGTACCTACAACACAATCAACCAATTATTTTTCGTCTTTATTAAAAAATATGTTGGTGTTTTATCACTCCCTCTCGGCTTACCCTGGAAGAATTCATTTATTCGATGATTTTCCCCACACAAATAAGGTGTTTTGATACGTTGCTAGGCAACCGATTTTATTGATTCCACGTTATCAGCTAGTTAGACAGTCAGTTAATATCTATGGCTGATTAGATAGACTACTGTTGTGTGGTCGTAAATTTATTAATAGCTAACTGTGGTATTACTTAGAACTTTTATTATATTATTTGTAGTGATTTTTGTGATAAGGAAATAATATCTTATAAGGAGGTGGATTTAAAATTTTGTTTCCACTGTGGTAAGTATTTTTAAGTACTGTGTTGTTCATTTCTTGTTGTCTTGTGTTCCCTTTATAGATATTTATTTGGTAAAATCAGTTTTATATTTTTATTAACTATATTTTATGAAATATTTTTAAAATAAATCTTTAATTTATTTTTAAATCCATTGATAAATTTTAATCACATATTTTCTAAATATATATTTCATATTTTCTACACATTTAAAAAAAAAATCATTTTAACATAGATGACGGTAAAGCGAGAGGACGGTAAACAGAAAGGAATTTTCGAAATAACGCGCCGTATCCAGAAGTACCGCCTGGCATCAGACTCTTGACTCAACCATCTAATGTTGGCATACTCAGTCGTTGTGTTGGCGAGGTTTTTTTGTTATCGTTGTGTTTTGCCGTGTGAGTGAAGTTATCGGAGGCGCAATCCTTCTTCCACTTCTTCGTCCCTCCCCAATTGCTAAATCTCAGAAACCCCAATCACCACTTCTGGTGTTTTGGACGTTCATGGGTGGCGTTGATTGCTTACCATTAGGCAATTTCCGCAGACTCTGAAGCGGCAGCCCCGCTACCGGATTCAGGCACAGTGGGCTAATCACCTGCTTGCTCGAAAATGTTTGATTACTGAACCGAAACTGAAGTAAACCGGTCAAGACAGATCGCGATGGAGAACTTCAGTGGACGCCCTCTGCCCCATCTAGGGGACACAGGATATTAAGTCAGGCAATCTGTCTGCTCGTTCTCTATCCTAGGGCAGAAAAATAAATACGACTTAAAAAATTTGTAAAAAAAAATTTAAAAAGTCTATGAACTTATCGATTAATTATTATGTTTTCGGCTTACTCACGTAATTGTTTGACTCGATCCTCGACTAGTTTCAAGACATCCTAGAGGCCCATAATCATGAGCAGCATTCCGCGACAAGTGACGCAGCGATTGTCGCGCTGCTACTCATGTTTATTGGTAGGCATGTTCCACAGTATCTTCATCTTAGTATCAGTACTCATTCATCGCTTAGTACCAGGCATGATACCGGCCAAGCCAAATGCGGTGTGCAATATAACTAAATTAAAAAAATATAAGTATTAAAAAAAAAGTTTCCTCACAGTAAGATCTGTGTCGTTGGTGCGTTATTAAACGTTCAAATTCACATACACAATCTACCCAGACCCGAAATAACTATTGTCGTACGTCGTGGTGGCCCGGAAGTTAAGGAGCCCGCTTCTCATGCATGAGGGTGTGGGTTCCAAACCTGGCAAGTACCAATGTGACTTTTTCCAAATTATATGCACTTTCTATGATTATTTAGACACCACTGACATACGGTGAAGGTAAACATCGTGAGGAAACCCGGACTTATAATTCCTAATTATAAGTTTGAAATCGCCAACCCGCATTGAGCAAGCGTGGTGATTAATGCTCTAACCTTCTCCGTTTGAGAAGAGGCCTTTGCTCAGTAGTGGGCCCTTATAGGCTGATGATGATGATTGTTCTTTGCGGTGGTCAGGTCTTTTGAAACACCTACTTTGGAGCACCTAATGCAATACTTACTTACAACAAAGGTTCCGCTACACAAAGTGAACAAACAAATCGATGGCCAACGTACATTATCTAGTCACAGACCTCTACTAATCAATACGCAAATTACTGTTCAAGTAGAAGCCTTTTGTTCTATTAGTATTCTAAGTAATTTACTACTCTCTCTTAGTGCGAAGTCTATTTGTACACTTTTAATTAATATATGTAAAGAAAAAAGAAGAAAGAAAGAAAGAAAAAACATTTATTTGAGACTAGCACAGAAAATAAATACAATTACAAAGGAAAAAAAATACCAAAAA
Organism: Spodoptera exigua; assembly: GCA_902829305.4. Classification (NCBI taxonomy): domain Eukaryota; kingdom Metazoa; phylum Arthropoda; class Insecta; order Lepidoptera; family Noctuidae; genus Spodoptera; species Spodoptera exigua. The sequence goes on along the minus strand of LR824612.2, from coordinate 13,593,624 downwards.
AGAAACAAAACAACAAGAAAAAATATTTAAAAAATAAAATAAAAGACCTGTGCGAGGTCAAAAAGACCACTATCTCAGCATATGCTGCGATAATTCACCAGTAGGTAAAAATACCGCAGCGCTGGTGTTCTGATAGGGCCTGGAGATGCCACGGACATATGAAGATAGATACTTACATATTGTTATAATGACTTCCATGTTACACTGTACCTTACTTTTGGGATTTATTAACTATATCCTCTATCTATACTAATATCATAAAGAGTTAAAATTTGTAAGTTTGTATGTAGGGGGTAATCGTTGGAACCGCTGGTCGGATTGCTAAAATTATTTCACTGATAGATAGCTAAAATATTCCTGTGTGCTATAGGCTATAAAACATCACGCTACGGTTAAATGGAGCCGAGCAGCGGGTGCAACCGCGCGAGAGTAGCAAGATGGTTCATAAAATAATTCTTTTGCTTGCCTGCGCCTGTCAAAATTGAATTCTTAAATTTCTTTGGAGGAAATATTCAATGATTTCGTTCGCCTTAGAAATCGCGTTTCATCGCTTTTTAACACTAAGCGGACACCGATTCCAATATAGGCAATCGTTCGTCTTGAAACTAGTTCCAAAATTAAAAAGGAAATTAGATAAATTATTTTAAAGAATCGATCGAAACTCAAACAAAAAGAAATATATAATTAACAATCGTTACAGATCTTGTTGTACTCTAACAAATCTACCTCGTAAATTCCTATATACCTATTATTACATGAAAACAAAAGGCAAACATAGACCGTATTAAATTCTGAGTAAACCTATTTGCTTGCTAAACTATTTGTAAAACTGGTATGTCTAGTACAATTACCTAAGTTGGGCTCGGGCCCTAAAGGAGCAATAAACTTGGAAATAATTGGAATGCTTTGTACTTATTACTCGCTGATCGCTTTGACAAGCGTAATTATAGGGAATTTATAACTAAACTGCTTACTGCCAACGGTTTTGCCCACAGAACTTGGGTAAAAATAGTCTATAATTATGCTATTCCTATACTATAAGCTATCTTTCTTTATGCCAAATTCATTCAGAATAGTACAGTTATTTTTTTCCTCCCATCTATTGACTATATTCAGACTTACAAATATCAATATGTTAATAATTTTAATATGATATTTTATTAAATGTAAAGAAATAATATTTAACATTATTGGAACAAATATAAACATAGAAATCTCTTACGTAAAAATCTAATTTGTAAATACAACTGACAATAAACAGGTAAAATTATCAAATACCAGATGGAGCTAGTGTGAATGTTAACAATGTCTTGCTTTTTGATCCAATAATAAATTAGTCGGTGTCACACCATTGGTTCATTCCAAATTTGACAGCTAAGGTGATTGGACAGGGTCGCTTGTCCTAAATAAGCTCCATTTGATACAGTGATTCCACGGATTTTTAAAATTGGAATGAATTATTTTCTTATAAATCTTCGTTAAAGATATGTGACGATAGTTATCGTAAGTAAATATAATACAATAAATAAACATTGAACATTATAAACAAGTACTAGGTTTTTTTTTTTTTTTTTTGTGAGGGGAACATCATCGAATGACTTCTCCCGCCCAGGGCCGGGCAGGAGGGAGTGTCAGACTCTTACTGACTAAAAACCCCCCTGTTCCTTCTCCTGCTCTGTGCCGAGGTCGCGGTACCTCATTGCGCTTACCCCGCAACCCCGGCTGATCATCAGCCCTTTAGGGCCCCATCTGTGGTGGTCGAATGGCTCTTTGAGGCGCGCGCGGAACGCTACGCGCCGTACGCTCGGGCCTGGTTCTGGTCGGGCGGCGAGCTGCCCTTACTCGCCGACCGCAGGCCCGTGCTTACGGTGGCCGGAGATCGTCCCTCGATCCCCGACGCCCGTAGTGTCGCCAGTTGCGGCTGCTGGGGCGTGAGGAGGAGGATTGCTCCCTCACGCGGGCCGCCTCTCTCTTTGCGAGCATGACTGCTTCACAAAAGGAGGAGACGGCGTCCCAGTTCCTCTCACTCTGCACCATGGCCTCGACTAAGGCCGGGCGCGAGAGGTCGCCGCCGCCGATCACTTCCCTGAGGATACGGCGGTGCTCAGCCCAGGCAGGGCATACCGCTACCGTATGCTCCACCGTATCCTCTAGGTGGTCCTCACAATGACGACACTCGGGCGTTTCCTCCCGCTGAATCCGAAACAAGAACCTACCGAAGCTGCCGTGCCCGGTAAGCACCTGCGTCAGACGGAAGGTGAGGACGCCGTGGCGTCTCCCAAGCCACTCCTCAAAGAGGGGTCTTACCGCTGCTATGGTAGCGTGTCCGGCCCTCGGTTGCGACAGTCGTTGTTTCCACTCTGCCATGAGATCTCGCCGGAGCTCATTCCGCCACGCACTAATTTGGCGCGGCAGAGGATCTTCGCCCCGGCGACGCGCGTCTGCGCGCAAACTGTAGACGCGCGCGAGCGCCTTCGCTTCTAGATCCCACGGCGGTGATCCGGCAAGGAGGTTCGCCGCCTCCCCGGAGATCGTGCGATACCCGCGGATTACTCGGATAGCCATGACCCTCTGGGACGCGACCAGCGTACGAGCCGGCCGCCGCATCAAGTCCGGCGCCCACACAGGGGCACCGTAGAGGGCCATGGATCGCACAATCCCCATATACAACCTCCGGCAGGAGGCGTTTGGCCCCCCGAGGTTGGGAAGGAGCCGCTTGAGCGCGGCCCTAGACCGTTCCAACTTAAGGGCCAAACGACGAAAATGCTCCGTGAAGTTCCATCGGCTGTCGAGGACGAGACCCAGGTACTTCATCGCCGACTCGACGCCGATGGTAACTCCTCCTGCCATTATTTGGGACCCACCTGGAGGTGGCGCGCTCCGACGGCCATAGAAACACATGGCCTCGGACTTGTGGAGCGCCACCTCGAGTCCCAACTGCCGGATCCTTGCAACGACTGTCGCAACCGCTTGTGACATCAGGTCGGCCGCCGCCTGATGCGACCTCCCGTTCGCCAGCACCAGCGTGTCGTCAGCATAACAGACAATGCTGACGCCGCTCGGGAGGTCGGTGCGTAGCACCCAATCGTACCCGATGTTCCACAGGAGAGGTCCCAGGACCGATCCCTGTGGGACACCGCGCGACACCTCTCGCCGATTCCACACGCCCCGGTGACCGGGGTAGATGACACATCTGTCCGTCAAGTAAGCCTCGACTACACGACGGAGATAGGCAGGCACCCGGTGATACCGGAGTGCCTCCAAAATGCAGCTCCAGGGCAACGAGTTGAAGGCGTTGGCGATGTCCAGAGACACCGCCACGACGACTCGCCTCCTGGCCAACGCAGCCCCCGTCGTGAGGTCCCTCACGCGCATGATGGCGTCCACCGTGGAGCGCCCTCTGCGGAAGCCGAACTGGCCGTCCGCTAAATCCGGCCCCCTTCCAGACAGGTGCCCGACGAGGCGGTCTGAGATTATCCTCTCGAACAGTTTTCCCACCTCGTCGAGCAGCACAATGGGCCGGTACGCGGACGGAGAGTCCGCAGGACGCCCCGGCTTCTTCACGAGGACCAGTTTACCCGTCTTCCACGACAGCGGAAACTGGCCTCTCTCCAAACATGCGCTGAACAGACCAATTAGTCGAGGCCTGAGAGCCTCCGAGGCCAGGACCCAAACCTTGGCATGCAGCCCGTCAGGTCCTGGGGCGGTATTCTTGCCGCTCAGCCGGCGCACCGCCACTCTCAAATCTACCTCGGTCACTTCCGGAGCGGATTCATCGTCGTCGTCGTTGTAGCCCGCATTGGGCACCGCAGGGGGCGGGGACATAGCCGGAGGCGTGTAACCCATCTGTGGTCGGGGGAATAGCGCCCCAACCACTTCGTCCACGACCTCCGGCCGGAGACTCTGAGTCAGTGGGGGCGCCCAGGTGCGGAGCTTATCACGCACCATCCGGTAGGGGCGTCCCCACGGGTCTCTGTTCAGAGTCTCCAACATCTCCTCGCGGGCCCGATCTTTGGCGCGCCGGATCTCTACACTGAGGGTGGCCTTCGCCGCCCTGTACTCCTCGTATAGCTCCGCCTCTCTGGTTTCAGCGTCCAGAGGGCGGAGACGGAGCCTGCGGTGCCTGGTGTATCGGCGTCGCGCTGCGGTGCACTCACCGCGCAGGTCTGCCAATTCCTGCGACCACCAATACACCTGGCGCTTGCGTTGGCACGGCCGGATCCGGGGCATCGCCACGTCGCACATCCTTGACATGGCGTCCTGGAGCCATCTCGCCTCCTCGTTAACGTCGGCTGGCCTGACCGGTGGTATCACCCAGGCCTGCACGACTGCGGCTTCCAGGAAAAGCTCCCGGTCCAGTTGCCTAAGCGCCCAACGCGGGCCACACGGGGCCTGTCTGACTGGCGGGTCTGCGGACTCGGCGGAAACGTCGAACCGTATATACCGGTGGTCCGAAAACGTCTCCACCTCCTCCATGACGCGCCAGTCAACAACGCGCGATGACAGAGCGGGGCTAGCAAACGAAATGTCCACCACTGACTCGCCCCGCATCCGTACGCACGTGGGGACAGAACCCCGGTTCAGCACGACTAGGCCTGTCTCCAGGGCCCAGTCTTCGACCATCCTTCCCCGGACATCAGTTCCTAAATTCTTGGCATTGAAGTCCCCGAGGACCAACACGGGGAGGGGACGGAACCCGACGACGACGGTGACTAACTCCCTGAGGGAGTTGTGGAACTCGACGAGAGTTCGGTTCGGAGAGAAGTACACGCCCACCACGGCGATCTCTCCGAACCGAGCCGCGACGCAACCCCTGCCTCGCTGAGGCCCTTCGGGGGTTGGGGTACCGGCGGCGGCCGACGAGATGATGGTCACCGAGCCGTCCAGGTCTGACACCCAGTGTTCCCTGGGTGGAACGAAGTACGGCTCGGAGACCACAGCAACATTGATCGACCACTGCGCCATGCTCTGGAGCAGGAGATCCTGAGCAGCGACGCAGTGGTTGATGTTCGCCTGGAGGAGGCGTAATGGAGCCATTATTGGGTATCCATCACGACCTCCTCTCTGACGGCAGCGGCGACAGCAGCAGTCGCAGGGGTGTTGGCGACTGTGGCGGCAGCGGGAGCGACGGTGGCAGCTGACTACCACAGTCCGCAGCCCCGTATTGTCCGCGCGGATGGTGCCTGCCTTCACCTGATCAGCAGGGCACCCCCCCCCCCCCCCCGTCCTGGCGACAGCGGCCGCCACCTCGTTCTCCGTCACGGAGTCATCCAGGCCCATGATGCGTAGCTCCAAGCATTTGGTGAGCCTGGACACGCGAGCCTCATCCGCCGCAAGGCACGTCCTGAGCCTCTCAGCAAGGGCGTCAGCGGATGGGCCGCTGGCCGCGCCGGGGACCTCCAAAAGACGGGCTCCAGTCGCGGTGACCCTTACCGCGAACCCGTTAGGGGCCCCGAACTCCGCGGGAGTAACCGTCCCCTTCAATTTGGCGAGGACGTCGCCGTATGTCACCCCCTTCTTAGCCGCGTCCGGCTGTAGCGTGATAACTACAGCCGAAGATTTTGGGGTGAGGAGCATTGCCGCAGCGCGCTTCTCTTTCCGTCGCTGCTGCCGCCGCTGTCGCTGCTCCTTCTTGCGGCGCTTTCTCGCCTCTATGGCGCCCCTTCTCGCCTGCCCGGCCACCTGCCACTCGTCGCCATCGGTGCGCAGCTCTGATAGCGGGGTTGGGGCTGTAACGGCTGGAATTTCAGCTGTTGTGCCCCTTCGCTTGCCGCTATTTGGTGCCAGAGGCACAGCTGGAGCCCGTGCCGGTTGAGCTATAGGCGTCCTCGTCAGCGGCGGGGCTCTCGGTGCTTTCGCCGCAGGGGGCACTTTCGCCCTTTTCTCCACCGGAGCGTCTGCTCTGGCGCCGCGGCTAGGTGGCTGCTTCGTCTTCGCTGCCGCGGCTGCATAAGTTCCAGTTGCGAGCGGGGGTCGGAGGAGCCTACCCTCCAGAGCGTCGAAACGCTGCTGGAAGGCGGCCATCTCCCGCCGCATGAGGCCAAGAAGGTCAGCCTCCGCTGGCTGCGAGGGTTGGGGACGACCCGCGCGAGCAGCGGCGAGCTCCGCCTTTGCTGCACGAAGTTCCGCCTCCAGGGCAGAGTTCGCAGCCGCTAATCGGGCCAGCTCGCGCCTCATTCCGGCCATCTCTTTTTGCAGAGCGGCCATCTGCCGCTCTGCTGAGCTCTCCTGGGATACCGCCGACATAATTGCGGCCTCCGCGTGTTTAAGCACTCCATTTCTGCCAGCCTGGGTTTTTTGCCCAGCCAGCATGCGGAGTGCTTCCTTTACCTATAGGCGGAGGCTCTCAGCGCCGCCTACAGAACCCTCACCACCGGAGGCCTCCATCTCCGAGGAGTCCGAGGGGGCAGCCTTTCCCAGGGCGCTCCCCTCCGCTGCCAGCCGCTCTGCCGGCTTAGATCGGCTCCCAGCCGCCCTTGTGGAGCCCTTCCCCTTGCCCCTACCCCGCGCAGCCGTGGGGATTTTGGGGGCTGGGGCCTCCTGCTCGTTGGAGGACGGCTCTCGACCATCCTCCAACCTGGGACGTTTAAAAACGCCCCGGTCTTTCTTGTGGCGCAGCGCGATGCTGACGCCAGACAATGATGAGTCGGTCTCTGAGTCCGACTCCTTCCTCCCCGGGGCCCGTGCACGGGACTTGCTGGACGGGACCAGCGCCTCCCCACGAACCCGAGAGCCGCCCTGGCCCTCACTATCGCCTCCAAGCGAGCTAACCTCGCTTGCCTTCTCCTCATTTGGTGGTTTATTTGTGTTTGGTGTCTCCATTAAAGTCCCACGAGTATGGGGGAAATAAAAGGTCCGCCCAGGGAGAGCCCCCTGTCCCTGGGTAAGTGTGCATTTGTCTCCCAACTAGGGGGTCCACCGGTCCCCTAGCTGGGGGTGCGCTCACGACTGATCCTACTCCTCAGCCATGCATACCCTCGCCGCGCACCAGAACTTAGTATTGGAGGAATTTTTTATAGACGTTATCTTCCTCGCGGTCCGGGCGGTTAAGCCAAGACCCTCGTCCCGGTCCGAGTCATAAAACATGACCATGATCTCTTCCCGGATTACGATATCGACGGGTGCAGTCGGGCGCAGCTAGTGCCCCGATGCTACTCATTGGCAGGGTGAGTGCACAACGAGCGCCGCCCTTGTTTCTCCGCCCCGCTCTCTGCTAGGTCCAGAGAGTCGTGCAGAGGAACGCCCCCACGGAGGCATGGACCCTATGCCAGCATAGAGCCGGTCGCCTCTAGAACCCGACCGGGTTCTCCGCCCGGCCAGAAGTTCGCTGCGGGCGACAGTCAGTCCAACCCTGTCGCCATCCCGTTAGGGAGACTGTCGCCCGCACCCAGGGTGCACCACGGGGAGGTCTTCTGGCATGCACCCCAAAACAAGTACTAGGTAATCTTAAAAGAAATAAATAATAGCAAGATATTATTTTATCAATTCGTCTCTAAGGAAATGTGATCGAATTTTACGTAGCAACTCAGTATAAACGCAGGTGTTGACAAAGCTAATGAAGAGTTATCACTACATTATCGCAATGAGTTAATTGTGATAAACAAAGAAATCCTGATAATGTAAGAAATTTAAAGAGATTATTTTGTTGTATCCGGATGAGAATATTTTCCTTTTTAGATTAAGAAAAGTGTTTTTTATTTGAATTCACTGTACAAACTTGACGGCGCCGTCGATTATTTAAATTGAATTTTGAAGGGGGTTTTATCACAATTCATCGGACAACGGTACAATGAATCGTACTCTGGCGGAACGTCAAATCGACAGTTCTGCGTGCGCATTATGGTGGAGAGCGAGCGCTGTGACTGTCACATTCACATGAGATGGATCGCCGACGTCCGTTATTTTTGTAATTTATTCGGTCTGATTATAAAATCCTACGCCCTGCGATGGACTGTGAAGACGATGATCGAGATGTTGGTGTGGGGATGGGGATCATGGGATTTTATGGCAAACAAGCAAACGGTTCAAGTGTGATACGCAATTGAAACCACCAAAGGACGCCCGCAACTAGAAAAGTTACAAGTGCGTTGCCCGAACTGTTGGGAATTAGAGATTTGAGGGTTGGGAATGGGAAGGCGGGAAGGATTAGGCTTTCGCTAACTGCACTCACACAGTGAAACACAACGCAGGTGTTATGTCATGCCGTTGTTCGGTAAGGCCTTGAAATGCTCCGTTCGTGCCTAATCATGTCTCTTTCACACATTGATGTATAGTGCAATACTGTGCAAACTCTTTTCATAGGCTCATGCATAGCACGAAAACGTAGAAATTTCTTTGGAACTGGTGTATTCAAATTACCTGATGCCTTTTATAAATCAACAGATGCTTAGAAGTTACATTCAGAATTATTACAGGGAGGTATTTTTTAAGAGCTGAGTTTTCTCTGCAAAAGCCTTTTGAAGACCACCCTAGAAAGTTAAAATGCGTGTACTCTTAAGTACTTACAATGTTATGCATACGAAAAACTAACTTTAAAACACAAACTAATAATTCACTAAAACACCTCAAACTACCAGGAGTTCATGTCTTAGTGGTAGTGTACTTACACTAGTTGAGTACCTGGTCACTGTAGCAATTTATACTTAGTAAGTGCTTCTATAGATCGTCTTAGCAAGCTCGGGAACTAGGTCGGTAAGGACGCTCAACACATCACTCGACTCGACGGTCGCCGAGTCGCGTGTCGCGGAATGCTGCTCATGAATATGGGCCTCTAGCATGGCTTGAAACTAGTCGAGTATCTCGTCAAATTATTACGTGAGTAAGCCGAAAACATAATAAATAATTTACAAAAGAATTATTTAAATTTAATACAATACGTAGGAACTTCGAATTATGCCCAGCTTATTATAGAGTACTTATAGTTCTTTTTAGGTATTAAATCAATTCCTTAACTGAGTACTCAGCCTAGCCAAGTAAAGAAAGGTCATAAGTAGAGATCCGACACTTTTCAATCTACAAAAGAACATGCTAATTACAGGTTTCTGTATTTACAAGTTCTTACTTCGTTTCATTATACTAATATTTGCTCACTAGGTCGGTAAGGACGCTCAACACATCACTCGTTCACTTCTTAGATGCAATTTTTAACTTTGTGAAAGCCGCTCTAAGTTCTTTTTCTCCTATATTTTTGATGGTATTTGACCTATTACCGCATATTTTGTGAATCATCAGATTATTACCGCATGCACTGAGGCTGGGCAACTGGCTGCCATGCAACGTGTGGCGGGTTCGATTTCCGTACAGAACAACTCTTTGTGTGATCCACAAATTGTTGGTCAAGGTCTGGGTGTGATGTGCATGTGAAATTGTATGTTTATAAACGCACCCACGACACAGGAGAAAGTCTTAGTGTAAGGCAACGTTTTAAAAAGAAATGTGAGGAAGACGTAACATAAAGGATAAGTATCTATAAGGTGTTGAAAAGGTAACAAAATGAAGACATATAATTTAAAACGGAATTTTGTGTAATGGAAACCTCGTGGTACTAGACCAACAACGCTGTTGCACCTCAATTTTATATTATAAATCGGTTTAGGTACTAGCCTATTCATATGTTCTGAAATTATAGTTAACTTCGAGATAGATATAGTTTACTTTACTTTACTTAATCTTTTATATAATAGTATGTATATTGTATAAATGTATTATTGCTGAAATTATTTATGTTGTATATATTATTTATATTAACATATTTAGTTTGTATTTATTTTGTAGTTTACATCCTAAATATTTTGAGTATCTATATTTGTAAAGTCTATGTATGTTATTTATTCCTTATAATAATTACACATGCCTATATTTTTGCCGATAATCTATTTAACCCTAAAGTTGACTGGGAGAGAAAGCCATATTGCATTAATGTCGGCCTTATGTACCTTCACTTTTTTGTGTACATTAAAGTTGAAATAAATAAATAAATATAGTGGAGTATTCTTTACGCAATAATTCTAGGCCATTCTTGCCGAAGTATGGCTATTTACGTCATACAAAATTCGTGCAAATACTATACCTACTATCCAAACTCACCAATAGTACGATTATTAGAAAACATCACGACATACCTTTTGCATTATACAACTTCAGTGTGATTAATGACTTATCATTTTCCGTTTGTTGCCCCTGCACCTGGCACTCAAGTTTGGCGAATTATTATCTTATCAATATACTAGAATACAGACATTTTTGATCAATATGCCTATTGCTTACATAAAACTGACAGTCAATACCTAATGTGGCATTAGGTAAGAGCCACTTAAATTGTAAAATATTTAATCTTGATTTACTGTTTTTCTGCTTCGTTAATCAATTAGTTACAAATATGATTGGCGAGAAAAACTTTTTGAGAGCTGGAAATTATCGTAAATCCATACTAACATTATAAAGAGGTAAAGTTTGTAAGTTTGTATTTAGGGGGTAATCTTTAGAACCGCTAGTTGGATTGCCAAAATTCTTTCACTGATAGATAGCTACAATGTTCCTGAGTGCTATAAAACATCACGCTACGCTTAAATGGAGCCGTGCAGCTGGTTAAACAGCGCGACAGGTGCTAGTAAAAAATAAAATTATAATAAAATAAAAAAGAACTGTTAAATGCATTAGGCCTGCGCGTGTGGTAAAGTGTCTGACTCTTACTGGCTAAAAACTACCTTTTCGTGAATCATGCCGGTTCTAATCCCACGTATTCTCCCGCTCTGTCAAATCCTGGGCCAGATGAAATACTGTTGAGTAGTTTTAGTACCTAGTTTTTTTAATAACCCTAATTTTTTTATTGTGATAAATGTTATATTGTATGATGGGGTTGTCTGATATTATATTGTTATTTTTATAATAGTTGTAGAAAAATGTATATGGTACAGATTGTCATAAAGAATTTCAAGTCCGAAATCATGGAATCTATTATAATGCCAATTTTGATTAGAAACTTGGTGTTCATCAGGCATTAAAAGTTGATAACGCAACTTTTTAAAAGACACTTTATATGAAAAGACTTAAAACGTTGGTTTATTTGGATACATAGAATAGTTTTTAAATGCCTTTTCTCTCTTTCTAAACGTTCTAGAAAATACTGACAAATATATATTTTATTGTGTCATTATGTCGTACTAACAGGCAACTAAAGAAGCTTAGACTATTAAAAATAAATTACTTATAATCCTAGCCTCTTGACCCTGCTTGGGGATTACTGTTATAAATGTGTTTGAAAAATCTTTTAAAATTTATCACGTCTGTGGCTCCACTTGAAGAGGGTTCCCTTCAAACATTTAACAGTACTTAGCGGTTTAGAGGAACATAGGGTTACCACAGCCGGGGTTTTTGAGTTGTTTAGAAACATTTTGGAGCACAAAATTAAAGTATTTATCGATCCTTGAAATCTTTTGGAGTAACATCAATTTGTTACTCATATTGCAAATACAAAAGAATTATTTAAATTTAATACAATACGTAGGAACTAGGAATTATGCCCAGTTTATTATAGAGTACTTATAGTTCTTTTTAGGTATTAAATTCCTTAACTGAGTACTCAGCCTAGCCAAGTAAAGAAAGGTCATGAAATAGAGATCCAATACCTTTCGATTTACAAAAGAATACATGCTAATTACAGGTTTCTGTATTTACAAGCTCTTACTTCGTTTCATTACATATTTACTCATTTATCCACAACTTACCAACCCTAGCATTCAGGAGTAATTAAATAAACAAATGTTTTAGCATGTTTGCTGTTTGCTTCTAGCAATAATTATTGCTGTGAACGCCCTACGAGATCATTGGATGGTGATTACTCATTTTAGAGAGATGTTTATCCCATAGAACAGATAAAAGAGTCCTTTCTTTATTTCTTCATCTACCAAAAACGTTACCCCACACAGAATTTTCTCCTGTGTCGTGGGTGCGTCCAAATATATGTACAAATTCACATACTATAGGTATATAACATCATATCCAGACACGGAACAACAATCTATGGATCACACGAAAGACCCACGACACGTTGCGCGGCAGCCAGTTGCCCAGTCACCGTGTGCAGTCAAAGACAGTAGTCACCCAGTCTTTATATGCTCAGTAGACAATTCTACAAAAGGCATTTATGAAAGACATTACAAGGGATTCCGGTGTCCTACTGAGAGGACCCGGTGCTCCTTATTGGTGATGATGGCGCTTTTATTGGACCAAGGAGGTTTTATTGTGATAAGAATCCGACACACCCGAGACTTTTCCCTGACAGCTTCAAAGGTATGCCTCGTAAACAAAAAAAGGTTTAAATCCTTTGTCAAAGTCATGGTGGCTCAGACTGCAAGGGGTGCCATTAATCTCCGAGCTACTGAAACAAGGAATACCAGGCAAATACCAATGGGAATCTTTCCGAGTTGATTAACTTTCTTAGATTATTGAGACACGATCAAAAATATCAGGGACTTGAACGGATTGGAGATTTGGGGATTGGGGATGAGGAAGGATGGTTGAATATCTAGTAAGACACTAACACAGAGAACTAAAACGCAAGTGTAGTTCCACATCAGCTTATTGCGACGCCTTGTTATCACTCCGGTTGAGTTAGTCCATTTGAGCCAAAGCATGGCTCTATCACACTTACATAAAACCGTCCAAGAAGGTGGTTTTACTGTTATTGTATGACCTTGTGGTGGAAAATTATAATTGTTTTTTGTGACATGTCAATATGTATTATCGAGATTGGCGAATTATTAAGTGGATTATTTGATTAAAAATATTATGTAGACAAAAGATTGCACCAAATCAAATCGTATTTTATCTTTTACACGAGATTACGTGACAACAGAGTTGACAATTATATTTATTTTCTGTTCTGTTCAGTCTTTTGGGGTTTATTTGTAAGAAGATGATATCATTTAGTGGCTTCTTTCACCCTAGGAAGGGCAGGCAAATATTAGACTCTTAATGTTAATATGCTTGACGGTATGGCGTATACGTTACTACTATAGCTCCGAGCTGGACGTAGGCTGGCGCTGCCGGGCATCGCTGGCCTGCTATGGCAGCCTAAGCCCCATCCAAGGTGGTTGGCTCTTTGAGGCGCGTGCGGAATGCGACGCGCTATACCTTTTTGCCAGGCAGCGAGCTATCCTGAATTAAGACCATACAATTATACTTTGCTTTTCAGAGAATTAATTATATAACGTAATAATAGAAATATAATTACCAAAATCAAAATCTATTTCCAATGCTGTTTTGATTTAATTTCAAATAACTATAATAATCAAAATATTTAGTTGGATAACAATTAGTTTCGTTTCTAGCTGCATACCTTTCATAATTATTACTCGAAACAATGGTTTTTGTATAATTGACGGGGTTGTATCTACTAGAAATAATTATGTTAGCAATAAGTGTATAACATACTACTCTCGCGCAGTTTCACTCGCTGATCGGCTACTATAGATCGTATAACGTTGAAAGAAAGAAAAGAAAGAATTTTGGAAATTCGACCAGCAATTTCAAAGATTACATCTTACATACAAACTTACAGATTACAAATTTTACCGCTTTGTAATATTAGTATAGAAGTATGTATAGATATATTACCTGTAATGTCTCGATTTTGCCTGCGTCTTGCGCCTGCAGTTAACTCCTTTCTACATCATCCGAAGGTTCGACTGGCAGAGAATGCCTTTATCATTAAGTCCACCTCGTACCTTCACAAATTTTTGTGCAAAAGTTTAAATAAATAAACAAGAACAAGTGCTGCGGATGTCTATGGGCGGCGCTGATTGCTTACCATCGGGTGATTCGCCAGGGTGTTTAAATAAATTTTAGTTTTTCATCCTAACTTAATATTATAAACGTGAAAGTAACTCTGTCTGTCTGTCTGTCTTTTCTTCACGCCTGAACATATTTGTGTAAAATTTGGTACACACATAGTTTGGAACTCGAGAAAGGACATTTCAGAATAGTTTTAACAAAAACCAAAAATTTGTAGGATGTCACTATACCTCACGAACAGAGTAGCGGGCTAAAGCTAGTTTTCATTCATATAAAAGTATATAATTTCGTATTAATATAACGGTGTCCTCTTCAGTGAGCTTCTTATCTCTTTCTTGCTTCATCATAAGGTACAACAACAAGGAAGTCCCTATTTATAACATATTTCTTGTAATTTTCCAAAGAGGTACAAATAGCAATTAATAGTAGCGTTTTCTAGAAAACGTACAGAGAGCGAGATTTCCGCTTGGTGATTAAAAATATTATCAGAATTATGGCAAGAAATGTTTTATGGAGTTAGGTTTTAAAGCATCAAATAGAATATAATAAATGTAGAGTGCATCAGTCAGTTAAGGCGTGAAGGCAATGCAATGAATCTACTTTTAGCATTCCTGATTATCTCACTGTAGACGTATGTATTTGACTGCTCAGATTCTGTGATCCACAAGTTGTAGTTCCGAGTTTGGTGTGCTTTGTATGTGAAATCGTGTGTTTGTAAACACACCTACAATACAGAAAAATAAACAAAAAAAACATCGACCAAAGAAAATCGTGTTGTGGAGCAACGTCTTAAGAATAAACAAGTCGGAAGATTCGTAAAGGAGTGTCAAAAATATGAAAAATAATGTTCTTTAAAAAATATTCACAGAATATTGGTGAACATCTGTAGGTAAACGTAGCGTAAGGTGCCCTGCAGCCAAATGGACTGACGATATCCGCAAGTTGGCTGACAGTGGTTGGATGAGAAGAGCTGAACTTTGAGCTTAGTGACATGAAATTGGAGAAGCCTTCGTCCAGCAGTGTCCGGAGACTGTGAAGAGAAAGTAAAGATGAGATTTGTAGACACTTAAAAATCTATTCACCATTATTCTTTCATTTAAAACTAATGCCAGTGATTCGTTTGCCAATGTTTACTTTAAACGCATTGTCAAGTGTAACGTACTGTTAACAATAGAATATTTTACATAACATCACAACATGACCCATCTCACCCGTATTGTTGATTATGACCACGCTGACCTTCAGTATTAGCTCAATGGTAATAAAGACGTTCTTTACTATTGTTCATAAGTACTGGATGTAAAAATAGCGTAACGTCTTTTAAATGCTCAGTGCACTTTTCATATTGTTATAAGTTTATTTTTTAAATGGATTTAATGAACCCGAAATTTTTCGCTCGACAGTCTCACAGTTTACCTAGAGTTACAATCAATGGTCAATTCTTAAATGAGAGTGACCATGCATTCTCCTGAATTGGCTTAATCGACCGGAGTGATACCACGGCCTTACAGAACACAGCATTGTGTTTTACTATGTCATATTAAAGCGGACTTAATGCCATATAGCTTATATTCTCTTACAATCAAACATCAGATGAGTCTTTTTTCTCCTTTCAAATTAAAATTCATTAATTGTTCGTTACAAATAGCAAAAGATGGAAAATATAGTTATTATAGAGGCGTTGAAATACAAGTCAAAGTTTAACTACAAGATTTTGGCAATACATTGCATAGATTTGTAATGTACAGGTAATTGCATTGCACTAAAGATTTAATTTTCAAGTCACATTATTGATTTATTTTCCATTTATTTCATTAACCAAAGGCTAGTCTAGGTATATAAACATATTGGTCACAAAAGACCATAAAAAACGCTCGATGATACCCACATAAAGTTATAAAATAAACAGCTAAAACAGAAAGGACACTTTACTCATACAGACAGTACAATTAGCAATCAGTATCATATCTGCATTCCTACTCTATGACACAAACAAGCCTGTAGCGATGTAGTTGGCAACACAACAAAACGAGTACTCGCACACGGCGCGCGCGCAGCCGATCAAAGGGCGATCGCGATCGTTTCAATTTAATCCGTCGTTCGATATTTGAATTGAAGTGAATCGGTGTGATATTTTTTTTTAAATTAATTGTGATCCTTTCTTTGTTTAAAATTGGATTGGGTGTTCTTTTTTTAAATAAAGGTATGTTTTTTTGTTATTTTTATTTATTTTTTAGTTTAAATAAATTTAAATATTAACAATAAATTGTTTTTTTTATTATTAAGCATACTTTCAGGATCATAGAGCTCGTCTCTTTCTTTTTTATGTCCTTTTCTATTGAAATTCTCATCAAATTTTGTTAAGATGTTGTGATGTTGCAAATTCCTGCTTGTAAACACAATATCTGCAGTTGTGTCTGGACTCGGAAGTATGGTAATGGGCTATCGTTTCCTACTACATTAAGATGATAGCAATAAAATTGCCGTTTATATATATCGTACTTTGTACATTCATCTTTTCAATATAATAATGACATTGAATTTACTTTCATAAAGTACCATATTTTATGAATTTACTTTAAGATAGTATTAATCGTGTACATATACTCGTAAATCAATATTATAGCAATAAAGTTGTTTTTTGCTTGTGTCAACATTTTTATATTGTCATATACATAGTATATTTCAAAAATTATTAGTTTTTGACGATCTTATTGTCTATATAATGGCTCGACGGAAACAAATTGGCTTGATAAAAATGAAAAAATGTTTTGTTTTTTTATTATAATTTAGAACGACTTTTACACATCGAAGGTAGGAAACGAATTCCACATTTGAAATTTTTTATTAGATGCACTAAACTGCTTTAATCTGGAGGTTTGTTTGGCGTATATCAGCAAACGTTTTACGGATAATTACTTCGGACTAAGGACACCCGCAAGGACTTACAACTACGCCTTCGGTCTTTTGGTTTTTCGGTTAGGTTTTAGAAATTGACAATTGGGGATTGAAGGAGAGACAGGGGTTGTTATTATTCGCTAATTTCTGTAAGGCTGTGATATCACTTCGATAGAGCTGGCCTAATACTTACAAAGCAAAATATATAAAACAGATTTTAAAAAGGTGAAGTTTCCTTTCTTTTATTTATATCTCTGTACGCTATACGAGACAAGCTAGATATTGTAGTACAGGTAAAATTTACGTAAAATATATTACGTATATTAAAACATAATATTTTATCTTTGAAGGGAAAAGCGAAAGTACAAAGATCCGGTGCATTAGCAAAACTGTTATCAAATCAATGATGATGCAATGTGTTATCAAGTACTTATTGCATTAATCAATAACTTTGAACTAATAATAATAATAAGATTGTAGTGTTTATTTGCATTATTGAACGAAGTGCTACTAAATTTTGTGGTTCTGTAGGAATTTTAGGAGGTAAAATGATGATACTTTAAGACGTATGTATTTTGTTAATAGGATTAAATATCAAAGGAGCAGCTGGTTCATCTGACGGTAAGCAATTGGCGCCACTCTTTAACACCAGTTTAGTAAAAGTGGGAGAGCCATGCTTTGGCACGAATGGGTCAGCTCGACCGGAGTGATACCACGGCCTCACAGAAAACCGGCTTGAAACAATTACAGCGTTGTGTTTCGCAGTGTGAGTGAGGTTACCGGAGGCCCAATCCTTCCCCTCCCCCAATCCCTCCTTATTCCCAAAATCTCCAAATCCTTAATCCCTAAAGGTCAGCAACGCACTCGTTATCCTCCGTCGTTGCGAGTGTCCATGATTGCTTACCATCGGGTATTCCGTTTGCTCATTTGTCGACCTGCCACATAAAAAAGAAAACGATAGTTGCACGTTGTTTCCGGCTATTTGGGTCAGGATTGGAAGATTTGGCGATCGGATGAATGGTCTTTTTTTTTCTTTGATCGATGATAATAAATAATTTATGTTAGGTTTTTTGATCCCTTTGCCGTGTTATTAAGAATTACTTTGTTAAAAAAATACTCGTAAATACAAACTTAAATATGACATTTAAATTAATGCTAAAGAATTAGCATTAATTTAAATGTCATATTACATAGCCACAAAACTACTAATGAATGTCAAATACGCACGCGATAATAAAGGATTAAGATAGTCTTAAAATGTAATTAGGTAAATATAATTATATGTTTAGCGACTTATTCGCGTAATTGTGTGAGGAGGAACTCGACTAGTTTTGTGACGGGAAAATCATCAAATGATTTCTCTCGCCCAGGGTCGAGCTGGAGGGAGTGTCAGACTCTTACTGACTAAAACTCCTCCGTTCCTTCTCCTGTTCTAAGCCGATGCCGCAGTGCCTCATAGCGCTCACCCCGCAACCCCAGCGAATCATCAGCACAGGCCAAGACTGTGGTGGTATATTTGCACTTTGAGGAGCGCAAGGAACGCTATATGCGCTTTACGCTCGGGTTGGGTTCTTGTTGGGCAGCGAGCTACCCATACTCGCCGACCGCAGACCCGCCCTTACGGTGGCCAGAGATCATCTCTCGAACTCGACTGGTTTCAAGTGAGGCTCGGAGCTCATATTTGAGTTTGCCACTCTGTGTCTCGCCATGCGGCTCATGAATATGAGCCCCTAGCATGAAACTAGTCGAGTTGCTAGTCAAACATCAAAGAAGTCGCTAAAATAATAATGAGATATAGGGCATGAAAAGGAAGGAATAAATTGATGATTATGGCCACAAAAAATAAATTGTTCACTATGTGTAGTATCAATAAACACTATTTTTAATATTTTTGAATTTTATACCTATTGGCTCAAACCTCGACCTCGAGCATGAAGGGGCAATGTAACTGACAACAAAAAAAAAAAGAAATTGGCAGAAAGAAGAGAAGAAAAAAATATTCGTGAAATTGAGGTCAAAGAACTCTAAATTAGTGCAAATATCCTTAACTTATCAAAAGATTAATAATAATTACATATTGTATTGATAAAACGCTCAATAACGTGCTAATTAGTTTATTTATCATACTGATTAGAAATGTCTTTGATTACGTATAATTGTATTGCTGGACATATGGTGGCAAACGTGACTTAATTAATTAAGGTATACAATTCCAAAATAAACTTTAATATTTGTACTTAGAATTCTAAATTCCTTAAATAGTCACATTACTACATACGTAGACAGTATAAAAAACGTGGCATCCTTTGTCCCTATAACATTTTATATGCTTAAATCTTTGAAACTGCGCAACGGATTTTGATGTAGTTTTTTAATGGATAGAGTGACTGAAGAGGAAGGTTTATATGTAGAAATATTGGAGAAAATTTATTTCAGCATTCCTATCGTGGGAAGATCGCTGGTGTGGATCGCTTGTGTTGCCATAAATTAACTATAAAAAATATATGTTATATATACCTACATACCTACCTATCAGTATTCAGAAAATCTTGTTTCATAATTTTCAGCTTCGTTTTTTGTCGTAGTTGGGTTTTAGAACTGAAAATGACATACACAAATTCAAAAGAATGCTTACAGATTTTAGGTTAAAAAAAAGCGTACTATTCCATTGGTGAATTCTTAACAGAGGGAATAACCAAATAGTAATTATTAGAAATTCCTTTACATAAGGTGTCCGATTTGTTTATGATATACTACTTGACAGTATTTAATGATATTAATTATTTATTTTTTGTAACAATTTATAAAATAGTAATAGTGTATTCCTTATTAATAAAATAAAATTTGTATGCCTATAAGGTTAAACATAGCGATCCTAACATTGTAATAACATCTTCCCTTCATAGATAATATAATTTGAATTTGAATTTAGTTTTTATACTTTTTATTATTAAGTAGGAACTAACATCTGATAAGCACAAGAAAATGGTATGATCAAGAAAAACAAATGTTTTGTTTATTTATATTAGATAATAATATAACGAGAACTGTACAAGTGACAGACGCAGACACTCTCCCAACCAGAAATAATGACAATATTTACGTACAACATTTCCCTTCAATTTTTCCTGCAGATAAAATAATCAATTCAAAATAAGGATGATTATTCAATAAAAATAATTATTCATTTCCGAATTATTTTTGTAAGTAACATTACTCTTGTTTTCAGACTGATTTTAATATTCGTTTAATTCATCAAACTCAAACGAACGCCGGCGTTCTTCGATTATGTCTCGAATGACTACTATTGAAAGGTCAATATTAGTATTTTATAGGAACGAAAAACTATAATAATTGACGTCACGTGAATGTCTTTCTTCCACGCGACAAACTTACTTCCTGACGATAAGAAATTTCAAACTTATAATAATGTTCCTCACGATGTTTTCCTGTGTGGTGTCTTAATAATCATAGAAAGTAGGTATATATAGGTATATGTATATACAATAACATATAACTCGAACCCAGTCACATTGGTATGTACTTGTCAGGTAAGGTAAGGTTTAACCCACTGCTTACCATCAGGTGGGATGCAGTCAAGCACTAGTTTTTTGCAAGAAAACAAAAACCCACTCTCAGGCTTCAGAAGCCTTTTTACCTTCGGACCGCCACGACATATATATTCACAGACAGACAGTCCAATAACAATTGGTTTTAATATTATTTACGATAAACAAGATATACTTTCCCTTACCGTTCTTAAGTACAACTGTCACATTGTGAAACAGCCCATAAAACAGTGTTCTTCCAACGTAAATATTGAATTATGACGTCACTCCGCTCAAATCGTGACCCATTCGACCTCGAAACACTTTCATGAAAAGCAATTATCAACCTTATTCGAATTAGTATACGGTTGTAATTAGGATTTTTAGGGTTGTTGAACACTGACGCGTAATGCCTGGGTAATCTAGGGCTTAGGACGATCGTATTAAGGCTGGTTTTAATGACAGACTTATTGAGATAAAGACGATGCCAACATTGGGTAATTTCCGTCGTTGTAATAAACGTGTTGCTGGGACGAAATTAAGGATTACTCTTAAGACCTGTTGTTAAAAAGTGACACTATGTTGACATGCATTTAAAATTCTATTGAAATGTGCACAGTACACAAATAATGATATCCCATTAAGAAAACCAATAACTTTAAATATTCCTAAGAACCAGTAATAGAAGCAAAATACAATTTTAGCAGACGATGATCCACTTAACTGTTTTATTACCTATTTATATCAAAGTGAAAGGCAAAATTATTTATTACAAGTGAAGAAGAGAGAAACTTAGGCAAGATTGGGTCAGCTCGACTGGAGTGATACCACGGCTTCACAGAAAACCGGCGTGAACCAACCACAGCGTTGTGTTTCGCCGTGTGAGTGAGGTCACCGGAGGCCCAGTTCTTCCCCCTCGCCCCATCCCTTCCCAATCTTTAAATATCCGAAACCCTTATCTTTAAAAGGCCGGTAACGCACTTGTACCTCCTTTGGTGTTGCGGTAATCCATGGGCGGCGTTGATTGCTTACCATCAGGTCTCCGTCTGCTCGTTTGTTGACCTATATCATAAAAAATTCAACTAAACCATAAACATGTATGTTTGAAATGTCAAAACAGAATAATTGTCTGTCAGACTCTTCGTCAGTGAAGGCGCTCGTCCTAAAGTGTAAATTCGAATGCACAATCTTTTTTGTTTACCATAAGAAATAATGGCCTATTTTCATCCTTATTGCTATGAAGATAAGGTTACAGTTTTACAGTAAAGTGAAGTCATGTTTAACATGAAATAGTGTTGCACTCTAGTGTGTAATCGCACTAACAATTAACGCAACAACTCTTGTTCTAAATAACGAATGAATCGAATCATTGTTACCTACATTTTGTAACTAATTAGCATTTGTTTACAGAAAATACTATCACTATTCACTTTTTTTATTTTGCTTAAACAAGTGATTCTTCGATCTTCAAATGACTCTTTGGGTGTTGGATAGCCATGTTTCGGCATGCCTGGGTTGTCTTGACCGGAGTGATACAGCCTTCGGCCTTTTGAAAAAACCGACGTGACACAACTATAGCGTCGTGTTTTGTTTACCATCCAAATCTCTCAAAACCCTTATTCCCAAAAGTCCGGCAACACACTCGTAATTCATCCGTAGTTGCGGGAGTCAAATTAAAAAAATGTGTCATTATACCTATAAGTCTTTAACTGCCTAATGCAAAACAACATTCCCCTTCTCATACGGAGAAGCATTGAGCAATAAGCACGGTGAATGCATTTACATGACCAGTTAATTCCAAACTTTATTTAAAAATAGTAGTTCTGGTTTTCTCATGGTCACGGGTACGGCGACCAAGGATAGCTCACCGTCTGACAGAACCAGACCCGAGAGAGATTTAAATGCTACGTATTAATACCTGGTATGCAATTTTGACTAGTATGCTGTTGATAGGTGGGCTCTCTTAGTCAGAGTCAAGCCATTTATTTCAATTAACCCAAATATGCCATGCAAAGCTCTCATCCCAAAATATAGATTCGAATGAAGATGAACGAGCAACAAACTCCATCGTAAATCTACATGAAAATATAAATTGTAAAACCATCTTCTTCGCTTTGTACTTCTGTAAGACTTGAAATTCTTGTTAGAATTACCTTCTTAAATGATGAAGAAATATGGAGCGGACCGAATGTCATTATACACTATCAGCGTAATTGCGTCTGATTGACACGTGGGCGCAACGGTATTGTCACTAAGGAGTGTTACAAACACTACAAATGATTAAATCTTAATATTCTTTATGGCCAGCCAACGTAGAGACGCACCACCTTCTTTTTTTGAACAGGGAAAAATTTCAAATGACTTCTCCTGCCTTTTATATGTAGTGTCTTACTGAACAAAACCGCTCGTTCCTTCTCCTTGCTGAGGCCATGGTACCCTATAGCGCTTGGCCTGCGACTCCGGCTAGACAGGTCTGGTTCTGGTAGGTCGGCGCTAGAGATGCGTGATGATGATAAAGAGGGGATGAGCCTACGGTAACCCCACTTACACAACGATCACAAAAATCTAGATAGTGTGTTTGAAGAAGTTATAAAAAAAACGATTTACAAATAATATTTCAAATTATTTTCTAAGTGAGATTGCTGTTTTTTCAAATCATGACATTTTATTAGCTAATTCGTAAATATAGTACAATTACTTAATAAAAAAGCTTAAGTTAATAATGCTTATATGTATTAACGTTTATTAAACATCATTTTAAAAGATACAGCTATATAATCTCGACATCATATGAGTCGCATAATTTTGCCAATAAAATTGAATGAGTAGAGCGCGGTCGGACCAAAGTCGCTGTTGTGTAAACGGCCTAATAAAAACTGATTGATGTATTAACTTTGGGTTATCATTTCATTAAATGGCTAGTGGCCAGTGTTATTTAAAATATAATTTTGAAAAAAGAACGTTTACATAGTTTTTTTTATGAATTAATTTTGAGCGAGCCATTGTTTTTATTTGTTTAAATTACATCGTCTTAGGAATTTTCTAATTTTAGTCTTAATTTTAATCATCAATTTGTGTGAGAATAGAAAAAAATGGCATGCTAAGTATAGTAAATTATTAGTATACTGCGAGTTTTATTTTGAAATAAATCAAGCTAAATACATCCTCCGCATTGAGCAAGCGTGGTGATTAATGCTCTAACCTTCTCCGTGTGAGAAGAGGCCTTTGCTCAGCAGTGGGCATTTCTAGGCTCATGATGATGATGATGATGATGAAATACATCCTCCATTAAAAGTAGTAAAAAAATGTAAACTTTCGCGTTAACTATTACATATAATTACGCTGGTATAAACGCGAAAAACAATTATTTATATACCTTGGTAGGTTTGGTGTTTCGACCTGGTTGCACAGGTCGTGATTGCAAGCAGCCTACCAAGGTACCTATTTAAATAATTATTTTTCACTTTAACACACGCGTAATTATATGTGGTAATAAAAATTGTTAGCTCAATTTTTATTTTATTTCTTTTCGAATGCCAACTGGGTCTTCAACAAAATGTTATTTTTTTTAATACGCCTATGCTTATTTAAAAGATATCAATCTATCATACAACTTGACTGTATAGCGACTATCAGAAACAATCGTGACTATTAAAAAAGAATATTAAATTCTTCATCGGTTAGTTTTGCACTGCAAAAAACCTGCAGCAGGAAATTGATGGTTGGTGGTGCATATGGTTGCATACAGTGCGATATTGCAACGTTGTCGTGCACCGTTAGTTGTTTCATTTTTCTAACTAACCACGCAGGTCATATAATAGTGTGCTCCCATGATACGGAAAATTGTGCGTAGTTTAAAATTATATCGTGCAGACAGAGTTGGATTTTTGTAAAGTGAGATTCAAATCATTCATTTTAATTAGACTATTACTATAGGAATTATTGAACGAAACCCATACGCGCTGAAGCCTAATGAAATAGGATTAATGAGCCAGAAAAAATGTTTACCTCTATTTTTATATAATTTAATAAATTTATTATCTTTTAAATTATTTAAAAATAACACTATTAAGTTCAAATTTATTTTGGATTTGGCATAGCTAATTAAAAAGGTAATAAATGTTTTATATTTGACGTTAAGTACAGTCACAGTGATTTTGAATTATTGAAAAAGTTTCGTACTTAATATATAACAAAATTTTTAGCTGCGTTTTCATATTCTCCTTCGTCTCTATTGCAGAATAAAAAAAAACATTGGTTAAAATCTGAATTCCAAATTTAAACATGTGGTTTCACATTCAACTTTAGTTGTCAACATTAAGAATTTAAGCCTCTTGAACATAGTTTTTTTTCACTCTTAAAATATATTTAACTTTGGTAAGAGACGGTTTATATTTTTTTTTTATAAGTATAAATTGAAACAGTGTAGTGGTGTCGTAGGGTATTCCAATCTCAAATATAAGCTGATTCAAAACTTAATATCGAAGAAATCGTATCAAAACTATCAAGAATTTTTTCTTAACAAAAATGCGAATAATTTTTAAAGGTCACCCTTTAATTTAGATAGTGTCAAATAAAGGGTTAAAATGCATCTTATCTCTATTTAATGTGTACTATTAACTTGCTAGACCAATTTGGACGGTCGTAAAACTGTGTTATTAGACACATTAATCTAACAAAATGTTTTTATTCAAAAACTGATAAGAATAAATTTTTGGCCGCGAAAAAAATATAATCATTGCAAAATGGTTAAAAGTCTTTATTGTTGAAAGTTATCAGTGCATCCCTACTAATATTTAGTATAAATGAAGTAGTGGATGGATGTTTATTACTTTTTTACGTAAAACTTCTGAATCGGATATCTAGGTATTATTAATAGTCTGAATTAACTGAACTGCTGAAGCTGGCAGAGCCAACATAATAGATTATAGTAAGTATTACGTGAATAACTGGACTAGACAATGTTTTAATCCTCCCTAAGTAAAGTGTTAATGAAACTTTATTTTAAAATTTCCGAATATAAGTTTTTTCTACAAGTTCCTAATATTTATATCATCATCATCTTCCTGCCCTTGTCCCGTTTTGTTTGGGGTCGGCGCAATATGTCTTTTTCTTCCATTCTGTCCTGTCACTCGTCACGCTTTCGCTAACTCCTCTGTCTTCCATATCACTTCTTACACAATCCATCCATATTTTCTTTGGTCTCCCTCTACCTCTCCATCCATCCACATTTATACTCGTGGCTTTTTTAAATTAAATTCCTAATATTTACATATTATCTGCAAAAAAATACTTATTCATATTAATACACTTTCATTGATGGGATTAAATAATATACCAGTGAATAATGGGCTTCAAATTAAATTATGTTTATTTCTACTATCTCTCTCTTCTAATATTATATTCTACATATCGAATTATAAGGTACTAGGTATTCCACGCAGTTTTACCCGGCTAATTTATTTATAGCCTATGTCACAAGGAATATATTCCCGATATTGATAGTTTTTTTTTCTAATCGGTCAAGTAATTTTTGAGGTTTCTACAATCCAAAAAAACAAACAATCAAGTATTTTCTTATTATAATATTAGTATGCTTACATAACACGCAAGATAAATTTTAAAAATAATTCTAGCATAGAATTCAGATAAAAATACTCTAATCCAACACGATCAAGTCATGAATAAAAACTCCTTAGTATTTTATACAATATTAAAAATATTGAATGTAACTTAACTGTAAGCCGCAGCTTTACCGCAAGTTAACGTTCTTGACCATTAAAGTCTGAAGGTTAACTCAGTAGTAACTTGTAAGAAGGTCGCAGCTTCGAGTCCCGGCGGAGAGGTTTATGAAATTGTATTGGCCTCGCTATGAGTCTGTGGGACATTGACTTGATAAATGAAATAAAGAGTTATTTTTTTTTGATAAAATTGTTGAAGAAAATATATGAAAATCGCTTTTAGTGTAGGACGGATTAACTTTATTTTGAAAGACGGTATGGTATATATTTATTTTTTAACCACTTGTCAGCGACTGTAATGTTATTATAATTGAATGTGTACCCATCACCACAAAGTATAAAACAAAGTTGCTTTCTCTCTCTATATATCGCTAAGTATGCTTACATCTTTAAAATTGCGCAACGGATTTGGTTACACTATTTTTAAAGATAGAGTTATTGATGAAAATGGTTTTTTTATGCGATAGGATGGAAAATGTGAAGACGGATTGGGGAGGAATCGGGGGAAGGAAAGGATTGGGGAGGAATTGGGGGAGGGAAAGGATTGGGTCCCCGGTAACCGATCTTCTGTGCGGTCGTGGTATAACTTCGATCGAGCTGGCCCATTCGTGCCGGTACGAAAACAAATGACAAAACAATTAAAGCCAAAAACATTTATTTCAACTAAATAATATTCAGATTATTTCGAAACATCAAAAAAAATATACTCAGTCTGTTCGTAAGTGAAATAAGATTTCAATGGATAAGAAAGAGAAAGAGTCAAATGTTATTCTTTTTAAATCATATTACAATCTCACTAATACACTCTTTAAAACAATATATGTAGTATCTACATGTTAGAACAATGAATCATCATAATAATATGAACAATGGCATGCGAACATAGATATCCCCAAAAACATTCAGATCGACTCGTTGGCTGCGACGCGACATGTAATTCCTTTACAAAATATAAAGACGCGGGTATTAACGCGAAAATTTAATACTTTAAATACCTTAGAAGGCTTGACGTCTTGACCTGATTGCGCAAGAAGACTGCTTGCGACCACGACCTTTTCGCGTTAATACCCGCGTATTTATGTTGAAAATTATATGTTCTAAACAGAAAACGCGAAAGTTGAAAAGTTAGTGTAATTCCTTCCCTAAACCTTACCAAAATCAAAATCGTTTATTCCAACTTAACCATAAACAAGTTCTTTTTAAACGTTAAAATAGAATATAGTCAATCAGTCTGATCATCTGTGAAGCTAGGTGCTCGAAACCCGATGCAACAAAATTAGTATAGACAAAGATATTTTATTACAAGTTCATTATCATCATCATGATCATCATCAGCCTATAAGTGCCGCCTGCTGAGCAAAGGCCTCTTCTCATTCGGAAAAGGTTTGAGCTTGCTCAAAGCGGATTGACGATTTCAAATTTGTAATTAGAAATTATAAGTCCAAGTTTCCTCACGATGTTTTCCTTCACCATATTTATTGCCAGTGGTGTCTAAATAATCATAAAAAGTACGTATATGGTCATGGTTTTCAAGTTATAGTCGGAAAAAGAGACATTGGTACATGCCAGGTTTCAAACCCGCACTCTCATGCATGAGAAGCAGGCGTCTTACTCACAGGGCCACCACGACTTACAAACATAATATAATGCAAAAAGAATTTTTCCCCAATCTAATATGAAATGAAATTGCAACAATGTACTTACCTAATTAATTTTATTTTCGCAGGTATCCATGCAGTTTTCCAAATAGGACGATATCAAAATCCAAGATGGTGGTCGTAAGCAAGCAGCTGTTTGATGCAGCGTGCCGTGATGTCCACTGCAGTGTTATGACCCATCCCTGGAACGAAAGCTGTCTCAAAGCCTGTCCAGGGTTGTATAAGGATGCTGTTATTGGAAGTGCGAAGTTCTATTCCATTATATACATTGTGAGTATCTTATTGAGAAGAAATTTCTAAAATATTCTTTAAGTGTAGTCACGCCAACATTTTTTTGTAATTTCGTTACATTGTTAAGTAATTATAGTATTTAAAATTAGAAAAAAATACGTCAGTGTACTGGCTATAGGTTTATCTCTACACCACCCAAAGCTTTGACTGGTTGAAAGAATGGCTGTGGCATTGAAATTCTCTTAATCGAAACTAATATTATAAATGCGAAAGTAAGTCCGTCTGTAATTCTATCTTTTCTCCACGCCTAAACTACTGAACCTATTTGTGTGAAATTTTGTACATACATAGTTTGGGACTCGAGAAAGGACATAGGATAGTTTTTAAACCAAAAATCTCCAGGAAGTTACCATTCCACGCGAGCAAAGTTGCGGGCAAGAGCTTATTGGTGATATTTTTATGATGTACATAAGCGTATTAAATATTTTTCCTTTATAATTTTAACCTCGTGATTGTCTCTTAGGGAGACTGAGGTCGATACAATAATCACAAAATGGTATGAATTAAAGCAACCAGTTTTTTAATGTGTAGGGCGATAAAGTTAATATAATATAACCTGTTGACTGGCTGGGCAACCGGCTGCCGTGCAACGTGTTGCGGGTTCGATTCCTGCACGAATTAATAATTTGTGGATCACTCAAAGAGCTGTTTTAGGTCTGGGTGTGATGTATACAAGAAATTATTTGTTTGTAAACGCACCCACGTTCCAGAAAAGAAAATCCAGGTGTAAGGCAAGGTTTATTAAAAAAAATCCTGATGGTAAGCGATCAGCGCCGCCGATTGACAAATTAAACACCAAATGAGTTATCCTCGTCTGGTCAAAAGTAAAATACATTAATTTCAATTAGACCCTTACAGGCACTTTTGAACGTCAAATAATGCTTAGAGATAAAAAGTTTATAGTATTTATTTCATTCATTTTTATGTTTTCAAATAATTCAAAATATTAACAACCAAGATATTTTTTAATACCTATATTCTATAGCAGGGGAGCCCAGGATGCTAAATTTGTAGTTACTCAAGCGTCGTAGGAAGAAACTGGATTCTGAAGATTTGGTGATAGAAAGAAAAAATGGCCTAATGACATTTCATTCCTCCGGTGGGGAAAGAGGGGAATGATAGTTTTCCAAAATTGAAAGATGTAACTTTTGTTTTAGTGCACGAGCGTGACAGATATTAATAATGTATATTCTCCATGTATCTCTGACAGTGAAAATATTTTAATCTGCCGAATTGCGTGGTGGAGTTGGCTAACTAAGGGGATAGAAACGGGACCCGTTCAAAACTCTATTGCTGTTGTAAACGACGATGAAATCGGCAGATTTTTTAAACGCCCTTTTATTTGACATGACATCTACCTTTTACCCTCTAAGTTGACGAAAACGACTGTATTTCGTTATTTTTATATTGAAGTTCCCCCCCCCCCTCCTCTGTTTAAATTAAATATATGATGGATATATTCAATAGGTTACTAAATATTCCCCATATGCTAATCTGACGCGCTCGAGTAACTATCGAAATTCCTTCATGGGCTCCCCTACTAGTACAGGTTAAGATCTCAGACGATATTTAAAATAAGATAATGCTACCTTTATTAATACAGCATATTAATTACATTGCAGGCTCAGATCCTAATGCGAGGTAAGAAGATGATGAAGAAAGATCAATGGATCAAGATGGGTGAATATTACGTGCGATCTACCATGTTAGGGTTAATGGTCACATCAGTAGCTCCCAACATCAGTTGTTTTATTAGGTAAGGTATGTGAACGTTTTCTATTTAAATTTTAACGAAATCAAGCTCTTTTTTTATTATAACTTTCGTGAGATATTCTAAATTAATTATTATGTTTTCGGCTTACTCACGTAATAATTTACACGCGACGCGTGTCGCGAAATGCTGCTCATGAATATGGGCCTCTAGCATGGCTTGAAACTAGTCGAGTATCTCGTCAAATTATTACGTGAGTAAGCCGAAAACATAATAATTAATCAAATTAAGCTCAATACTAATAATAAAATGTGGTGGTGGTTCGGAGGTTAGGACGCTAGCTTCTCATGCATGAAGGTGCGAAACCTGGCAAGTACTTAGCTTCACTGACGAACAGACTGACAGACTATTTTTCTATTTTGACGTTTTAAAAGAACCCATTTACGGGACTTTGAAAGTACCTACCAATGTGACTTTTTCCGAAGTTTAAGTAAGTTCTATGATTATACTTATAGTCGCTAATGGCATACGTTGAAGAAAAACATCGTGACAAAACCTGGAAATTATAATTAATAATTAGATGTTTTAAATTATGCCGAAGCCGCCAATCCGCCTTGGGCAAGCATGATGATAAATGCTCAAACCTTCTGCGTGTAAGAAGAGGATTTTGCTCAACAGTGAGCACTGAAAGGCTGTTCATGTGTGAATCTCAATCAATTATTATGTTTAGAATCCTTGATTTTTTAAAAGCATTCTAAATAGAACCATGCTTTAGCAATTTTCAGAAAACAATTTTTGTTATAATTGATTTTGAGTTTGTTTGAACGAAATTGTCAGTAAGGAATGGTTTAACCAATAATTAAATTCATTATATGTATACTTATGTAAAAATGTTAAGTATTATTAGAAGTGCTTTATGTTTTTTTGTTTAAATTTATTACTGTTTTATAAATAGATATGTATAGGTATATAAAAATAGTGACTAGTATAAAATGTCTTGCGTATAAAGTCATTAAAAAAATAAATATAGATATTTAGTACGACAGTAATAGTCTTTAATTAATGATAACATATTCTCTTAAATTAATCACAATCAAAACGGTGATGACAATAAACATTTACTAAATAAATCTGTAGTTAATTACACATTACATTCAATGTTGAAAATGCTTCATTAGTGACAATAGAAGTGAATTCACGTGGAAAAGTTAATGAATAACATTAATGTATTTTATATACTATATGTCGTAGTGGCCCGGAGGTAAAGGAACATGCTTCTCATGCATGAGGGTGTGGGGTTCGAAACCTGGCAAGTAGGTACCAATATGACTTTTCCCAGTTATATGTACTTTCGGTGATAGTACGGTGAAGGAAAACATCGTGAGTAAAACCTGAACTTATAATTTCTATTTATAAGTTTGAAATTGCCAACCCGCATTGAGCAAGCGTGTTGATTAATGCTCTAACCTTCTCCGTATGAGAAGAGGCCTATGCTCAGCAGTGGGCACTTATAGGCTGATGATGATTATAATTTATACAGATATTTTTTAAACTAACAGACAGTAACAACAGGCTACATTATCTTTAGAAATTTTCTGAGCGCATTGTGTAAGTTTTCCTAACATTAACACAAAAGAAATGTATCCGCGTTCAACCTTTTGATAGGTTAGTTAACTTTGAGTAGGCCAATCAGAGCTCCAAACTTAATAAGTATTTCGATTGCCTTTACTTACAAACTTGCTTAAGGCATTATATTTATTTATGTGAATATTTTTGTGTATAGTAACTATTTTGTGAGGCATACTTAATTCATCGAAAATACTCACTTAATCACTTGATCACCTCTACTTGTTTCAAATCACAACGGGACTCTTATTCATGGCGCGCCGAGGTCGTGCAGCCGACTCATTCAGTTACACGACTTCGCCTTTTCTCATTAAGTTCATGTGAATAAGATGTTATTTTCAATGAATTTAGGTAGGTAAATATAAAGGTTATTATTAAAATGTGTGCTTGTATGACTTGCCCACAAAACTATGAGCATTATTTTTAAATAGTGGCTATCGTAGACATACTACATTTATTTTATTGAAAACTAGCTTGGAATAGTAACTTCCTGCAGATGTCCTTTCTCGAGTTCCAAACTATGTCAATACCAAATTTCACAGAAATCGGTTCAGTAATTTAGGCGTGAAGAAAAGACAGACAGACAGAGTTACTTTCGCATTAATAATATTAGTTAGTATAGATGACGACTTACTCATGTGAACTAACCACGAAACTAACCGAGAAAAGCTGTAATTCAAATTCCGTTGTGACATACAAACAAAAAACTACATAGGTACAAAAAAGCACAAATTTTTTTATTGTTGTTCCAGAAAAATGTTAGGAGATCGATTTTATCCTTCAACGTATTTGTTCATACCTTTTGCTGTGTGCGGTCTCTTCATATACTTGGAGCCACCAAGCAGAAGAGGATTGGTCATTAATTTGTTTTGTAACTTGGTAAGTAGTTTATATTGTCTTTGTTATCAGTGGTTAAAGGTTGGACAAAATAGAACTTAGTAGTATCAAGTGCGAGAGAGTCATACTTCGACACGAATAGGCAAACTGGACTGCAGTGCCTACAGAGACCTACAGATAGTGGTCCACAGAATGAGGTTATCGCACGCCCAACCTTCTTTACCCTTATCCTGAATACCCAAATCCACAATCGTCAAATCTCTAACCCGCAAAGGGCTGGCACTTGTAACTCTAGGATATCCCGAGGCATCAAATGAAGCGTCGGTTTACATGTCATTTGCACATATCATATAACTGGTCGGGTAATTGTGATTAAGGATTACGAAAAGCCTTTTACAGAATACGAGTCATTTCAGTCTATCGGCTTTATTACAGAACAAGGTTTTTTTTTAAGTCTAGCTCTAAACCATTGAAACAGTTTTTTGTATTTTGAAATGGAGGTAGATGAGAATAAAATTCAAAATTCGAAACTAGACTATAGGTTTATACCTAGAATAAAGATAAATTTTGTTTTGCAATAAAGGAGTAAAAGTCCAACTTCATAAGTTCATAAAATTATAATTATTACTCCCTACATTTTGGTACTACTTTATAAAAATTATTTAAATTTGAACATTTGAAAAACCATAATCCCATTCTAAAACATCAATATTTCGACATAATATATTATTAAAAATAGACGTAAGAATTTATCATGGAGAAAAATATATGATATTTTCTCGAACGTTACGCTCTTTTTCACGGTCCAAGAGACATCAAGTCATGTATGTTGAATCGTCAGAAATGTTCAAAGATGTCCACCTGACACGTGTACTCAGCTTTGTAGGGAGAGATGTCTTAACTATATTATATGTACATACATAATATATCGATTTAATGTTGTTATGTTCTAGTTTTTATTGTGGGTCAAAATCTCTCATTGCGATGGATGATAGTTTTCAAGTTTTATAATTACATATAACAGATTAAATACCACCAGTAAATAAGTACGTGTGATATAGTAGATAAGTTAGCGAGCGGACAGATGTATATATGTATAATATCTGATGGAAAGCTATCGGCCCTGCGATGAACACCCGCAACACCAAAGGAGTAATAAGTGCGTTGTGTTGCATGAGCGATTTTAGCTTAGGCTGCGTCAACATAGAACTTTTATCATTAACTAAAAAAGTTTTTTTTATAATACGGTAGTTTCCAACTAGTCAAATTTAATACTTTTATCCAAATATTAAAAACGATACTTTTCTATTAAATTTGTATAAAAACTGAGTTATAACGTCATAGTTTTTTTTGCGTGAAATAGTTTACTTTTTTCTTAAAAATTAGCTAAACAGTATACAAATTTCGGTGAACTGGTCGATCGATGAATAAGAGTATAGTTATTTTTTTTATATTTTATTGTATTGGAACGTCGATTTAATTTATTATTAACCAAGGAAACGACCCATTCTCAAAAAAAAAAATAACACTGAGCTTTAACTAAAATCAAACAATAACGGATTCCAGGTGATCGAGTACTACATAAAAGTTCTGGAAAGAGCTGGATTTCCTTCTGTGACGAGAACGCATCAGACGCTGATGTTCATGTTGGGCAGTTCCTTGTTATTCTACCTCATGAGGCTTGAAGGAGACAAAAAGGAGAGAACTCCATTGTTTTGGTAAGTTTTATTTTGAATAGGTCTTTTAGCCATCTGACGGATATCCTAATGGTTAGCCATCGATACCCCCATTGACACCTTATAAATGTAAAACATACTTTATTTGTTTATTTTATTTTTATTTATTTTACAAATTTTAGGTAAACTCACAACTGATCAGGTACAGTATAGTTCATAGCCAATTATAAGTTTTCACAGATATAAAAGTAGACATAGGTAAATAATATAGAAAGTAGCCAAAAAAGGAACAAAACTTATGTTGAATATGAATTACAAAAAAAAACAAAGACTAATTTACGTTATCGAAGAAGTTTTCGCTAAGAATATTTTTTTACATATTTACATGAGTGTTAAAAAGATCGATCTCAACGTCCCGGCTAGTCGAATTGGACACACGATTTACTAATTCTATTCTTGCGCTACGAAAAATGAGTCCTGTTGAGACTTGCAATTGGTAGCACTTTATACAAATAAATTCGTGAGTAAGTTCTTATCATTAAACAGTATAAAACAGAGTCACTTTCTCTGTCAGTTTATCCCTATGTATGCTTATATCTTTAAAACTGCGCATCTGATTCTAATGCAAATTTTTATAATTAAATTGATTGAAAGGTTCAAAACAAGTAGGAAAAGTGAAAGGTATTTTGTTCTAAACCGTCACCACGTATGGCTCTATTAACATATTAATTTTACAGTTACTTTCTTGTAACTAATAAAAAACACGTGTCAAACTATGATAAATAGATTAGCAAAAAGAAGTTTTAAAAATGTATGGTAAGATGCGTTGTCATTGTTTGTCCCGAGATGACATTATCCTATGTAATGAGGAGTAATATTAAAAAAACAAACATTTTTAATAGTAGATAATAAGAAAACACATTACAAATTATGAGCTTTATTGAAACAATGAAACATTGTATTAAACAATGCGAAAATGCCATAATTTTAATATTCATTGCTGCATTAGAAAATAGGGATGTAATAATAATATTATTTAAATTAAATTTATTATTATTTTATTATTAAAATATATATATTTTAATAAATTTAAGCGAAAAAGAGATATGACCAAAACGAAAGTAAAATGCTCTGTTATAATCTTACAGGAATTTAAAAAAAATTACATGTATTTTTTTCTCAGTACATTTTATTTTTATATACCTACCGATGGTTATAATTTTGTTGGCTGTTAGTAGATAGAATGTAGTAAATACATTGACAAAAATGTTATTATCTCAATAATCATTGCTGTCAAAAAATACAAATATAATAATCATATTTGTATTTGTAATTTGTGAAACTAAAATACAAAACAATAGCAAAAATCTAGTTAAACTTTAATAGAATGTAAAAAATGTTCATGTAACAATAACAATACACACATACCTACCGCCGGCTATAATTTCGTATAATAGCCTGATGGCCGGTGGTAGATAGAAAACAATGAATGCATTGACAACAATGTCATAGTTGGTTGAATAAACATTATTATCAGACACAGTTCGTTGGCACTACGTATCTAATCAGCGTCAGCGTCCGGCCTTTCCTGTGTCAAAGTCCGTTCCACAGGTGTTGAGGTGATCTCCTTTGTTTTGCATATTGACTACCAAATAATAATTAGATTCCATAGCTTGTCATACATGAGGTTACTGGTTCAAAACTTAGGTAGATACTAAAGTGAACCGGACTTTGTACTTTCTTAGATTATTTTGACACCACTGGCAGGAGGTGAAGGAAAATAAAGAGATCTAAGATCATATTTTTTATTATAGGTAAGTTTGAAATCGTCAATCCCCGGTAAAACAAGTGTATTGATCAAAGCACACTTTTTTTTCCACGTATAAATACGAGGTTGCGGGGCAAGCGCAATGAGGCACCGCGACCTCAGCTCAAAGCAGGAGAAGGAACGGGGAAGTTTTTAGTCAGTAAGAGTCTGACACTCTCTCTCGCCTTACCCCGGGCGGGAGATGTCATTTGACAGTTACTGCCTAATTATTTTTGTGGAGGTTCGCAGCAGCCTATACGACACATTAAATCATACATAATATTTTGTAAGTACCTATAGCATATCTATAGGTCTGGTATTGAAGATGAAATTACAAGGCTTTTAAATAAAAAAGTAATAATATTATTTGCACGAAAGTATATTATTTTGATCCTAAACAAATATTTTGATAGATTATAATATGACAGTACAGTATACTTACTATTATTTGTAGTTTGTAGGACATGATTTTGTTTACTTTAGTCAAGTTTAGCAAATTATAAAGATAAGAAACGCAGTTGTTTGTGTACTTGTGATATAAACTTTAGTTCTGTTTTTACTATTTTCATACTGCTGTGGTTTTGTCCTATTAAGGACAAAAACAATTAAAGACGTCATGGGTCAATTATAAAGAGATTTAGTTTTAAAAAAAGCCTTTCCTGACTTTAGAATTTTCTTCTGTTTACCAACATATGTGTATAATTTGAGGTATACCGCACGGAAATGGAACTTGTGACACGTTGCACGGTAGTCGGTTGCCTAGACACCGCGTCTAACTGTGCAGCCATTCTGTTTAGAATATTTTGGATATCAAAAAATGTTGACTAAAGTACTACCTAGTCCACATTAAGAACTATTTTTCGTCGACAACGCTCTTGAAGATGATTATTTTTTGTAGATGTATATTTTTATTTTATTTTTGGAGTTGGGGAAAGGTGCTCTTATAGAAGTTACTCTTATACAATTTAACATCCACTGCACTTGACGTAAGTGCAACTTCCGAGTAAGAAGCCCCGAGTACTCAACCTACTAGGAAGTCTTAGAAAATATTTTTTTTTTTTTTTTTTGATAAAGTAATAATATCTCGACTGTAATTTTTAAGACTAAAAATAATGTTTTGGACTTTAATAATATAAAAGTTTCCAACTCGCCCTATCTATAAACGAGGTCTCATTCAAATCTACGTTTTGTATGTTTCAGGCTATTTACTCCAGAAAAAGTAAAAAGAAAAACAATTGAATCGGAAAGTCCCTGTCCCCATAAAGGGAAATGTGAAAAATATATTGCAAAGGTAAGTTTTAATTGTATTATTACTTGATTATCCCATAATCTAGAATTCAATATCAAAGTGAGTTTTCGTGTTGCATTCGTTTCATTTTCTCTTGGAGAGAGTAGAAAATAAAAGGATAATTTTATGCGGAAATAATCCTAATCTCATTGTCTAGGTTACGATAAGTTAATGTGGACTATGTGGGTGGTGTGTAACTAATGGGATTATGTTGATTATGGGATTATATTTCTCGATTATGTTGTAGTACGGCAAACAAGTGGATTACCTGATGGAAAGCAACCGGCTAAGCTCATGGACATTTGCAACACCCGAGGGGTTACGAAGACGTTGCTCGCCTTTTGGGGATTAGGGTTTCAGAGATTTAGAGATTAGGGACTGATTGGTTCATTGGTTGTCTCTACAGTAACCTCCTCAATCTTCAGTAACTTATACGGCAGAATTCAACGCGAATTTACGAGTTTTTAGTAAAGAAAGTGTGAAAGAATGCTTGTTTGTACCGATTATGTTTCGCCTAGTACGGTAAGTGACTTCAGTAGAGTCTTCAAAAAAAGCTTGCAGCGAGCTTGTAACTCCTCTTATGTTGCCATTGGTTAAGCCTCAAGTGATCATCTTGTGATGCGCTGAACACTATCCATCAGTTTACCCTTACGATCATCGGATCTCTAACGCTTAAAGTAAAAAAAATGCCTCACAAATTTATATTCATTCTTCTTTTGTTTTCCAGGGCTTCGCCACATATTTTGGAGTTGGTCTCGGTATATCCTTAGCGAGACTGATCCTACCAAAAATAAGTACTCCAATACGGGCCATTTCGTCAATCAGAAGCAAACATTTCAAGTTGGCAATGTTCTTCGGCAGTTATATCGGTATTTACAGAGTACGACTAATTTAGTTTGTATAATTAATTGAAATATAATTACATATTAACTAAAATCTTAGTATTAAGACATATTTGTAAATATGATTTTAAGCGCATAAGTGTTTCTATAATGCTTATCAGTACTTCTGAATTCATCACTATTGTATTCAGACCGGAAAGATGCAATTGGCGAGTCATCGTTTGACATGAACAAGCTATTGATGGAGGGGAAGGTCTTCGTTCAGAATTGGACGACTTCTGATAATGGTGATGATGGCATTTCAACAGTTCACAATAGTTCACCATTGGACTATTGACGTTTTGTCACATAAGAGATCGGATAATAAATGTATAATGAACGACTAGTCTAGCAGACAACTAGACTCTTTCATATACCTAGATTTAATTACATGATTGAATTAAAATTAACAAATCACAGTTTATATTAGACCTTACCTCAACTATAAAGTACCGAAATAGTTTAGACCTTTCTGCCTATCCCAAAAAGGGGAAAAATATGCGTGTTGTTATGTAATGCTGTTAATCGACGTCACAGGAGTCAGCCAAGTGTAACAGTGCGGAAGTTCTGGTTAGAGCCAACTGCATACATTGTGACGTATAGCTCTCGTTCCAACTTTCGCCCCGCTAACCACTTTGATCAAAAATTCAAACTGATTAATACTCGCTCTGTGTGGAGAGGTTGTTTTAGTTTAACGGTCAATGTAATGGTATTTGGATTGGGTTGTTTCCTCGGTTGAAGAGAAATCATTTCAACTTATAAAACTATAAAAATACTTAAATATAATTAAAGGCTTATTTATTAATTTTAAATAAGCCTTTGATTATATTTACAAATTCACATAAAAATGTAATTTGTCAAGTTGCAAACTACCCTATTATTTAATAAACAAGTCTACACTTATTTTTTCCAATCCAATCAGCTGGCCAGATTAAGTAAGGCATTAGGGTCCTGTTTTTCGAAAATTCAAGTATGTAGACAAGTGTCAACTATCTTGTACCTACAGTTGCATAGGAAGAAAAGGTACTAAACTCCTGCATTCAAAGTATAGTCAACTTTATGACTAACAAATTTAAAATTAATTTATCTTTTAATGTACGACGGTGTGGGCAGTTAACGAAGAGTCCCATGTAACAAAAAGCGAGTCTACACAAAGAAACCTTTTGAAAACGTTATTAATTATAATTTCACTTTCCATTACAGGCAGTGGTATGCTACTTGTGTCGTAAGAAAGGATTCGACTCGGCATTGTACGCGTTACCAGCTGGTTATGCCGCGGGAATATCATTCTTATTCAACCCTAGCTTAGGGTTGTCTATAGCGTCGTTGACTGCAGCATTTAAGGTATACTGATTTGGATTTTTTTATTGTATGAATACTTAATAAAGCCTAAAGAGGTCATAAAAAAACAAATATTAATTTAAACAAAATTAAAAGAATCTGAAAGAATGAGTTTTCATTTTCGATAATGTTGCTGAACGTCTGTGTTACAACCTTCATATAAATTTTCTATGAACGTATGTGGCACAGAGCACGTAGAACAAGATAGGTTCGATTTTCAAACTTGTAATTGGAGCATAGCGGTTGTTAATATTTTGTGATGAACCCCTACTTAACCAGGTTTCAGGACTGAAGCAGGTTAAAACATGCTTACTGTAAAACCTAGGGTTAAAATAAATGAAGAAGTATATTAAATACACTTTTTCTAGTCCTTTTTTTTAATCCTATATTTATTTTTAACTGTTTATTCATGATCATATTATTTTCGTTTCAGCTGTATTCAACGATTTTGTATGAAAAGAAAATATTGCCTTCAAACATACCCCTACCGGAGTTGTTATACTGTTTCTGCCAGGGAACTCTATTCAATGCGCGCATACTGGATCCTGATGCATGCCCCAGCTATGTGTTCAATCTTATGAAGTCTTGCAGTAATGGAAGGTTCGTATTTATTTTTTTACAATGGTATAAGATTGATTTTTGCGTGATTATAAGTGTATGTTAAACTATTTTTTATATTTTAGTAAGTCTAATATTAAAAATGATACATTGTAGTAGGTAGGTAGGAAAATAGTTAGGTACATAGTTTAAGTTTTATAAACCTGATAAAAAAAGAATATGTTATCTTTTTTTTAAGTTTATCTGACCTCTTTCTTATAAAAACCACCAAACGGTTCGAAATGAAAATTGGCATAAATATGATAGTCTAAAATAGCTCATAGGCTAATAGGCTAATACTTTCTAAGGTAGTAACAGAAGTCGGTCAAAATAATTTTAATTATTTGTCGTTTAAAAATGTAACAAAAGAAATAGAAAGCATAATAATATAGGTGTTTATTTATCATAGTACAGAGATCCCCATAAACCCAAACTTACATCATCTTAAAAAGTAATAATAAATTTCTTAGCACGAGCCATTTTTATTTCTTTATAGTAAGGTACTTTACATAGCCACCCATCATACTATGATTTATGATGACAGCTCATAGAAAGAGCGCGTCAGTGACCGATCACATTTTAATTTACTGATTATTTCTTGTTTTTATTCTTTTGTTTTCTTTTTTTTTGATCGATAAAGAGTCTAATGGCCGTTAGATTAAAACCTCTTTTATAAAAATATTTATATATTTTAGTTTTTTAAGGGTTTATGTTTTTTTTAAAGTCATTTTTGTGCTTTATGTCCATTCCGTTTTCAAATATGCAATATGACATATATCGATATTTATATGTTTTTTAAATATAGTTTTTTTAGTTTTCTCTTCTTAGTTTTCTTTTTATGGTGTTTTCATAACAACGGGTTTTAGTAATAATTAAAATTTAGAGCTTATTTATATTATTATATGTTAATATTGTAAGGTTATGTTCGGTTTTACATAAGAATTTCTGGGTGTAGGTCAATTTTGCGTTTCTGTAATTTCTGTAATATTGATTTCTATTTAAATTGTGTTTTCGTTTGTTACAGATCCGAACACGTGTTTAAGAGTTTCTCCGAAGTTATTCGCCGTGCGATGTAATAATAATTTAGAATAAGGAATTTTAGACCAAATACTTTTAATTACCTGGTTGTATTTAGGACTTAAAAGAAATCATGTTTTTGTACTATAACATTAATTATTATCACACATAGTAACCCAATTTCCATTAAGTTGACTATACCAAAGACAAAGAACTGTTTTTAGTGTAACTAGACATCTTTTTTGTGAAATAATTTATTTAAAATAATGACTTACTCACGGCAGGCAAAATCAGTTGGTTGCGCACGCTGCGCGAGAATGTAAGTCGTTATATATACAGTATACCATTTTAACATCCGCAAGGCTTTTTTTTACAAGAAACCGTCGTCGAACGCTATATTGTAACACTATCAACCTTTTTTAATCATTCAATTATACTAGAAGAATTTGTTTAGTTGTCAAATACCGTATCTGACGGTTTTGATATCTGATAAGGAATGAGGCAAAAAATAAATTGGTTTGTATATAAATTGATTAAGACTAAGATTGCTTACCATCAGGTAATCCTCTACTCGTTTGCCGACCTATTTATTAAAAAAAACTCATCGTTCGAACATAATAACCTCCTAGTGAAACAGAGCACTTCGTAAAGTAAGCCGCTCGTTCCAAATTTGAATGCAAAAGTGGTATTTTTTTTAATCCAAAGGGAATTTTGATGTTTATTCTTTTATTTTTACAGCGTTCACTTTATTGATTAAGTGTCTGTTGAATTTGATTTTTATATCGTTGCCATAAAAACGATTTTGTATTGAAAACAAAAATGGCTCATGTGCGTAAATTGTTACCTATTTTATTCAAAAATTGGGTAATAGTGTATGCAATATGTTAAATAATTTTAGGTTTTATCATTACTTACTTGATTGGAATTGAATTAATTCACCATACTGCTGAAATTCCAGAAACCAATGTTGCAGAAATTCTGCATCAATGTACCCTTATATGCATTTTTAAATAAAAGTAAACTTTATGACTTTATAATAAAATTGAAAATCTATCTTGTGAATTTGGGATATTTTGATGAGCCTTTTGTATATTACGTAATTATTTATTATAATTTTGTATTATAATAGGAATGTATTAATAAATACTTTTTGTTATACGGGTGATGAGTATCAATGGTTTTAAAGAAATAAAAAGTTTTTGATTTTAAATAAATGACATTGTTTTTATACTACCTATTCCTTTTTTGAAATAATACTTAATGTATGTATACATACATATGTTTTCGAAGATAAACGAAAAAAACTTTATATGGACCTGCGAAAGACTTTTACTCAACCAACCTCAACTCAACCAACCATGTAAATTAAATGAGACATGATTTCTATTACAGAAAATAGTATTTAAATATATTATAATATAATACAATATTTCTATAAAGATAATTATGTAATAGAAATTCTTTACAATTTTCTATAGTCATACAACTTTGGTTTAGAGTGTTATTTGGATGCGAAAGGTCCTAGCAGTAGGCCTGTTGATAATGACGACGACGAAAATTGAACCTTATAATCATAGAACTATCCTTATGTTTTTGTTGAATTTGCCTTGGTGGTACCTCGTTGCGAGCCACGATTCCGATTTGAATTTTCTGGGTTGATGATGATAACCTTCTTACCGCCGACAGTCGTTGAAGTTTTCTTAAATACATCAACATTTCCGAAGCGACATATTTGGTCACACTGTTAGATGAATACAAAGTAAAATTAATTTGATGAAATAATCTACTATTACCAACTAAATTGATTCTAACAGTTTTTTTGGCGCTAACCGAAAGATATACGCTATATATACTTTTCTACAAATTATTATTCAACCCTTTTTTTGTGAGGGAAAAACATTAAATTCTTCAGACTTCCGCTCAGGGTCGGGCGGGAGAGTGTTAGAATCTTACTGGCTAAAAACTCCGCCGTTCCTTCTCCTGCTCTGAGCCGAGGTCGCGGTGCCTCATTGCGCTTATCCCGCAACCCCGGCTGAGCATCAGCCCTATAGGGACCCGTCTGTGGTGGTCTATTGGCTCTTTGAGGCTCCGCGGAACTCAACGCGCCGTTCTCACGCGTATTGCGCTTACACCCACAACCCTAGCTGGAGTAATTAAGGCTAATCCTAGAAGACTTGTTGCAAGTGATGCTTATGCAGGGCGTATATGTATGTGTATGTCATTATTCCCTAAATAACTTAAGAATGGTTTTCTCTGAAAAGGGACAAAAATTATGACGTTTTTAGGCACATGTTTATAAGGATGATTTTTAAATATTACACACCTGTTCTTTACTGTAGAAATTATTCTTGTTTCCACCACAGCCAGAATATATGGTAGACTTGCAGACTTTCCATTTAGAGTCGTAAAAGTACCTCTCTGAGGCCCCAAAACAG
This sequence comes from Spodoptera exigua, assembly GCA_902829305.4. Lineage (NCBI taxonomy): Eukaryota > Metazoa > Arthropoda > Insecta > Lepidoptera > Noctuidae > Spodoptera > Spodoptera exigua. The sequence goes on along the minus strand of LR824612.2, from coordinate 13,550,478 downwards.
AAACCATAATCAAAAGCAAGGCTGCAGTATCTCGGACGACGTTCTAAAATATAAAACGGTTTTTTAAATTTGCACTTTAAATTACTATTCAAAGAAGATTATTTTGAATGGCGTGTATATGCCGTGGCTACATGCTTCTCATGCATGAGGGTGAGCGTTCGAAAGTTCGAAACCTGCCAGGTACCAATGTGACTTTTTATATGCACTTTCTATGATTATTTAGACACCATTGACAAACGATGAAGTAAAACATCGTGATGAAGCCTGGGCTTATCGTTTTAATTATAAGTTTGAAATGGCCAATCCGCCTTGGGCAAGCGTTGTGATTACTGCTTAAATTTTCTCGTTGTGAGAAGAGGCCTTTGCTCAGAAATGGGCACTTACTGATGATGTGTAATGATGTTAATTTTATAGGAAAAATAAATTTAGGTTTAAGCTTTTTTCCGAATTTTGGAAATTAACTACTTACTTCCGGGCTTGCTCAAACAATAATCTAAGCACTCCTCATTCGAATCGAATCGATTACCATTCCCCTGACAGCCTCCCCAGGTAAACTGTTCACAAGACTTGGTTCCTGGATTGAAGTACCACATGGTAATTTTACTGCGACATGGCCCATTTTCAGGTATCAGCATGCAAGTTTTAGATGCCACTGTGAAATAAATAATATGCATGTAAACTTTCGATTGATACTGAAGTTCTGTTCGTATCAATATTAACCATTTGACTGCCGACAAAAACTATTGAAGGCTAATCCTCTGCTAGCGCTGGACACCATTGTCCGACATGGCGTTTTAAGTGAAAAGAGATCAAATTATTATTAGTGAAAAGAGTAAAAATGCAATAAAACTATAATTCAGAAAATTAAGTGTTCTCGACCGAAGTGATACAACGGTAAGTATTGCAGAAAAACGGCGTACAACAAACCACACAAACCACACAACCACACCACTGCAACATACTCGTAAGCCCTTCGTTGGTGCGGGTGTCTTTGTGTGTCCCTGATTGCTTACCATCAGGTAATCCGTCTGCTGTTTTTCCAAAAACTTGAATGTTAATTTAATGACTTGTGTGAAGTCGCTTAAAAGATTTGCTAGGATAGGCTATTAATCCTTTCCCCCAATACTCAATCTTCAAATTTCTAATAATGCACAAGACGCTAGCAACGCACATGTAGTTTTGGTATAACGAGTTTCCATAAGCGACGCTGCTTGCTTACCATCAGGTAATCCACATAAAAAAAAACTTTATAGTTTGTTATTAGTGGTAGTTACCATCAACCAAACAATAAACAGTGATTTTCCAATGGTATAAATTTAACAAGTCGATAAGAAGCTGAGGATTAAAAAGATAGGAGCCATTTACCAGTTGGATGATATTTTGTAAAAGTCTTAATCTCAGAAGGTATAAAATTTTTGAAAATTTTAACAGTTTCCACCCTTTGCACATTACAAACATACACATATAATGTCCACAGTAGAACTGATATCATTTTTTCAACGAATAACACATTCACAACGGCTGACTACACAGCGATTGCAATAAATATAAAATGCATTAAATATTTATTGCTTATTTTTTATTGAAAAATATTTTATACTTTTGAATTTATTTTATGTTTCTTTTATGAGCTGGCTGGTTTCTCTGCTATTTTTTTTATTTATTCCAATTCACATTTTTATTTGTTCAATCTGGTTACATAAAAGGTTGTATGGATTACAGTCTGGTTGACAAAATTTTATTAAATTTATATCTAATTTGTCGTCCTCACCAGTGAAACTAAGTCCTCAAACTGAATCATACTTTTATTTTGTTACTTTTTTTTAAAGCTTGGTAGATTGATACAATTATTATAGCAATAACATTAAACGAAAAATAAAAATGTGCAGTACCTAACTGTAAATACGGTTTATGAATTTACACTTTACAAAATTTAAACATATTTTAGCAGCTGCTGTACGCGATGATAGAATTTTGTGGCATTCATTTTATACATGTTAAAAGTCTTTATCAGAAGCTCTCTGTCTGTGCCATACCGAATATAATACTAACAATTGATCATCATCAGCCTATAAGTGCCCACTGCTGAGCAAGGGCCTCTTCTCACACGGAGAAGGTTTGAGCACTAATCACCGCTTGCTCAAGGCGGGTTAGCGATTTAAAACGTATAATTAGAAAGTTATAATTTCTCAAGGTTTCATCACGATGTTTTTCTTCACCGTATGCCAGTAGTGTCTAAATATGCATAGAAGTACATATAACTCGGAAAAAGTCACATTAATACTTGCCAATTGATATTCGTAATTAATTAAGTCGCAGAATTTATAAAAAGAGCGAGCTGCATCGCTCATTACCACAGCATATTCCCCTATATGCACCGGCACGATTGTAGTGAAAACTTTCAGTAAACTCAGTTCGTCTTTCAAGACCGTAATAAGCCTCAAGGCTTGCGCTCAAACGTTTTTACCATGTTCAAACCAAATTACCATATGTATTCTCCTATGAAATTCAGAGCAGCTTTCGCGGTTGGTAAAATTTGCATTGTTAATTGTGAGTTCACACTACCAACTTCCCAGTGCGAGTCAACGTAAATGTCACAATGTTTAGTGCATCTTAAAACGCCCCTTTCGTTTATCTAAAGTTATCTTCTTTTATTTGTATGCAGTCTTCCGTTGTTGTGTTTGTAAGTACTGATTTCAAGACACGTTTGAATGTTAGGTGAGGAAATTTCAACTTTGAGCGCTTTAAGCGTTAATCTGGACCATAGAAGACCATATTAAGACTTCTTCTGCCCTTCTGTGTTATACTCGTATATTAAGTTCTGTTTCCAAGAATTATGTTTGAACGTTAGGTTGGGAAATCTCAACTTTGAGCGCTTTGAGCGTTAATCCGGGCCATAGAAGCCCATATTAAGGCTTCTTCTGCCCCTAGTCGGGGTTGCAGGTCAAAAGCAATAAAGTGAATCGACCTTAGCCTAAAGCAGAAGAAGGAGCAGAGGCCTGTAGGTCTGATACTTCATTTCACCATACCGTGGGCGAAAGAAGCCAGTTGATGATTATCCTTTAACAAAAAAGGCATCTTTTGCTCTTAAATTAGGCTTGGCCGGTCTTTAACTTTATACATTACGTTATTATGACAAATTGTTCTTTAATTCGTTTGAATTGCTTCTTCCTTTTGACCAAAATACAAACTCATAATTTAATATAAAACAAAAAAAAATTTAACATAATTTTTACCCCTATTGTTCCGAAATCCATACCCGAAACCGATTCCATATCGACAATGGCCAAGCCTCTGACATTACTACTAGCAAGTAAAGTATCTGATATTGCCTGAACTGCAATACTGTAAGGTTACTCTTATCTAAGCCCCCCAGGATTTGTGGTATTTGCTCGCTTTGCGAAGCCTCTTGTACCTGGTTGCCAAAAGCAAATTGATGTTCATAGTAATAGAGGTACTCTTTTCATTCGATCGCTATCAAAAAGCGAGGAAATAGTAGGTATCTATAGTTAAGACTTCTATCTCCGCACAATCAAGATATCATGTGTATAGGTATATGTACGGAATGGTAGGCCTTAGGTGTCTTGGTAAACCGTAGTCATAATGAACTGAGGAAAACTACCTAATTGGGATTATATTCTCAGATCGAACATTGGAGGTACTAAAATGCCTTTGAAAGCTTGTTACATACTTGTCAGTAGTTTTCTTGTAAAACTTTTTATAAAATATAGAACTTTTGACAAAATCAATTCGAAACTCTATGCTAATTAATATTATAATTGGCTACAAAGACAGCTAAAAAAACAGCACTGTTCAAGATTCGTCTATCACTTCTAAACAAACTATCAGTACCTATACTACGACATATTAAAAATATATTCAAATACCTATACACATACATAGTAAGAAGGTTTTTCAATTCTAAATAACGTACAAATAACATGTTGTAAGTACATATCACAAAGAAGACACACAAAGGGGATAATAATAAACAATTTCAATTCTGTCAATTGTAAATTCTAGTCCGGGAAAATACCGGGAAACTTACTGCACTATGCAGAACGAAAACATTTTCTTGCCGAGTTGATTCCCGCGGTAAATCCCGGCACAATCCCACCTCAATCCAAGGCTCCTCAATCACGGGAAAAACGGGATTCTTAGTTTATACAAGCGAGCGATTTGCGCCATAGTGTAGTTGGTTATGCGGGAATATTTATATCAATCTCATGTGAGGGTTTCCTTATTTGAAAATGTTATTTTTATTTTTATTACTGGTTTCGACGAATACCAAGTAATTCATTCGTTGAAATGTGTAGTTTCTTGGAAATTTGGACATCGCTTGATATGTTTATATAAACATGATACTTTTTTGTATTTTCTTTATGATTTTTACTGCCTCGCTGGCCAGTAGGTAAACAAATTATGAATGCATAGTTGACGCGGTGGCTGGGCAACTGGCTGCCTTGCAACGTTTCGCGGGTTCGATGCCCGCGCAGAACAGCTCTTTTCGTGATTCACAAATTGTATTCCCAGCTGTGGGCGTAATAAGTATGTGAAATGGTAATTGAGAGAGAAACCTAGTGTGAGGTTTTAAAAAATGTTTTTTTGTTAAGGTTCATAATTTGATTATATCCAACCTTTTTATTAGTAATGTGGACCATGAAGCCTTGGCGGTACATAGGAATACTTAGCCCTGTTTAGTACACCACATTTCATAAGACTGGTGGTTTATGTAACTGGCCGACCCATTCAGATATTTCGAACCTTTTTTAGCGCCTTCATATAAGTACACGATGAACTTATCTAAAACGAATTACGAATGACGTTCTATATTTAAATTTATCTTACGTATTGGCTATAAGACCATAGTGGAACAGGCCTTTGAATTAGTAATAAATAGAGACATTAACTAAAAATCGCGGGTTAAACGTGTATATTATATTGAGAAAAGCTCGACTAGTTTCGAGCCACAGAGGGGTTTTCCTCATGAGCAGCGTGCGCGGACGCGGCGATGACTAGTCGAGCTTTTCTCAATATAAACATGTGACTAAACCGCGATTTTTAGTTAATTTAGTATGTCTCACGATAGTTATTATAAAAACCAATAGAGATATGTTTTAAAAAGGCAAGAATTTTGTACTTTTAATAAAACTTCGTTTTGAAATTTTCGCTAAAAGAGATATAGAATAAATTTTATTTTTTAGAATATTATTCGTCCTTCATTAGCATACTAAACAAAGAGAATCAATGTGCATCGCAGCATAGTAAATAATTGGTACGAAGTTAAAGTAGAATAAAATTCTTCTGAAGCTTTGTGGCGCGACTGCGGCGCCCCTGGCGGAAGCTGCGGAGACTAACTATGCGACGGGAACACTCTGAATAACGCTGCATAGAGTGTTTAAATACAGAGGCATAACAATTTATTATTAAAAATTCAATTTAATGTTTTTTCGTTGCAAAGAACTAAAAGAACTTTGCCTGATTATATAAGCAAATAGCTTACATATATGCAAATGAACTATGTTCCAAATTTTATGAACTATGTTCTTAATACAGTAATTGTAGTGAGAAAACTCGAGTTGTGTTTTAGTTTCGACTAGGGAATTTATACTTAATTGTATACCATTGTTCTAAGTGATTACAATGAACTTTGTTAGCGCTCTATATAATATAAGATTCCTAACCTAATATAGAAAGCAAATATTAATTAATGAAAAATGCATTCAAGCGACAAGGCAAAAAGCATTATCTTTCCTAACAATCACGAGTTATTCGAGGTATTATATATTTCTTGGTACCGACACTGATTATTTACCACCAGTATCACGGCAAACCATATATCTATCTGTACAACCGATTGAATCCAAGAAAGGAAGGAATTCTTCATCATTCCATGATACCTCTGTATTGTTGCCTACTCTATGTCGCTAACCGGCAACCGCCTCCCGCTATGTTTGTTCATTAGAGGTTTTAATTTGATTTTTCTAGCGCGTTCTAATTGCAGTGTGCTTATAATTCTCTACTCATTCGGGGGACAATTAGGTCGCATCGTTTATTATCATATGTGTTGAAAATTTATTAAATTTCATAATAAATATACTCCCAGTGGGATTCAGGTTACTAATAATTTTGATGAGTCTTATAAAATACTACTTTCGCCAGCTTCGACCGAATGATAAGTTGTATATCCCATGTTCTAGTTCGGAATGTAAATGTGCCTGTGCCAAATTTCATTCAGATCCGTCCAGCCGTTTTGGCGTGATTGAATAACAAACATCCGAACATCGTAACTTTCGCATTTATAATATTAGTAAGATTAATAATAGTATTTGTTAAAGTATAAATAGTATTTGTTAAAGTCATCCAGAAAATTCTTAAAAAACAATTTGGGAAATGTATAGTAAAAATCTACTAGAACTATAAGATATCCACCTAGTCGGAGGCCCATACGAAGCAGGGGCAGGCCACAGATTTTTTAATATTTTTAATACTTTTCCAATGCCTTGAAGTATATCCTTAACCGCACTTCACGCCTCCACTCCTTAATCGCATACTCCGCAGTAAAACTTATGCAAAGAACACAATGTAAGCGAAGGACGAGACGGCGAACGATTGGTCGCCGCATAACCAGAATCAGACCCACACGTAACCGTGAGCGCCTCGAAAAGCCACCACCACCACAGTCGAGGCTTAAGAAGACCGATGTCTAGCGCAATACCAGCGCCCTTGGTCTGAAGCAGGAGATGGAACTGAGGAGTTTTTAGTTAACAAAAGGACGTGGCAAGAGGGAAGTCATTTGAAGATTCCCCTCACGAGAAAAGCGGCAACACTCACACATTAACAGTCTCATTACTTTAGTCGAAAAATTAAGACTTGTATTAAAATTAAATAGAACAGTTCAAAACAGATGACCTATTTAAAGACAAAATGGCTTCAATAGAAGAATTACAGTTAATCCGACATCGACATATTGGACTGGAACTGGCTTGATTAGATTCCAGATTGCACCTGGGATTGGATTAGATTAGAATGATCAGAACTAGCTATAGTAACTGTACTATTTTATATCTTTGTTTTCTTGAATTCGTGAAGTACCTAAGTTTTGCTTGTGTGTATTTAGTTTTTTTATACACGATCGGCAACACCAGTCAAGTTACAAGTGTGTTACCGGACTTTTGAGTGTTGTGGGTTCGAGGATTTTGGATTGAAGATTAGGGAAGAGGGAGAATTGATACCCTCAATTTTGTTTTCGATAAAAAAACGTCTCCTAGGGTTTTCTCCTGTGTCGTGGGTGCGTTTAGAAACATGCAATTTGACATACACATCACATCGAAACCGCGACACTTTGCGCGGCAGCCAGTTGCCGAACCAACCGTACAGTCGAAATTATTTAATTTGTGACAAGGACGAAACAAAAGATGTTATAAAAATATTTTTTCACTATAAATTTAATTTTGGCGGTCATTAAATGATGAAATATAAAACCACTAGTGTTTTAACTACAGGATTGGTTCAGTGGCCGTTGTGCAACATTTCGCGGATGCGATTCTCGCACGGAACAACACTTTGTGTGATTTACATATTCTTATTTCAGGTCTTGGTGGCTCATGTAAGTGAATTAGCATGTTTGTAAAGGACCACGACACAGGAATAAATCCTAGAGTAACATAACTTTTATTTTTAACCGCTTTCTTTTGGAGCATGCGCACCACAACCTAGTCCTGGGATTCGCAGCGATAATGGCATACACAAGCCATAATCTGTGGTATATACAAATAGGAATCAAAGTTATTTAACTTAAAGCGGACGTTAAACGTTTCAAATAAGCCCCAAAGTGAAAAAAGGTTATTGAGAAAATTGGAAGTACCATTTCTCTTACCGAATATATTGCAAGAACCAACCAAGGTACACATAACAAAGACCAAACAGAAACGCTTTCAGATTAACTAAAATTTTCTTTATTGCAGTCATCAACCACCTCACATCAAATCATCAATCTTTAAGAGCTCGCTGCTGAGCAAAGCCCTCTTTTCATACGAAGCAGGTTGGATCATAAAAAACATGCTTGCTCATTAAACATATAATTAGAAATTATAAGTCCAGGTTTCCTCACGCTGTTGCGAGGTTATCGCAATGTAGCACCGCGGCCTCCACCTAAAACAGGAGAAGGAACTGGGGGGTTTTTAGTCAGTAAGAGTCTGACATTCCCTCTCGTCTTACCTAGCAGGGAAAAGTCATTTTATGATTTTCCCCTGACAAAAAAACAGGTTTCCTCACGCTGTTTTCCAACGCCGTATATTAATGGTATGTAAAAAATAATAGAAAGTACATGTAACACATAATAAGCACATTGGTACTTGCCAGGTCTCGAACACGCACCCATGAATTTTTATTCATGAAAAATGGGTGCCTCAACTTCTGGGCCACCACGTAACTTCAACTTCAACCACTTGCCCCAACAAGATTATTAAAAGTTCTAACTAAAACCCTGACTACCAGATACAGGTTATTATAATTAACGGTGCTCTCACCTTATGTAAAAGAATATTAATGAACAAAGATGAATTTGGTGTGGTGTGTCGCGGCATCGATTTCCGCACGGAACAACTCTTTGTGTGTTCCACAAATTGTTGTTCCCGGTCTGAGTGTGATGTGTATGTGAATTTGTATAATATTAAATGCACTCACGACGCAGGATATGATCCTAGTGAGAAGCAATGATTTTTGTAAAAAAAAAACAATATTTATAACTGTTTTGTGTACCCAACTGTATCACAACCAACAGAAAACCATAGTGAACTGTTTTTGTATACCTATCAGTTGTTTAAAAGGAAGAACTAAGAAAAAAAATTTTGCCAATTTGAGTCATGGAGCAAAATCTCCAAAATCGACATGGAAGGACAATAAAAAGCTCTTTGCGTAGAGGAATCCCACCTTCCATCAGTGTGATGTTGTTCTCATTAGTACTTTAAAAACTTGACTTACATATAAAGGTACCTACTGACTTTAAAAAATTGTGGCAACTAGTTTTAAAATTGTGTGTATACTCAACAAACAAGCTATTCCTGCAATAAAGTAGATCTACCGTCAATCGCCTTAAGGTATTTTTTTTATTCTAATAAAAAAGAGTTTCTTTTCACATACTTATAATCCATAACAGCCAAATTTCTGTATTGGCGATGCAAAGATTAATATTATAAATTTAGAAACTGTCTAAGAATGACACTTTGTTTGTTTATATTTTGAAGTTTTGTTAGATTATTCAGATAGATCACAATTATATACGAAATATTGTTGGGTTCCTTAATGTAGTACTTTCGGAGATACGATAAGTTTTTATGTATTCCCAAAAGACAAAATTATGAAGAAAAAATGGAAGACTGCTATGCTATTTAATTTCACCATCAATGAGAGTTTGTTCTCATCATTTTCAAGCATTAAACTTTTTTCCAAACAGACAGTAAAATTATGTTTTAATTATTTTATTTCACATCAATTATATTTATATGTTTAACATAAGTTATTCGTTTAGTTATATTCATTTAGTTTACACTAAGGCGAGTTTCTCGTCAGATAACGAGATTTTGGTTATTGATCCAGATTCTAAAAGGCACAAGTTGTTTCCTTATGTCATACCGTGTCAGAATATTCCTCAAATATGCTCCGATAAAGAAGTGCCATTAAAAAAGAGCACTCAAATAAAATTTCTTCCTATGTGAGAAGGGAATAGATCAGCTTTAAAGCAATTAACCCTGTTAGATTTACTCAGCAGTGATCTTATATATTTATTTACTTTTACGGGTATTCATTCAATAGAACTTTTAGAAACATCGACTATTGACAGCATTATTATCAATGATGTATAAAACTATAGATACGTTGCCCGCGCTCTAAAATGACAACATGAAATGAAGGCAATTGACAACATCGCGCTTAGTTACGCACCAACCTGCCGCGCGACGCTACGTTTGTTTTTAATTCATATCGTGTGTGTAAACCTGTGCAAAAAAAAAGAAAGCATGTCGTCGTGTGTGTTCAGACGATGTACAAATTATACTCCAAAAGTTAAAGACAAAAATGTGTAATTTCATGCGTAAGTTCACCAAACAACCTATTTTTATTTTATTTTTTATCGACGCCGGCGCCCGCTATCTTATGGCGGCCGGCAAGGGAAGGTATAGTCACGTGCCGTCGGCATAACTGAAGATGTATATTTATCTCCCTCTAGCAAAGGCATTCCACTATACGATGTCATATTTTCTTTCCCTTTCTTTACTCGTAGAAGTAGTTATCTAGTATTTTCGCCGTTTTTAAGCGCCGCGATGTTGGTTCATGACGTGTCTATATATAATACGTCATTGATTATTATGTCTTAGGGCTAATTTTTAAATGTGAAATAATTATGATGCTGTCGCGTCAGAATGTTTGTACAAGACAGTGACAGCAACAATTTTATTCCTCAGATAACATTTTTATCAGCCCTTAAACAGCAAAATGCCACTTAAATCAGAATTTTATTTATAATTTATTTTTTCCCTGACGTTAATTGTTAAGAAAGCTGTCAAAATGCCGTTCTTAGACAGCTTCACAATTCTCACACTAGAGGCGCTAGTTAGAAACTTTGCATCACCAATAGACATTGTAAGAAATCTCTCAGTATCTTCATCATAAATGTAGCTATTAATATAACTAGCATTTTATTGTTGATAATATATAGTAGGGTAACGAAATAAAACAATTTATCGTGTTTATTTTCAAAATTTTAATTTTATTTACAATTTCGTTTTGATTTACAATTAAAAAAGTCTTTGGACAAAATTATTAACAGTACAAAATGATCAAAGAGATTCGTGCTCTTGTGACATACATATGTATAATAATTAATTTGATTAAATTATATTATTAAAAAAATATATGAATATGTACACAGAATAATTAGTATCTGAGTGGCCACTGAAATCTGAATGAATCTAAAGATGAAGTTAGTTAGTTAAGTTATTCATAAAAACAAACTGTTTATTTTCATAGAAGCATAGTTCACTTAGACTGACGACATCCGCAAGGTTGCTGGCAGTGGTTGGATGAGAAGAGCTGAACATCGAGCTCAGTGGCCTGCAATTGGGGAGGCCTATGTCCAGCAGTGGACGACAACAGGCTGATGATGATGATGATAGTTCACTTCCATGTTTTGATATTTTAATATAAAAAATAAAAATAAATAGGAATAAGTTTTATAAATGTAAATTAAGAGAGAAAATACAGGATGAACGAAATTATTAGGTATATAACCTAGTAACGGCTTTTCAAAGAAAATTATTTATCCGGTTGAGGCAATGGACGTGTGTGTATGTGTAAGGCCAATGCACAATCGGTACTTTAATTCCTTTTTAACAAAGTCAAAAGTTTTAATAAGGATAAAAAAGAACTTAAACAGTTTTTTACGTGTTTACCCAACTGATGTTTTTTTCTGAATTCACTTATAATATCTTTCTTTTTTAAGTCAGTATAATATACAACATTTTGAATGTAGAATTTAACTTATGGTTGCTTATTCAAATAAACTCAACTTCATAGTTAAGAAAAAAAATCTTACACTGAAACGATTATCCACAAATGTTAGGTTAAGTTATATAATATATAAATCTGTATAATTTAATACATTGCTAGTTATCTTCATTTCAGAATCATGATTTATTATATTTTAAATAATGTATATAATCTTTTTAGTCTTAAAGCGAAGATAGATTTCCATTTAAAATAAAAAAAAATAACAGAAACACAACTCTATTTACAGCTTACTGTCAGTAGGTAAACGTAATTACATTAAATTTATTTCTTTAAACCTATTTATTTCGATGTTGAAGTATAATTAATTAATGTTATTATTATATAATTTAGTCTCCAAACGATTGGTGTCCGTACTCAGGCAAATAATATAAAATAGAATCTCACGAGCCGCCATTTAAATAAAATAAACTTTTTCCCCTTATTACAAAACAAGATTTATCTTTAGTCCAGGTTTAAACCATTAAGTCAGGTTTTGAATTTTGAATCTTATTGTCACCTACCTTCAATCCGAAATACAAAAACTGGCTCAATGGTTTTGTCCTACACTAAAGTAAAACCTTGTTTTGTAATAAGGCCGTTTAAGTATAAAGATTTGTATCGCAATAATATATTTGAACACTTAATAAAATTCAGAGCCATATTTTGGCACGAATGGTTCAACCGGAGTGATACCACGGCTTCACAGAAAACTGGCGTGAAACAACCACAGCATTGCGTTTGCGTGTTGTGAGTTAAGCTTAAACTTTATTCTTTGTTAAGCCCAAACGAAGCCCAAACCGTCTCAATTTATATTGATTGACATTTGATGACCTTGACATTTTTGGTCATTTGCTAGGCCAGCTTTTTGGTGTACAGAGCTGAATACACTAAAAAGTACCTTGGTAAATAAAATTTTATGTTTTTCCAACTTAAACATCATAGTCAAGATAAGAATAACTTAAAGTAGTATAAAACCTTTAGACTATTCATCAATTGTTTCTATTTTGCACAAAAAATAACTAACTAATAGCTTTTTTCGCAATGTCTGTATAGCCACCATGTGCCAAATACGTTTGAATTTAGAAATTATTTTTTTATGTGCAAATGTTTATACTGAACTTAATTGTAGGTCTCGAAACAGATGCCTATTATAACAATTTAACAGAACGTATAATTTTAACATAGATTTGCAATAGTTTTAAGTAGTTTCACTCAGTAATAATATAAGTAGGACAGCATTTTTGTAACAATCCATGAGTATAATGATACAGTTGAAATGCACTTACCCCGGGATTTCTCACGTTAATTTAAAAAATTAAAAAGTTTTAACCTCATAACATTTGTATACTTAGTCATATTTTATTAACTATTATTTACTAAGAGCCAAATAAAACTATAATTTTCAACGTAAAAGCACTAAATATCTATTTTATTATTGTTGTAAAATCAATTTATTATAATAACTTACAAGAAAATATGAAGACATATTTTTCAGTTAATTTTTTTTATAATTTAGGGTGGCAAACGAGCAGACTTTGATTGTTGATGGTCTCTTGGGGATATACATTTTTGGGGATTGTGGATCTGTGTATCTGTCTGTATTCGTAATGACAGTACATACACATGACAGTAGGTACACATGGATCATAAAATATTAGTTGAATTATAATGACGTCAATATTAAATTAAAATTTCTGTAACTTTCTATCTTATTTATTAACATTTTTATCGGATATACTAACTATCAATGTTATACTAATGAAATTTTGCTATGGGTTATTTCGCGATTGCAATTAGTGTAATAATATTACAATTTGAAATTCTTTAAATTATGCAGTGCCATCGTTTTTTGCTCACCAGAGAACGACCTTCTGGCCAACAGAGAACTAGATAAAGTTAACTTTAAATTTATGTCAGCTAGAAATAGACAAACTTATTTTCTACTACTTTCACGCCACCTTGCGAGTAAAATAACCACAGCAATTATTTCTGAAGTCGTATATATATGTATTCATAATTGTCTTTGTATAATAATGATTTTATATAGAAATTCTGTACATACTTTTAAAAGTTTATTTAAATTAATTATATAAACAAAATAATGAAAATTTAATTTTCGACGTCACACTTAAATTAAGGCTATTTGCAGCCCTTTTAGTTATCACAATATCTTTTACTGTGTATATTATATATATAATGTTAGCAATATTTACACATTATTATTATATTATATTAAATAGAATATAATTACATAGAAAATGGAATGTACAAATTGTGTTAAGACAATAGAATTTGAATTGTGTTATAATTTTACAAAGCATTTTGAACTCTTTACTAAAAGCAGATAAAACACAAAATACGAACGAATTCTAAGAACAAAGTGATGATTAGGTGAGAGTGACCAATAACAAAATAACTAAATTTACCTTTAGTTATAGAACTAATTTGTATTAAAGGTATTATTCTTTATTTTTAGTCTACACTGTCTATCTATTGCGTACCATTGCTATAAGCCAAATGACATTAGTTTCAAATGAATGAAGAATGCGAAGAAAAGAGTTTTTTTGTTTGTACCTTTCCGATATAAAAGCAAAAAAAAGAAAAGGATCGTATCACTTTATGGCCAGTGCTTCGAGCGTCTATGGCAAACTTGCTTAATGTTTACTCCATATATTAATCACTTATTTGAGTTGTTTCCGTGTTTAGCCTTCTGATTCTTTAGATAACTTAGAGCTGGCCAGTCAGGGCGAACGTAATAAAATTGGTAATTAACTTAACATAAAGCAAAATCTTAATAAGCGCTCAGCTAATTACTGTGCTCTGAGCACGATGGCTCGACTGCAAAGCACTAGTTTCCAGTTTTAACCAGTTTGATGTAATAAACATATTTAATTTTCATATGACCATAAAATTTGTTGAATGGTAAAATTCAGGCTGTAAGTTCGACTTAGAAGCGATTTTCATGAAAACAGAGTTTCTACCCGAAGATAGCTTAATTTAGGTTTAGTGGAATGTTGAGACACCTGCGGCCCGGACTAAGCGTTTTGCCTCGTCATTTATACCGAGTACATCGAGGGATTGGAACAGTTTGCCGGCTGCAGTCTTCCGTCCAAATATAATAATTTAGGTGTCTTCAAGGCTAGAGTGAATAGGCTCTTAATAAACTAGTGGGCCTTACCATCAACGATTGCATCACTGCTTACCATCAGGTAGGATCGCAGTCAAGCACTAGTTTATAGCAAGTAAATAAAAAAAAAATGCGCAGAAATTCTGCCATTTAGCTTATAGCAAAAGCCTAATGTTCAATTTTTCGAATATAATATGCATTTTTAGTATCTGTTGTAATATTTTTGAAATGGTACTAAATGTACATAAAATCATTTTAAGCTTATACAAATATAAATAATGGATAAATTGAAATTCATTCAGGTGATTGGAATGATAAAATTAATCCTCAAACATTAATGAGTATTAAAACCCAAAAATTATACACAAATCTTAATCTAACAAAACAAATGAAAAAAAAATTATACGAACTTTAGTAAAAAAAAAATCTAGTGCTTATTTGAAATATCGTGTTTACAATTAATTTATTTATCACACTAAATTCGTATATTAAAATTATAACTATTTATAATCTGCATTCAACCGCCAAGTAGGGATGACCTCGCCACGGTTTCATACTTCTCATCGTAGTCTTCGTATTCGACGAAGGGTACCAAGTAATCTTGACCCATCACTACAGGCAGCAAGAAGAGGAGGAATAACAGGATCCAGCTTTGAAAGCACTTTGATGCACTGTTGAGAGTGACTGGAATCAGAAAAATAAAATCGTAAGTTATGTAAAACAAATTGGCAAATCCATACAACTAACATATTTAATTTTATAATATTTTTCGCAATGTCCTTAACAACACTATAATTAAACGAGATATAGAGATATTATTGAATTGAAAGTTTAATATAAACAATAAATTGTAAATTATAAATACAACGTTTTACCGATAGATGGCGCTACGTGTCATTTAATCGCACTAGGGTTATTCAGACGTGTGTCAATTAGATTCGCACTTAAACGGTTTCTTTTTCTTTTGGATTTTAAAGAGTGTGTTTTACGCGGGACTTGGTCATCATCATCGTCATCATCATCATTAGTCTATAAGTGCCCCGTGCTGAGTAAAGACCTCTTCTACAACGGAGAAGGTTTGAGCATTAATCACCGCGCTTACTCGAGGTGGATTGGCAAATTCAAACCTATAATGAGAAATTTATTTAAGTTCATGTTTCCTCACTATATTTTCCTTCACCGTATGTCAGTGGTGTCTAAATGATCATAAGAAGTACATATAACTCGGAAAAAGCCACATTGGTACTTGCCAGGTTTCAAAGCGGGCCAGCTGGGCCACCACGACATTAAAAACTTGATTATCTGTTCGTAGAAGTGGTCACCAGAAGACTGTTTTCAGTATGAGCTGCACACAAAAGCTCTTTCTTTCTTTCTTTCTTTTACAAATCTACATACAAGACTTTGAGACTAGATTACTTGAATATTCATATATTCCAAATAATAATACTTACTCCTCTCTGGCCGAGGATCCGTATCAGGTGTAAAGAAGTCCAGATTTGCTGAGCTCCTGTAGACGTCATACACTGTGGCGAGGCAGGCCACTCTAAGCCGGCCACCGAGGAACAGCTCCGGAGTTACCTTCACGTCTGCTTTTACGCTGGTCCAGAGTAGACCACTCTCAGATGGATGGAGACTTGTTTCTGTAGATCGGAGCTGAAATGAGATATGGGTAACGTTAATTATCAAATCGTGGGCACATAATTCATGAGATTCGACGTTGAATATAAAATCATATGTTGCACTTTACATAAATTTCGTGTTTTAGTTTTGATCCTCTATAAACGCAAAAACTGCTGTATGGATGTTGATTCAAATTGGCACTAAGATAGGATAGGTATATTCCGAAATAACTGACTACTTTTCAGAGCTATCTTACTTCGGTGATGGTAAATCATCATTCGATTCTGCTAAAGTTGTTTTAATTTGGTCATTTTCTGCGACTAAATCTACATTTCCAGAGGTCGGCAATGCACTCGTAACACCTCCGTTGTTACAATCAGCAATGGGCGGCACTGATTGCTTACCATCAGGTAATCCGTCAGCTCGTGTGCTGTCTTATCTCATAAACAAAACAATACAACATATTTTTCAGTTAATTTTAAGGCTTTTTTTAACCTATGTCTCTAACCTCGAATACTAATTCTCGCTAAGCTGTGCTGTTTAAAATAAAAACATTCAATTTGAAAACTTAAGACCAAGATTCTTTTGTAATATTTTAACTTCAATGAACACAAAGTCACCTTCACTCACCAGCTTTAATTAAATACTTATTAAAACTCTTGTTAATGTTAAATAGAGTTTCTTGCACATCTAAATGATTAATGAATCCGATTAGATTTTAAAAAGAGCCATCTGTTGAGACATTCTTGTTAAAGTAACGAAAAACTTGCAGGTGGCCTACCGAAGAACGTAATTATATAACTTTTACACTTGCAAATTAAATAATTAATAACCATTAAAAATGTTTTAGGTCAAAACTTTTTTCGACGAAATGTAAATGCTATCTTTATGAATAAGTTTGAATAAGTGTGAGTAATTGGATTCATGAATTTAATGTTTGAAAACACACCTGAGGTTTGACGTATATTTATGTCATGTATATATGATTGTTAGATGATACATGTTTATGTAAGAACATAGATTCTAAACAGTGATAAGTTTAGTGAGCCACAGAGCGTTGTGTTTCGCCGTCTGAGTGAGGTTACCCGAGGCCCAATACTTCCCTTCCCCAAATACCTCCCAAAATCTCCCAAATCCCTAATCCCCAAAAGGTTGGCAACACGCACTCGTAACTCCTCTGTTGTTGCGGGTTTGCTTACCATGAGGTTATCCATCTGCACGTTTGCCGACGAATCTCATAAAAAAAGTTATAAATTCACTCGGATTATATTAACTACACTACTACTACGTCAACTTGTATAGCTCTTTCTCTTACCCACACTGAAGTAAGATTAAAACAGTCTTACTTTGAATGTCATGGTTACCCCCCAGAGCATTGCCTGTGTTCTTCATAGAAATTCCTAAGCATCTGGCCCCGAAAATGGCCAGCATCGCATTGAAAAGTCCTCCCCCACATAATTTTATAAACAAAAATGGCATGTGTATGATGATATACAGTTTGATTATTGTATTATCCTGTTAATAATATAATGCAATGATACAATAGCTATGCAACTGCTTGATAACCAATATCTAGCAGATTTGATCTTAGCCCCCTTTAGCTAAGTTCATCATCGATAAACGTTACCGCTTTAGAAGCTGTTGACCACGTGACATATCGATGACCTTGAAAAATCCTCGTACACCTGTTTTTCGTTTCTAAAGCGATAATGATTATCGATTACCGCCATGGATCGAATTCGATTCCAAAAAAAAATAACAATACCTACTTTGTGCATTTCATTGATTGATTGCTCCGAATCCGAGTCTTATGTATATTTAAAAAGAAAAGAAATTAACTTACAGCCTCCTCATTGATGTAGATGGTGAGGTTGGCGGCTGGTCGCGCTGGTGATGATGTGCAGTTCGCCTTCAGCACCTCTCCTGGCTGGTAGCGATCCTTGTCTGCTTTTAACACAGGAGCGATGGGCGGCAACGCTGAAATTGATAGAAGGGAGTTGTTAAAAAGTGGGCTAACAATTTCGATTAAACGTTGTCCCGCAGTAGATGCAATCGTAATTGGCTTACCGCGGCTCCAACTCGGAGCGGGAGAAAGAGTGGGATATTTTTTTATGTGATAAGACGGCAAACTAGCCCACGTCACAGACGGAGCCCTATTAATTATAATAGAACTGCTGTTCAGCCGGGGTTGCGGAGTAAGCGCAATTAGGCACCGCGACCTCGGCCCAGAGCAGGAGAAGGAACGGGGGGGTTTTTAGTCAGTAAGATTTTGACACTCCCTCCCGCCCTGGGCGGGAGAAGTAATTTGATTAACAAAAAAACTAGCCCACGTATTATAATTTTGATGGTAATCAATCAGTACCGCCCATGGACACTCGCAACTACGGAGAAATTAACGAGTACGATGCCGTCCTTTAATAACAAGGAATAAGGGTTTTGAAGATTTAAGGATTGGGGGGTATTGGGGAAAGAATGGGGCCTCCGGTAACCACACTCATATGGCAAAACGTAGCGCTATAATTGTTTAACGCCGGTGTTCTGTGATGCCGTGGTATCACTCAGGTCGAACCGAACCATGGCTCAGCCACACTTAATAATACTTCTACTTTGATAATTGAAAACGTTGTTTCTTGCTTGATCTTATCTCAAACAACTAGACTGAGAGTTTTCTCTCATTTTAATAAGAGTAAACTCTCTCAGTCATAGTCACACGGAATAGATTATCTGTTTTGCGCATTTCAAATGGTAATAATTATAAAATGATTTATTATGTCTTTGACCTCAGTCAATGTAAAAAATAGCATGATGTTTGTAACAGTGACGAGTTCTACAAACTAGGTATAATGTTTATTTGCCTAACATTTTATTTTCTGACATTGTACATGCATACCAATTATATGGAGTAGAATTACATATTTATGTAGGTATATGATTATAAGGTGATAAATGTTTTATTTATGAACAAAAATTCCTAAAAACCATATGAGGTTTCCAGTTTACGTAAGATGTTATTAAAAGACTGGTGTTAATGTCTGTATCTATATCAATATTTAAAAATTCATTTGCAATTATCTCAGACATTAATTGAAACAAATATTTTAAGTTAAAAATAAGACATTTGTGTTCACATCATAATGAAAAGAAAATTACTATCACAGACATAACACTTCGCTTATATTCTCACTTAAATATTAAATACACACATTAGCTTATAAAATTAGCTGGTAATTATATTTTAGGTTCATTAGTAAAAGCCTAGAGGTGTAATTAGACACTTTAATTGGATTTTGCAGTCTAATCTTGCTTAAAAATTAATCTTTAGGGATAGCCTTTCAGAAACAGAGCTTAAAGGATCAAGATTCCTATATTATGCAAGTTAACGACCTTTATGTCGAAATACTGATCAAGATTTAGTGATCGCTCCGTAGTAGATATTTAAACGCATTGCTCGCGTAAAGTATTTTACATTATTTTTCGTAATTTTCTATGTTGCCTTCGTTTATGGTCTAAGCTCATAAGAAACTCCCGGCACCCAGTTTTTTTTGGGATCGGTAAATCATCAACTGTCATCTCTCGCCCGTGATGTGACGGAAGGGAATGTCAGTCTTACTGCCTAAACCACTCTCCCCTCCCTCTTCTTCTTCTGCTCTAAGCCGAGGCTGCGGTGGCCTTTTGCACTTGCCCGTAATCTGGTACCCACCCTCCACCGTCTCGTCGCACTGTTTGGCGTCAGGTAGTCTACAGACGGATGGATGACGCTTTATCACCCAATTAACTTCACTTAGTCAACCAGTGGAGTGGTCAACGAGTGGATGCCACTTGGTCAATGAATTTTTAGTAGTCTGTTAATAATTATTGGTAAGAGAGCAGCGCGCGGTTCACTCGTGACCTGCCGTTAGCAACGCCCAGTGAACGCAAGGCTAGCAAGCAAGCAAGTTGCCACCGAGTTGTCCACCCACCGCGCCCGAGACCACACACGGGGCTCTATAGGGCTGATGTTCAGCCGGGGTTGCGGGGTAAGCGCAATGAGGCACCGCGACCTCGGTCCAGAGCAGGAGAAGTAACGGGGGGCGGGGGGTTAGTCAGTAAGAGTCTGACACTCCCTCCCGCCCGACCCTTCACGCGTGCAGGGCTTGTGACCAACATGATCTGGTAACGCTTTTTTTTCATCCGATGTCTTCTCCCGCCCAGGGTAAGGCGAGAGAGAGGTCGCGGTGCCTCATTGGGCTTACCCCGCAACCCCGGCTGAAGATCTGGTGACGCTACGGAGTTGATGTAGCGAGCGTATGCTTATACAAGACCATTTTTATAGAGTAGATGCCGGTCCCGGTAGGTGGCTCTCATAAGCTGTGGCCAGATACATTACGGTTAATGAGAATGAGAGAGAAATACTTATCACGTGTGAATTAAAGCTAAAATTATAACTGTTCTGTGTTTATGTGTGGCCGCATGTTTTAAACGGTTCATTGTCATACTTGAATTGTTTTGTTTTGTAAATTAAATTTATTGTTACTAGTAAATAAAGCGGAAAAGCTTAATTCACTAATTTATATTTTTGTGAAACTAAACTTAATGTGAAATAACTTTGCATTACCCGTCTATCAAAATTAATTCGGTGGAAAAGTTGCGTCGAGTTTTGCGGAAATAATTTATTGTTAAAAACTATTAAAAAATCGTATTTTTTTATGAGGTTGTTACTTAAAAGACAGCTTTAAGAGAATATTGGAGCTCTTTCTTACGTTTAACCTGTAAGCACAGTAGCAAAAAGCGGTTAGGTATACGAATAAATCTCTCTTCAAATATTTTAGGGAATAATAAACAGACGTTAGGTTATCCAAAACATGACGCCGTAAAATCGTGATTTTATATAAAAAAAACAAAATATTGAAGTACATTCTACAGTGTCAGATTTTTATTCTTGCAGTAAAATGAGATCGAATATACATATTCTTCCTCGTACAGCAAAAATTTGGCAATAAGGTCTCGATGCGACATCGTAAATGTGATTGACGAAAAGTTGTGAGCCAAAGTGGTTGACGCAAGATATAGAGATAAATCGGAGCTTGTACATATTTTGTTTCACGGCATAAGTTATATTTTTTGTTCTTTTTTTAAACTAGGACAAGGTTAGATTTTTTGTCTACTGTATTCTGACGATAGAATAGATCTCTATTGATATTTGGCAGCCAAAGGCTAGGATAAAAATGACATGTTTTTTTAAGAACACGTAGATCCAAATGCGTCCCTAATGAGTCGGCTCTACTGGAGTGCTACAATGGCCTCATGGAAAACCAACATGAAACAATCACAGCGTTGTGTTTGGTCGTGTGAGTTATATTACTAGAGGCCCAATCCTTCAAAATCCTAATCCCCAAAAAGTCTGCAACACACTCGAGACTCTCTACTTGTGTTGCGAGTGTACAGGAGCGGCGCCAATTGCTTGCCAACAGGTAATATTGGTTGGTTTAAAGTCGGTTTGTTCGTTTACCGAATATCACATAAAAAAAATTGTTTGTATTTCTGGTACCGATCTAGTGAACTATTTAAAACTTCTATTGGTATTTTAAATATGAATCTGTATGTTTTTTTTTTGTCGTAACGACAGAAAATAACCACGACAATGTCACTAAAGTAATATCAATGCCCAATAATATTTGAGAGCGACCGTTACTATTTATATTTATATGCAACATAAAAGATGATAGAAACATGACAAAACCGTCCTTAAAACCGTTACCATAACGGTCCAAATTCAAAACGCAGAACTATCAACAACTATCCAATTACGAACTACAGGATATTTCCAAACTTGGCCTATACAATTCCTAATAAATAGGAGATCGGTCGTCGATAACGACACTGATATCTCAAACTTTATATCCCATAAAATAACAATAGAGAAAATTTTATGAGCAAACACTCTGGGAAATGGAATTAGAATCTTCCGGATTCTGTTTGGCGGTTGGACTGCAGCTGCGATGAAAATTGAATTAATTTTAGCATTTCACATTTGAGATGGATAGTTTTGAGTGCATGACCGAGTGCATGTGGACAGTGTTTAAAATGATAGAGAGAATTTCTGCAGTTTTTACAGCAATTTAAGATGGCATGTTTTATAAAATACTATAATTATATTAATTAAGCCGAACAAACTAATCACGAGATTACAGTAGATGACTCCAAACTCATTATGAGTTACGCAAATTACTGTTCCAGGTCAGGGTGTGATGTGTATATGAAACTTTGTGTTTGTAAATGCACCCACATTACAGGCAGCAATCCAAGTGTCTGGCAGCACTGTTTAAAACTAAGTGAACATTTTACTTTATTCATGATCATATATCAAATTTCCCCAAAAAGTTACTCGCTTAAAAAAATCATAAAGCAAAACTCTTTCGGATGACTAAATTATGAAGGAACCCATAAAATTGTTATGACATTGTAAAACTTTTACTGAACCACGTTAAAGGGCGAGTATCCGACGGAAATTATTGACTGGCTTAAATTAAATTTTCATTAGCATAGTCTACTTAAACGAAAGCGGGTGAGGACTAAAATAGGTTATTATAATGAGTAATCTTCGTTGGCTTAGTGACGGTAAGGAAAACTTCAAGCTGTTTTTAAAGTGTGGGAGACCCATGCTTTGGTACGGATGTGTCGGCTTGACCGGAATGATACTACGGCCTCACAGAAAATCGGTGTGAAATAACCACAGTGTTGTGTTTCGCCGTGTGAGTGATATTGTGGAACGCCAAATCCTACTTCCCCTCCCTTAATCCCTGCTCAAACCCTAGATCTACGACACCATAATCACCAAAAGGCAGGCAATGCCCTCCTAACTTCTCTGGTAGTTTTCTGTGAGGGCATGGCATCACACCGGTTGAGCCGACCCACACGTGCTAAATATTCAGAACAGCTTCTTAAAACTAAACAGTCTAAATGAAATGGGTATATTATTTCATTTTAAAGATGGCCGACCGTCCAAACTTGCAGAAAGAGGTAGTCTTCGCATCTTATCTCATTTCATAAACTAAAACCAGTATAAAAACTTACAACAATCTCAAACTAACAACGTTCTTTAAAACTTCCCTCGATCCTTTTCATCGTCCTTTCACGTTCAAGTAACCACTTAACCAAGCTATTTTGATAGCATTCCCAGTTAATTAAAACTTTTTATTTTATCACTTTAACTGCAGATAAACTTAAGGTTCCAAAATTAAGTTATAATGGTTAAAGGTTTATTTTAGTGCCCTAACCTCAAAATTACAACGTAAATAAATTAAAATTTGAGAAAACCGGGTGGTTATGTATTTAATATGCCGATAGTACTTTGCTATCTTTTATAATGGCCGGTCGCTTGTTCTGTGTAAAATTGTTTTAAATAAAATGTTTTGCTCGTTTCTCAGTAGCGAAATGAATAGTTTCTACTGAAGGTTTTTGAAATCATATTTCAATATTGAACCTAGGCTATTTGGTTTTTATTGGAACTTTATTTTATTTAAAATATTTTCATAAATATGCAGGGAAATGTTTATTGCTATAATAAATATAGTTCTTAAATGAAAATAAAATTGAGTCCACCTAGTAAATTATTTCAGCCGGAGTTGCGGGGTAAGCGCAATGAAGCACCGCGACCTCGGCCCAGAGCAGTAGAAGGAACAGGTGCCTCCCGGTCCCGCCCGGCCCTAGGTGGGAGAAGTCATTTGATGATTTTCCCCTCACAAAAAAAACCTAGTAAATTATTAGGGCACTGGTAAACTCACACACGATAAATTACAACAGAAGTCGGTTAATTGTTATTTCACGCTGGTTTGTGTAATATTGGTGCCAATGAGTAAATCACTTGTGAATTTAATTATATAAAACAATCCTTTAAACGAAAATAGTTTCTTTACGTTTGAATTGTCTGTTGTCGTGTCGTTAAAATGTGACTTTTTCGAGTTATAATTATTGATAATAATCAATAATTACTTAAACACCACTGACAGACAGAGTTACTTACATCATTTTAGGGCAGATTTTTCAATCGTCAGGTAAATTTTATCTAAGAAATAAGATTGTTTCTGTCACCGTCTTATACAAACATTCTGACGCGACAGCATCATAATGATTCCCCAGATAACTTTTATCTAACCATTGAAAAGTCAGCCCTTAGAACCTATACTATACCTATTCTAAAAACAAAGAAATAAATAGAAACCAATATCTTTAAAAACAAAAGCCAACATCAAAAGTGTTCGATAAATGATAAGTGTTATAGCATGTGTCATTTTGAAATAGCGACACACCTGTTACGATGGCTATAAACTAAACTATGTAACCAGGATAAATTGAATGGATACATCGTCGGCAGTCGGTACTTACTACGGCCATACATATTTTCTCTTGACAAGTCCCATGGGACACTTCATAGCTAGTTGATTTTTATATGCTAGCTATGTGAGAGATATTGAAGCGACTTTGTTTACTAACATAATCACGATACGAATCACGATATTTACATATTTTTAAACCTTAGATTATTAATTCTGAATCGTAATTTAGTGTAGAGATTTAGTAGCAGAAATAAAAATAAATATTGATAGTAATTATCTGATACTGAAATAATCAAAATTCCCGAAAATAGGCTATGTAAGTCATACTTGAATTTTTTGCGTCGTTTAAAGTAATTCACGAATTGTTAAATGTTGATAATAAAGAAGTATTTTATAGGTAACTAGCAGACCCAGCCACGCGTTGCTGTGGCTAAGGTAAATAATATTGTGACTATAAATTAAAATGTAAGCTATCCTATCGTTCAAGTTTGATCAAAATGCACACGGAATGCAAATCAAATTTAAAATCGGTTTGGTAGTCCATCGCAGAAAAACACGTGACACGAAATATATAATTTTTATATATAAGGATATTAATTGCCAGCTGATGTCACATTTCAGTGTCGAGTTGTCTCCGGATCAACATTCACCTTCTAAAGACCTTATCTTAATAGACTTTGCAATCATTGTTCCGATAGTTGTGTCTACCAAAGGCCTCATGCCTAAAAGCCTCGATTAACACTTGAACAGGTTTACGTTAGATGTTTGAGTCTAAATGATGATGCAGAGAGCAGTCTGTACTCATTGGACACGGTGCGTATTGTTCGGAGATTTTTGTCTCTGAAACCCAGACTAACACTGGCTTGAGCCACTCACCTTTTTTTAAGAAAATATTTCAAACTAAAATTTATTACCTATAACATCGATGAATTTGGTGGCAATCTGCGTCGCGAAGGACGGTGAATCTGCAGTGACCTCACAGCTGAAGTTTCCAGCCAATGTTAGGTCCAGTCTTCGAAGTAACACCTGAGTGCCGTTCGATCTGTTCATCTGAAATTTTATTAAATACATACACATTAACATCTGAATTTATTAAAGCTGATGAATACCTACTAAATCCTCTTTTGATAGATAAAATATAAATAGTTGTTCTCCTGATTCCGATTTATGCATTGTCAATTACAATTTGTTTGTTCTCGCCGATGCTGATATACAACTCAGAGCTCGGGTTAATATTTCTCCGAATGCAGTATTATTTTCAATATTTAGGTATTCTCAGAAATAAGGTTAAAATAAATTTATACATGAATGCATACTGAGCTCGGACCAATCAATATAGTATTCATATACCATATTGTTAAATTGAAATGGATTGTAATAATTAATCTTTTATCCAATATGAATTATGGACAAAAGACCAAAATAATTTCAGTTTAATCGAATTTCATCGCTATTAGCAGCAGTGTTTCGCAGTATTCACTAAAATTTTCGTCAAAATAATTAAATTTTCCAACTGATTGAAACTTATTTTGTATTTAAGCAGCGAGGTCAGAGTTCGTTGACCTGCCAGAATGTTTTACTTTTACGTTAATGCTTGTTAAAATTTCTATAGCCCATTAATAAAAAACGATAATTCGTTTAGTCCCTGGTAGACAACGGACAAACTTATTTGGGTAGAATTTAATTACTTCTGTTCAGTTGAACCTCTTTTGAATGTAAATAGGCACGATGGCTGACTAATAGTGTGGTCTATCGTCCTAATAATTTCGTTTTTCTTTCCTGGCCAACAATAGGATAGGAGAAGCTAAAAAAATTGCTATGGCTATATTGTAATTTATAACATTTTTAGGTTCATTTGAATTTAAGTACCAAAACGGCAATGTCTCTTTTTGTGCAACAACGTTTAATTTGTTATTACTCTGCTTTTTATTCTGAAATTGCCAAATCGTGATTATTGTCACCATGTTCATAATCCATTATGATAATTATCATTTTTATCAAATTTAGTACAATTAGATATGCGAGATTCATTTTGGGATATTGGTTCCATAAAATAATTTCGAAGGAATTTACGAACTATTTAATACAAGTTAATTATTACAACTTTAGGCATTTAATTATTTGACATTATCATTATCCCAATATCATCGTCATTAGCATCGCCATCGTCGTCATCAGCACTATAACCATTATCATCATCTTTCGATACAAACCGTACAAACATTTAATACCAAAGTGCATTCAGTAAATAACTGAAATGAATTTCAAAATATCCACCACTAGATATTCCTTTTAAACACACCAACAATAAAAGAGATTTGAAAAACCTCATTCCGCTGTAATGAATGGTAGACAGCACTATACACTCGACGGATCGCACTTCGAAAATCGTTTTCAATCTCGATTCGGTCTTTATCGATTCAATCCGGCAAAGTGAGACTAGTGTTGTGCTTTGTAGCAAATATTGTGCTTTGGAAAATAGCATAATAATATGTATATAACGATTCATTTCGTAGGACAAGTGAGAATGAAGCAAGTTGATATATTTTGATAGTTAATAATCTCGAAATCTCTACTTTCCAAATAAGTTTGGATGTTTTTCTGCACAGAATCTGAGATTGTGCCCGGTCTACAGCAATAGGCTTTTTTTGAGGTGAAAATCATCGAACGGCTTCTCTCTCCCTCGGTGAAAAGTCAAAAATCATTTATTCCAATTAGACCCTTACAGGCACTTTTGAAAGTCAAACATAATTTTGAAGATATAGTGTCAGTCTGTCGGTCAGTACTTTTAGTGAAGCTATTTGCTCGTTCCAAAGTGTAGATTCCGAGGAAGAATAGTGGAGCCAAAGGGAGTATTAGGCTATTACCAATGACGTATTATATATAGACACGTCATGAACCAACATCGCGGCGCTTAAAAACGGCGAAAATACTAGATAACTACTTCTACGAGTAAAGAAAGGGAAAGAAAATATGACATCGTATAGTGGAATGCCTTTGCTAGAGGGAGATAAATATACATCTTCAGTTATGCCGACGTCACGTGACTATACCTTCATGCGCCGGCCGCCATAAGATGGCGGGCGCCGGCGTCGAAAAAAGTAAAATAAAAATAGGTTGTTTGGTGAACTTACGCATGAAATGACACATTTTTGTCTTTAACTTTTGGAGTATAATTTGTACATCGTCTGAACACACACGACGACATGCTTTCTTTATGTTTCGCACAGGTTTACACACGATATAGATTAAAAACAAACGTAGCGTCGCGCGGCAGGTTGGTGCGTAACTAAGCGCGATGTGGTCAATTGCCTTCATTTCATGTTGTCATTTTAGAGCGCGGACAACGTATCTATAGTTTTATACATCATTGGCTATTACTGACTAAAAACCACCCCGTAGTTTCTCCTGCTCTTGGCCGTGGTTGTGGTAGATTATTCCCGTTGCAAGCAGCCCCATTGACATTTTATTACATAAGATTCATAAAATACCTGGTGTAAATAGAGTGTAAAATTGTAAACGTGAAACTGTGCCTAAAAAATGTGATATTATATTAAATAACAAAATAATATTTTCCCAAATCGACTCCCTTGTTCGGCAACCGAGTTTATAATTCCACTCGACAAACGAGTACGGTAAGCCAAAATGTTTTGAAACAGGTATAAAATATGTGTCCTAGATTTTTGTCGTCCTGGTTTTTGTACATTCGCTTTTAGCTGACCGTATTCAAACGTGAAACTGCCATTTTTGTTTAAATTTTCGAAGGTTTGCTCACAAATATTACGTAGTTATATAGTCCATTTATAAAACTGTTTCTGGGAACCTGTTCTTTTTACCTGCTTTCAATTTATTTAGGTAATGAAAGCAATAATTTTATCTAGTTTCATTTTTAATTTGCTCTTTGTCTGCTTGTGGCTTTTTACTGTTTTTTATATGATGGTCGGCAAACGTATTACCTGATGTTAAGCAATCAGCTTCGCCTATGAACACTCGCAACGACGGAGGAGTTACGGGTGCATTGCCGACCTTTTGGGGATTAGGGAATTGGAAATTTAGGGAATGGGGAAGGATTGGGCCTCCGATCACCTCACTCACACGGCGAAACAACGCTGTGATCATTTCACGCCGGTTTTCTGTAAGGCCTTGGTATTACTCCGGTCAAGCCAACCCATTTGTGCCGAGGCATGGCTTCCCACAATGAGTACAGTTTTTAAATATTCTTTAAAATCCTTTTTTACCAGTGATTCAGAGACAAAAACCCATAATATTGGCCCACACTTGTTTTGAAAAGTATATTAAATTTCCAATCATGTATTTTCTTTTGAGTAGTTTAAATTTAAGGTCACTACATTAATGACTTTTTGTCACTTAATGCATTGCCCATAGACACTCGCAAACACTACAGTAACGAGTGGATTGCTGGTCTTTAGAAGATAAAGAAAATTGAGGCTTGAAACTGGAATATTCTGGAATATAGCAAACGTGGATGGAAGACTGAGATCTCCCTTTCTCCCCTCAGTCCACCACGAACAATCTACGGTTGGGCTTTCAGCACCCTCAATGGCGCAACAATAAACAACACAACCGTTTGTTAACGCTGTTTTCCTTTGGTCACTAATCAAGTCGGCCTATTTGTGCCCAGGCTCTCTCACATTTTTTGGCCAATTCGAAACTTTTCTAATTTCTAGCCAAGATGATGCAAAAAAAAGTAATTTCACAATCACTGCATTATTCAGCTTAACCGAGTTCAGATCGTTTCTTTTGTTTATAGCAGGTGACTCCAAGGAATTAGATTGGTGCTATCGAGCCCTATCCATCCGTGTAATGGCATCTTTAATCTGCCCCTGATCGAGTTAGTGAAGGAGTAAGAACATATTGGAAGACCCTAATTATATTTATGTACCTCTGGGGTGGTTTTTAATTTAAGGTAACTGAACTTTATGATGTACTTAATGTGGTTTGTGAAATATTAAGCTAATTATTTAAAAGATGATAGTGCTATTAGCCTTCAGGATGGAATCGAATAAACTTGAAAAGTCGGGGAAGGCCAAATTTGAGTAGTTTAAATACAGTATTGTTGTAACTTGTACTTATAAGTTCAAAAATTCCTCAAATTCACCAAGAATTCGATTGAGGTCTGTTTTGTACAGTAGAGCAATTTAAAAATAGTTTGAATTTAAGAAGGCATCGATGGACACCTATGTCGTGTATGTACATTTTTTATGTCATAAGTCGGCAAGTTAGCAGACCGATTACCTGATGGTAAGCAATCAGCGCCACCCATTGACAGTCGTATCGTCGCAGTATAGTTACTACAAGTGTAATGCCGGCCTCTTGTGGGTAGGAGATCGTTCAGAATAGGGGATTAAAAGACAAACGCCTCCGGAACATCCCTTGCACATGAAACTCAACGTAAGAGTTGTATCACGCCCGCTGTCTGTGAGGCCGTGGTATCACTCCGATGGTCGAGTCAGCCCATTTGTGCTGTGACATTGTTACGTTTTTTTTTTTGTAGTACGTTGTATTGTTAACATAAAAGCAAAAGAGAGTCTTTGTATATATAAAGCTTCTCTATTCTTCATTGTCACTTTTTTATACGAAAATGTCCTGAATAAATGTTATAAAAAAATACCTGTGCTAATTTCTTTAACAGAGAACTGTAAAACATTTTAATTATAAAGCCTCCAAGTTTTATATGAATATCAAAAGTAGAAGGGCTTATTTCCTAAGAGATAAAGAATGAATTTAGAAAAACACGACGCATATAAATTTCACAGTGCAAACGCAGGCTTGCGTTTTTTTAAGACATTTAGAAAGTCTTTGTATTTCCTAATCAAATGATTTTCACAACTATTCCGTATGTATAAGGTTGTAATTAAAAGCATAAGTTGTTGCGAAACCAAGTATGTACTCCAGCCGCTATTGGTCAATCCATCTACATACGTAATAAAAGTCCAAATCAGTTGAATGGACTTAAAAAAAAGATATTCTTAAAAGTCTAATGCTTAATAGATAAGAAGACGTTTATCTGTGATATATATCAATAACGCCATCTGTGATCGGTGCCGAGAACTACACATAAACGAGTAGTTTGATAACCTCCCGTATTTTAGTAAGCCTTCTTCGCGACGATCTTTGCAGATGATTTAGGTAACGAGGTTTTATGTGTGAGATATTTTTCTATTAAAAAGCATATCAAATTCGTTTACTATTTCACTAGTATATTTTTTACTTACATCAACATAAATCCCTGGCAATCCAAATACTCTGGTATCTGGATCTTCCATCGGCGTATACCTATAGAACTCATGGTTGCCTCTGTACCATTTCACTGAGTACAGTGGCGCCCCCTGCATATCGCGGGAACAAATTAGCGCTGCTGTGCCACCCCTGATGACTGTTGAAGGCTCAACTAGAAGCATGACGTCTCGAAGGCTTGTAACACCTGGAAAATGAGAAAATTTATATAATGAATTTTGATGTTCACGTGTAGCCATTTATTGGCCATGTCAAGGACATTATTTGTTTGAGTTTTGCTTTGAAAAATCAGTATTTTACACACTGGTCGAGTTCTATAATTTTAATGATGTGAAAATAATATTTCTTCTTTTATTTTAACGTAGTCAGAATTACAGTAATTACATAACATTGAAGTGACCTCTCCAGCTTAATTAGTCCATAACATGTTTATCATTAACAAAATTATTTCATATTAATGTCTTTATCTAGCTTTTAAAACTTATAAAATGAAAAAGGTTCTGAATGTTAATATTCTGTCTGTGTTTAATGTTGAATCCCAAATTAATGAAGTTCAAAAATTTATTTTGTATGACATAAAAAACGTAGTAAAATAAAATTTGGATACTTAGTTAAAAATGTAGATCTGACTTTTTCATTAAACATAGCTTTTGATTATAATCAAGTCACTGATTTTCTTAATTACCGAGAAAATTTGAACAAAGGAGTAAGTATGAAACAAAAAGTTAGGCCAAGAACCTTGAAGCAGCCCCATTGTTAGCTTGCCCCCTATTTCATAGAAATTTTAACTTTACTGGTACCTTGCCTAGCCACCGTACTATGGTAGGTACTTACAGTTATTCAATAGGAACTTACGTCAGTCCTTAGTAATTAGTTGTTGGAACATATTTATTATTCAAATCTTTTTTAAAACCTCATTAAATGTCTCTAAATAGGAGAGAACTGTTATTCACTGGTTACTGTCACAAAGATCATAAAAGATATCTTAACATGAGATAAAGAATCGACATTGAAAGGCAGGTGTATTAGCAATTCATTTTCGCTGATTAATGGACTAATCGTCACGAATACTGAGACAACTGACTCTTGGCTTAACCAAGCCCCGTCCCGTTTCCCCTGTGGTATAAAGTAAAAGTTTTTCTTAATGGGCATGGGCCACATTACCAACAAAATTATTTTTAAATAAAACAATATGTAATTGTATCCTTAATTATATGAAATAAAGTCTGAGGAAAATGGTCCTAAACCAATTTTAGACGTACATAGGCTTCCACGTGTAGATAAAAAAACAAAAGGATTGAGCCACCTCAATAAATTGTCAAACAAAACCTGACGTCACGATATATGACTTCGGTTCCACTTGCACACCAAAAAAGAATGACAAAGTATGATCACATTCTTTGGATATCCAACAAAGGTCATTTGCCGAAGCAGATTGATTGTTCCATAACTCTTTGCAGACATCGCATATTGACCGCGTTATAAACATAAAGTACAAGTATTCGACCCGTCCCCAATTTTGAGTTCGAAGGAAAATATTTCTGAACAAACATACTTAGTGCTTTCTGTATCTAGAGTAAAGATAAACTTTGGCGGATTTCGGTCGTGTTTTTGTTGAAATCATTTTAGTAGAATAGTCTAGTGTTTGCTCTTTGTAAAGATGAGATAAATCGTTATGTTTTCAGGTCAATACGCAGACGATATTGGTACATAATAAAATATATATCTTAATTCTGCGAAAATTATGTTACTAATAATCAAATAATTACTGATATGTGTCTGCGTAACATCTATAACTAGGGCGGAATAACAGATTTAGGGCCTTGTGTTTGTGTGTGCTAGCAGTTAGAATAATAAAATTTTCGTTAAAATCAATTTTTTTGAATGAGACGAGGACTACGTACTACGAAGAGTAAATATTATAATCGTGAACAGTAAGGAAATTAAATAAATTTAATGACACATTTATCTGTGTAAGCACACCGATATTCTTAAAAATACCTTAGTACCTATCATGATCAAATGGGACCAGGTAGAAATTGAGCCGACGAATCTTTTGTTGGTAAGCTATAGGCGTGCCCATAATACCAAAGGAGTTACGGATTTATTGCCAGTTATATGCAGTTTTATGTGAAGATGGGAAGGCAAGGATCGGAAACATCACCCAAGTATTAACTTTCACCGGTTTTCTGTGAGGATCTTGTAGTTTCACTCTAGTAGAGCCCGCCAATTCGACGTCAATTATGGTCTTTTAAAATTAATTTATGATATCATAATTCTTTTTTATTGTGTAAAAATGAGTAGTGTCGTGGTGGCCCGGAGGTTAAGGAGCCCGCTTCTCATGCGTGAGGGCGTGGGTTGAAACCTGGCAAGTACCAATGTGACTTTTTCCGAGTTATATGTAACTTTCTATGATTATTTAGACACCCCTGACATTCGGTAAAGGTAAACATCGTGAGGAAACTTGGACTTATAATTTCAAATTATAAGTTTGAAATCTCCAACCCGCATTGAGCAAGCGTGGTGATTAATGCTCAAACCTTCACTGTGTGAGAAGATGCCTTTTCTCAGCAGTGGGCACTCATAGGCTGATGATGTGATGTGAAAAATGAGTAAATAATAATTGTGAATAAATAGATGATATGTGATTTTGGAATCCATTTTTTTGCTAGCAACAACCTGACTTGCCTGATAAACTTGGACGGCAACGAACTCAATTCACTAGAATTAATGTTGTCAGCTAACCTAACAATAATTCCAACGACATAAATTTATTTGCGTCGCCATTTTGTACCAGTTTTCTTGTTCGTCAGTTTTACTAATAAATATTATATCTATCTGTTAAACTAAACGGAGCTTTAAAACTGTCAAAATAGGTTTAACAATTTCTGTTTTGAATTTCAAATTAGTTTTTGTAGTTTGCTCAATTTGAATATTAAATAAAAATACTTCCATTTTAGTAAAATTAAGTCATTGTTGTTATCAGTTTGGTTCAGTCAGTGAATTAAGATTTTATTTATGACACAAGGGATAAAACATTTTTTTTGCAGAGTTATGCAGATATATTAAATGACAGGATCCACAAACAAATTAAGGTCAAAAAGACCAAGAAGGAAGGAAAAACTTCCAAAAATTGGTAAAAAGGATCATCCAAATATTAATTTCAAAGAGCAACTCGGTCAGTCACAGGAAGATAATTTTGTTAATAAATTTTCCTCTTCCTGGATGGCTATAAATAAGCCATAAACAATAGCTATAAAGAGAACATCTCTTGATGTATTATTTTTATAATTTGTTTTGTCTAAAAGAGTGCTTAGCTTCTGCACACAGCTTATTTTCTTTTGAAGTTCCTCATGATAAATGTCGTAAAGCTGAGTCGAATACATTCAAAAGTCAGAAAGTTAACGTGTCGATTTTTTAAATTCTTTGATTAATTAATAAACGCGCTGTTCATCGAAATTTAAAATCTGTTTTCGTAATCACATCATATTACTTCAAAAAATTCACCAATAATTATTTTTTTATTGTTCAAAATATTTTATTGGCCAGTGGTAACTTGTTATCGGCCTTATGCGTACTAAATGTAATTTTAATATCAATCTTACCTAGCTGTATATTGTCCTAAAATTTAAAAATAAAATATAAATTAGGAAATTGCTTTTTCCGAAACATTGATGACGTAATAAGCGTCTCACTCCAAATAACAATTTACTCAGTCTGATATATCAAAGCCAAAACAAAGTTAAAGACGTTAACTACGCTTTGTGGATTTCCACCTACCGCACTTTCGTGTACTTGGCATGCTTGTGGCCAGACAAGTATTCAATTCTCAAACTACATTAATTGTAATTTAGATTCACGAAATTATTGTCACCGAACGGGAAACTATGGATGTGGTAGTTCGGTATGTGTCAAAGGTTAACAAAACTATTTGGTCGTTATTCAATTAGTTGTTTGTTAATTAGTCAGTATTTTTTATTGAAGGAAATGGTTGAATTACTTTTTATAATGAGTGAGGTTGGCTATATTGCAAAGAAATGCTACTTGTATTATTTGCGTTAGTATACCTTGCGCAAGATAGATGGCGGTAGTAGTAACGTTGTATTGACGATTTCTTTTGTTTACAATTCGAAATTTAAGTTTTAATAAAGTGATGTTAACAATTTTGTCGAGCAATCACTATAAAGGTCTATAAATCACTATAAATCTCTTTTTTATTATAGATGTTAATCAAATCATCGTTCGAATTTTGAAAGTTCTGACTCTGAGATACGGCCTTTAAGAAAAATCTAGAAGATTTGTACAGACTGCTCTTAAAAATTTGTCAGAAAATATCAATTGTCACTTCTAAGGCTATGTGGAACTGTCCTATATCTCAAAAAAAAAAAATGGTGTAATTTTCAAAGTTGGATGAAAATCAAAAGGTTTTCACTTGGCTGTCGTATCACCTGCTAAGTAATCGGCGACGCCTATGGACACCAGGATCGTCTATATCTAGTGTAAAAGTGCCGTTTTATTGGTTATTTGCAAAAATAAATTCATTGTTTCATTGTTTCACGACGGAGTTACAAGTTCGTTACTGGCTTTAGAGATTGGGAATTTGGAGATGAGGGGGAATGTCAAATTATACCAACATCTACTTTACCTACATAGTAAAAGCGTTAATTCAATGCGGTTTTCTTCGAGGCCTTGGTATCCCTCAGCCAGCTTATTCATACTGAAGCATCGCTCTCCCACACTTGAACTGAACTTAATTGAAAGACTAATGAAGTTAGTTGACAACGACATAGTGTCAGGAAAAATCAATTTCAAGAATAGTGTTAGTAAGTTTTTCTTATTCGAAATCTGTTTGAGTGACTAAGAGGTAGACTCCTTACTTATAATAAAGTTAGTGTTAAATTAATTTAGAACTAAATACTGCTTAGAGTACTTTTTGCGATTTGGTACGGCGAAAAAACAATCATTTGGTTTTGTTTGCTAAGTAATTCGCCTAAAAGCAAGTTAGGAATCCTACATTTGACCTCACATTGAGTAGATATTTAGTAGGTTCTAAAAATTTACAGTAGTAACACAAAGTTTGGAACTTATTAAATGATATGAGGTGAAAACCTTTTTGTCTTACCTTTTAGAAAACAAGAATTGAAATATTTTGTCATGTTGTTGCATTATGAAATTTGACTTTGTTTTCTTTTAAAACATTGCCCCAAATCCGGGTTTTCTCCTGTTTCGTGTTAGCGCTTAAAACCCTGAATATTCACACACACAAAGTTCCGAGAAATGGATCAAACATTTTCGATCACACATAGTTTTGTTTCGCGTATGAACGAACTCGTGACGCGTAGCAGCCAGTTGCCCAGCCACTGCGCGAACTGTGAAGTCATGTCCTATTGTATATTACACATTTTTACAAGACCTCTATAAAAATTGTACGTACGTTGTACTTTAACACGCCTACCTGCGTCATCGAAACAACAGCAAATAAAACAGACGTGCAATGTTTCCTCTAGGACCCCTTAATGCGTGTTGAGACTACCTTAGCAGGTTATTATAAAACTCCCTTCGTACTCAAGTTCATGTGTTTTATAACGACGTCATAATATTCGACTCAGTTTTCCAAGGACCATCATATGCAATACGTAACATGGTGTTCTAGTTTTCGTGTTTTTAACAAACTTCTTTAGTATGAATTAAATAACTGTTGCATTCAACAACACCCGTTTTTTGAGGGGAGAAACCACCTAATGGCTTCTGCCGCCTTGATCGGGGTTCCCGGTTTATAATCAGACGAGAGACCGTGTAATACTTAAACACTAAATCCCACCCAGTTCCTTCTACTACTCTGGGCTAAGGCCTTGGTATATTATTGTACTTTTTTTATACCAAACTTTACATTTACATTATACCAGCTGTATGCAACTGATAATTCGTAACAATCCAGGAACGTTTCTTTTTTCTTTTTATTTGATTGAAACGTGTTATGCGGAGATTCATAAATTAAAAAGTAGGTACACATAATCATAATCACAACGTTTTATTTAAAACGCAAAATATTGTTGTACTTCTTACATAGTGATACATTTGAATGTATTTATAAAATGTTTTTTACGAGAAATATCCTTCTCAATATTATCATGTTTTCAATTTTCTACCACGTTGACCTCGTTTGTCATACAGAGATCTATGACACTCGTTACGGATAGTTACACATCCAAAAGTTTTGTCAAAGGTAGCTTTACATAAAATATATATATTTGTGGTCATAAGACTTAATTTTAAACATATATTAAGCATTTAAATGAAGCATCGATGTTATGACATATTTTCAAACAGGATTAAAAAAACTTTACATAATTTGAGGAATGACGCATTAGGCACTGTGTAGGTAACAAGAAAACGTACCTATAGCACGCTGTTTTTTATTTTTATGTTCCTTTTTTATTTCCATAAATATGTTTGCGTTCGCATATGTTTGCATTTGCAAATAACGGGAATGACTAAAACCTTTAAACACGTTAGCATAGTTTTAGTGATTTCTTTATAATACAAATTTATTTACACACAATTTAGTCCATTTTACAGGAAACATTTATTTATTAAAAAATCTAATTCACTTCTGTATTCAACGCTCCATGAAATCTACCGACAACACTCCAGCGGTTACTCATTTGAAGGAACCCAGTCTTCCATAAAACCTTCATTAATCCTATTTGATACCTCCAAAAGGTTCCAAAACCTACACTGACACATTAATAGGTCGTTAAAGAAAGAAATATACTTCAATCTGCATAATATTAATGTTACTTTTCCGCTCTTCAAGTGAAATCACGCCATTATTTAAATTTTCTCTTCGGCAAACAACCCGATCTCTATCTGAAAATGGAACCCTAATCTATTCTGACATCAGAAAGTGTTTTTGGGAAATAATAAAGATTCGACAATCGTGTTCCTTGGCTTCTGTAATACAATATTTGTAATCCTAAGAGCTTGCAACTTGGTCTTGCTTTTTATACTGCTTGTCGAGCGGAAAAGCAGAATTTTTATAGCCGTGTAGAATATGTAAAATCTTCCGAGAATTTGCAATAAATAAACTCGGAAACTGGGAATACTGTGACTATGATTTCTAGTCAATGACTGTAAAGATATGAAAATTGACTGCATTTTTTTTATTCGATAGCTTGTTGGTGATTTTGTAATTGGCTGTACTAAGCGGGTTAGATTCCCGTATGGAACAACTTTTTGTGAAATGTATGTTTGTAAACCCACGACACAGGAGAAATCCTAATGTGTGACGCCGTTAATTTTTAAGAATTGGAATATTAGAAGAAAAATTGATGTTGGAAATAGTCCTTTCTTGCCTTTTTTAAATTTTTATCTGCTAAGTCATCTATTATAATCACAAAAACGTAACAAAGTTTTAGCAAGAACCTCCATCAAATACACCACTTCACTTCATACAATGTAATCTAAAACTTTCCATAGTTCATTCACCGAGGCTTTTGGGACTGTTTGCGACAGATGTGGCTACAGTGACTGCCGATAAAGAAAATGATACTTAAACTGAGTGAAAATAGATGTCAATATACTATGAAATATGTATGTGTTATAAAAACAGGCTCTAGGTAGTTGCGTAATATTTTGTGGTCTTCTTGTCAATTGGAGCATTTAAATATTTTATCATAATAAATCAATCTTCTTCATGTTTGACAGGACCTCCGAATAAATCATCATATGTTATACATAATATGTGTATGTACAAAATGGTTTAATATATACGATGAACATTGTATATAAGTAGTAGTTAACTTTGAGTTGTGGAAATGTCTGATGCTATGGTTTGGCAAGAATGAGCTGACTCGACCAGAGTGATGCCACGGCCTTACAGAAAACTTTCGTGACAAAACAAAAACAGCGCTGTGTTTTGACGTGTGAGCGGGTTGGCCAGAGGTTAAATTTATTTACTTCCACCCTTGACGAATGCTGAACCCCCATTTGCCGTACTAACACAGAGAAATGAGTTTTATTTGTAAATGTAGCATCGCCAATGACTGACCATGCCCTTTCTTGCTAACTTACATTTCTTCACATATGCATACAAGTGGGGGTTCCAAATCTTGCTAGTACCAATGTGACTTTTTGTGAGTCATATAAAGTAATTGTTTACATAATCACTGACATGAAAACATAGTAGGGAAACCTTGCTATATATCTCTTACATTATGTTATTTTACACTGTCTGGACTTGAACTGTTGTCTGACCTCTGAGTTTGTTTCGGCATTTCTTCTCAGATTAGTCAGATAGGAAATGCCGGCTTCATCTAGTT
The DNA here is from genome assembly GCA_902829305.4 of Spodoptera exigua. Taxonomy (NCBI): domain Eukaryota; kingdom Metazoa; phylum Arthropoda; class Insecta; order Lepidoptera; family Noctuidae; genus Spodoptera; species Spodoptera exigua. The sequence goes on along the minus strand of LR824612.2, from coordinate 13,511,290 downwards.
TTTCACATATAATTTGACGTGTAAAAGTGCCGTTTTATGGCCTATTTGCAAAAATAAATTCATTGTTTCATTGTTTATATGAAGAAAGAAAAATCGTGAAGAAACCTGAAGTAATCGAATGAAATCGCTAAACCGCCTTGAGCAAGTTTGGTGATTGGCTCATTTCTTCAACATGTCTGAAGAAGCATTTGGTGTACAGTGGGGACTTATATGCTGGTAAAGTGATGTAATTAACTCATAAGCTTAGTTTTTTTGTTACGAATAAAGTATGAGATCTATACTACATTCAAAACAAAAAAAAAATACCTATAATTTATTTTCAAACTATAAATATCCAAAGCTTATAAAAGAAATATTATTATTATTTTCTAGGATCCACGGTAACTACCTAACCTTTACCTATATTATTATATCTTGTGAGCTCATATTATATTATTATGAGACCGAAAGTCTAATATTCGATCAATCTATTTTGTTGTGTCAATGATGCTGTCATTTAAGAAAGGAACGCCATTTTATTTCAGTCAATTCTGCCCAGAATGGCTCTGGCAAAGAATACTGGCCGTAACATCAATCAAATTAATGTTTTGGTGAAAAATCAATCATATTTTCATCATACACCTTCCAAATTTTTTATAAGTGATTTTATTATTAAAATGTACTGTAATAATGGCAACCTGGTTTAAACATGAGGCCCAAAGCCTCAGAAAATGATTACATAATTATATGTATTTGACAACTGTTTGTACCAATTGTGATTTATAGCACAAGTTTAATTTTCCAGCTGATTAGTATTATTGTGATGTATAGAAAGTGAAGCTCATTGATAACACGAAGTGTGGGAGAGCCAAGTTTTGGTACAAATGGTTCGGCTTGACCGGAGTGATACCACGGCCTATCAGAAAACTGGCGTGAAACAACTACAGCGTGGTGTTTCGCCATGAGAAGGAGATTAACGAAGGCCCAATCCCTCCCGCTCCCGATCCATACCTAATTCTTCAATATCCAAAACCCTTATCCCTAAACGGCCGACAATGCACTCCTTTCTCCTTTGATGTTGCGGGTGTCCATGAACGGCGCTGAATGCTCACTGTCAGGTAATCCATATTTTCAGTTCGTTTGCCGATCTATATCATAAAAAAATAAGTTTATATCAAACATCCAATGCTAATCTATGGACATTTTTTACTTAATATTATGCAACAAATGAAAACGTATTTACAGACTACAGATGTCCGATATTTATTTACAGACGGACATTATTCTGTATATAAATACCGGACACAGTTTACACGGACTTTATAGCTAAGTGCTTAGTACTTGGTATTAACTTGTCGCTTAGTAAATAGGTTATCTATATATATAATCGTTTTCCATTCAATTGCACTATTCACAAATACTAATACTCAGCACTAATCAACGTGTTTATACAATTTAAGACTTAGTATTTGCTACAAGTGTAGGTAAAATATGTGAAATGTTATTTTTCTTTTATTTCATTGGTCGGCAAACGAGCAGACGGATTACCTGATGGTAAGCATTCAGCGCCGCCCATGGACACTCGCAACGAAGGAGTTATGAGTGCGTTGCCGACCTTTTGGGGATTAGGGATGTGGAGATTTAGGGATAGAGGAGGGATTGGGGGGGGGAAGGATTGGTCCTCCGGTAACCTCACTCACACGGTGAAACACAACGCTGTGGTTATTTCAGGCCGGTCGAGCCAACCCATTCGTGCCGAAGCATGGCTCTCCCACACTTACTGTTACTTAAAACTGTCTTAACATCATTTTACCGTTAATGGAAATTCAATTTAAAGGCAAATATCTTTAGCCTGTTTGTCTATCCGAGCGAGTGCCTTTTCCCTTTTTAACTTTCTGCGAATTACAGAATTTATTCATTTCAAAAATATTTATACCCTTGACATCTGCTGCTGGGAACGTCAAGACAAATTACAATATTCTCTTTGGACACGTGATGAATTGATTCGTTCTTAGTATTGGAATTGATTTTCTGGCATAATATAAGAGAAATCAGTGTTTAGAAATATATGAAAAAACGTTTTGCAAAAATGGACTTCCAGTTTAGAACAAACCGAAGGAACATAAATTTTATAATATCTTCAAAGTTCTTCATATCAGAACGAATGGACAAGGGCACCGCCAAATTATGTGTTTAGAATTGTTTGGTTATTTTATGACGAAAATAATGACATGAGTTGTAATTTTCCAAGGTCAGGTTCAATATCAAAATAATCACTAGGGCTGATAAAAACAAAAACTGACAACTCAACCTTAAAAATTGTATGGTTTGGTTATATTACTGCTACAATCCTCTTTACAGAAGACGGGGTTATTATTATTAGCTATGTCCATATAACTGTACCGAAGGCTAATAATGCAGAAGAATATTATTGTACAGACAGAATATAATGGTTTCGACTCATACCTACGATCTATTTTTGCTTCTTTGACATCAAGCTCTTCAAGTAGGCTTGCCAATGCTGTTCTTGGATTTGTACCTCAAAATAATACCATTATCTAACCACAAATTAAGTAACATTTAGTCATTTATTTTGCTTAAACTGAATCGCTTCACTGATTCTTCCAGACTCCCGATTACGATTCGTTTTCCATTTTCTGCTCGAAGTACACTGTGATTAGGCTTTTTTCGTTTCGAGAAATGCCTACTTTTGTCGTGTTTCGAATATTAAAAGAGATTCAGATTTTATTTTAAGTAATGTCTTGGGGTATTGTAGTAAGCGACTTATAACCTTTCCTACTTATCTTGTTGTTGATGCAAAGAAAGGGCCTGTGTATCAATCACAATTCATTATCAGCCTATGCCATGCCCTCTTCTGAATAAATGCATCTTCTGTAATGTAGAAGTCTTTTATGCAGATTGGTGATTTCAAACTTATAGTTAGAAATTACAAGTCCTGATTTTACTATCGAACGATGATTTTTATAGTGACATCGAATTAATATTAAAATCATGAATAAATCTTAAAACCCTCCATCTTTTTAGTGAATAATCAGTGCGTTTTTTGTGCTATCTTTTAGGAGATAGATAAACGAGTATTTTCTTATTATTTTTCTTTAAAAAAACGTTGCCCCACACTAGGTTTTTCTCCTGTGTCGTGGGTGCGTTTACAGACATACAATTTCACATACCTATGATACCCAACAATTGAACAATTTGTTTATCACACAAAGAGTTGTTACGCGCGAGAATCGAAACCGCGACACGTTGCGCAGCAGCCAGTTTTCCAGCCACCGCGCCAACCGGGCAGTCAAATACAACATTACAACATATCCTATTGAAACTTTCGCTGTCCGTCCCATACTTTCTCTACTACCCAAAATGTAAATTTAAATATACAATAATGAATATTTAATCGGACGAACGCGTCCCGAGAATTAAGTTGAACATCGCAATAATTTGATTCAGACCTCATATTTATGTAATTCTATTTCAAGCAACCTGGGAATTACTGAACTTAATTCAAGGGCAATTATATTGTTTTTGTTGTGGGTCATTTTCCCTATTTAAAGTTAAGTAAATTACATGTCGTTTGGTTGAATGATTGAGCTGATTTCACTTCACGGTTATCTAGTGGTTTAGTAATTGACTGCTACGCAAATTGTAGTAGATTATATTACGTAATACATGTTTTTTTATTACGAGTTTAAGTGTGATGTGTATGTAGATTGCAATTGTTTAACCTAAAGACGACACTGAATTTAGATTTTGATGGAACCTATCTTTGTAGAAAAAGCCTTCGAGAAAGGTGTTCGACTGGGAATTAAAAAGCTATTAGGTAAATGAAATCCACATTAAAATTAAAATCAGCATATTTTTTATAGTTAGAAATCTATTCTGATTTGTACTACCACATCTCCCATAGTAATCTCAGACGTGCAATAATTTTGTGATAGCCCTTGATAGTACCTATCGTAAAAAGTAATAACTATGTAATGATCAAGCAATCAAGTAACACGTCTCTTAGGAATTGGAACACAGATATACATATAATTATTAGTGTAACCAAAATGTATTTTTGGTCGCAATAATATTTTATACATAAAAATGCAGATTAATATGATTAACATATTTGAAATTGTGATAATTTTCTAGAATAAAAAAATATGTTAAAACATTTTATGATACTGAAAGTAACTAATATCTTTAGCAGAGTTTTATCAAAGTTAATTAGATGTGTGTGTATAATATTATGCAGTACAAAATACTTTGATTTTACAGAAATATGATAACTAATGAAGAAAAAACGCCTATCATTAATTATTTTCTGTACGGAGCTACACGGATTATTCCCTCCATATAATCCTCGGTCATGTAAAATTCATTTTTAATATGTACTTCAAAGAAGTGTGGAGGAGAGAACGTAAAAAGTTCCATGATAAGCGGATCAGGAACATTGCAGAGTGAATGCGAAATCATAATTTTTTAATATTTTTCATAAAAGGATTTATTACGTAATGCATTCTTCAAATAATAAATGTTATGTTTGAAAAGTGATTACCAGTGTTATAAATAGGGTAATAGTATTATATATAGGATTTTAAATAAAAATAAAAATAAATAGCAAATCTTACTAATATTATAAATGCGAAAGTTATGATGTTTGGATGTTTGTTATGTTGTCAATTACACCAAAACGGCTAGACGGATCTGGATGAAATTTGGCACAGACATAAGGATAAACTCCGGAATGGAACATAGACATTATTAACATACCGAGCGGCCGAAGTTGGGGATGGAAGCTTGGTTCAAATATACATATCTGAATAAACATACCTATAAAAATATTTAGAAAATAATAATATCACAACTGAAACCAGTTGGAGAAGTATACTGAAGCACGAATGGATCGGCTCGACCTAAGAGCTACAACAGACTTACATGCAACAAACACAGAAACAGTAACAGTATTGTGCTCGTTGGGTAAAAGTGAGGTTACTTGAAGCACAGTCTTCGTCCTTTCCTTCTTTTCGTCCCTTAATCCAAAATCTTCAAATCTAACGCACGGCATGTACTACCATAGGGTGACGCGTCCGCTTGTTTGACGCTCTAACAGATAAAAAAAAGTAATCAAGTGATCTTCAATACATTCTATTCTTGGTTTGACCATATCACAAAATTATAATAATTACATAGAAAAATATAAGAAAAGAATCTATAATCTATTCTCATATTTTAATATTCTTTGTTTGTTCGATCGTGCTTATCTCAGCAACTGCTGTTTCGAATTGAAAAAATATTTTTGTGTTTAATGGACTATTTTCTGAGGACGGCTATCAAACATCATTCTCGTCATCTTCCGCAGCAGCAGGTGAAACCGCGCGACAATGGCTATTAAAGTATATTTCAGCTCAAACACAAAATCTGAAACGAAAAATAAAGTTGGCCACTAAAAGTTTTTTGAACATAACAAAACACCATCAATATAATACGTCTTGTCGGATAAATATTATTTTTTTCAAAACACACTTGACCTTGAGTCGCCATTGATGTTCATGTTGGCACTGATCCATTAGACGATAAAGCTAATGTCATTCTTGAGATTGATATCTACAAGTATATATAGAGTATACGTACTTCCTGCGTTGAAACATTATCTAAACAGATTTGTGTGTTCATTTTTCATAACGCACTTTCGTTGTTAACCCTTATTACAAGGCAATAGAGCCTATGTCAGCCTTTATTATAATACAACGTATTTTTCCATTGCACATTACATTTTTTACGCTGAGTATGCATTTTTACAATTGCAGTATATTGAAATCCATAATGCAGTCAGTTAGATTCTGGACGCCGCCACGGTGCCTCCGCGTTACCCATATTGCAAAATTTTGAGTAATTAAAAGGGACTTTAGTGGACAAATTTTGTTGTTAAATTAGTGGTTATTAAAGTGGTTGCAGTAAATTGTCTTTTCGTTTTTTTTTTAAAGACAAACGGGCTCGGCCTTGTGACAGTTGCTTCACTTTTACTTAAACATACTTAATAATATTTTTGGTACATGTCGTAGTTAAGTAATCTGATTACAATCAATAAACGGCCTAGCCTGTTTACCCTGTACAATTATCAATTTTATTTTTTCTTACTGCTTTTCAATTCTTGTAAAAATCCGTCCACCATAACCATTTTTGAAGGGTGAGTAATAAAATCAGTTATTTACCAAAAGGCTGGCTTTTCTAGCCGTTAGTTGATTATTACTAATCTTTTAAGCTGCGGAATTATTATAAGCAATCGTATTTACATGATATTAATTGCATATGGGAACAATTTTATGAAAACAGCGAGGTGGATATTAATTGGCAGGGCAAACAGATAGAGTTATTTTTATAAAACTTTAGAACAAAGTTATACTATAATAGTCAGGAATGCTATGCTTTGGCACGTATAACCTCGATTTGAATAAATATACATATTTATATACCACGGCCTCACTGAAAATTCTTGACGTTATAGAACGCTTACGCTGTATTTCTCGTGGGTTTGACCCTAAAGGCCTAACACCTAAAAGACTGACAACGCAATGTAAAAACTTTCCAATATTGGAAAGTGTCTATGGATGGCGTGTCTTGCTTGCCATCAAATTTTCGAACTCCTTGCTAATATTTGATATAATAAGAAACATTTTACTTCTCGTTTAAAACTGATTTAATTGGCGATGGAGGGCTGTTTTGTTTTATCCTCCTCACTAAATTTCACCCTTACACATTCCAATCCAAAACCCCTAAAATAACCTCAATAGTGATTCACTCAAGGTTCAAATTATTTATATTACAATGCCACCTTTGAAGTCAATATTACTTGAGACTGTTCATTTTGACACTTGAACTTTGTTCAACGAGATTGCTTTCAGTCGCTACGTAACTATGGAATGTTTGTTTTGAAATTTAATATGAAGCCGCATTTCTACTGACTATAAATTGCTTTGTATAAATATGTTATACTTAGATGGCGTTAATGTGGTAACATTTAATTTTGAGGAATGTTAATAAAGTTTTGTCATTGTGATGTTCAGAATGATTTCCTTAGCTTCATGGTATGATTTCGTAATATCAAATAAAACGTTTGATACGAAAATGTGTTTTTTTAGTGTTGTAAGTTCCATCGTCAACCTGCAGGTACTGCTGAGCAAAGGCTTCTTTTATTGCGGAGAAGGTTTGACCACGCTTGCTCAAGGCGAAATGGCGATTCCAATATCAATATTCATACTTAATATGTATTTACCTATGAAATTGACGTTTTGCATGAAAATGTAACACTAATCAATAAACAAATGACTGTTTTTGGAAAAATAATTTATTAGCCTTAGCATAACAAAAACTATTTTGATTTGAAATGGCCAGTCCTGCAGAACGGCAATTTCATAGGTAAAGACCTATTATTAGAAATTATAAGTCCAGAATTCCTTGCGATTTTTTCCGTCACTGTCTGCCAGTGGTGTCTAAATAATCATAGAATGCAATTATAACTCGAAAATAGACACATTGGTACTTGCCAGGTATCAAGCCCGCACCCTCATACACTTTCAGACGCCTGAGCCTTCGAGCCACCGCGACACAAACAGTTCTAATTATTTACATGTATTTATGTAAATAATTAGAACTGTTTGTATTTTTATACAAGAATTGATTCAGGAGAGTATTGTGTAAAATAATATAATATTACAATACTAAAAATATCATAGTAACATTTTGAAATACAACAAAACAAATCCAGTTAATAATTTCACTAGAAAAATGGCTACCACATTCTGTTTAACAGATAAAACTAAAAACAATCATATTATAAGCCATGCATGTTTGGAGCTAGATTGGCGAACATGACAATTGTGGGCTGAACTACAAGCCAATTATAACTTGCTAAATTGAAACATGTCGCCGCTCATCACTCTGCGGTTGTTGCTATGTGATAGAACTGAGTGTTTTCGGGTTAGGAAAACGTCAGCAAATATAACTATTCTATTTCAAAGTAATACTACGTCATAGTTCTGTTATTAGAAAAGTTTTCTTAGCATCTTCCATCTTTAATATAAAAAAAATATCGTTAAATTTGTTTGTGAGCGCATAAATTCAACTTGTTAAATATGTATAATTTTATTGTATTTGTTACTGCCACAAGGTTCTTATAAAAGAGAATGTTAGAAAATTACAGTGTAATATTGTTATAATGCAACCCATTAGTCGTTAATGAGGTAGGTGGTAGGTGGGCACCTCTTTTATTCAATAAAATCACATTAATGTTACTGAAACTATAGAATATAATTTCTTTTAAGGCTTTAAAAATCATATTTAAACGCAATTACTTGTAAGTAGGATGGAAGGCTGATTGTAACTCACACGTACACAAAAACCATATAGTCTGGGATAACAAATAATTATTTCTCACTCGGGTAAACTGGGCAGAATTGCGGGCAGAAGCCAGTAAAACATATGTGATAACCGTATTAATTTGTCAGATTTTGTATTTTTGATTAAAGAAATATTAGGACAGAAGTCTTCGCCCATGTAATCGTCGTCTGTGCTACTATCAGACGCGAGGTCCTTAGGTCGATGGGACCGAGTGAAGTATTCTCAGATTTATGTATTTTTACACGTTCAACAATATAAATTGCCACTGTGTCCACAATTCAATAAAACTTGTTATCTATTACTATTAAGGAACTACGATATCACTGATGAAAAGATAATAATCAGTGTTTAATTTCAGGACACATTTTTTGTTTTGTCAAAGTAATTCCTGTGTGTTTTCGTAGAACTTTACTACCTGACCAGTTCCACGTCTATGGAACAACAACTATGTCAGAACACAATTTACAATATCCACAGAATTCATGAACCAATAACGTAATTTTATTATGAACTGCGTAAATTAAATTATAATTGTTTACAACTATTCCAATATATCGTTAAATCAAATTAGTTGCTAGTCCTCGCTCTTCTCATATCAATATAAATTTCGTCAATACAAATGATCCGAATAACTGTGTTTTAGTATTTTGTTTTACAGTTTAAATGTTTAAACAAGCCGACGTTATCTATACTTCTATACTTATATTACAAAGAGGTAAAATTTTTAAGTTTGTAAACTGTAAGTTTTTATGTAGGTAGTGTAATCTTTGGAACCGCTGGTCGGATTGCCAAAATTCTTTCACTGGTATATAGCTACAATGTTTCTGAGTGCTATAGGCTATAAAACATTACGCTACAATCAAATAGAGCTGAGCAGCGGGTAAAACTGCGTGAGAATAGCTAGTATTACATATGTTGACAGTTTATATTGAACGTTTCACGCTACAATTAATTCGTGTGCATTATTGTGCTTCACCTAACTAACACACAAACTCCATTATACCCCATGTAAAACATATCTGTAATATCATATTCTACATTGCAATAAATTAAGAAATTGCATGTTCACTTTCACTATTAAACTGCTGAATGAATCCGAATAAAATTTGCTTAGGAATAGGAAGATTAAAGTCTGAAACAACACATAGACTAGACTTCTTACGAAGATACCAGAAGGAGCTAGTACCTAGTACATAATTATAATAATATGTAGATTTGCGTGTGTCAAGTATGGGAGAGCCAAGCTCACGAATTACACCCGGTTTCTGAAAGGCTTGTCAACGCTAAAATTAACTCATCTCCTGTTAAATCTCTTTTCAAGTCATCTGATTCGTTGTTGATAATTCAGTCAACCAATCAGATGACTTGACAAGAGATTAAATTGATTTCAACATTGATCGGCCTATCGGAAACCGGATGTGAGTCTACAAAACCGGAGTGATTCCACAGCCTCATTGAAAACCGACGTGAAACAACCAACAGCTTTTTGTTTCGCTGTGTGAGTGAGGTAAGCGAAAGCCAAATCCTTCCCAACCCCATCCCTACCCAATCCCAAAAAGGCTGGCAACGCACTCATACGAATAACTCCTCTGATGTTGCGAATGTCAATTGCGAGCGGCGCCGATTGCTTATCATCAGGAAATACTTCATCTGGTTAACCGACCTATCATAAAAAAGATAGTTCAGATAATAAAAGTGCGCACGGTATTCTTTACTAGGGGTGTGACTAGCGAATAGATTTCTCAGACATTTAATCGATTTGATTCGATTACTTTCGCACAATGTCTAGACGAGCAGTCCCACAATTTGTTAGCGTTTGTGGATCAGAAAATTATGCCCACATTTATTACAATAAGGTTGGTAATACAAGATAGAAAAATATATATATTAGGTGAACTAGAAAACATGATATTGTTATGGCCGTAGATTTATGTTACTTTGATACACGTGTTTGTGTGTTACAATCGTATGAGCAGATTCATGATCACGTATTTGCGTCTTTATTTCTTTCATGAAAGAATAGCTTTTTGGACGGTGAAAGATTTTAATAGCTACAGTCTCTTAACATTGAAATAATTATAGTTATTCTTAATTTGAATAAACTTTATATCACTCTATAAATAACTTGGTTCATTAAAACATAATTATGGCAGAAGTATTTTTAAATGTAAATAAATTTGAATATCGTCGGCAACACATTTTCGTTTTTCACGAAGTGTGCATTATAACTGTAAAATATTTTTTATCCTGGAATATTTTTACGTATGACGGTGTCGATAAAAATAGTGTTACCCAGAAATACAAATGTAGGCCATTCAAATATTTGTGAGCTACCGACCCGGAGTGAAAAGCCAATCGTTCCATCACTGTTACAAACCGAACATTTAAATCCGAAAATATCGTAAAAAAATAAAATTCATTACGTATTTCGAACCATGAATTATTGAATTCCCACAGTATCGATAATGTTGCTTCGTTATGCTGTACATAATAATATATAAGGTTTCTGGTAGATTTACGCTATAGTTATGGTGGAGTCTTTACTGTTAATTAATTATTGGCTGGCTTCTGTCTTGTGTGACCTAAGAAATTAAAGAGAGAGTGAGAATATTAGTACACAATGGGATAACATATATTATGTATTTTCTAAAAACTTAACCGGTATGTTATTTTGAAACTAATTTTCGTAAATTGCTTTTATTTTTTAAAACAAAATGCTTTATTGAATTATAGGTACTTAAAAGATACTACCTCATTTTTTTTTAAGGAAGTCGATATTTTAACCTCTTTCCTTAAGCATCGAAATTTAACTCAACATTTTCGGCCAGTTCCAAAACCGGGTGGTAGATTGACCTGTCTAATGTACCAGAAAATGGAATTTGCGTGTGTTATCGATAAAAATGGTAAAGTATTACGCAGTCTCGGCTCGATTCAATAATGCGGCCTTTAGCTGGTTTTTCACGTATTCGTAGTACCTTTTTCAGTTCCCTTAAAAGGTTTCAATTAGATTTACAGATGTTACCGCGTTAGGTAATCATGTCATTTATTTTCTGTTACATATTGATGTGGAGGAATTGCTTGATTTCGTTTTTGAAGATATTTGGAATAGCATAAATATGAGCGAAAGATCGTTTTTGGTGTTTTATTTTAGTAGGAATGTAGTATTGTATATATAAAAAATAAATTTTAATTTGTTAGCAAACGTTAAAGTATTTAAAAGTTATTTTTGTTTTTTACAAAACTCGAACTAGGAGATATGCTAGGGAAAATTGCAATAGTAATGTTTACATAGTTAAATAATATTAAGTTTATTTTTTTCTATATATACCGCAATGTCTCATTTATTAGGACAATGTTCTAAAAAGAGATTGTAGGCCCGAGGGTACAAAATAAAAGGGCAATTATTTTCATCATGTCTAAAATGTACAATAACTTGAGATTTCGTAACTATTTTTAATATCGAAAGCATATCGGCCTTTAATTGTTTGAAACTAAAGAAATTTCTATTTCAAAAGACTATTTTTCAAACTATTAGGATTGCACTTGTAAATAGTTTGAACATTGAGAACTTGTTTTTATAATAACTATCGTGAGACATACTAAATTAACTAAAAATCGCGGGTTACTCACATGATCATGAGGAAGAACCCCTCTGTGGTTCGAAACTAGTAGAGCTTTTCTCAATTTATACACGTGAGTAACCCGCGATTTTTAGTTAATTTAGTTAATTGAGAGCTTGTTTTATAATGTCAGAATTTTCACTTCAAACCAGATTTTGAAAACATAAGGTAATTTCAACCAACCACGAATTTATTTTTACAATATAAGTTATGCGTACTTTTTTTTCACGGATTATACAGAACCCTTTGTGAAGCAAAAGTAATTCAAATCCTTCTTTTTACTTCACTCGGTCAAAGTAAATTACCTCCTATTATTATTAGGAGCACACGCAAGACGAATATTTTCACGTAACTTAACTAAGTTAATAAAGCTTGCAGGTATTAAGCATAAGCTGAAAATAACTTCAGCTCAATCCACGTAACTTGGCAATTTAAGTTTTCAAAACTATCTTGAAGTTGGTGCTAGTTAAACGCTAGTTGTTCGGCCCTAGAGGTTTCCTATTTAGTAGCTCTGGCGTGAAAACAAGAAATAAGCGACTCAGCTTTAATAGATGGGATTTATCAAAAATCTTTCGATAATTATACACGTGGGTTAATAATTTATTAATTTGGTAACCAAGATTCAGTTTTTTCCCTAAAAAACATTATATTTTAAAACATAATTATAAGGAAATATTAACATATATTTCATTAAAATATTCTTTCTAATACCATTACAGAATATCTACGTTTTAGAATACAAAATTAACAAACGAGTTTGATTTTTATTCCATTAGCATGAAGTATGTTTTAAAACATAAATAAATTAAACGAACATAACATTTATTTAATCATTCGTATGTGTTAAATTAATTTGCCATCTCGCCACTAATGAGCACAATGTTTCGCTACGATGAATTCCTACGAACTGCTACGGCGTAGCAAACTGCTACGTATCTTTGACTAGTGACGTTCAAATAGTATCTACGGTAAATAATAATTATAATATATTTTTTAATTAATCTATATTTTAATGAACCATTAAATGTTAAAGTGCAGCAATATAATTATATCTATTTTTTATTCAATCTGTAATTCTCAATTCGAAAAACAAATCACCACACATTGTTTCATTTTTGGTATCATTTTATTATTTCACCTGTGCAAATACTATTTTGTTATATTTGACAGTTGAAACTGAGTGGTTTGCTAATTACATCTGAATTAATACCATTACATACTCGAATTTAACCACAATCATTTTGCAGTGATATAACTAGTTAAAATGTAAACTTGGGTTAATTGAGGGACTCAAACAGTATTTATTATTTTGTACTAAAACACTTTATTTTATAACGATTTTATCCAGTGGAATTCAATACTCAATACTGAAACATACATTAAGAAGATCACGATATCACGTGAATTAACTGAAAAAGCTGTACTAGTTTCAGTCGGCTGAACGACGCGCACGCCGCTCATGATCAAGAGTTTCGTTGTGACTTAAAACTAGTAGAGTTTTTCTTCAGTTAAGTTTACATGAGAGAGTCGTTATTAAAAAAAAAAAAAAAAAGTTTTCATCTATGTTAAGAAAAATGTAAGTCGAGTGAAGGCGCTTCACGTTAACAACATTAAAATACTTTCTTTTCTTTTAAAAAAAAAAAAACGTTGCCCCACCCTAGGATTTTCTCCTGTGTCGTGGGTGCGGTTACAAACATACGATTTCACATACACATGACACCAAAACCCGAATTGAATCTATGATATACTGTTTTGCGGCTGTTTATTTTGATATTCAAGCATTCGTTGACTGTTTGAATTCGATGTCCATCTCAAACACTACTATTGTGTTTCTCGACTTCCAAATTGTCGATCGTAGCACTCTCTCCGAAATAGCACCGAGTGTCAATTTGACACACAAAGGCTCGATATCTCGGGCTAGTTACGTTTGAACTCGGTTCACCTAGAAGCACGCAAACTGATCCTCAACCTCAGGTAAAGAAAATACAAATTAAATTTATATAACATGAATTCTAACAATGTTATAGCACAATTTTTTTTAAGTTTATTTTATAGACATAAAAGTACGTTTCTTTGTTACCTCTTTTTGGTGTATATTTTAAAAATTCGCGTTACGTATTCAAACGGTGAAAGCCACGGATAAAAACGAATCCTATAAAATAACATGGAACATGTAACATCGCTTAGATACAAGGAAATATTTATGTGGTGTGTAAAGTTTGGTTGTGGTATCGATCCTGCGATAAATTGAATAAATCGCCAATCAACCTGGATAAAACAAGCACACGTGGACTTGCTGTGAACGTCGGGCAAGAGCAGGTCGCCGCCAAAATACCTGATGAAAAAGCCCATCGCGCAATTCCATAGGGCCGATATCCAGATACAAATAACAATACAACACAAACGCAAAAATATACTGCGGCCTGGCTTGGTGCAGAAGACCTGGGATGGTTCTTAGTCAATAAAGGTCTAATACTCCCACTTACCCCATCCAAAAGTCATTTAGAGACTTCTCCCGCTATAAGAAAACTGTTTTAGCTGTCCATTAAGAGAGTCGCTAACGTTAAATCGTTAATTTACTCTGCGTCGTTATTTTTAAATAGGTCAGCATTCCTTTTAAGTGCTATTTGATAGCAATGTGACTAATTATTTTTTATGTACATATTATTAAGTAATTTTTCTTTACTTTTTTGCCAATAAATAGGTAATTTTATTTACCTACATGTATGTGTTTTTGAAATGTAAATTTGACAACATAATTAATTTGAGATGGGCAAGAACCCAAAGAAAATTTAATATTACTCCTAATGAGTTATGAAAGGTAGACGAAGGCCGTCCCTTCATTTAAAATCCAGTAATGATTCAGCCTTGACTGTAACTCAGTAAAAAGCGTAAAATTAAAATATTTGCTTTGACCAAACCGCTTCCGCGTGTACCTTAGCTTCCTATATTAGACGGTTGATGATGCTTTTAACTGTAATTTCAGCAATTTTGGTTGCCTCAAGTCTGTTCACTGTTGCGATGCGTGCACTCAAAGTTCCTCGTTCTTTTGTTCATTACTGTAAAATTTTACAGCGATGGCTTGAAGAAAATTTAGTTGAAAGTGTTGGCAAGTTAAAATTCAATTTCCTGCATAAAAGAGGCATGAGTATATTGGATATACAATACATATGTGATGTGGCTACGTTGTATATTTCTTAGTATTGAAGATCTAAAATTTGACACCAATATTATTATATACATGATATGATAATTCGTTTTACTAAATATTAAAGTTTATAATTGAACGAATATTTTTGCAATGTCTACAGATGATGAGTCTTCTCTATTGCAGTAAAAAGTAAGTATACTGCTTTCTATCGCGACGACAACAAGGACTTTCTTTAACTATAGAACAGTTGATCTTAACTTCGAATAAAGTTGCCAACATCTACATAACAAACGAGTCCACGACTAAAAGAAACAATAGAATTAAATGAAACACTATGTTTTTAAAGTTCTCTGTATAAAATGCCAAGGAAAACTAACTAGCTAACTAGCATAGACAATAAAAGAACCAACACTGGCTGGCTGCAAAATTAATCGCACATCTGAAAGCTAAAACCGACGTCGTGTATAAAAAAAAAACTAAAAATAAAATCCGATTTCGCAATTTGTCTGCAGAACACTGCAATGTTTTTAATTGAAATTTATTCGCACATACTGCACCTTTTTTTTCTTTTTTCCCATTGTTTTGTTATTTATATTATTTTTAATCTGTTTTTATATGGCGCGTACTGTGTTGTTGATATATGTATCAAATTCGATCGCTCGTTGCCTGCGCCGCCATTGAAAATCAGTCACTCATTTCCACATTCTGGACATTTTGTATATCAATGATTCCAAAAGAATTATTTATTTATTTTCTGTTTCAGATACAAAAATTATTCAATTCATAGCATATTTCAATGGTGTATTATTGTATGTACGACTGATGTTGAATATTGAATATATTAATGTTAAATGGATGTTTTTGTTTTATTTAAAAACAATAAGTCTATATACTTAGTTATTTTTTAATCTTACGTTACAATTTTTACAGTTGAGTACATGTTTAACAAAAGTCTGAATAGAGATTAAGTTTTAAATTTGTTTTTATAAATAAAGTACTAATGGCTAACAGGGTCGTCATATTTATAAAAATAATAGATTATATGGATCTATTATTTTGCCTTGATAACTTCAACACAGAGAACATCTTTAAAAAAGTTTTTTAGGTAACCACAATTGTTACAAAAGAAATATTCGACAAAAGAATGGTATGCATATACATATGTATATCCCCCTAGCTGGCACTACAAAGGAAACTAGCACTAACAGGAAACTGTTCCACCAATCAAATATCTTTGAACCTACAACATTGATCGAAGTTCTAGTTAGGGTTCAAAATTGATTGGAAGGAATAGTGCAAATCGTAAAGAATAACAGGAATAAGCTGTGAGGTAAAGGTGACGCTAGCTAACAATAATATGTATCAGGAGTCTGCATGAAGGTATAATTACATTTAACTCATATCATTATATTTCGTGCATTCGTAGCTTAATTTGTCCTTCAAATAAAATCCTAGACTACTAGACTACATTTTTTATTGAATGGCTGAATTTGTCATTCAGACTGTAGTTCATACATACATTAACAGGCCATAATGACCCAAAAAGCCACTTCTGATCAAAGATCTCTTTTCGAACGGAGATGGTTTAAGGATTATTCACCACCACAAACATCACAAATTGAAATTTATAAGTGGTATTTATGAGTCTAGGTTTCTTATTTATACCTTTTCTCGTGTTTGGTCAATTGGCAATGGATCAGCTGGATTTCCTAATGCCACCCATAGACACTCATAATACCGAAGGAGTTATTATAGACACGTACATATTATATACACATATATACACGTGCGTTGTCGGTCTTTTGTGGGTTAAGGATTTGAAAATGGGAAAGAAGAGTCAGGCCTCCGGTAACCTCACTCACACGGCGAAACATAACGTGAGTATTGTTTCACACTGGTATCCTTATACGCCGTTGTATCACTTCAGTCGAGCCGACCCATTCGCGCTTAAAGCATGACTCTCCCACACTTTAAAAAACGGTAATGTCGTAGAGGTAATCTTAAAAAATATATTTGAAAAGTCTCTAAAAAGAGTAATGGTAATTAGTACTACATCCAGGCGTTTTGCTTGTAAAACTATTTTTCGATTAAGTAGCCAAATGTTAACTTAAAATATCTTTAGCACAAAACCAGGATCGGGTAAAGTGCAATAGCGCTTTACCCGATCCCATTGAGTATTGAGCTAAAGGTATTTGAAAAGCACAAAATATTTATGATAATTTGAAATAAAAAAAATAAACAAAGGTATTTAAAAAAAAATTAAAAGTATTCGTCCAGCTGTTAACTGCGGGAAAGCTAGCATACCTATTATTTTAATAGCAGTTGGTGCATAACTATACCACGAGTATAAGCGTTGAGATATTGAAAGCCGATGAAATAAATGAAAATAATAATTTTATTCGCTTAAAGCACTTTTTTATTAAAATAAGGATACTACACCATTGTTCTCGAGTTTTCCTTTATTATTTTCATCGACTATTTTAATACATACTAATTTTAAAATATTTTTAACGAGTTTAAAAAAAATCACGATATCATTTTAGTTAGAATACTAAAAATGTTATATAAGCTTGTTCATATTTGTATTCGTATTTTATATGTTTAGAATTCAATTTTCTAGCTCTAATCTTTGTTTTGAGTAAGAAAAATGTGTCATTATGAGCTTATAAGTAAAGTTTATTTTTCAATGAAAATATGACTAAACAAAAAAAAACTACTTACATCTAGGAGAGTAGACCAGGAGGCAGAGGTATTACCTTTTCATAACAATAATAGTCTATCAGGAATCGACTTTTTTATGTAATAGGAGGTAAACAAACAGATTCATCACCTGATGGTAAGTGATCAGCTGCTCATGGAAAACCATAACACAAGAGGAGTCACAGGCACGTTGCCAGCGTTTTAAGAAGGAGTATGAGTGTTTCTTAAGCCTTTACAGGTCGTATTCATTGGGCTATACCGCCAGCTAAACTAGTAAAATACATAAAAAAAATTAATCACCAATGCTTAATTGATGTTTAATTGTTTACGTATTAACTCGTGTCATTCCATATGTCCGAAACTTTGCAATTAACAACGTGTCTATTTAGGAGTTTATTTAGATACTACTGACAAAATGGAAAACGTCGTGAAGAAACCTGAACTTATAATTCCACAAATAGCCACTAGGGTTTGGTCAAGCGTGGTTATAACTGCTCAAACCTCCGTGTGATAAGGGGCCGTTGCTCAGCAAAGCACTTGTTGGCTGATAGCTGGTGGTGATGGTGTAGGAATAAAATTATATACCCTTGTCATGGGAATCCATTTTTATGTTATTATGGACACAAAAGCAATATACAATGAGTCAACTTTTAGTAGTTTCACGTAAATCGGATTTCAGTTGATTTATGTTTTAATCCTGAACTCATTTTAATAATTGTGAGAGCCAATGTCCATTGCGGCCAGTGATAAACTAACTTGAATATAAAACAGATGAACAGTTAAAATTACTGTTTATGACGTGATTCTGATAATTAATGTGTTTATTTTTTTTCAAATGTAAGTGTGGGAGAGCCATGTTTAAGTGTGGGAGAGCCTTGCTTCGGCACGAATGGGTCGGCTCGACCGGAGTGATACCACGGCCTCACAGAAAACCGGCGTGAAATAACCACTGCGTTGTGTTTCGCCGTGTGAGTGAGGTTACCGGAGGCCCAATCCTTCCTCTTCCCCATTCCCTCCTCAATCCCTAAATCTCCAAATCCCTAATCTCTTAAAGGTCGGCAACGCACTCTTAACACCTGCGTTGCGAGTGTCCATGGGCGGCGCTGATTGCTTACCATCAGGTAATCCGTCTGCTCGTTTGCCGACCTATTACATATAAAAAAAAAAAGGCTAGTGAGACATCGAATTGATAATTATGAATGAATATTACAATTACTACGTTGACTTATTCTCAATGCAATCTTGTTTTTTATCTAGCTTTTATAGGTTTCCCAAATGCTAAACAATAGCCAGAGTTTCAGACGCTATCTGTATTCTTCTTTATACTAACCCAGTAAATATCCTGAATTACTTAAATCGAATAACCAAAGCAAAAAGCAGGGACAGTTTTAGGCAGGACAGAGACAGACTTAATTTCCCAAAAAATTAGACTCTTGACCTGGCTATCGCTGCCCATGGCAACGTAGTGTTGATAGGGTTTACAAGTATTACAACTTGCGTTATCGGGCTTTGAAGAGGGAAAGAGGAACGGAATGTGTAATAAAATCTTACTTCTTACTAATATTATAAATGTGAAAGTTACGCTGTTTGAATGTTTGTTACTCAATCACGCCAAAACGGCTGGACGGATCTGGTTGAAATTTGGTACAGGCATAGGACATAGGCTACTTTTTACGGACGGAAACTAGTAGTATGTAGACAGTGACCAAGCGATCATCTGTAAAAGATAAAGAGACAACATAGTAATAAACAAAACTGCCATAAAATGGTAGTATAAATAGATCCAGGATCATCAGTAGTGTTTCCTAAACAAACAAATACACGGATATTTTCAAGTCAATTGAATACAAGAAAAGTATTGAGAAAAACAACTTGATTGAAAAGCGTGTCGGTGAATTGAATGAATGAAGTTCGCTGTAGGCGCTGCATGCCTAACAAAATCTGTTGCTTTACAGCTCAACACGAATCTGAATAAGGAGAAACAAGTTCAGACTTGACTACGAGAATAAGTAGTAGGGCTGTCGCGATCAAATTCAATTTTACGGAAAGTATTTTTGATTGAGTTACTTGAGATGTTCTTACCATTACTGCTGATGCTGAGTTTTAAAATTTAGTTTATTTAGTGGTCTGATGTCTGAACGTTTATTTTTTATTCCATTTTTTTGCGAAAGAATATTCATATATTAATATATCAATAGGCAACCATGACAGACCAACATAATATAAGCAACCTTTTTTATTTTAAACGCATAAATAAAACCCCAAAATTACTTTTATTATCATTCATCTGTCCCATTGGGATAATCGCATAGAAAGCAAGTTAATTCCTCCAAGTTCATAGCCCAGTCACTTACACATACCCGTTATGAGTATTCCACACTTGCACCTCTTTAGAAACTCCCCAATCCTCTATAACTTTTTCTTGGAAGGACGCGTGTCCCAATACATCAATATTATAGATCCCTTTCTTAATACTACTGTCATTCATTTTCTCATGACCAACCATCTTAGCATACCCTTTTCAAATTTTCTCACTATTCATCTTTTATTTTTGTTGTATTCTGCTCGCCTAGGGTATGGATTATCGTTATCGCTTTAGAAACGAAACAAATATCTAGGAATTCATATGATTGTTGACCACGTAACTCACAATGACTTTCAGAATTCTACGTAATTTTGTTTTCTACAGTTATAAAGATTATAGAAACTGGGTTTGGCTCGGGGATCTGGTAGGTAATACACAAAGCAACGTCACATTTTTTATTTATGTTTTTATCGATAATACCTATGCGAACTAACAGGATACAAATGGTTTGTCTCACATTCTCAGTCAAACTTTTAAGTTTCTCTAACGACGACAAAAAAATTTTCATCAACTAAATATAACATAGTCAATATAACTTACCTTAGACGCCCTGATAATTGTACGGATAATGCATGTTTTTTCATTATTCTAGCAAATACATCAAACTCTCAAATACATAGTAAAAACGTTGATTAAAAAATAAACTACTCACATTGAAAACTGTTCATCGAAATGTTCTTTGAAGGCTTTATCAAGCGAGAATCGTTTAATCCAAATATAGGTAATACGAATACGAAAGTAATTTATTGCTGAAAAAGCAATTATTACCGCAATAAAACCTATTTTTTCTACCTTTTTCGTTCTCTTCGGTTGATAAGCAAAAATCTCATTATATTTCTTCCGTTATTATATTATTTCATGTAATTAGAAATAGTTTTCAAGGTCAAACCTAATGAAATGTGAAATGAGTAATAGTAAATGGCTGTGATAATTGTAAAGAAATTGTTAAACCAAATTACGATCTTATTTGTATGCACATTAAATCTAAATTTCGTTTCACGATTTCAATTCCATAGCAAACTAGACTACTTCCACTGCAAATTGGCACCTGGGGTTATTGAATAAGCTTATTTCTTGTTGCTAAGGACTTAATACTCTATATTTAATACAATTTGTAATGCTATTTCTACTGCTATTTTCCTTATTTTTCAAAATCAATATTTACTTTTTAGTTTACTGCGAGTATGATGCTGGTAACAAAATTTCCTCACGATTGAAAAGATGTTATTATAAATCTATAAAAAAAGCACATCATAATCTGTTGCGCAGTTTTGAAGATTAAAGCATAAATAGGGACATAGGGCAGAGAAAGCGACTTTGTTTTATACTGATGATGGTATACCAAGTTCAAACACCAGCCCAATCAAACTAACTTCCATATAACCTAAATCATGTACACGGCTCCATCCGTGTTCCTCCCACCGCCGAATTTTAGGTACGGTAGCAAAAATCTGTTCCACGACAATTCAATTAAAATGCGAGACGGAATATTCAAGCAAAATAATTCGTGCGAAAGCCACCTTTAATTTAATTACAGGTCAATTTATACCTCTGAAACTAGCGCCCTCTGTTGGCAAATGAATCAATCTGGTAGCACTAGGTCTTTAATTGGAAATTGTCGAATGGTAAACCGATGGTATAAAATGGGATCTCCTGAATTCACTGTGTTGTGGATTTGTGTATGTAGATTTGGATTAGCTGTAGTGTGCTCTAATCTAATATTGTTATACAGTGAACATAATTGGCCGGAATAGGAATTTATGTTATTTGAAAATTGGGTAGTATGTATATAGCATCTACTCTAATCCTAGTTAGTAGGTAATTATTTTTCATGTTCAATTGGATTCACTATCGTTAATGTAGCCAGAATATACGTGAAGTCTTGAATTGCATTGGAATAAAATATGACAATAAAGTATTTAATAATTGAGGTCAATAATAAATTATTTAGATTTTTCAATAGAACGAATTATTGATATAATTATATTCATAATTTGATTCATCGATTTAAAGATGTTATGAATTTAAGATTTTTTTAAAACCATGGAAATGTATCGTTTTTGGCATATTAATAAAATCTTATTGAATTTGACTAGTTAGAAACTACTGGATCGCAAATGTATAACCAATTTAATTTATCATTAAAATATGTAGTGTGATATTCAGTATATAGTAAAATTTACATGGAAAACTGTAAAAACTTGAATTAACCATGTTTTTTTATTTTAAATAAAACGTTGCCCCGCTCTAGCAATTTGTCTTGTGGGTGCATTTACAAACATACACATTACACCCAGATTTGAAACAACAATATGTGGATCACAAAAGGACATGTGTCATGAAGCAATCGACCCGCGACACGTATGCCAGCCACCGTGTCAACCGTATAGTCAAAGTTAAAAGCAAAATATTTCTTCTCCACAAAACTGAACACTTTTTTTTCATTTGAAGCTTATGGCAGCCCTGGCACGTCCTATGTTTGTCAAGAGGATCCAGTCTGGTGACGCTACAAGTTCTAATTGGTACACGACGAGTGTTTTCTTATCCGCATGTACTAACTTGTAAGTCAAAGTTAAAGCTACTGGTTAACTGTTATGCTGATGTAAGTGTGGAACTGCTGTTCCCTTTGAAAAGTTTTGCTTGGTACGGTTAACGGTTCATTACTGCGAATTTTGACATTGGTATGGTTAATAATGGCGTTGATTGAGGTCAATTTAGTTTAGTTCACGTGGTATACAACGGCTCCATAGAAAACCGGCGTGAAACAACATCTGATGTGAATAAGGTGTAGCCAGAAATGCTCGGCTGAGCAAAACTCACTTCTCACATGGATAAGGTTTGAGAATTAATCGCAATGCTTGCAAATATAGGTACTATAAACTTAAAATTAGAATTTATAAATCCAGGTTTTTCCAAGATGTTGTCATTCACTGTTTGCCAATAATTTGGTCAATAACCCGCAATTGCAGTATGTACATATATATCTGAAATTAAATTAACTCCGATATAAATTAATATATTTAATTCTCAAATATCATTCCTTCTAAATTCTAAAAGGTACACATTCTAAAAGTGTGTGTTTGCTAGTTGGGTCCCAAAACACCGTTCAAATATGGCGGAATGTTTTAGTGACTGTTTTAGAATTGCAGTCAGGAAATGGAGTTATATTTTAATCAAAGCGTGGTTCAAGCGACGGCGCCATTTACCTTCACCCACCTTAACGCTTGCCTGAAGCGAAATTTACTGATAGTCCTGTCACTCTGCGTACGTGTTTTATAGATACGATTCGAGATTATAAGGAAAAAATACGTCTAAATTATCTTTTTAATATTGAAGACAAAATTCTGTTTTGAATTTTTGTAGCAAATATCGCTTTTATTACATTTTTTCAAATACCTCGTTGTGGCTTTTGAGCCACACCATAAATAAGTGTGTGAATAACTATTTTAGTTAAAGATTCTTAAGATAATTTTATTTAACTTCAGTTCAAATATTCAGTAATAGTAAATTTTCCGTGGTGTTTGGTGACTGGACTTCTCCCAGTTGTACAGTCTCTTCTGTGACTTTAAGGCTTAAGTCATTCTGTCACCTGCATTAAATTTACCGAGGGAAGTGGAAACTATTTAGTTTTTTCAACTAATTAATACTCAATATCTTCTGATTTATTTCGTTGCGAGATCCAAGACAGTCATTCATGTCCCTGGGATGCGCCGGACTTCAGTATTCCGGTGTTTTCATGGTTGTATCTACTGTAGATCGTGGCTTACAGGAGTTGCAGCGGTTTTAGGAGGAAATGTAAATGTAGTAAAAGTCTGATTAACGCTGAGAATGGCAATATGCTCACATGGGTGGGTTTCTTAACGTCATTGGATGAAAAGTAGATGTTACAATCATATACTTCATTACTAAGTTGAGAGTTAAAATCATTTGTGAGTTGTGATCATGTCATGAGTAAGCCGTAAATGTGAGAATCCATGTTTCAGAATGTGTGGGTCGGCTGAACGGGAGAGATAAGTGGTCTATTCACAGATAGCCGGTGTTAAATCACCACAGCATTGTGTTTCGCCGTGTGAGTTACATCCACCAATTCCTCTCCAATCTCTGATTCTTTGAATCCCTTAACCCCAAAAGGCATCCTCAAACTCATCTAATGTTACCGGTATCCATGGGCAGTGCCGATTACTTACCATCAGGTAATCCGTCTCTTCGTATCCATCCTATGACATTAAAAACTTTTTTGAGTCTGTTAAAAATAAGATAAAGTTCTTCTCCATTCGAAACTACAATTTGGAACGAGCATCTAGCTTCACTGACGTACATGCTGACATACTACTATTCTATTTTGACGTTTCAAAAGTACCTTTTTATGGTTAAGTTGGAATAAATGATTATGATTGATTCATTCATTGATAACTCTTTGTTTCTACCTATATTTTCATCATCATCATCATCAGCCAGTGCCCACTGTAAAGGCCTCTTTTCACATCGAGAAGGTTTGAGCATTAATCACCACGCTTGCTCAAGGCAGATGCGACTTCAAACCTATAATCAGAAATTAGAAATCCAGGTTTCCTCGTAATTGTTTCCTTCACCGTATGTCAGCGCCGTCTAAATAATCAACCAAGTATCTAATATTTTATCATAAGCTTAATATTCATAGATATGAACAGTGTTATGTGTGGAACTCAAACACTCAATCTATTTAAGTTGGCCTACACTCACCGAACTTACTAGATTGGCTGGATTTGAATTCATGACTGAATCTGTTTCTCTTCGGCTGTATAGGTAAATGTAAATTTGCTAGGAATTGACATAGGCCTTGCTAGCTAGCTGTTTTCCGTTTTACGTTCATGTTAGATCGGATTATTCAGTTTGACAATTTCATAAATAAATACACATAGGTTTGTTGTATCAGTACGCTATCCATGCTCTAAATCAATATTAAAACCTTCGTGGTTTTGTGTAAGTAACGACAAATTAAATTTTATTTAATAACCCATATTTGGACATCTGTGTGGGAAATGGCGAATGGCCGTTAAAACAACACTGGTCACTAAAGGCGTCATAGTTAAAAATTGAAAGAAACAGAAATTCAACAAATTGCGTTTAATTAGGTTTCAGCTCAAGAATGCAGTTTGTACTCACGGGTATACTCGTGAGTGCAAACTGCATTTACTGCAACTACACTGAACATGAATGCATAATCCCCCGACTAAAGTAACAGAAGCTTTGCAAACCATAAAGTACAGGAAATACCTCCATTTCCTAACAAAGACAAATAAGCTATTAAAAATATTTTTTTTTTCTTTTCAATTCTATAAAGTCCGTGGCCACGATGCATCAGAAGGTTCTTAATTAAAAAACCAGAAACAATAGAAGTTTCAACGCAAAAAATGGCTGGCTGGTGCATCGTATGAATATTATGCAGTCTCTCTCGTTCCCGAGTTTTTTGTTGATATTTACTTTATTACTGTTCATAGAATTTTTCGAAACGGAGAGTTCTTATAGTGAATTCGTGGAAGTAACGAAATAACCTTTTCCAATTATAAAGCATATCATCAATAGAGGTAAAAAAAAAACAAACTCTCGATGTGCAAATAAATTTTAACCTTATATGTTTGCACTTAAATATTTTTTTAGATTGGACAAAGAAAGAAATGTTTAATTCAAAATTTGATAAATAAGCGACGTATGTATTATATTGCCCACCAAAAAGTACCTACGGCTTGATTCTATTCCATGCGCTTGAATTTTCTCTGTCGTGACAGATGGCCTTGCCACTGACTCAGGAAATAGAGTTAGCACCTGAGCTATATTTTAGGTCCAGGTTTTAGCTAAAAAGATAATTAATTCAGTACAGACACAGTTCAGATTATTATAGACGAGGTTGTGTGTCGAGAAAATTTGAGCATTAATCACCATGCTTGCTCGAGGCGGATTGGCGATTTAAAACTTATAATTATAAATTATAAGTCCTGGTTTCCTCACGATGTTTTCCCTCACCGTATGCCAGTGGTTTCAATCATGGAAAGTACATATAACTCGACAAAAGACACATTGGTAATTGCCAGGTTGCGAACCTGGCTGCGCCCTTATGCATGAGATGCGGATATATTACACTCCGCGGCAACACGACACTAAAAAAATAAAAAATAAAATTTACTCCAACTAAATCATATATAAGTACCTAGGTACTTTTAAAATATGAATGTCAAAATAAAACAATAGCCCGTCAGTTTGTTTGCCAGTGATGATCGGTGATTGTTCCAAAGTGTAGATTCAAATGAAGAAGAACCAATAAGTACCTCCATACTTCAGCTCACTGTACGAAAAAATGTACACACATATCTACGTATATTTACCTAAGCGTGTCTCATTTGAGTTACCTTATCGATTTATATCCATAGAGCTATTTTTGTTCATTACGATCTGATCACAATAATTATAATTTATATTTGTAATGAAGGAAGTCACAATTATCCCATAGGTAGGTATAATGATTTCCTGTAACTAATAATTAGGTATAATTACACACGTTTCCACTAACACTTTTTGTTCTACCGTTAATGTGCTAAAACGACTCACCATGATATTAATTAACTAACTAGAAGCAATACTTTTGGTCGACTACTCGTTCTAAAGTGGACCTTCGGTCATCAACATAAGTTTGCTTTAATGAAACTTCATTGGGTGTGCAGATGAATAAATTTATTTTCCGAGTGAGTATTTATTAATTCAATTCAACACATGGATTTCACAGTACTCAGTGTGTATTTACAGCAGTAATAATGATTAGCGAATTTTGAGAAAATTATAATCTGCTTGATTTTAATTTAATTAATAAGCTTATAATAATTTTAATTTAATTAATAAGCTTATAATAATTTTAAAATTTCTTTTCAAGATTTTCTTGCTGTGCTATGTACCCATATATGCCTTCGCAATGTTTAAGGTGGGAATATATATTACGTTATCTGTCACAGTGGTTTATTATAACAACGCCATAAGAACACTACGTTATACTCTTACTAAACAATTTTTTTAAGTGACTATTTATGTCCGCTTCTTTTCATCGCGCCAGCCATGCAATGACTGTGGCTGCGCGCAATAATATAGCGAGCCCAGGCCAAAGCAGGCGAAAAAACATCGTAGCTTTTGGTTAGTAAGATTTTGACATTCCCACTCTCCCTACGCAGATCAATCAAAGCCATTTGATGATTTTCACCTCGCAAAAAAGACAAGCAATTGTGCGTGGGCATGGCAAGTAATGGCAAGAAAAAGCTTAAAGAGACCACCACACGCCCACACACGGGCCCTCACATGCCCAGTTCAAAGCAGGTATTCGAACGAGATAGATTATATTTAGTAAGGTTTTGACACTCCTTCTTCCCTTAATCAGGATGGGAGTAGTTCGATAGTGATTCTTTTTTAATGTAATAGTAGCTAATGGATGACCTGATGGTAAGTAATCAGTGCCGTCGATGGCCACTTACGACACCTGAAGAGTCATAGGGCGCGTTGCCGGCTTTTAAAGTAAGCAATTTTTATTAAAGGTTTAAAAGCCCAACCATTGCAAAATTTTTTTCCTTCCTGTTTATAAAAATACCAATTTAAATATATACTGTAATAAAAACAATACCAAAGTAGGATACAATTGTATACTGCATTCAGAAAAAATATTAAAACATTAAATTTAAGAGTCACAATATTGTGCCAGTATAATGCACGTCGCAGTGGTTTGCGATTTCAATAAGAGAGCGGTTAGTGGCTGCCAAGATCGTTTAAGAAATAGCTTATTGGTGTTTTAAAGTGCCATTGTCCAGTCTAGACCATTTTGTTTTAGTGCACAAATTTTATTACGCTAAGAAAAAGTCATACCTAGTTGTGTCAAAAGATCGTTAAAGTTAATGGTTTGAGGCAATTACTGCAATTGTTTTATATCTATACAAAAGTTATTTAGGTCGGTTAAATGATTATTGATTCTATATTTTATATTTAAACTAGCTTCTCTCACGCGGTATCACCCGCTGCTCAGCTCCATTTGATCGTAGCGTGAAGTTTTATAGCCTATAGTACCCAGGAACATTGTAGTTATCTATCAAAATCTTGAAGAAAGAATCTTGGCAATCCGACCAGCGGATCCAAAGATTACCTCCTACTGTATGTAGTTAGACTTACAAAGTTACAAATTTTTACTCTTTATAATTTTAGTATAGATTAAAATGAAATGTTAAAATTAAAAGGAAATTACAATAAAATGTTATGAGTAATGGTAGCCCAGAGGTTAAGAAGCACGATAATCATGCGGCAACCCGCAGGCATTTTCGAAATCTGTGAAGCACCAATGTAGTTTTTTTCCAAGTACAGTTCCGAGTATAATTATTCTAAGTTTAATTACACACCAAGACGCGTGACTCTTGTCACTTGACACTAGCAGAGCTTTTAACAGCTACTTTACGCGAGTAAATCGTTATTTTCAATAAACATTTTGACGATATGTAAACGTTAAATATAAACACACATACACGACGCACTTATCTCGGGATTACAATTTCGGCTGACTCAATACATTTCGTAAAATCAGTCACATGTAAACAGGTACTTATCGGGCCTGACAGAATAAGAGCTATTGAATAAATAATATATTTTTGTATAATATAAATCCTGTAAGTACTTCTTCTTGTTAAAATGTACAAACGTAGCATTCTTGTGAAATGAAAACGTGTAAGCATTGTAATAGGTATGTATATAACAGACACTTTTAGATATAAGTATTATGTAATAGAGAAGTAAGTTGCTATTTTGCACAGCACAAGCACGTATTATTTCAACCAACAGAGATTTGAAAAAGAAGGAGAAAAGGGAATTTTTCGTAACCTTGAAAAACTATTTGGTATTTTGACAATTAGGAAAACTGGTTCAAAGCCATTTTTCTGTGAGGCCGTGGTATCACTCTGGTCGAGGTTTCATTTGTGCCATAATTTGGCTTTTCTACACGCAGTTTACTCTTCAAAATCATATTCATATCTATTATTTCTAATAATAGCTTTAGTCTCTAGTAACCTGATGAATACTGAGCTACATCATTAGGCTATTATCTAATAATTCTAAGTCTAGACGTTAGGTATACACTTAAGTGCCTATCAGACGCCATTTGATACGTTATGAAGTAATATGCCAATAATTGGATCTCAAAGATTAATATTTGAATAATATTCATATTGTAATCGATAAGTAAATATAATTAACATTAAATCTCTAACGATGCTATACATTTAGTATTTCTGACTCAAATAGATAAAAGTGAACTTAAAAAGTATATGTGAATGCAAAAAAATTCTTTGTCTGTATGTATGTTCATGTTTATCTCCAAAATTACTGAACCGATTTGCTTGAAACTTTCACTATTTACTTTGTTTTAACTCAGACATCTAAACTTGTTTCATTAAGAAAAGTTATCGTCTTTTTAATTAAGTCAAGGAATGACAATATTGCGAATCATAATTAATTATTAATCCTATGAGATCGAGAACTACGTGGGTAAAAGCAAAAATCTGCCAGAAAGTTTTTCACGCGGACAGCAGCTAGTATAGATACATAATTATGTATGTTTTTAAAGCTATCTAGTTATTAGAATATTTAATTTGTTTTTAATTTGATAAATAATTAATTAATTCCTAGTTAAATAAAAAGAACAATATTATAGTAGTCGGCACTATTCATATCGTATCCAATTATTATTGTCAGCAACAGTTTAATAAAGTGCTCTCACACGGGAAGTACTTATTTAGGGTAATTAATTGCTTGGCAAATTATATGAGAATGTAATGTAAATAGTTAGCATTTAGCGAGCATCGTGATACGCTGATTTCGACCTTTGCTAATTGGCTAGTTATTAATGTTTCAAGAATCGTATGATGTATGTCGCTAACAGAAATATGATTATCTGTTATTGGAATTGTATGATTTCTTCGAAATCCTAAAAGCGTACGTTTTTATGAATCAATTTGTAATACCTGGTATATTTTTGGGTATATTTTTTATTATAAGTAATAGTACGTTTTCAAAGAACAATGCTGTAGCCGGAAATTTGAAATTCATCATCATCGTCCATGATGACTGCTAAACAACGGCCTCTTCTACGAATTTAAATGTTGAGCCAAGCTTTGGCATGAATGGGTCAGCTCGACAGGATTGATATTACGACCTTGGATAAAACCAACTTGAAACCACCACAGCCTTGTGTTTCGCCGTGTGATCGAGGTTACCGGAGGCATATCTTCTTCCCCTCATGGGGGCCCTCAGGGGGAGCCCTTCCCAATTCGCTATTTCGCGCAAAAATCCGCAACGCTTATCTCCAAACGGCCGGCAACACACTCGTAACTCCTCTTGTATTATGGGTGTCTACTGCAGCGTCGATTACTTACTCATAAGAAAATATTGGTACCAATTGAAGTATTTTCTCGTAAACAATCAATGATTTTTTTCACTGTACTTAACAGGATTTTAAGGGTCAAACAACATTTCTTTAAATAAGTAACTACAATTTATATACCAGAAAAAATATTCCTTCATTTTCTGTAGCAACCGGAATAAGCAGGTCAGGGTTAGTAGACAAGGGATTTTTAATTTATATCCAATCAAAATCTTGAGCCTTTAATTTTAATTTACATTATTTTTAAACCTTTAAGGGATAAAAGAGATGTAAAAGATAAAAAATGTAATACAAGTATTTTGTATAGTAATATTCAATAGAAAATTTTAATTATAAATTTTATCACAGGTTATCCTTATTTACGATCCTGACGTCCACCTAAATACCTAAGCTTAGATTAAGACTTTTTGGTGGAAAATAAATAAATATTTTTTTTATAAATTTTGGGCAAATACCTAGGTACTAGGAATGATAATCCGATAAATACCATTATAATTATTTTTTTCTTCACACTATAGTATAAAGAATGACTTAATGTTGGCTGGCTGGCTGAACTATTTTTTTTGTCTACCTTTGGGTGAAACTGATATAGGTCAGTAGCGAGTGCGAAAGCTAAAAAAAATAGAGATATAAGATAGGTAGGAAAGCTAACGAGTTATTAGAATATTTAATTTGTTTTTAATTTGAAATTAATAATTTTAAATTTTTAATTTCAAATTAAAAAAAAATGCAGTAGACACCCATAATACAAGAGGAGTTACGAGTGTGTTGCCGGCCGTTTGGAGATAAGCGTTGCGGATTTTTGCGCGAAATAGCGAATTGGGAAGGGCTCCCCCTGAGGGCCCCCATGAGGGGAAGAAGATATGCCTCCGGTAACCTCGATCACACGGCGAAACACAAGGCTGTGGTGGTTTCAAGTTGGTTTTATCCAAGGTCGTAATATCAATCCTGTCGAGCTGACCCATTCATGCCAAAGCTTGGCTCAACATTTAAATTCGTAGAAGAGGCCGTTGTTTAGCAGTCATCATGGACGATGATGATGAATTTCAAATTTCCGGCTACAGCATTGTTCTTTGAAAACGTACTATTACTTATAATAAAAAATATACCCAAAAATATACCAGGTATTACAAATTGATTCATAAAAACGTACGCTTTTAGGATTTCGAAGAAATCATACAATTCCAATAACAGATAATCATATTTCTGTTAGCGACATACATCATACGATTCTTGAAACATTAATAACTAGCCAATTAGCAAAGGTCGAAATCAGCGTATCACGATGCTCGCTAAATGCTAACTATTTACATTACATTCTCATATAATTTGCCAAGCAATTAATTACCCTAAATAAGTACTTCCCGTGTGAGAGCACTTTATTAAACTGTTGCTGACAATAATAATTGGATACGATATGAATAGTGCCGACTACTATAATATTGTTCTTTTTATTTAACTAGCTTTTGCCCGCGACTCCGTTCGCTTGGAATAGTGACTTCCTGCAGATTTTTATTATAAAACTATCCTATGTCCTTTCTGGAGAAACTCTGTCTGTAATAAATTTAATAGAAATCGGTTCAGTAGTTTAGGCGCGAAGAAAAGACAGACAGAAAGAGTTACTATCGCAGTTGTAATACTATTAGGTTGGACATTGTGAGCGACGAACGGACCACCTGATGGTCTCAATCATTGGCCCCACCCACATCAAAAGCACCAGAGGACTTACGTTTACGGTCTTTTAAAGGTTACGTTTTTAGAATTTTGAATTTGAAAATGGAAGGTAAAAAATGCAATTACCTTTTATTTTCTCACACTTATATTAGGAATGACGAATTAATATTAAATTAATAATTTATTTTATCCATCACTTTGATAACGAAAAATTTTCAGACATTTGTTTTTTTTTTGTTTTGCGGCAAAAGAAATGTCTAGCAGCTATAATATGTATATAGTAGAAATCGTGACTTCACATAATACTTAAAATCAATGATACAAAAATTTTTGAATGCTTATGCATAATACAAGGGTCCCACTAAAAAACCGTTCCTAGTTGCCAAAAAATGTCAAATCGTGTATGAAATTTTCTTACTAATATTTATGATCACAATCATTCTTAGAAATGTGGAAATCCTGTAATTAGCTTTTTGTTATTTAACGTATTTCTTGTCAAATTGTATAGTTGTTAGGTTTAGATTAGTCTAACATAAAAAAACATAAATATAATAAAAACAAGCATACCTACAGACAAACAGAGGAAAAAGTAAACCATAAGAGGACCTTTCCTTTTGATCCTATGTGGTACTTCAAAAATAATATTTTACAAGATACTTCCACGTTTCCAATAATGTAATGACGTCTTTGAAAAACTTTACATAATGAAGAAACCGTTCAAAGATCCTGTATACAATATCTTCTTTACCTTTTTATATGTATAAACCTAAATATTTTCCTATTTATATCGACTTCTGAAGCCTTGATCTCAAAAGGTCCGAGGGCAAATAATATTCTGCGGTAAGTATATTATTTTTATGCATATAATCTGATCATTTTTATGAAAAGTCGTGGGAGTTCGCAGGTTAAGGCCCGCTTCACACATGAGGGTGCTGAATTCGAAATCCGGCAAGAATCAATGTGTCTTTTTCAGAGTAGTAGGTACTTTTTATGATTATTTAGACACCACTGACATACAGTGAAGGAAAACATCGTGAGGAAACCTGGGACAGTTGGCACTTATAAGAAGATGGTGTGATGTAATATGATCATTTAAAGAATAAATGATATGTTCATTTATAACCTTAATCTAGGTATAAAATGTTGCTTAAGGTGAGTTTCAGATATTTAATGTACCGTGACTCCAGTCTGGGGTAGAAGAATGAAAAAGGCGGTTTTTAATAAGTAAAAGTCTGACACTCCCTCTCGCTATCGAAATGCTTTTTTCTGCTCTAGTGAAGGTAAGACGGACTGTCAGACTTTCACTGACTAAAGACCACTCCGCTCCTTTCCTTACTCCTGCTCCATGCTGGGGCCGAGGTACATTATTGAGCTGAACAAGATGAGTAAGGTGAATTGTTTGACTAATATGAACCTTATTAAAAGGCATTTCGATGCCAATTCCTGCACATGCCTTGCCAAGTTTCCTAGGTAATTACTATCTAGTTTCCGTCATTATCACTTCTTGTCAGTTAGTAGAATCTTGATAACAAGCATGCTTCACTAACTGCAAAGATA
The DNA here is from genome assembly GCA_902829305.4 of Spodoptera exigua. NCBI lineage: Eukaryota > Metazoa > Arthropoda > Insecta > Lepidoptera > Noctuidae > Spodoptera > Spodoptera exigua. The sequence goes on along the minus strand of LR824612.2, from coordinate 13,477,406 downwards.
ACGTGTTCGTAATAATCAATAGTCAGGATACTTAATTGAAATTAAGCTATCACAGGCATAAGGTCGGGGTTGGAGGGGGTATTTCTAGGCTAGATTAGGTGTTCATAGTAGTGTACTTGATAAGGAACCACAACCACAAGACTGCATAATTGACGTGGTTACTGAACATCCGACTGCCTCACAACCTGTCGCTTTTTTATTCATGCACGAACACACAAATCATTTTGGAAGCTATTTATATGTGAACTTCGATATTTTTAAATGTATCTACACACCATGACACAGGAAAAATCCTAGTCCAAAGCAAGATTTTCAGCAAAACGTTAATAAATAATATAGCTGGAAATTGCGTGCTGGTCTTTTTTTTTGAAAGTGTGTTTCATAAACAATAAATTATACGCTAAAAAAAGTATATATACTAATATAATAAAGAGGTATGTAAGTTAGTATGTAGGGGGTCGTCTTTGGAACCACTGGTCGGATTCCCAAAATTATGTTACTTATAGCTACAATGTTCCCGAGTGCTATAGGCTATAAAACATCAGGCTACAATCAAAATGAGAAGAAGAGCAGCGATTGAAACCGCGCGGGAGTAGCTAGTAAATAATATAAACGAAAGAATATCAATGATATCTTCCTTGACTTGTTCATCACCATTGTCAATATCAACCAGAGGATCGTCTATACCGAGAAAATGCCAATAATATAATTATATTTTTTATTCTATCAAAAACGTTCTCAGAAGTAAATAAGCTTATAGAATTTCTAATTCAATCAAAGTTTTTTTTAAAAATGAAGCATACATATTTCAATCTAGAATATTCATTTAAGTACAGATAGAACGTATCTCTCGAAAATAGGTCTTAAAACTTAGAATTTATACTAGATGCCCACGTCAAACTTTGGGAAGCAATCTAAAATTTGGAAAAGAACTCTGTAGATAACTTTGGGATTAACGTTACATTTTCGGTCCTGCGGGATTTTGTTTTGTAACTTAGATATGTATACTGGAACGGAAATGACCACAATTTTTCTTTTGTTTTTAGGAAAGAGAAGGTCATATTTTGACTTCAGAAAAGAGATCTTCTATTTTATTGTCTCTTAAAGCAGGTGGACTATAAACGTTATACTAACTAATGAAAAATTAAATTATTGATACAATTCAGCATCATCATCAGCCAATAAGTGCTCACTGCTGAGCAAAGGCCTCTTCTCACACAAAGAAGGTTTGAGCATTAATTACCACGCTTGCTCAATGCGGGTTGGCGATTTCAAACTTATAATTAGAAATTATAAGTCCAGGTTTTCTTACGATGTTTACCTTCACCGTATGTTAGTGGTGTCTAAATAATCATAGAAAGTACATAATGACTCGGAAAAAGTCACATTGTTACTTGCCAGGTTTCGAACCCTCACCCTCATGCTCGTGAAGCGGGCGCCGTAACCTCGGGGCCACCACTACCTATTGATACAATTACTTATTTTTTATACTTTGAAAGTAAATAGGAATAGCAAAAACATCCCAGTTTCTTATATACATTTTGCTAAACAACAATAAATCAAAACAAAAATAATAGTTTCGACAATTTACGAACCAAACACATGAACTCGAGTTGTGCAGTGGCAATTGTGATACCTTGATCAAGAGACTATTTAAGAAACTTCAAATACATATATTAGTAGTCCGTAGTTAAACTAGTTTGGCCGAGAGCCCGGATATAAAATTGTTTCGTTCATAGTTGAAAAACCAATCAAATTCCTTGGCACGAGATTTCGAAAATCGATCCAGGATTAAATAATTTGGATGAGGATTGAGATAGCAATTCTTTTGAGCAAGATTAAGGACTATTACGTAAAGATTTTAATTTGTTAACTTTTTTTATCTTTTTTTCCTATAGAAACGTTGCCCCACACTAGGATTTTCTCCTCTGTTGTGGGTTACAAACATACAATTTCACATACACATCACACCCTGACCCGGAACAACAATTTGTGGATCACACAAAGAGTTGTTCCATTCGGGAATCGAACCCGCGACACATTGCACGGCAGCCAGTTGCCCAGCCACCGCACCAACCGTGCAGTCAACTAACCATACTGCTAATAACTGCCACAATACATTGTCGTTAACGCGATTGTCAAGTGCTAGAGAGTCGGCTGTGAGTGAGGTTATCAGACGACCAATATTCCACCATTTCTAACCTCCAGAATTCCTCTAGTGTTGTATGTTCATTTACAGCACTGATTGCTTCATTGCATCAGGTGATCCATCAGCTCATTTATTTTGCCGCTCTATATCATAAAGGTGTTCAAATTTCAAAACGTTAAAACGAAGACAAAAGCTATGAACTAAAACTAAGCTAAGCAATTTCTAAATATAAAATTGATAAAATTAGATTTAAAGTTTTTTTTATTAACTAAAAATCGCGGGTTACTCGCGTTATTAATATTGAGAAAAGCTCTACTAGTTTCGAACCACAGAGGGGTTCTTCCTCATGAGCAGCGTGCGCGGACGCAGCGACGTCGCGCAGCCTACTGGGTACTGGTAGGCTTCGCGACATCGCCGTATTTAGTATGTCAGTGCGGTAGTTATGATTTATTTATTTATCATAGCAACAGTAAATACAAGATTATCACTCAAAATAGCGACCAAAAACAACTAAGAGACAATTTTCACATGAAAACTATAAAAAATATCACATAATAATTTATAATATCATCATTTCTATTTATGTACGAAGCAAATGTACATTCCTAGCATGTTATGTAATATATTAACTATTGAATGAAATGGAACGGTATAAATTGTACTCGTTAGCGTATGTTTACAAGCGTGGAAACGTTTGACAGGATTTAGCACAATTTGTATAAAGTATTTCAGAGTTCATTTGGATATAATTGAAATGCAATACATGTTTTGCTAATTATAAGCTTATTAAATATGTGATAAAGCTATTATTACTGCGAACTACGAGGGGGACTACCCTCCTCCCCTCGGCAGATGTTATGGCCCGGAGGTTAAGGCGTCCACTTCCAATGTGTATGAGCAAGTAACAAATTTTTTTTCAATGTTATGTTATGTACTTTCTAAGGTTAGTAAAGCGGTGAAAAAAGCATTGTCCGGAAAACTGGACTTATATTTTGAATTTAATGGAAAAATCATTAAATGGCTTCTCTTGCCCAAGGTAAGACTAAAAAATGTCAAAGCCAATGTCAAAATTATTTAATCACTTATTCCAACTAAACCACAAATAGGTATTTTTGAAACGTCATAAAAGAATAATAGTAGTCTGTAAAAGCTAGGTGCTCCATCTACTATTTCAGGACGCTAAGAAAAACTGGAATCTTCTAATTATAGGTTTGAAATCAGCAAATCCACTTGAGCAAACATAGGGATTAATGATCAAACATTATCTGTGTGAGAATATACCTTTACTTAGCAGTGGGCACTGACTAACCAGTGATGATGTGAGGTCCACTTCGTTTATAGAGTAATATAGGACTAATGCGGCCCCCACTAAGATCAAAATCAGTTGTATCAGAATAGTCATTCTTCCACAAAAAACACCACAAGCAAATAAATTGAATTCAAACTAAACCAAAACCATATTCAGCATAAAGTTGAATTTGCATCTTCACTATACTTCAACAAAACTTACGAAGATCAAATTCAAGATGTTGCCGGTCCGTTCTATTTTATGTCGTATTGGGACAAGAACAGCGTACAAATTTAAAGAAATATACTCTAGAAGCACAAACAATTTGATTTAATTCAAAATTTTATGTATTGAGTTTTAGCTTAACACTTTGTACGCCACGTGGAACATTGAGGCCACGTTAACGGAGGATTTTTCTTGTACAGTTATATGTCGGCAATATCTTTAATATTTTTTCAAATAGGTATGTGAATTTTGATAATTTTATAGAAATTCAAGTTATAAGTTTTATAGCCATGCTTTGGTACGAATGGGCCGGCTTGACCAGAGTTAAAACTGGCGATAATAACCGTAGCCTTGTGTTTTACCGTGTGCGTTACGAAAAGGCCGAAGCTAAGCAAAGTCCTCTTCTCACAATTAAACAGGTTTGAGCTTTAATCACCACACTTGCTAAAGTCCGATTGCGATTTTTAGTATCAAACTTTCATTGGTAATTGGTAAAAACATTCACAATCGTACTTGCACGGTTTTGATGCCACACCCTCATGTATGAGGCCTGGCGTCCAAATCTTCAGCCCACTGCAATGTTAATGTATGTTTTCAATTAAGAGAAAAAAATATCGGTAGCCATTTATCAAAAGCAGTCAAGCCTGCTTAACATATTTTAAAATTAAATTTCATATTTGTTTATATGAAATTAATTTTCAGTATAGAAAAGACTTAAAACAAGGAAATTCAGCACTCAATTAGCTACAAACTATAATAATAATCGGAACGCAATAACGGAGCGAACTCAATTCATGCTCGGCGCACACTGAAAACTTTATTATTTTACTTGTAAAGTGTATTAAAATACTTTGTAGTGGAAAATGTATCATTAAGTGCAGTTAATAAGGTTTAAATTGCTTTATTGCAATATAAACAAATTAATCTATTTAATTGTAGAAAAAATATTTTAAGTGCGCCGTGGCCTGAAGGTTAATGCACCCGCTTCACATATATACATGAGATTGTTTTTTTTTGTGAGGCGAAAATCATCAAATGACTTCTCCCGCCCAGGACCGGGCGGGAGGGAGTGTCAGACTCTTACTGACTAAAAAACCCCCTGTTCCTTCTCCTGCTCTGGGCCAAGGTCGCGGTGCCTCATTGCGCTTACCCCGCCACCCCGGCTGAACATCAGTCCTTTAGGGCCCCGTCTGTGGTGGTCTATTGGCTCTTTGAGGCGCGCGCGGAACGCCACACGCCTTACACTCGGGCCTTGTTCTGGTCGGGCTGCGAGCTGCCCTTACTCGCCGACCGCAGACCCGTGCTTACGGTGGCCGGAGATCGTCCCTCGATCCCCGACGCCCTTAGTATCGCCAGTTGCGGCGGCTGGGGCGTGAGGTGGAAGATTGCTCCCTCACGCGGGCCGCCTCTCTCTTTGCGAGCAAGACTGCTTCACAAAATGAGGAGACGGCGTCCCAGTTTCTCTCACTCCGCACCATGGCCTCGACTAAGGCCGGGCGCGAGAGGTCGCCGCCGCCGATCACTTCCCTGAGGATACGGCGGTGCTCAGCCCAGGCAGGGCATACTGCTACCGTATGCTCCACCGTATTCTCTAATGCATGAGAGTGTGGGTTCGAAACCTAGCATGTACCAATGTGGCTTTTGCTAAGTTATAATATGTACTTTCAAACAGCTTGCCCAATGCCATCTCAAAACTAAACGATGATTTAACTACCATCAAGAACTGGTCTGTACGGTTTGGCATTGCGGTAAACCCGAACAAGTGCCAAGCTATCGTCATCGGTAGCTCTCGATCTCTATCTAGGGTTGACAGTGCATCTCTGCCAGCTGTCCTTTTCGACGGTGCGATCGTTCCTTTCAGCAGTGACGTTAAAGACCTAGGCTTACACATTGACAAGAATTTATACTGGAATACACAAGTCACTAGCGTGTGCAAAAAAGTGACCGGTTCGCTGCGGGCCCTTTATCACGTGAAAACTTGCTTCCGTCCGTCACCAAGTCGATGCTTGTGCAGGCCTTGTTGTTCCCTATAATAGATTATGCTGATGTTTGTTACTATGACCTGAATGCTCAATAAACTTGACCGACTTCTGAATAACTGCATTCGTTTCGTTTTCAACCTGCGCAAATATGATCATGTCTCTGCACATCGGTTGCAATTAAAGTGGTTGCCCATTCGCCAGCGCAGGGAGCAAAGGGCGCTTACCACTCTATTTTCCTTTCTTAACTCACCTTGCCTACCTACCTATCTGTCCCCTTATTTCCAATACACCTGCGCAAACCATAGTAAATATTTTCGCTCCTATCGTCTCCTCAACTGTCCAACTCATCACTCAAAATTTCTTCACTCCTCCTTTTTTGTTCAGGCTATTCTTCTGTGGAATGCGCTACCCCCCGATGTCAGGACTGGGACTGGTCGGCTGACATTCAAGCAGAGAGTTCGGGAGCTTCTTCTGAGGAGGGTTGGGGAGTCATCGTGATCACGACTACATTTATGTATATATATGTATGTATGTATTTATATGTGTAAGTATATTAAGCAGTATGTGTTTTATAATTCATGATAGAACGAATCCAAAATAAGTTTGCCAGATTCATGTATTCAAAATCGTACGGTATATACCCTGGATACCCAATACCATATCCAACTTTGTTTGTACTGGGTATGGTAGGATACTACAAACTGGAGGTGAGGCGTGAAGTAGGTCTAGCTACTTATATGTTTAAGGTGTTGCGAGGTATAACGCACCACCCTGCCCTACTGGAGGAATTACACCTGTGTGTTCCGAACGGGTACGTGCGGCGTAGGCGGCGGCCGCGGCTGCTGGTGGTACCGTGCGCACGCACGAACCTCTTGCAGAAGGCACCAATGACGCGAGCGTTGCGCATATTGAATGCAATAGCGGACAGTACGGATGTATTCTCGTGTACACTCAACGAGTTCACAAAGGTAGCATATGAGGTTATTGTGAATAATAACTAAGTTCCTAGGATTGGTACTTATTTGATTCTATTTATATAATTTATGTTGTTAGTAACTAGGTACATAGATTTTAAAATATAAGTACATATTTGTTATTACTAAAGTTATTTACGTTTATTAGGGATAGTTTTGTGGAAATGTATTAGCCTGTAAGTTTAATTAAGGTTCTTTGTGCTTATGTTCTTTTGTTTTTCTTTGTCTAAATTATTTTACGGTTATTACCCGGATATTGTGTTATAAGTTTACTAATAATATGTAACTGCATTTATCGTATTAGGTGTGCCTGTAATGATGAATGTAATGTTTAAATATAAATAAATAAATAATATTTATAAGTATAGTTCTATGTACTTTATGTATGTTTATATAAACCTATGTTATACTATTCTATTTCGCTTGCTTCTTGCATCTACTACTGGATTCTCTGCATCACCCAACGGTCGACTGGTAGAGAATGCTCAATGCATTAAGTCCGCCTTATGTACAAATAAATTGTGCATGAAGTATAAATAAATAAATACTTTCAAAGATTATTTAGACGCCACTGACATACAGTGAAGGAAAACAAACAAAACACAGGAAACCTTCATCTTTCATTTCTTATTTTTATAAGTTTAAAATCGCCAATCTGCCTTAAACAAGCGTGGCGATTAATGCTCAAACCTTCTCCGTGTGAGGCCTTTGCTCAAAAGAGACGATGATGATAATGATTCTTCTTAAGAAATGAAGTTTTCTACGTAGTTTTGTAGTGGGTTTTATTAATGGCACAGTCATTTGTTAATAATTCAGTTTCAAAGACATAGAATTACGGTAGCAACCACAATAATGTATAGCAACACGGAGCAGGAGGAAGGAGGAAGGAGCCAGTAAGAGTATATACTCTCTCTTGCCCTGTCCAGGGCTAAAGAATTCATATGATGATGTGTACCTTAAAAAAAACTGAGTAAATTCAGGTGCTGCAATCAAATTGAGAATAGGACCTTCTTTTATAATATTTTCTAACTTAACCCTTAAATGCATGATTTTTCTTTTTTTAATACCATAAATTGACACAGGTAGATAATTAAGCATAGATAAAGGGAAAAATAAAGAAAAAAATATTTATATTCCAAAAAGTATATTTTTATAATAACGTAACTTTTAAAGGTAGTCATGGTTGGTCTTATGATGATGTTCACATTAAAAAAAAATTAAGTAAATTCTGGTGCTACAAACTAATTGAGGATAGGACCTTCTTTTTAATATTTTCAAACTTAACTAACTTTTAAAGGTAGCCATGGTTGGTCTTCTACGTAAGCCAAACAAATAGTCACTCTTATATTTAGATACCATAGCTGCTGCTATTTGCAAAAAATGCGTTATATTTTACCGTGTGAGTGAAAGTTCTCGTTTCTCCATTCAAAATTCCCGAAATATCCCAATCAAAAAGGTCAAGTTTATCATAATATTTTACAGATCATTCTCGATGTTTATTGAGCGAATATATTATGAGTGTATTTATAGGTAATTGTATGAGCTATTTTAATCATTGTATTTGCATTGAAATGTTTTAGTACTTACCTACCTACATTAGTTCATAAAGGTCGAACCGCAAATAATTCGTTGAGCACTAATACTTGTAATAATAGACATAGAGAATTCGCTGAATAACTTGAGTTAATGTCAATATACTATTATTAAATAATTCTTTGAAAAATTCATGTGTTTATTAATTATACAGAGTGTAAAAAGACACTTAACGAAGCCGAAAGCCACGTATTCTACCCATTATTTGGATCATTTTGTTCTTTAAGACAATAGCTGGGACTCCACGGGTTCTCGAGATATTGAAGGTCAAAGATTTTGTTTGCGCAATCGAATTCTAAGTATTACTTCAAAACTTTTGTCCAAACAAACATTACCTGAATTTTCGATTTTTCTAAATAAATTACGCATTTGAAGTTACGAACAGTAATGTACGTAATAAATAAATGCAGACCAGCACAAAAAACATCGTGCATCTCAGTAGGATTTTTATTTTACAGAATTGTTTTGTTGTTGCGAAGTAAAACGTCGACCTACGTACTTATCACAGCGTTTTAATGCTAAGCTGTGAACCTACGCACACTATGACACGAAGCCCGTTTGCTTTACATTGCGCGCAATAAAATTATTATTTTTTTTTAAACCTAAAAATAAAAGTCGTTTCCCAGTGATAATTTTAGCGTGAAGCTACTTATTTAGAACTGCAGTATGCGTAGTTAACGGCTTCATTAAGTGTCTTTTTACACCGTGTATGTGTACCTACACAGCTTAAAGCTTAAAGCTTCGGTTAATCAAGAAGAAGGAAAAGAGATTCTGTTTGAACTGCCTGAAGTGTGTTTTTTTTTATTTTACTGAAAGATGTAAAGAAGAGTTCGTTTTTTGTGGTTGGTGGTAATGTACCGTGGCCCTGGCGATGAGCATGTTAAGGAATGGGGTGGCAAAGAGCCAGTAAGAGTCCAGGGTGTGGCGATGGGATTTTGCAGGTTGGGGATTCATTTCACTCTATTTTTCTGCAAGGCTATGGTATCACTGCAGTCCAGCCTTTTCGTCTAGAAGAATGTCTCCCTCACATCACAAAGAAGGCTGATTTTTAAATTATATAATAAAAGACCGCGATAAACTCAAACTCCTTACTTCGACCCAATTACTACAAAGCAATATTTTTTTCAGAATAATCCAATTATCTAGAAAGCCCAATATAGGCTGTTTAAATATAAACCTCGTGTGGAATTGAACTTGGAGCAATTCCCAATATGAAAACTCTTTACAATATTAAACTGTAAACCAATCAGAAATTACTTAGTATTTGTTCGGGAAAAATTTCTTTACTGTGGATACAGCCAATCAATAGAAGATCAAACCTAACCTATCAATTCACTTACTGCCAATTTTACTTAACGAAATGAACGTATAATGTAGATTACAAAGCCATTTACTCGATACAATACTACCCTGAAAAACAAAATAAAGTAAAAAAAACAAAGGCAGAAAAATAAATGAACAAATGAATGAACAAATAACCGAATGAACGAACGAATGAAGGAATAATGACGTCATTCCTAGCCTTTATTTACGGGACCCAAAAAGGGACGGACAATGAACCACCGACCGTCGGTCAGTCATACCAGAAATATCTGAAGATGACATGCAAAGGAATTCCGCTTTTTTCGTAAAGAGGAATCATATAAGAGGCATAAATAAAATGTATTCTATATAACAACAAAGCTCGCTTTCTCATATTCTGTAAAGGAAAAGTACACTTGTAACATGTCCCAACCATTTTTCTTAATATCATCATATATCATATCATCAATCTAAATTATGTAACAATGCATTGTAAAAAGTGATTGAAAAAGAGTAACCATGGAGTTTCTTGCTCGTTCTTCTCCATATGAATCTACACTTTGGAACGAGCAAATAGCTTCACTAGAGGACAGACGGACAGACTGACACATATAAAGTTAAACCTTATGATATCTTTTTTGCTTGACGTTCAAAAGTGCCTATTTTGGTCTATTTGAAATAAAGAATTTGATTTGATTTGATTTGATCATACTGCGTAGGTATGTCTAAGGCCGTCTAACAAACATGCGAGCAATCGCGCGGCTAATTGTGCGTTCTTCGTAAAATGGAGCAGTAAGCCGCAAATACAAAGGTTTGACTCGATATGACATATTTATGTGTCGTGGTGGCCCGGAGGTTAAGGAGTCCGCTTCTCATGCATGAGGGCGTGGGTTCGAAACCTGGCAAGTACCAATGTGACTTTTCCGAGTTGTATGTACTTTCTATCATTATTTGGACACCACTGACATACGGTGAAGGTAAACATCGTGAGGAAACCTGGACTTATAATTTCTAATTATAAGTTTGGAATTGCCAACCCGCATTGAGCATGCGTGGTGATTAATGCTCAAACCTTCTCCGTGTGAGAAGAGGCCTTTGCTCAGCAGTGGGCACTTAAGGGTTGATGATGATGATGACAAAGGTATGATGAACATTATAAACAATGTAATCACATGAAGCATAGCGTCTCCGTAAATTAGGCTTTAGAGTCACATTGCAAGTAACCGCAGATTTGCAAACGGCGGGCAAGGGTTGCTCATCGCCCGACCAGAACTAGACCCGAGTCTCAAAGAGTTATCATGCCACCAGAGACGGGGTTCCTTCGGGCCGATCTCTAGCCTAGAGCAAGATAATTAACAGACGTTTTTCAGTCACTTCCTCTCGCCCTGTTCAGAGCGATAGTAGTTATTTGATGATTTGCCCCACTTACACCTGGTTTCCGAAAGGCCGATCAATGTTAAAATCAATTTAATCTCTTGTCTAGTCATCTGATTGGTTGACTGAATTATCAACAACCAATCAGATGACTTGACAAGAGATTTGACACCTAGTTAGTTGATTTTAACATTGATCGGGCTTTCAGAATCTGGGCATCAATAAAACAAAAATAAAGATACGGAAAACATTGTATTGACATAAAACGATACATAATCATATTCGTTTTTTTTTTTATTAAAAACCATTACCAATATTTGAGAATGCAAAATGGTAATAAAAACTTTCTTTTGCTGAAAGCCGATAAAAATACTATTGGGGTTTTGAAAAGTCAAATTCGCAGAAACTAATATGATTTGAACTCTTGATAATAATAATATTATTATGATTCTGCGAAACCATTTAATATTTTATTTATTTTAAGGTTTTGCACAAAACTTTTTTGGACAAACACTTTGGACCTCGCACTCTCGCGCTTGGGAAGCAGTTGTCTTATCTTTTAGTGGGACAAGCCGGTACCTAAACATATTACCATACTAGACTTTCAATTACAAGATACAGTCTTAAAAAAAACCAGACAACTGTCATTTCAGCGTTCATGATTTTTTTAAGGTAAAGTAGGTACATAACTGCCAGCTCTTAAAATAACTCACTTGACATTTCGTGATCTGGTTGAGTTACAACCTTATCGCATTACAAATGTGGTCGCTTTTTTAATTAGCAGGAACACTTGAAAACATAGGAGAGTACTTTAAATGCTTGTACTTATGTAATTTAATAATTTTCTTCCTTTTGATGTAAATGACACCTTTTAATATGCTTAAGAATAAATTGGATGGCTATATTCGGTAGCGTTAGAGTATGAAATATGGTATGAAACATTTCTAATTAAGATTGTTAATTACAATATTATTGCGTTGTTAATTTCTAAATATATAGTAAGTGGTTCAAGTGCCTAAATCTCAATTTTAGGGTACAAAGTTATAACTTAGATTTACTTAATTTTGGAGTTTGATAGCGAAGTACCGACGCCAAATTAACTATGTATATGTATAAATATGACTAGAAAGCGATTATAAAATTTAACCGTGTATGTACTTAGGTTCTAAGTAACATTAGTGATTTAGGTTTTTTGAACATTGAATTTGAGTCCTTAATTCCTTTTATTACGTTGGCAACTGTTCCACTAACTAAAATCTCGTGTGTACATTGAAAAAAAAATATTTAGCACATAAGTATTGCTATCGTCAGCCTATAATTGCACGTTGCTAAGCAACAGAGAAGGTTTGAGCATTATTCACCAGGCTTGCTCAAGGCGGGTTGGCGATTTCAAACTTATAATTAGAAATTAAAAGTCCAGATTTTCTCACGATGTTTCCTTCACCATAGCCAAGCCAGTTACACACATAAATAATCATAGACAGTACATATGTAACTCGGAAAAAGTCATATTGGTAGCTACTTGACAGGTTTCGAACCCGCTCTTTGATTCATGAGAAGCGGGCGCCTTAACCTCCTGGTCACTGTTTTATTAAAGCAATAATTGTTAGGTTTCCTTACTACAACCGCAAGAGAGCTTGTAGCGAGCTGTTGAGTAGTGATTCCATGGACCTGACTCCAGGGAGGTGTCTTGTTGTCCTCTCACCTTATATTTATTATAATTAGCTGGCTTAAGTAAATATTCCTATGAGTCTAGTTTAGTAAAAATTTAAGGCGACTTGGGAAAAGCTTGTATTACAGTAAGATGCTGGTAGGATACTTCAGGATTGTTCTGATAACTTCGGATGCCTATTCTTCCCGAAGCAGCTAAATATATGTTGCCCCCGTGTGGCTACATGATAACGATCGCTTCCAGGGGATAATTAATTGAGTTTGCCAGTCAACCCTACCTGCTTATCCATATGTATTTATTAATATTGGTTGGCCAATATTAATATTGGTAGTATTTTCAATGTTGTTTTGTCTTCCAGTCTATAGCAGTGATTGCTACCCACACACATTACTATATTATTTTATACGATGCTGGACAATACTTTTGCATCGACCGGGAATTGCCTTTAGCTGCACATTCATAGAGCATACAATGTCTGACAGGCTTCTATGAGTTTATTTCGGTCCTTTGTACGCCTTCTGAATGTCTGGGCGTAGTCTTGTAAATAAATAGATTAAAAAAAACATGTTGTTATACTAATTTGTATGCTATTGAATGATACCTTTTGCAACCATTTGTCAGTGTTTCAGTAGTAAACTAATGGATACTATCTCCTAAATAGGTAAACCAATCTGTCAGTGAATATAATGGTTCACTGACATACTGTGATGGAAAACATTGTAAGAAAATCTGCACGTCGATTCTATAAAATTTGTTTGATTTTGAATCGTGTTCGAGTGCGAAGTGAGCGTCGAAATGACGGGGAAATTAAATTTTAGAATGCCACTTTTAACGTCATCTCATACTTTATCTATCAAAATGTTGCTGTCAATTTAGTTCAACTCGCAAGTGTAGCGCTAGTGTACTACTACTCACAGCGGATTCAGATTCGAAGTTTAGAATGAAGTCTTACAGAATCACACTGCTGATGATGAAAGTTAAAACCTTTTACGACTAGGAAATGGCTGCATATCTACACTTCTTAGCACTCCACAAAATAAATGTCTACTCATTATATATTCCTTCTACATCATGAATCTGAAAACAAGGTCAAGCATGCTACATAAAGTTCAATTTGTACCCACTCAAGATCTCAACCAACTTGCTTTTACAATACAATACATAATAAAACAATATTTACTCTTAAACATCTCGGAAACAATTCCACGATATTTGGTGTTATCGTATCGAGTAAAGTGGCTGTTAGCATCCGCCATCTTGGATTTAACGTGACGTCACGTAGTCTATGGCACTAGAACAATAGGGATGTAACGACACCTCGTTTATCGTTGAAATAAGTTCGGGATTGCTAGTGATGTGCTTTGTTCTTTTGGCCATCTTCCAATTGTTGCTGTTTGGCATTGAGTTTAACAATTCGCTTGTACTCGTATGTTAGTATTTTACGCATAATGACTGTCTGAGTTCTGCAATACATTTTGGCCGATATCTACACGTATAATTTACTAGCTTTTACTCGCGTCTCCGTTCGCGTGGAAAAGTGACTTCCTGCAGATTTTTGGTATGAAAACTATCCTTTATCCTTTTTTCGAGTTCCAAACTATGTCTGTACCGAATTTCACAGAAATCGGTTCAGTAGTTTAGGCATGAAGAAAAGACAGACAGACAGAGTTACTTTCGTATTTATAATATTAGTTTGGATTTGGACGTTATATAAGTTTTTCCTGATATTGCATAACAGGTTATATCACAATGGTACGGACACGGAAATGGCTAGAAGTACCTTCGTTATGATGCTGTTTTAAGCTGTTTTAGACTGAAACGTTTCTTGAAAAAGTTATTGTGTATAACAACAATATTATATTGCAAGAACTCTTAAATTGTTTGGCCATATCATCCGAAGCGAAGACTCAATGGAACGATTGGTGGTGCAAGGGAGAATAGAGGGTCAGCGTCCTCGTGGTTGGTCACCAATACATTATAAAATCTGTGACATCCAGCTCAATTGTGGAATACGCGGGGAACGGCACTAACAAAGTCAAAGTGGAGAGAAATCGCAAAGACAGCCAAGGACATACCATGACCACGACCACTCTGACAAGAGTGTACGATTGAAACGAAATCAATTTCAAAATCATTGAACAATTTTTATCACGGTATACAGTTTTAAATCAGCCAATGCCAATAAATGCCAATCCGTCACAATTAAAGAGAACGTTAAGTGCAGGGCAGCTTTCATAATTTTGCCATAGAAGAAAAGTTGAACACTACAGCGCTGAATATCCTCTGGAGCATATAAGAATTTTTTATACTTTACATTTGCAATTACAAAAGGTAATTTTTATTTGTTATATAAAATTTCGTTCTTTTATTTATTTTGCTAGCATGACCAGGTTCATGAGTGTAGTGGAAATTCAAAAAGTGTTGTGTAACAATTGTACGCTGTGCTTTTGCCGTGGGGCGAGAGAAACTATTTACTTATATGTTATTTTTATAGCAATAATATAGCGTTATAATCATTGCTTTTTAATTAATCATTATCTATAAAGGCTTATCCACATAACAGTTTAACGAGGAACTCGACTCGAATAAAGCAACAATTAAATATATTAAATTTTTCTTAAATTCGAAAAAAATATTATTTCTAGCGAGATTTTTTTACAAAAATAATCACAATAATCATTACTCAAAAAATATACCAGCCACTGGGTTCCGGTGCGAGTGCAATAAGGGCCCCAGCCTACAGCAGAAGTAGGATCGTTTAGTCAGTAAGATTTTGACACTACCTCTCATCTCACCCTAGACGAGAGAAAAATTCGATGATTTTTTTCTCACCAAAAGAAGTCAAAGCAAATATGTATATTCATTGCAGAACAAAAACTCCTTTTGAGGTCTTAAAGCGTAACATGCGAATGTTAAGTCTGCGCTCATAAATTCTATTTCAAACACTGTTTATAACAAACTGAACAACAAAGTACTCACACAAGACTGAGAGGCAATTATATAAATTATTGCAGCGAATAATTGCAGCTAATTAAACTGTTCTAGCGACAGAGAACGAAACATGTTGGTCTGGAGCCTACGTACACATAAAACTAGAATATAATCTCGCTTCAGAACCAGAAGATACGGTGATATTAAACATTCCTATCCTAGAATTCACTTGTATGAATTTCATATCAAAATGTATGAGGTTTTCGTAGCTTTTTGTATTATATTTTGTTTTTGGATGTAGGTAGGTATGGCAATATCAATTATGATACCCATGAAATGTATTTTTAGTTTAATTTTATCAAGCTTTGTGTGAACAAAACGATACCTAAAAAAGTTCTGGTCCGAGAGACGATCTCCGGCCACCATAAGTGCGGGTCTGCGGACAGTGAGTAAGGGTGGCTCGCCACCCGAACGGATCCAGACTAGAGCATACGGCGCGTAGCATTCCGCGCGCCAATAGACCACCACAGACGGGGCCCTATAGGGCTGATGTTCAGCCAGGGTTACGGGGTAAGCGCAATGAGGCACCGCGACCTCGACCCAGAGCAGGAGAAGGAACGGGGGGTTTTTTAGTCATAATATTTAATATATTAAAAAATGTACTACTCCAAGCAAAATGATCAGTCAGCTATTGCGATTTGTATGGGAAAATAAATTTATTTTTATATTAATGCTATGGAAAATGTCGTTGTTATTGAGCACCAAAATCGGCTCCTTAAATATGTCCCACGTTCAAAATAATACTCTGTATAAGCACATTATATCTCCCTAATACACTTCTCAAAGAACATAAATCCTCTTGAGTTTCCTGCGATCAATAATTGCAGTTGTACAATACATGTCAACCGTTCACTAATACCAGACAACGCGTTCAGTTCAGTTTACTTAATCATTACTGCGCGAGCATGTGTAGGCTGTCGAGCTTAATTATTATCTGATAGGTAGTTCAGACTAAGCAGGAGTTCTAGATTAAAGTCAATAACCCTAAGAGCGGTAGGGAAACTCACGTTGCGTCGAAACGTGGTCTAACGATTGAGATATAATACTTAGCTGAACTTTGAGGTTACATGTTGAGTTTTCATATTGAATAAGCAAACACGATTTGATTTTAACAAAGGTTTTTTTTAATTATTTCTGTCCCAAACTAGTTCAATGATTTTTATTGTTTTGGTACAAACATTAAGTTGAAAAGATGGATTGATTATTTAAAATTGGTGATTGTATCGCATGATTATTTTTTATTGAAAAAGACAAAGGTAGCAAATACATTACCATAGAGATAATCACTTTAAGTAAAAAGCAAAAAAGGTTTTATTGTATAATTAATTCACTAAAAACGTACCTAGCTATAAAGTTCAAAAGAAAAAAAATAACAGAGATTTCAAAATTAGAACTAATTCGTTTTAGTTCTAATTTTGAAATCTCTGTTCTTTGTATGTGTGCGCATGTGATTCGATACTAAAAATAAAATACTATTACTAAGCAACAAACGTAAATAAACTAAAAACACAACTTGTTTACGACTTCTAACTTACTAAATATTGTTAAAGATTTAGTTTGCAAAGTATGAAATCCTACTTCGTGTTAAATTTTGGAGTCTAATATAGCCTGAAATTTACAGGCAGTAGGAGTTGAGCTCGGCTTTCCTCTAGGTTATAAAATACAGAATGAAACTTAGTTTATTATGTGTGTAACTTAAGTTAAGGAATGTGGTTGACAAAGGATACTTTATTTCCTTGGATTTTGAAATATGTTAACTTTTCACAGTGCGATGTCAATTTTTATATAAAGTGGCTGAGTAAAACTAAAGTTTATTTATTATTTGAAATACAATTTTAGTCATGGCAAATTATTCTAAAAATTTGTGAAAACAAAACTATGATTTGCATTATATTAATATTATCAATCATAACACTAATTTCATCTACTAGTCCATTGTAATCCCATAACTCTGTCAATTTTACATTAGCACATTTCACAATAGTCCTGCATCAACCGAGGATTGTCCTTGGGTTGACTTTTATAGTGCATACAGGTATAATTGCCAGCTAATGTCTCATCACATTTATATTAAGACTGTTCAACGGGCCTCTGCGAGTAGACTTCGGCCCCTCGTACCAGTAAATCCAAACAATTCCTTTTAAGCAATCAATATCTTTGTTCACCAATTCAATTTGATTGCATATTTTATGTTGAGTGTAGATTGGTTTTCGGATTCCATTTTATTAAAAGAATTGAAACCTTTAAAAACCACCGCATATGTACACTTTAAATGTGAATCATTCCCAGTGCATTGTCGTGACTTAAACTCCATTTAATACTACGTAAATGGTCTATAATGGCGGCACTGAGTGCACAGGTGTACATAATGGTTAACAATAGTCCGTTTAGTGTTACAAACGCAATGTCGGACTGACCACATTGAATAAAACAAAAGGTGTTAAGACAAAAGTGTCCATTTAATTGTATTGCAGCTTTCCAAAATGCTTTTTTAATTATTTATTATTTTGTGTGTGGATGTGGTTTGCGGTTTGTGTGTGTGTCTCTTTAGTTTGGGGTTTTTGAGGTTTTGAGTTTCGTTCGGATTTTAAATTTCAGTATGACAATTACTGTTAACTTAGATGAAGTTTTCATTTTTCATTTTGAAGTGAAAACTTCTTTAGCGGCGCTGAGCACTTTTTGTATTTTTATTTGTATTGGGCTGTCATTTGTCCCCTATCTCGCCTGGTGGAAAGCAATGAAGTGACTTACGATAGATATAGATAAATTGAAGACACCTAACTTGGGTGTCTTCAATCTATCCTTAGCCTTAGCCTAGCCTTGTTGTAAACTATTGTTTATCAATGGTTAGGTTAAAGATTTTAACAATTAGATTCTCAAAATTATAAAAATCAAGTTAATTTCTTAGGTGACTGGGTGAGTAAAATCTGCTTAGTGATCTAACAATTCTTTTTTTCGAATTTACCCTTTAAATAGCGGTAATTCGGGACGAAATAGAAGAACAATTGGTGCGCGAACCCGACGTTTGGTTGGGGTCTGATGAATTAAACATAATAAAAGCATTGCTTCTTTCCTCTGAAGTATGTTAATCCAAACTAATAAATATTATCTATGCGAAAATAGCTCTGTCTCTCTGTCTTTTCTTCACACCTAACTACTACATCATTTAAATAAAGAAACAAATCAACACGTGCACGTGATCTTGTAAGACGTCTTACTTCAATATTTGGTATCTTTTGACATTGTAATCTCAATAGGTCTGCCAGTATTATCTTTAGCAAACGTGACTTTAGTCCAATACGTTTATATGAAAGTAGGTTTTCCTTCCCCGCAATCTGAGTCACGTGCTTTATTTTTAAGTCGTGATATAATAGTCGTAGTGTCTTGTAGGTTAACGCTTTTCATGAAAGAATGCGCAGGATCGAAATCACGCATGTAAGAATGTGACTTTTTCCGAGTTATAATATGTACTTTCTAAGATTATTTAGAAACCAACGGCGGTGAAGGAAATCTACGTGAAAAATCTGGACTTATAACTTTTGATTACTTATAAGCTTGACATCGCTATCTACTATGAGCAAGCGTGGTGATTAATGCTCACGCCTTCTCCGTGTGAGAAAAGGCCTTTGCTCGGCAGTGGTCGGAGTCGGTTAATAAAAGTTACATAAATGTATTCTGCAAAATTGAGATCTCTGAAATTTTATCCAGTAGCTGTTTATTCGAGGTCAACAATTCGAATAACAATCTGCAATAATTTTATTGAAAATGTATAAAATAATGGCAAGTCTTGGCTTGACACACTCGATATAATGAGATCCGAGTATGTAATTTTATACAATACATCTCTTCTTAACCCTTCTAGCAAAAAAGGGAATATAAGGTTACATTTCCTTAACAACTTATGCTTCAATAATGAACATCCTTATTTTTCTCGAAGAAAATGTTGCACCCGCGAGGCTCATCGACGCGCGCAGGCGTTAAAATACAGGATGAATAATTCTTGTGTATATATTTTCTCGAGTTCTTTCCTCGGGGAACTAAACTATAAGCTGTTAGTTATGTGCGCCTGGTAGGTCGGAGATCACTTGCAGATAAATGAAGATAGACATGATGATAAAAAGAAAAAAAGGAATTGGTTAGACGGGATTGGAAATAGGAATCTATCTGTGGTGCAAGTTCTTTCGCTTTTGGTTTATTAGATATCACTTAGGTATACATTCAAGATTGTTTTTTGCCTCTCGAGAGAAGAATTAAAGGAACTCATTGGTAATAGTAGTACTGATAGGATACCTGGTAGTATTTTTGAAAATCCTGAACTTCATAACGGGTTATATAATGTGCTTCAATTAAACATGTTTAATTTATTATACATAGCTACTCTCGAGCGATTTCACCCGCTGTTCGGCTCCATTTAATCGTAGCGTAATGTTTTAAAGCCTATAGCACTCACGAATATTGTAGCTATCTATCAGTGTAAGGACTTTGAAAATCCGACCAGCGGTTCCAAAGTTTACCCCCTACATACAAACCTACAAACTTACAAATCTTACCTCTTAATAATATTAGTATAGATAAATACACTAGCTTTTGCCCGCGACTTTGTTCGCGTGGAATAGTGACTTCCTGCAGTTTTTTGGTACAAAAACTATCCTATGTCCTTTCTCGAGTTCTAAACTATGTCTGTACCAATTTTTACACAAGTAGGTTCACTAGTTTATGCGTGAAGAACAGACAGACATACAGAGTTACTTTCGCATTTATAATATTAAGTATGGATATAGTATATAAATATAGATATATTATGACGCAATAACATATCACGCAGTAAACATATTCATTTTCAACTAGGTAAGTATAATCATTGACACAAAATAATTTCGTTTTCCAAACGAATGTTAATTTTGTGAGCAATATACTTAAAATTAAATTAAAAATTAACTATAAAGTTGTTCAATTTTAATGATAAATAATAGCTGTTTAAAATTTCACTATCACTGATTACATACTGGTAGTGCATCTCCTGAATGTCGATAAATAATAATAATTTTTGAATTATAACCGTCGTGAGATTTACTAAATTTATTAAACTACTTACTCATTTGAAACGCTCTGCTATGTAGTTTTAAGTTACTACAGAACTCTTGCGAGTTGCGGCAAAGTCAACTTCGTGCAGACAACTTACTTTCAACTTTTTTTAAATAAATAATAATAATTATTAGAAAAAACCTCCTTATTTGTAGACAATTATTAGTAGATAATAGAAAAATACATGTAAAGAATATATATACTCGTATAGGTAGAAAATATATGTAGGTATGTTTTGTCTAAATTTCAACTATCTAGCTATCACAGTTAACTAGATACGG
This sequence comes from Spodoptera exigua, assembly GCA_902829305.4. Classification (NCBI taxonomy): domain Eukaryota; kingdom Metazoa; phylum Arthropoda; class Insecta; order Lepidoptera; family Noctuidae; genus Spodoptera; species Spodoptera exigua. The sequence continues at coordinate 13,456,490 of LR824612.2, read as the reverse complement.
CCTGAACCTGGTGACGGACAACCAGGCAGAAAGTCAGTTACAACTAATAAACCAACAAAAAATTGACATTTCAATATTGTCTTCATTCAGCTAACAAATTAATCTCCTCTAACAATTATAAGGAACATAATACTGAAATTACGAAAACTGTGTACTAGGATTACACCTCTCTCTGGCTAGTCACACAAAATTGTTCTAAAACTACAGCACTGCTTCTCCAATAACGGTTTACAAGCGTTAAACTGTATTGTTATTATCTGGTATCTAGAAAATCGAACGTTTGATTGAATATTCGATTGTACTAGTTTGTTCTAGAGCTCACTTACTCTTTTGAGATATGTGTAGTGCATTTCTCAATTGAGCTTAGAACAAAATGTATTAGATTCACAAAAAAATTAAACTCAGAGATATCAGCATACAGAAAGATTTAGTCTGCAACTACTTTGGTAGGAAGTCGTGGTGGGTGAGGGTACGGGTCCGAAACCTAGCAAGTACCAAAATGTCTTTTTCTGGGTTATAATATACTCTCTGTGTTTATTTAGACACCACTGACATTCGGTAAAGGAAAACAGGACTGATAATTTCTAATTCAATTATGAGTTTTAAATCGCCAATCTGTCTTGCTTGGAGATTAACGCTCATAACCTTCTCTGTGCAAGAAGAGGCATTTGCTTAGCAGTGGGCACTTATAGGCTGATTATGACGATGACGTATGAAGTATTATTTTCAAGTCGTTGATCACGTAACTGTTTGACAAGTACTGGATTATAATCAAGCCTCGCTGGGGGTTGACACAAGTACAATATATTTTTTTTTAATGTAATAAGTCGGCAAACGAGCGGTCGAATTAACTGATGGTAAGCAATCAACGCCGCCCATGGACACCCGCAACGGAGGAGTTACGAGTGCTTTGCCGACCTTTTAGGGATTAGGGATTTGGAGATTTAGGGATTGGGGAAGGGTTCGGGAAGGGGAAGGATTGGGCCTCCGGTAACCTCACTCACACGGCAAAACACAACGCTGTGGTTGTTTCACGCCGGTTTTCTGTAAGGCCGTGGTATCACTCCGGTCGAGCCGACCCATTCGTGCCGAAGCATGGCTCTCCCACACTTCGTTACACACACACTTCTACACACTTCTTTATTATAACTTAAAACAGCTACGTTAGTTAGCAGAGTGAGCAACCCACTTAACAATATAATAATTTAGTTATATCTTACCTCAGTTCACTTGTCATTTCAAACCCACACAATTTCAGACAAATTTTTAAATCGAGACATCATTACAATGATTCAATGGAAAGAATTAAAAACTACTAATTAATTTTGAAATTTCCAATAACACGTAACAAACGTAAAACTTACAAAGAAGTCCCAATAATCCTTTGTATTATACAAAAATAATCTTGATCTCGTTTAAATTTTGCCATTTATTGTGAAAACAGGATAGCACGTCATCCATTACCCTTTTGTTGAATACAACTAAGTAGTTACAATTCATCAAAACTGCTCTAGAATGAGATATTGCAAATAGACACGCAAAGAAACACAAGCATAGATCTATGTAGCGCAGTAATCTCTGCAGTGGAGTACATGCCAGGGGTGGTGAACCTTCTGTATCTAGTTACGCCTTTGTTGAGCTCCTCTGTTGAAATCCACACAATGCATTGACATATGTCCCTTGTGTTGTAAACAGCTGAAATTTGATCACAGCTCTGTGAGTAATGTTTCGTTGAAAAAGTAACTTTTTGCCGTTTCATTTTATGGTTTATTTTACGTTGGGAGTATTTATTATTTTAATGTTGTAATGAATTGTCCTTGAGTTCCTTTTTTGTATTCTGTGCTTCCATTACTTAATAGTCGCTTGGGTTGTTCGCTGTTGTTGGAATGAAATGGGGAAATGAATAGAGATGGAAATAGTTTTACGGTGTTCTATATTTGAGAGTTATCCGGAGAAATTGTTTATGATTTTGGAATAGTGCCTTAATTACGACAAACAAACCCCATGTTGTCGAACGACGAATATGTACATAATTGTATCAAATTAATATGGTCGCTAAGTGCCAACTACAAAGCTACGCAATAATATTTATCTTCTTACTAAATACCTTTACTAATTTACTATATCAATTGCCAGAAGTCGTGACAAATAAATACTTTATCCGTATTTAACCTCCATTATCTAAGAATCATCCTACAAATCTTACTTTCGACCTTATTCTCTTACATGTACTACTAATAGCCACTTATTTTCCTCTGCTATTAGTTTTCCAGAATACTTTTGTTCCTAATTCATAGTCCTATAATAAATCCTGGCACAAACTGGATTAAATGAATTATACTTCTCGCTTTCATTTCATTACGTAATGGCTTCATTTGATATCCTATTTTTGGCTTCTGACAAAAATAAAATCATTTTTTTAAATTCTTCGTGTAACATGGTTGTATGTATTAATTTTGTCAGTAAGGTTTTTGAGAAATTGTATTAGACGAAAACTAAATGGGCACAGTTCCAGATTCCATATTTTAACAAATAATTTAAGCTTAAAAATCTGGCACCAAGGAAAAATCTGACTGACAGATATGCAAACATATTTCACAGTTTTGATATGTCAGAAAAGCTCTCTGCCAAAGACTTTGGCTGAAGCCACAGTTGAAGTATTTGGGAATCTTATTCTAAAGAAAGGTACGTTTTTAGGTCTGTTTTTTTGGTATAGGTAAGTAAAATATTTTAATTTAATTAAAGTCATAAATATTTTAAAATGTTTTTACAAATTCATTGTTTCATTGTTTCATAGTCAGGTGACCACAACCGAGTAAACAAAACTTCCCACACGAAGAACATTTTATAATTGTACTTAGGTGTCTTCCTTATTTTTTCTTGACTGTATTTTTATGGGACAAGTCGGCAAACAAGTTGTCGTATTTTCTGATAGTAAGCATGGACACCCTCAACACCAAAGGAGTTACGAATGCGTTGCCAGCCTTTTGGGGATCAGGGTTTTAGATATTTAAGGATTGGGAAGGGATCGAGTCTCCGGTATGCCAGGGACATCTAAAAAAACTAAAAAGTGTGTACCTATCGTTTTAAAAAGTCACTTTGGTATTTTACAGCTTTGAAATCCACATTCCCATGTCAACGACAACATTTAGTTTTATATTTAATCGATTCACAATTCCCACACTTGGAGCCATGCTTCGTCACAAATGGCTCGGCTCGACCTGAGCGATGCCACGGCCTCATAGAAAACCGGCGTGAAACAACACAGTGTTGTGTTTCCCCGTGTGAGTGAGGTTACCGGAGGCCCAATCCTTCCCCTCCCCAAATCCCTCCCTAATCCCCAAATGTTCCAAATCCCCAAAAGGTCGGCAACGCACTCGTACCTCCTCTGTTGTTGCCGTGCGCCACCCATGGACACCCCCATGGGCAGCGCTGATTGCTTACCATCAGGTTATCCGTATCACATAAAAAAAAACAAAATTGTAAGTAAAAACGTCTAATCGTAATACAATCTCAATACAAAATAACAAGACTACTCAATTCATTATTTTGTTCCCAGAATTCTAGAAATACGAAGAACAATATTATATACCAAACCAATGTAGGTACTTAAAGATAAAATATAAAAAAACCTACTGAATAAAAATAAAACTGATCTCTCAATTGTAAAGGCCGCTTCAGGGGCAAAAAGGTGCCTGGATTTTTTGAAAGCCAGCAAGCTGACTTTTTATAAAATAATGGATATTATGTAAACCTACGAGCTTATTCTTTTTTTAAGACTTTTTCTTAGTATTCTGTTGTTGTTTGAGTAGGTACGGATCTTTTCTCTGAAATATACCATTGAAATAGTAAACCTCTGTTATAAGGTTCTGTTGTCATCCTCATTTGACACTGAGCCTAAGATCGTAATCTTAAATCAAAATAAAAGCTTTTATAAAAGAACATGGTGTATACACTCATCTTGTTTTACTTTAATTCACCAAACCCCAAACGAACGCCAGCGTTCGTGTACCTAATGGTCTTCTATTATGTCTCGAATTGAAAGGTTACCTCGAAACCTCTAATTTTAATAAGTATGTAAGTATGGGACGCGACTTGGGTAGTTTTGTAGGTCGAAAATAAATTATTTCTAGTTTTCAATTCAATTAATTGTTAAAATATAATCGGACTTTAATATATTGATCTGACGATTTACTTAAATAAAGACCTTTTCCAGGTAATTTTTGTGTTTGTATTTCATGCAAAAATTATAGAAATATATTGTTTTGGCATTTCAATAAAAGTATGGAGTTTGACTAGTTGGAAACTACCGGTTTTTTTTATGTGATAGGTCGGCAAACGAGCAGACGGATTACCTGATGGTAAGCAATCAGCGGCGACTATGGACACCCGCAACAACAGAGGAGTTACGAATGCGTTGCCGATATGATTAAGCATTAGGAGATTTAAAGATTGTGGGAGGGTAAGAATTGGGCCTCCGGTAACCTCACTCACACGGCGAAACACAACGCCGTGGTTGTTTCACGAGGCAGTGGCCGACGTTGAACTGGCCCATTTGTGTTGAAGCATGGCTTTCTTACACCCAATGTATAATAGGTCGTATAACTGATTTCTCCAAACTAAACGTATCTACATTTCAAATTAATAAAAATAACGACTACTCAGGATAGCTCTACTAGTTTCAAGTCATAACAGGACCCTTATTCATGAGTAGCGTGCGCGGCATGATGACGTAAAGGAGCCAATTATTAGTGGTTGGTGGGAAACACCTTCTCCGTGTTGAGAAAGGCCTTTACTATTTTCACTGCAATCGGCACCTATAGGCTGATAATAACAAACGGCTCAGTGATACAAATAATCCACAACTAGCCCGCGGCTCCACCTGCGTACTATGTTAATACAACGAAGCCTTTGTCCTATTCCGGAGAGTATCCTATACGTATGCCAAATTTCATCCAGATCTATTGAGTAACAAACCTCCGAACATTGTAACTCACCCATGATTATATTCATAGATTTTGTTAATTTACTAACGAGCTGCATGTGTAAAGAATAAAACTATTTCTAAAACTGTATAGTTAACAACACTAATCACTCGTCAGCCCATTTAGGATTTAGTGCGTGGTCTCAGTTATGGCTTAAAGCGGATATAGATTGAATTAAAACGCGTTTGGATTATATTTTTCTAGAAACCATTTCAAAGTAGATTTCATGGTTCTCGTATTATTTCAATCCATCTGGCACGTTAAAGTCTCAGTTTTTAAATTTCAACGATCTTTTAAACTTAAAGTTTGGTATGTAGGTACGATAGTTTCCTTGCCAAGTTATAAAATACTAGCTTTTTGCCCGCGTTTTTGTTCGCGTTGAATAGTGATTTCCTGCAGATTTTTGGTTAAAAAACCATCCTATGTTTTTTCTCGATATTTCGCTACAAACTACGTATGTACCAAATTTCAAACAAATAGGTTCAGTAGTTTAGGCGTGAAGAAAAGACAGACAGAGTCGTCGAGTTACTACTATAATACTAGTTTGGACTAGTTCGGATTATCTCTCTCGTGTGTTGTCGCGGTTTATTAAGGCTTAATACAATTTGTGCAAAATCTTATTTATAACGTAGTCGTTATAATACAAAATGTGCTACGAGCTACGAGAGACGAAGATTATATTTATGTGAATAAATTGTTTCAAATAAATATAATCTTCGTCTCTCGTAGCTCGGAAAATATTTTTTTATAAATGTAATTTAACTTAGTATCCGCTGTACGCTCTCACTCAGACCGCGCAAATAACAATGGTTGTTCCAAAGAATTTCGAATGCAAATGTTTGTAGTTCGTTTGTTCAGAAACACATTAGGATTTAAAATAAACGAAGTTGAAGTTCCAATTTTTGTTTTGAATGGAAACTAAAGACTCATTCTAGGTCCACTTAACGTTTTTCAAAGATATTGTAAATAATTGTAGAAGGTACAAAATCTTACTACTTTTCCCGACCTGGATAAGGTGCGAAGGAGAAACAGGTTCTTACTGACTAACAACCACTCGTTCCTTCGTTTTTTTTTTCTTTCTCCAGGCAGAGATCACGAAACCTTATTGCGCTTTTCGCACAGCGCCCCGGTTGAACAACAACCCTGTTGGGTTACCTACTGTAGTGTTTTGGCTACAGCATTTTGGCTACCATTTCAAAATAAAGCGCTTGAAAATGGAACCTACAAAATGTATCCCAAACTTCAAAACCGTTTTAAATTCTCGAAAATACGTTTTATAATTTGACAGACAATTCAAACTACACATTGAATTCGAAATTCAATAGTTTGAAATGACTATAAAAGTTATAACAACGAGTAATACAAATTGAATGCACTTTTGGGTTTTAGTCACGAGCTTAAAACTCGCGTTTAAATAAATCATGTGCCAACCCTACTAAATTTTAAGGAAGTTTGTCAGTCATTTTGCTAAAATGTTAAATGATAAAAGTTCTATAAAATTTTACATTTTGAAATTTCCTAATGTAGGTCAAATACCTATATAGAAAAAATACTAATGCAAGCCTTCGGTCCTAATAACATTGTATAAGTAGGATGCGAAAGTTAATAAGTAGAACGGATTTGTTACTCTTCCACGTAAAAAGTACTCAATTAAAAAAAAAAATATCTAACACAGAGATAGATTATTGTCTGAAATAAAACATAGGCTATTTTTAACAGTAATAATACTCAGAGTAAAGCTGCTGACCGAAACTAGTATTGTAGAAACACACATACATAATTTTATAAAAAAAAATCATATAGTTTTTTTTTACATTTATTGGTTTTAATGGTACACATATTACGTAATAGAAATTGTTGAGGGCCAGCTATCTAAATGATGGGGATGAAAGTGTTTGCGCGTGGAAAACAAAACGTCTGACTAAATACAACTGATCAATATAAGTACATAATACAAAATTCATAACATCTATCTACTCAACACGCAGTATAACAAAACCAATAACATTGACTATTCTCAGTAAAAGGTCAATTCTCAGCAAAAGCAAGATTTCCCAATAGAATAGCTATTGCCAGCAATATCAAAGAAAGCCATTTATCGCGCAATATTTTTCCCTACCAACAAATTGTTAATTAAAAATTTCTCAACCAAATATTTACTATACGGCAAATAAATATGGCGGATCCAATATCTAGACACGAATCAGCATTTGGAGTAATATTTATTTAAAGTTTACAACCTGGTCTTTAATCTGACGCTAAGTTTGTTTGCATAGCGCGAGTGCTATGGAATATATGGCCTCCTTACCAGATTGATATTGTGTTTTCTTAGTAAAAACTAGTTGCATGATTTATTTTTATGTTATACATGACATTGATGGAATATTTATAATTGAGTTTCAAGTGTATCTTATGACTTTGTTACGGTTTGAAGCGCTATGACGAATCTCAGAGTAGGAACGTGATGGATTTTAGCCAGTAAAAATAAGACACTTTTCTTATAAAGGAAAACTAAAAAAGTGTTTTTTTTTTATTTATAGCTTGATATAAAATTATTACATGTACCATATTTCAGTGACATTTTGTTTAACAGATACATTTTTTGTAAAATAGAATACACTCGTTCCAACAAATATATCACTAGAAACTTTAGACCACCACAGACGGCCTATAGGGCTGATGTTCAGCCGGGGTTGCGGGATTAGCGCAATGAGGCACCGCAACCTCGTCCCAGAGCAAGAGAAGGAGCGTCATCTACCCCGGTCACCGGGGCGTGTGGAATCGGCGAGAGGTGTCGCGCGGTGTTCCACAGGGATCGGTCCTGGGACCTCTCCTGTGGAACATCGGGTACGATTGGGTACTACGCACCGACCTCCCGAGCGGCGTCAACATTCTTTGTTATGCTGACGACACGCTGGTGCTGGCAAATGGGAGGTCACATCAGGCGGCGGCCGACCTGATGTCGCAAGCGGTCGCGACAGTCGTTGCAAGGATCCGGCAGTTGGGACTCGAGGTGGCGCTTCACAAATCCGAGGCCATGTGTTTTTATGGCCGTCGGAACGCGCCACCTCCAGATGGGTCCCAAATAATGGCAGGAGGAGTTACCATCGGCGTCGAGTCGGCGATGAAGTACCTGGGTCTCGTCCTCGACAGCCGATGGAACTTCACGGAGCATTTTCGTCGTTTGGCTCCTAAGTTGGAACGGTCTGGGGCCGCGCTCAAGCGGCTCCTTCCCAACCTCGGGGGGCCAAACGCCTCCTGCCGGAGGTTGTACATGGGGATTGTGCGATCCATGGCCCTCTACGGTGCCCCTGTGTGGGCGCCGGATTTGAAGCAGCGGCCGGCTCGTACGCTGGTCGCGTCCCAGAGGGTCATGGCTATCCGAATAATCCGCGGATATCGCACGATCTCCGGGGAGGCGGCGAACCTCCTTGCCGGATCACCGCCATGGGATCTGGAAGCGAAGGCGCTCGCGCGCGTCTACAGTTTGCGCACAGACGCGCGTCGCCGGGGCGAGGATCCTCTGCCGCGCCAAATTAGTGCATGGCGGAATGAGCTCCGGCGAGATCTCATGGCTGAGTGGAAGCAGCGACTGTCGCAACCGAGGGCCGGGCACGCTACTATAGCAGCGGTAAGACCCCTCTTTGAGGAGTGGCTTGAGAGACGCCACGGCGTCCTCACCTTCCGCCTGACGCAGGTGCTTACCGGGCACGGCAGCTTTGGTAGGTTCCTGTTTCGGATCCAGCGGGAGGAAACGCCCGAGTGTCGTCATTGTGCGGATCACCTGGAGGACACGGTGGAGCATACGGTGGCGGAGTGCCCTTCTTGGGCTGAGCACCGCCGTGTTCTCAGGGAAGTGATCGGCGGCGGCGACCTCTCGCGCCCGGCCTTAATCGAGGCCATGGTGCAGCGTGAGAGGAACTGGGAAGCTATCTCCTCTTTCTGCGAAGCAGTTATGCTCGCAAAGGAGGAGGCGGAGCGCGTGAGGGAACTATCCTCCTCGCGCCCCAGCCGCCGCAGAAGGCGACATTCCGGACGTCGGGGATCGAGAGATGATCTCCGGCCACCGTAAGCGCGGGTCTGCGGACGGCGAGTAAGGGTAGCTCGCCGCCCGACCAGAACCGGACCCAAACGTACGGCGCGTAGCGTTCCGCGCGCGCCTCAAAGAGCCAATAGACCACCACAGTCGGGGCCCTAAAGGGCTGATGTTTAGCCGGGGCTGCGGGGTAAGCGCAATGAAACAATGAAACAATGAATTTATTTTTGCAAATAGGCCATAAAACGGCACTTTCACACGTCAATTTATATGTAAAAAACTAGATGAAGCCGGCATTTCCTATCTGACTACTCTGAGAAGAAATGCCGAAACAAACTCAGAGGTCAGTCTCTTTTCAAGTCCAGACAATGTAAAAATAACATAATGTGAGAGAACCGTGCAAGTTCATTCTGTAGTGGTCTTTTGATGAAAGAACCACACCAGTTTAAGTGGACCCGTTCTGAAAACAGGCACGCAAGTGTCAGTTTGCAACCAGCATAGCAAGTGCTGCTGAGTTGTCCGACGAACAATACCGATCTAAAGAACATTTGGTTGGGTCACGCAAGTACTCAAACTGTCAGAACGCAGATAACTGGTAGTCCAAAAGCGCGGCAAGTCTCACACGGTCCTTACACTAACAATAATAGAAAATAATAATAATTTCAATAAATAATTATAAAAATAATAAATAAAATAAAAAATGTCAAATAAAAATAAAAATGTCACAATAGGTGATAATGTCATTGTTAAAAAAATAAACGTAATGTCAAATTGTATATAAAAAGCGTAACTTATGTTACAAACATGTCAACATGACCTGTGCAGAAGTTACAGCGGCTCATTCCCAAGCCTGACTATCTTCTAAGTAGTCTTTTATTTTATAAAATGCTTTACAGTAAAGTTTAGCCTTTATTACACTTTTAAAATTATTGAGGCTCAAATTTTGAATATCCCTAGGAATTTTATTGTAAAAGCGTATACATTGACATCTAAACGAACTACTTATTTTCTGAAGCCTGGAGGCGGGGACAACATATTTGTTTTTCCCCCTCGTGTTAATATTATGTATATCACTATGCTTCTTAAATAAGCTTTTGTTTTTATGAGCGTGAATTACATTTTCATAAATATATTGTGAGGCAACCGTCATTATCTTAGTTTCCTTAAATAATTCTCTGAGCGAATGCCTCGGACTAAGATTATAGATTGATCGAATAGCCCTTTTCTGCAGAACAAAAATAGACTGAATGTCAGCAGCATTCCCCCACAACAAAATACCGTATGACATGATGCTGTGGAAATAACTAAAATAAACTAACCGCGCTGTATCTACATCTGTTAAATTTCTAATTTTTTTAACGGCAAAATGAGGCACCGCTACCTCGGCCCAGAGCAGGAGAAGGAACGGGGGGGTTTTTAGTCAGTAAGAGTCTGACACTCTCTCTCGCCTTACCCTGGGCGGGAGAAGTCATTGGATGATTTTCCCCTGACAAAAAAAAAAAAGAGCAAGAGAACGAACAGGGGCGTTTTTAGTCAGTAAGAGTTTGAAGTCATTTGATGATATTCCCCTCACAAAAAAATCACTATAAACTTTCTCAACGACTAGACGTAAAGGATATAAAGTATAACCTGCAGATCTAAAATTTTGATCTAAAATATGCACTAAAAAGTTCCACATAGTTTAGTTTTTACGTTTCTTTCCTCGATAAATGGACTAACAAACCCAAAAAGGATTGTTTAATTCGAACCAGTAATCACGAAGAATGCCCCCTACAAACAAACTTACATATATACGTAACCTCTTTATAATATAGTATGGATGAAGTTTAAAACCTCCTTTCTCTATAAAAACAAGAGGCTTGCTTGCTCTTCGTGCAACCATTCAACAATACACTGTAACCTAACTAACCGAGGCAACAACTTAAAAATATTATAATTCATTGAAAAGAGCATCGCACTACTAACTTTGAACAACTAATAAAAATGATGCAACGAATAAAAAACCTTAAAGCACGAGATTCTTTTGCGTTGCTCATAAAAATTCATTAAACTTAAAAAACAAAGCGGATAGCCTTAGCTGAAGTCGGTAACAAAATTTGAAACACCCAATTTTCTTTTCAAGACTTATGTAAAATGGCCGTCGGCTCCCCGGTAATCCTTGGGCCAAATGCGCCGAGATTATGTATATTGGAACATAATTGGATATAGGACCTGCCTAAATGAACGGGGGATTCCGTGACATTTGAGCCTAATGTTTTGTTGCGATTTAATTCGTTTTTGTTGATATTCGGATACTCGGATTACTTTATAATAGAGTACGGGCTCAAATGATTTATTTCAATTAATTTTAACATAATATTATTGTGCATTAAGAGTTCATGGTTTTGACGTAATTTCCATATAATTTGTAATCTAATACTAATAATTTTGTTGCATTATCAGGAGTTAAAATATTATAATTTTTCGAAATACTAATCTTCTATTGCATCGCTGACCTGTTAAGCGGTCTGCTCATTTGACGCCCCATCGCATAAAAAAAAGTCAGTAAGTCACAAAAGTCTTCCTTATCACTTTAGATTTTACTGTACTGATTTTTTCAGAGAAAACATATCATAGTATGTTTTTTATTTACACGTGCGGATTGCTATGAACCCCTACAGAATTAAGATTTACATCATGAATACGAAATATAGGATCTGGGTATCGATATTCTCTCTTTATCAGGTGTTCGAAATCTGCACGTTCGCGTTAGCTCATTTCATACGCTGCTGTGTTTCGTTCCGACTAGCCAATGAAAGGGCAAACATTTGACGTAGAACAATTCAAATTGGAGAACTGAAACTGTAACGTGCAAATTCTGGAATTATGGCTGCTTTGCAGATCGTCTAAAACTCAGTAATGCGTATAACTATGCTTGAAAAGCCACGAAAGGAATTTCCCTGTAACGTATTATTAAACTGAGAATTTCGCTCGATATAATAGTTTAATAGAGCATTGGAAAGTATGTACCTACTAAGGTATTATTATAATTATAATTTTAGAAACCTATATTTCACAAAGACCTTAGTTCGCATTAGTGAGTATTGTCTGTTTGTTTGGTGTTTCATATGACTCAACAGATATATGCAATTATTTTCTTTTTTTGAGTGGGCAAAATCATCAAATGCCATCTAACGCCCTGGATGTGACGTCAGAAAGTGACAAACTCTTGGTGGCTAAAAACCACGTGCCTATACATAATTACGCTTGTCTGCACTTATCTTGAAGAATATTTTTAAAGTGTATAAAGTACACGCTTGTCTGTACTTATCTTGAAGAATATTTTTAATGAACTTCAATATACTCCAGATGTATGTATGTACCTATGTAATCCCGACTCCCATATATTGACTAATTTCGCTAATAATAATTACAATTTCCAAGTTTCGTTATTAGTTAAGTGAGCATACTTTGTTTATTTGTTCAAAGAGCATGAACCATTTAATTTCATGTGCCTAGAGTAGACGTAAACAATAATTATAAACATCACTAAAGTTTATGTATACACCCTGTATTAAAGGAAGAGTTAATAAAAACTTTTAGAATTAATAAACCCAACTATAAGTACTGTTAGAGGTCTAGTGTCAAGGCGCTCAAACGAAGAGAGAAAGTTTTATATTAAACGTCTTAAACAAAAGAGAAATAAAAAAAAATAATGAAAATAATAATACTAAAACAGATTTATAATAATAGTAACATCGCAGGGTTGGGCTGCGGGGTAAGCACAATGAGGCACCGCGACCTCGGCCCAGAGCAGGAGAAGGAACGGGAACATCTTACTTTAGTCAGTAAGAGTCTAACACTCGCTATCGGCTTACCCTGGGCGGGGGAGACGTCATTCGATGATTTTCCCCTGACAAAAAAAAGGGTTGGTTGACACGCTTAATCTAAATGGGTCATATACTCAGCAAACTACTCACAATGAGCAATTGAGCATCCACCACGAATTTCCTGTTGATTTTCATAGTGAAAATTATTAGAAAATACAAACACAATACTTATGAACTCTTTTCGCGTGATCGTCGCGAACAGGTTAATCAATATAAATAAACAATTCGAACGAGTACTCCACCGTCTCTGACCATCAAATGGTCAGTCGAAACGAATGGAAGTCAATTTATATGAAACTACAGACTTTTTTAACATGCATGTTCTTAAACACCGTATATTGTAAAAAGGAGTGTTAAAACAGCTCCTGTTAATAAAGTAAAGGGAAAGATATATGACGCACATTATGGTGCAGTTTGCGACACTAAATTCACTTCAGAGACACTTATGTTCAGTGAATTTTGGAATGATGCTCAGCATCTGGTTGGTTTTTAGTGGCAGAAAAGTTTTATTGTTGGCATTATTAATAGAAATTAATTACTACAATTCTTTATTATGTTTTCGGCATACTCACGTAATAATTTGACGAGATGTTCGACTAGTTTCAAGCCATGCTAGAGACCCATATTCATGAGCAGCATTCCGCGACACGCGACTCGGCGACTGTCGCGCTGCTACTGGGCCTTTAGCATGGCTTGAAACTAGTCAAATATCTCGTCAAATTATTACGTGAGTAAGCCGAAAACATAATAATTCATTTAGAATGTCTTACGAAAGTTATAATAAAAACTACAATTCTTGTTTGTTGGTTAAGTGTGCGTGGCAGGCTTAGTCTGATAAGTTACAATATATCTTCTATATCTATATCTTAAGGTATGTATATTATGCATAGTAGAATGGAATGCTTTACTTTTAGCAAGAAGTATTCAGTGCAGTTTCAAGGTCAAATAGAGTTGTAGAGGAAATAAGCGAATTTTATTTGTGGTTTTACTAATATATTCAATGTATTTCAATTGTTTTTTAACCTAGTCTATACCAATTGTTTTGGGGAAAAAACGCCAATAAAGAATAGTTTGAGTAATCATTAATTTTTTTTGAAAAAGTTAGTTAGTATATGTTGTAAAAGTTTCTAGGAATGGGAACACGACAGATGATAAAAGCTTATATCTGTGTTACACTTTCCTCATACAGTGTGTATAAGTGCGTTTTCCCTTTTAGCATAGTATTATCGAGTTTTTCATTTCAAGTTTTCGATTACAAAATTGACAATTCATTGCAACAATCCGCTTTGAGAAACCCAGATTTAATCTCAATAGTGTACTGTTTCAAACAAGCACTTACGGAATTAAAAGCACCATAGATACAACGTGTATATTTTATTGTGCAGTGAATTATAAAATGGACGCAGGTGCGTTTTATAGACAATATTAATATATCAAAATAATATACGGGCTATCTCCACTAAATGAAAGCTTTATTTTTTAGGAGTTAAAGTTTAATACATAAAAGGCTCCCCAATTACCGACGTAAAAATTCTGTTACTATTGATTTTTCCCAGTAATTGGTTCCATTTTATAACAGTGTTATTGGATGAAGTTTGATAAGCCATAGTTGCTTACATAATGTCATGTAAAAATTTATAATTACACTAGCGCACCCTCCCTCCCCGAAAATATATCCCCCACATATCAAATTTAAGCAAAATCGTTAGGGCAGTTTCCGAGATCACCTGATTTTTCAAGAAATCAGCGCCATCTGCCGTCTAATTGTGAATCTAAACCATCCAGGGCGCACTCAAACGCATATAAAAAAATTCATCCAAATCGATCAACCCTTTGAGGAGGACATACACACCTACAGCAGAATTATATATATATAAAAATTGTGTTTCTGTATGACTTCAATTGACCTTGATATACACCCCAAGATTTCAGTTGTAACAGACATACCTAGACGAGATTACAATATCACCGAGACACTCTAGGTAAATTTTATCACTCTCAGGCATTTTGCCCACATTCTGTACGCCTAAGAATAATTTACATAGCAGTTTTACGTCTCTCCAAACATAAGACCTACAAAGAACATTGGAAATGTGAGTCTTCTCTCTGTGGGATTAATTTTCCTGGATTCTTTTTTGCGAATTTTTACATGGCTCTCATAAGGTAAATGTGAATATTTTATCTGGCTAACCGAGGTTAAATGTCACCGCATTTGCTTCAGTAATATGATTATTGTTGATTAAGGATTTTTTTTCCGGATGCTGCGGTAAATGAAGATACGTAGCACACATAATTTTTTGCTTACCTGACGGTAAGCAAAAGATTCCTAAAAGAAAGACTACCTATTGTGAGTGTAATAGTACTTTAATAACCTTGAAATAAGGGCTATTTCTGCGAGACTTGGAAAAGTACAATTGTGGACTGTTTGAAGATGTAAATCAAGCTGAACCGTTTTTGATCTTTCTTCTGAATCCAGTTTCTATTTAAGTAAGTTCAATTTAAATTTTCTCCAGAGTACTTTTACGATAAGCCGATTTAACTGGATTTGACCGGCCTTCAGCCTTTAACTACAGTCTTGGAAACCAGATTAATGTTAACAAAGAGTGAATAGCTTTTAATATATTTAAAAATTCATATACTTTAAGTAGCTTTATTAATCTATTGACTGAAAGAACACAAACAGTATAAGAAATCTATGTTTCAGGACTAATAATTTATGACGGCTATGGCCGGACAGCTTGTGTTGTATTGTGCCATGTGAATTCGTTATCGAAGGTCCTATTTTTTTCTTTTCTATAACAGTCCCTAAAACTGCTTTCTTCAAATCCCTGACTTTCAAAACGCCGGCAAGGCTCTAGTAACTCCTCGGGTGTTAATGGACGCCGATCGCTTATCTTCAGATGACCTACAATTTTGTTTGTCGCCCTATCACAAAAAAAAAGTATTAATTATAGGCCCTAAAACTGCACTTTATTCTTATCACCTATTCCGATTATACTGGGATCAAAATAATAAGTTACCTAGAATAACTCTAAAAATTAAAAACCTTTCCTTGAAATACTTTCCCAGAATAGGTAATGGAATTAAAGATATTTGCTACATTCACTTTATCACCATTCAAGTGCCATTAAAGACCAATAAAGTAAATCAAAATGTGTAAACATTTCATATTTACTGAGCATCGTTTATTTCAAGCATTTTGCGGGTCATCAATAAGTAATGGAACATCATTCTAGACTTCCCCGTTGCGTTGAAATTTTAAGTAGCTTTTCATTATTTATGAACATTCTGACGTAAAATTTTCAACACTTTTTCGAAGTTGGAAAGAAAATAGTATGGAGCAAAACGGTTGGTTGGTTGTTTGGTTTATTTATTCACATTTCACCTGAATATTTTTACTTTATTAACCTGTATAATAAAAGATTCAACAGCAATTAAATATTAGAAGGGATTCAATTGTCAAATACAGATAAAAAATTACAGTCAAACTTTTGCTGTGGCAAGCCAAAAATCTAACCCCAGATATAATACTTCATTGATCTCTGAGTTTCATATCAGTTTTAATACTTGCAAGTATCCAATTGAACTAATATCTTTCAGTATGGGAGAGCCAAGCTTCGGCAAGAATGGTCGCCTTGACCGGAGAGGATACCACGACCCTACAGTAAACCTGCGTGTAAAAACGACAGCGTTGTGTTTCGTCGTGTGAGTGAGGCTACCGGAGGCCCAATCCTTCCCCTTCACTGCCCTACACAAATCTTAAATCTCCAAACCCTAATTGCGAAAAGGCCACCAACGCACTCGTAACTCCTATGGTGTTACGGGTGTCCATGTAAACACTTCATCATCATCATCATCACCAGCCTATACGTTCCTATTGCTGAGTAAAACTCTTCTCACACGAAGCAAGAGCATGAAACACCACGCTTGCTCAAGGCGAGTTATAACCCTACATACTTAAAAATATTATGTTAAGATTTGACCCAAACCTTTCATATAATTACATAACCATTACGTCACGTAATTCGTATCCTAACGGCTGATTTTATCATCAGCCCGGATATTACACTGAATGGCCCGCCCGGGTTAAGCGGCTAATTATAGCCGTAATTATCACACTGTTTATGCTATGAGAATAGCTATCAGTGATTGAATGATGATCATTGTCCCTTGTTCCTACCACTATTTGTGAAATATCGATTATTATATGTATGTTGATTTAATAATTTAGTACCCTTATAATAAATTTTGTAATCTTCTTTGAACAGTTTAACAGGAACACAACTCAAAAAGCAAATTATGTATGCTTAGCAAAACACAGAATAATTATCCCTTCTTGCTCTTCAAGTTTACTTTTATTTGATATCTTATTCAAGTATTCTTGGTAAAAACATACAAACATACATACATAAATATTTTACTTCGAATAACGTAGTTGTGTGCTTCATCCCAATTATTTTCTTTAGACATTAAAAGAGTAAGATAAGAAATAACTTTTGAATTTTATTTTCATTCCTTAAAAAAGGTTTCTTATAATAAAGAAACAAGCTTTGGAATATTCTAAGATTGCCCTCGACGACCATTAAGCGTTCGTTAGACATTAAATGGTTATTTGTGACAACCTAAGTTTAAGAAAAGAGTGTTCTTACAACATTTTTTTTCATAACCTCAACACATTTTACTCGTCTCTTTCTAGAAGCAAACCTTTTTTACTTTTAAGGTTGGCAAATCATCAAATGGCTTCACTCTGCCAGGGGCGAAAGGGAATGTCAGACTCATTGACTACGGCGCGTAGCGTTCCGCGCGCGTCTCAAAGAGCCAATAGACCACTACAGACGGGGCCCTATAGGGCTGATGTTCAGCCGGGGTAGCGGGTTAAGCACAATGAGTCACCGCGGCCTCGGCTCAGAGCAGGAGAAGGGACGAGGAGGTTTTTAGTCAGTAAGAGTCTGACATTCTCTCTCGCTTTGCCCTGGGCGAGAGAAGTCATCTGATGGTTATCCCCTGACAAAAAATAAATAAAAAAGTAAAGACTGTTATTGACTAAACACCACCCTTTTCCTTTTTTTGCTCTAAGCCCATGGTACATTATGCCTTAAAATACGCAGTAAGAGTCTGTCAGAAGAAAATATTGATGAATAGTTAAAAACTAAGCTCTACAATAATGTAAATCTGGACTTGATCATTTGCTCCTTAGATGCTATGTTATTTTTATTTCTACACACAGAATGAACCTTTTACTATTTCAATTCTTTAAAGGTAAATAGCGTTCAAGTAGTCCCTGACCTTTATATTCGTAATATACACATCAAAGACGAAATATTTAGGGTCTAACAGGTCTCCGTATTTGGCTATTTCTGTCCCCATACAACTGAGAAGTATGTACGTGGTTAAACCAACTATGCCTACTCGCTTGCTTATGAAATCTTGGGTCATTGAACTTGGAATGTCTTGTTATATTAAGTTGTATGGAAATAAATTCTTTTATCTAAGAGTAAAATCGGTTAAGGTTTTCATAAATGGGTATTTTGCGGATTTGACTAGCCAATCAATTAGCTAGCTATACTGAATTTTTTGAGATAACTTAAAACAGCTAACAGAGCCATTGTAATAATCACAATGGCAAAAAGTTTGATTATATAATGCCACCTTTGTTGTCCTATCTTTTATCCTTGACAGTTAATGTAAAATGTATAAAGTCAAAAATCTAGGTATCTTTCTACAATTTGTAGTTATAAAGCTTAAAATTAAAAACATAGTTGTCATCAGCTTTGTCCAAAAACAAACAACACGTATTTCAGTACAACCACTAACAAAAGTTAAACAATGACAGCTAAAACAGAAAACGACAAACAAAATTGAAAGAGAACGCATTAAAAAGCCTAGTCATTGTTATGACAATTAATAATACTGTCAACATTACTGTTAGTGACAGCAGTTGAAATGTTTAAGCGACGCTGAAACCACTTTTGAGCTTCAGTATACAATGGAGGGCAACCTCAAAATGTTGATTTTGACGTGGCACCACTACAACGTAATATTTTTTGCTTCTATTCTGGTATGTTGACAGCTTAGGGTTGTGTTACTATGTCAGAATTGGTGGTACAATGTTTCATTTTGTTAAGCAACGTAAGGGGATTTATATTTGATGGCGCTTAACACAAAAATATATGAGACTTTGTGAGCGACTTTGTAATGTTTTTGTAATTCTTTTGTCTGTTTTTGTTTCAAATTGTAAGACGTTTTTCGGTAATCTAACATTCAGAAATCACTTTGAACTAGTACCGAGAGAGCTTCAATTTTGGAACAAATGAATTTCGATCAGAACCTGATCTGCATTAACTTATCCAAATCAAACAGCCATCAGCATGATTGACAGAAAAACTATTTTATCTGAATGTAGTTCGAACATGAATAATTCATAGCATGGAGAATAGAGCCCACGAACTTGCACAAAGGGAGAAAACTTGCCCTCAAATATGCAAAAAAGTTAAGGTTTTATTCTTTTGACCGATTCCTTAGGAATTATATTGAAAAAGTTGTAAATTTTGTGTTGTATGCCAGCGTTTGTGATGGGAAATGGAATGGCGGAGACTTTGTTTGTCAATGTGCTGACCCAATTTTGTTCTTAGTTATGTTGCATTGTTAAAAATATGCATATACGAGAGTAGTAGTGTTGACTTTTAATCTGCAACCTGTAAATACTCGGATCTAAAAAACTTTAAATGAATTCGTTTTCGATCGTTGGAAAAGAATACTTAAACTACGGTTATCTCAATCACGCAGCATTACATAAGGTAAGCGTTGCTTCACGCCAGAATTCTGTGAGGCCGTGGCATCACTCCAAACAAAAGCCATTTGTTGCGAATGGCCCTAGCACACTAACTCTGTTAGTAAAAGAAAAAGTAAGAATATTTAGAATTTATTTAAAAAAAAGAACATTACAAATTAAGTCATCATCTCTATTGTAATAAAATGATTACAAACCTTATTGTTTATTTCATCAAAAACGAAAATTAATTAATATTATATAAATCGTTACCAAAGCTGAACTGTCACACCGATGGCTGACATAATACTAGCTGCCATGGTGAAACTCAATTTAAACTACACTATTAAATTATTCAGCAAGCCTACTAAAAACCCGCCATTTTTAAAATGCGAGGGCATTTCAGGTTTTACATTCATAAAGTATTAACGGAATGGGACTGGTGATGCGAGTCTGACTGTTAGGAACGTACTTGACCGCTATTTTTTTTACTTAAAAGTATTTTTAACGGAAAACCGGTTTTTCATGACATGACATCGTGATATGTAGGCTTTCTTAGTTGTTTTTTATTATGTGCGTCGGTGTACGTCCTCATACGAAAATACTGATAGTTTGCCATGGGTGCTATCAATGAACACCCGCACACCTGAGGAGTTACAAGTATTGTCGGTTTTTTTTTTATTTAATAATTTTATATTATATTGATTGGGCCTCCGGCGATTACACTCTCACTGTAAAAACTAACGCTGTGGTGTCATTCCGGTTTCTGTGAGGCCGTGGTATTCTTGCCGAAGCATGGCTCTCTCACACTTAGAACTCGCACACACGGAAAACCTATAATTGATAATAATACTTTTTCTGTGAATCTAAAACCTCTTGCTCACCAGTCGCTATTTACCACCATTTTACGAAAACATAAATATTAAAATCTATTTAAAAGAAACTTACATTTTTTTAATGAAATACCTACAAGGTATTAAACACCATATCGCTATGTAAACAACGGAGATATTTCCATATTTCTTTGAATTCCAAATGACGTCTATCGTTTGTTGTTTCGAGAAAATTGCGATGGAATTGGCGCGTCTTTAGTGCTGTGAGACGCTTTGAGATGCATTGCGTTCACGTACTCGGAGGAAACGAGGTCAGTATAAATAATGATTCTGATGTATTACACTTACATAATATTACACCTTCTGTGATAGTGTCACGGTTGTGTTAAGGTTGTGTATTTTGTCCGCCTATGTGTTCCTGTTGGTCGCTGCTAGATTTGTTTAGCCTATATCATGTTTTATGTCATAGCTATGTCCGTAAACGAGCTGACGGATTACTTGATAGTTAGCAACCAGCGCTGCCTATGGACACTCATAGTTCTAAAATAGTTACTTCTAGTGCGTTGCTGGCCTCTTGTAGTTATAAGGGATTTAAGGACAGGGGATTCGAAGATCGATGATGGGGGTGAGGCAGAGAATTGGACATTTTTTTTAAAGGGTATAAGTCAGCAAGCGAGCAGACGGATTAGCTGATAGTAGGCAATCGGCGCGCCCATGGACACCAAAGAAATTACGAGTGCGTTGCCGACCTTTTGGGGATAGGGGTTGCGGATATAAGGACCTGGAAGGCATAGGAGAGGACGGGAGGGATTAGGCCTCCGGTAACCTCACTCACACGGCGAAACACAATGTAAGTTCACAGTGGTTTCCTGTGTCATCCTTTCTCGATATATGGACTATCCAACACAAAAATAATTGTTTATATCGAGCTAGTAGCTCCAGAGATTAGCGCGATCAATTTAACAAACTCTTCAGGTCTATAATATTTTTATGGGTTTTGGAACAAAAACAGGAGTACAATTAAGTGTGAAACAGGGTTCCTCAATGGCCTAACATAAATGTCAATGTTATAAACATGTAGTTACCACATCTAGATAATGTATACAGGGTGTATACTATGCATACTGCAGTTCTAACTAAGTAGCTTTACGCAAAAATTATCACTGGGAGACGACTATTATTTTTAGGTATGAAAAAAAAATTATTGCGCGCTATGTAAAGCAAACGGGCTTCGTTTCATTGTGTGCGTAGGTTCACAGCTTAACATTAAAACGCTGTGATAAGTACGTAGGTCGACGTTTTACTTCGCAACAACAATTCTGTAAAATAAAAATACCTACTGAGATGCACGATGTTTTTTGTCGGGTCTGCATTTATTTCGTACATTATTGTTCGTAACTTCAAATGCGTAATTTATTTAGAAAAATCGAAAATTCGGGTAATGTTTGTTTGGAAAAAAGTTTTGTAATAATAATTAGAATTCGATTGCGCAAAAAAAATTAAAAATGCATCTTTGACCTTCAATATCTCGAGAACCCGTGGAGTCCCAGCTATGGTCTTAAAGAACAAAATGATCCAAACAATGGGCACAATACGTGGCTTTTGGCTTCGTTAAGTGTCTTTTTACACCCTGTAAAGTAAGCACTAAGCTATTATTACACACGCAAAAATAATCTCATGATATTATGACACAAACATTTACTACACAAAACACATTTAAAGAACTAGATTCTCGCAACAATAGCACGAGTTTAAACGAAATAAGAACACAATCCCAAACAATACGAAAATACAAGTCGAGATTTGAGCAAACGTGACTAAAATTCGCCTGGACCTAGCATAGCCTTACAAAAGCCTGTAAGAATCCCTAAAGCAGTTTTCTTATACATAAAATATCAAGTGTACCTAAGGCTTACTTACATTGTATATGCAACATGCATTTGTGAGAATCTTGTTGATATATTTTTTGGACCACGAGTTTTTGAGGGTGTGAATCATCAAATATCTTCTGCCACCGTGGATAGGGGCAAGGCAAGAGGGACTTTCAGACTCTTACTGATTAAAAACCACCCTTTCCTACTCCTACTTTAAGCCAGGGCTTTTGACCGCGGCAAGAATTAAAAGTAGCAATATGATATTTTTCGATACACAACATTTTGAATGTATGATGTATGCAAATTTTAATAAAAAAAATTATGTGCCTATTAATTTTTTTACTCATCGATGTTTTAATAACTACACAATGTATAGTGGGTGTATTTTGATATTCAATTTCTATACCACAGTCTTGATAAGCGATACGAAACCATCGAGATTGTCAAAGGACTCTTGACCTTCAGAGTCCCAATTTGATTCGGTTAAGGTCAGGAAAGTCTTGAATTTGTCATGAGTAGCCCAAAATCCAATAATTCTTCCTAAACTTGATCTTGCCGCTTTTCTGGCAAGGTTAAAGGTCCTACGGGTAGCAGTTTTTTTAAACAGAAGAACTCAATAAAAATAAACACTAAAAGTGTTTATTTATTAAAAAATCACAATAATATCCTTGTTATCAGAAGAAAATATGGACATATTCATAAGCTAAGCTAAGATTTCACCAGAAATCTCAAAATTACAATATCAAGTCTGCTCATAATATTGTTTGGTAGTTAGTTCATGATATCAGAACAATATTTTTTTATTTATTTATTTAAACTTCATGCACAATGGGTACATAGGTGGACTTAGTGCCTAAGGCATTTTCTACCAGTCGAACCTTGGGTGTTGCAGGATGTAATTTTAAATCGGATATGACATACGAGATATATACGTATTATGTGCGTACATTATATTTATAATATATTGTTATAATATATTTATTCGTTACAGCTCAGCCTAGTAAAAAGGTGTTAAACATTATAGTAAACTACCATAATTGATATATCAAAACAGATAAGAAGGTCGTCGCCTACTACCTTAACAAGAGTGAAAACGAGACATATGAAACACCATAATTATTATTTTCTTTGCCAAAAGCAAACTGTAATAGAAAAGAAAAGGAATCGTAACAGTTATCAGACGTATAATGTTAATACATGTATAGGAAGCTAAGATAACCGCATCGTCCCAAAAAGACTCGCTAAAAAAACATAAGACGAGAGTTTATTTTTTATGCCTTATGTATAGTCTTGCTTAAGTATTTATACCGTATGGAATACAATAAAAGTATACATTTCCATATTGATGTTGATATAAAGAAAATTGAGCATGTTTAGTGTCATTTCACACGGAGAGAAAAATAAAATAAAGTATTCTCGTGGTAGGTACTGATACAATTTCAGTTTTTATTTTTATTATTTTTGTGGAGTAAAGCCAAACAGTGAAGAAATCCATTGTGGTTATACGACTCATATTGGAAGTAATGTTTGTAAAAATAACTAAAGACTCAGACGGTTAGAAAAATAAAGACATTGGACATGTACGAACTACTCTTTGAAGAATTGTATTTTTCCTAACATATATTTTGCAAATATCGCTTCTTTCTCCGGCAGTCCGTCATCAATATCATCAATGTGTAAGTATCCACTTTTGGGCAAAGGCCTCTTTTCCCCCGGAGGAGGAGGAGGAGGTTCGAGCATTAACCACGATGCTAGCTCACGCTAAACTGACGATTTCAAATGTATAATTCTGAAACTATAAGTCCAGTTTTCCTCGCGATGTTTTCCTTAACTGTTTTCCAGAGGTGTCTAAATAAACTAAGGGACTACATAGGTACTTATAGATATTTATATATATACATACTTGGGAAAAGTCATACTTGTACTTAGCAAGTGCGCGGCTTTGAAACCGCACCGTAAAAGCGGATGTCTTATGCTTTTCACTACTAGATCCACCTCTTCTTGATGATTTTAGCATCGCTTAAATCTATTTTTCATATATCTCGTATCAAGAACTTTGGCTAAATCTAATTAAATATTAATTATTTATAAACCGAATTAGCAAAATAAAACCGAAACATATTTTTTTTAAACTCAAACAACTAGTCATCGAAATCTTGCAGTTATTTAAGATACAAAATTCATTTGTAAAGATTTCTAAGAGAAATAAAGAAACAATTCTTTGAGATCAAACGTATTTTTCAAGTCCAGACTTTGTGTCCATACCACGATATAGGTCTTCGAGCGGTATTTGAAGACAGCCATCTTTAAAGTGATCTGTCCCAACAAAGCTTGCACGCGTCACTCAACGTGTAGTTCAACCCTACTCAAGTCTCTGTAGGTCAAACAGAACATACTAAGAACTTTAAGACCACGAAGATTTTCAAAATATCGTTTTAGAGACACTTTAGACCGTCTAGGTACTTTGGACGAAGTGGCTGGGCAAACGGTCTTTGTAAAAAGTGACGCGAAGTCGATTTGCACATAGAATAACCCTTTGTCTGACCCACAAATTATGGTTCCGGGTCTGGGTGTGATCTGCATGTGAAATTGTATTCTATTTTTAAACGAACCACGACACGGGATATTGTATTAAAGTGGTGTTTAGTGAAATCTGACACTTCTTTGGAATTTAATTACGGGTTGAAACCGCACGAGAGTATCTAGTTTTTAATTATTTACGTAAAAAAAATATTTTTTGTTACTCAGTCTTATAGGAAATTATAAACATCGCTACATTAATTATATTATTATGTAATATTATAAAGCAGACGAATTTATTTGTTTGTTTGCACGTTTATAATCTCCGAAGTTACTGATCCGAATAGCACAACTCCTTTTTACATACATACCTACTTATTTAAACTGGTTCCTCTTTATATTAAAATATGTAACAGAAACTTGTAATCGTATGTTTCATAGGTAAATAGGGGAGTATTTTATACAATGGCATTGAATAAAACGGTGAATTCTTCGTGATAATTATTCCGCAACGAAAATAAACTAAGCATACACTGAATAAATTCCTTCTAATATTAGCTCTTAGCGAAACAAAAAGCTCAGCGAAGAACAATTAAATTGAAAGTTTTCTTCGAAACCCCTTCTTGAGCGAAAGAAAAACATTAGCCTCTTTGTTTGCTATCCGGGTAAGTTATTAAAGTTAGCTCTAGTTATTGTTGTAATAGACAAGTAAAAGTATGTAATGATATTAACTGTTACCTGACTCCCGTAACTTGGTTAGGAAGTCAAAGGAAATTATCTTTTATAAAATTTATTTTCAAGTTATTTTTATATTGAGAAAATAGATGAAAGCAGGAAGAGAAATGGGATGACTTTAGAGGAAAGACCGTTAATAACTAAATGTGGAATAATTAGTTTATGTAAGTTTTATATATCCAATTAAATTCTATACATACATAGGTACCTACATAGGTTATTAGCTTGAGGATTAAGTACTTAAGAACAAATTCCGTAGCTAGATTCAACACTTATACTTGTCGATTTGTCTAAATTAACGGTTTGACAAGTCAAGTTTTTCAGCGTCATAGAAAATGGCTACTAATTATAGCGTTACTGAAAAACGTAAAAAAGTATAAAGGGTGGTTATTTTTAAATCCTTTAAAACATTAAAAGTCGAAATTAGTAAATTGTCTCATTCATATTCGCAACAGACAAGTTAAAATAATATCTAACAGTACCTAGCGGTTTTAACAAATACATTAGGTATAGTCAAAATAAAAAACACAAATTTACTATACACGTTCGAAGGGATATTAATTGTAACCGCTGTTAGTCCTTCAGTCAGATAAAAAAAAATGTACAGACTCACAATAAATTTTGTTTTTTCATATGGCAACATGTTTCATATAATGTAGCAACACACCTTTTGTACCGGTCGTAAATTGAATAATTAAGAGAACCTTTCGCAATTAATTAGTCGTAAACATCCGACAACCCTTTCCATATTGCGAAAATAAGAGAGCACAAAAGATTTACACTCCTGCTTTGTGAATAGATTGAGGTCAACACAATTCGGTAGAGGTTTTTACGACCACACAATAATTATGAAGAACGCCTAAAATGTTTGAAACTCCTTCACTGAACAGAACAAGCCGTACATACTACCTACACAATTATGTAACTTCGTGCATTACGCTGAAAGCTATTCAGCGAAACGAATTGTATGAAACCTTCCAACACGCACTTGACCAACATATGAGAGGCAAAATGTAGAATTTACGACCTTTCGCAAATAAGCAGGCATTAGACAGTATTTCACTAAGACCAATTTGAGTTCTGTGACCTTTATTAAGCATTTCTTCCATGTGGAATTAGATGGAGGTATATATTTTCCCTTTTCTAGATATTTCTAATGGTTGATTTTGTTTGACTGATATCGTGTTAGGAGATGCGTAAATTGATAGGTAAATCGTTATTTTACGTACGTTATTTTTTCGCTATAATTTGAGTTTCATTCAACGCTATAATATTATTTGCTGCGATTCAGTGATAGTTACAACACATAAGTAATGAAAAATTATCTTTGGTAAATGTACAAACATAAACAAAATACATCAACACTTTTCATCAATATCACTAATGTTCTCAAACACACCTAATTGTGAAAACAGTCCCCATTTGTCATGTTAGTCGAACGAGTCGATAAAAATATAAAATTGTACGTCGTTTTACATAAAGAGGTGTATAATTAGCAGACAGAAACGTTTATTTATACAAATATATACCTAAGACATTGCTTGTACTGTAACGTTATTGGTATTTAAACACAAGGTTTAAATAACAAAATACTCCCGCGTGCTTTGACGTTTCCTATGGCTCGTAGCGTTATATATTAAAGACTATCCAATGAAACTAAATGATGTAGTCAGAAACAAACTATTTATATATCAAAAAACAAAAGAGTAACTTATTCTGTTCCCTCGCTTTACAACAGACCAAATTGCCACAGATAATATAAATATAATATATATTAGGTATACAATAATATCTTAGCAACTAAGTCAGATAATAAGACACAATTTGTTCGTTTATTTCAAGGTCAACGTACTTATAACCCACGCGTTTTTTTTACACAACCAACCGCCAGAAGATTGGGTAATCAGTAGAACATCTCTTACATATTGATACTTGTTCCACCCCTCACAAATACGTGTACTTACTCGTTAATCTATCGGGAAGACCAAGGGCACATTATGCCTCAATTTGCGACTCTAACACCTACGTAATAAAATCAATTTTAACATTCAAGTCGCATTTGAATGTCTAGTGCAAAAGATGTTGGTTTTAACTAATGTGATAATAGAATGGTGCTTATATTATGCACACGCAATATTTAAAAGCCGTCGTGTAAGTTTTTAGACATCATGAAAATATAATAGCAAATGAAAAATTTAATTACCTTCTTTATGTGTAAAGAGGTTTTCTGGTTTATTGATATTATTTATTTATAATAATAAGTGTGGGAGAGCCAAGCTTCGGCACGAATGGGTCGGCTCGACCGGAGTGATACCATGGCCTCACAGAATACCGGCGTGAAACAACCCAGCGTTGTGTTTCGCCGTGTGAGTGAGGTTACCGTAGGCCCAATCCCTTCCCTTTTCCTATCCCTTCCCGTACCTTTTATCCGCAACCCCTATCCCCAAAAGGCCGGCAACGCACTCGTAACTCATTTCGTGTTGCGGGTGTCCATGGGCGGCGCCGATTGCTAACCATCAGGTAATCCGCCAGCTCGTTTGCCGACTTATACCATAAGAAAAATGCACTTGATTCCATTCGCAGCTTCACCTGGTATCCTGATAAAAGGCAGTCTGTATGTTCATCCAGGTTATCACCTATCTAAAACCAATATTGTAACCAAGAAGACGCTCCAACCGTCTTTGGGTGAAAGAATAACAGAAAAACATCCATACGTTCTTACAAACTTTCGTATTTCAAATAATAGTTGGATTTTGTTGAAACTAGAATACTCAAAAAATATAATGATGAAATTCAAAGCACATACTTCATTAAAATCTTTATAAACAGATAGTAAAGTACTTCAAGATCGAAAAAGGAGTATCCGTGATCATGCCTGTTGACCTAATACCCAACGGCCGTGCGTTCGGATTTCTATCCAAGCTTATCGACGTCCGAACTTCACTAGCGCGATCTATGATCAGTGACGTCACTCGTTGATTTATTGTTGTTATAGAAATTTCTATGTGTGTCGCCGCAAGTCCCTTGTGAAACTTCAGCCGAATTTAAACCGTAATGGCTGCCAATAATAAGCCAAAATATTCTGCATTTTTTATAACCAGTATTTTAATCACTATATTGGCAAATTGAGCTAGCGTTACTTTATTTAAAATTATATTTTAGATATGTCCTCTTTGATTATGAGTCATATTTCAAAGAGACAGTTCTAAGTGTACACGAGTAAATAATTCCCGTGGATAACATACAGTGACCATCCATATATCCTAAAACAGGAATTTCCACAATGATATATTGTCAAGAATTATATCTGTTGGTTTCGAAGCTTAGTTCGGTAGCCGAAACAGGCTTACCGGACTAGGCTAAAATGCCGTCCATTTATTTCTGTAGAAAATCGTGGTTACCCGACTCGTCTGTCATGGAGGATGTACTTACGTCAGGTTTTAAGTATAAATGCAAATATTGGTTGACATGAAGTTTGTTAAAGGCTTATCTACTGACGGTGAAGAGCGACCTAAGTTCTAATAAAATCTGAACATGGTTCTAGAGTGTCGGCAAACGTGCAGACGGATTACTTGATGGTAAGCAATCAGCGACAGCCCATAGACACCCGCAACAACAGATAAGTTACGAGTGCTTTGCCGACCTTTTGGGGATTAGAGATTTGGAGATTTAAGGATTGAGGAAGGATTCGGGGAGGGGAACGATTGGGCCTCCGGTAACCTCACTCACACGGCGAAACCCAACGATGTGGTTGTTTTCTATGAGGCTGTGGTATTACTGCGGTCGAGCCGACCCATTCATACCGAAGCATGGCTCTCCCACAGTTACATTGTTTTTAATATTATATTTAACGTCAATATTGTTTCTTTGTAGGGGCCAGGAGTTAAGGCACCTGCTTCTTATATATGTATATAAAGGAATGTTAAAAGTACGTATGTAGTTTATAGTTTATAATATCTAATGACATTGTTATAACACAAACGGTGACGAAAACATCGTGAGGAAACATTAGCTTATAGTTTCTAATAATAACTAAGTTTAAAATCATTCATTCGTGGTGATTTATCTTTAAACCTTCTCTGTGTGAGAGGAGGCCTTTGCTCTGCCAGTGATCAATCTAAATAACGCATTAAAAATTTAGTAAAAAAAAATTCGATGTTTTAAATCCTGGTGAGATACTTACGTGAAAGCCAGTTCAATATTTTAGACTCCATATATTTATTAAAATCACTCTAAAATTATTTTTATGTATATTATTAAATATTACTATAAAATAAAATAAAATAATATTTAAAAATATAAAAGTACCAAGTCCAAGCTACCGTTAGTTAGAGCTCTAGAGACAGGAACCTCCTCACAATACGTCCGTTTCAATGAGGACTGCCTTCTGTATGAGGTCCTTGATCCATCCGCCTAACGTCAAGTAAGTAACGTAAGGTGGTTGTCGAGGCTTTTGGGGACTAACCCGTTTGCCGACATATTAGACTCATTGCTATTATAAAAATATACCTATATAGGTATCGATAGTTATTACTATCGATACCTATATAGGTATATTTTACTATACAGATATACAGAAAGCATTATTATGCTTTCTCATAAGTTATCTATTTCGCCCTAATTACCAACACCTGTTATAAAATAAGAATGAACAAAACCATCGACTTTCATATTAATTTTTTTTCTAAAAACATTTTGCTAAATGCTTAAATTTTACAAATATAATAATGAAATTATCACTAAAATTTATTCTATAATATAATCTTCATAATTATCCCAGAATTCTCTACTCACATTGTAATAAGGGTAATTAAAATTATAATGAATTCTTCCTTGAGCATCGGAGCAGGGTTCCGTACAGGTATTTAGAAGGTACATTACGGAATCATTATTAAAATTTATTTAACGATGATTCCTAGAATTATAAGACACTGAATTTTCTTTAATTTAATATGTTAAGGAAAGTCGTGATTCTTTTACCTATGTGGAACAACGAGCAGACTAATTACGTTATGATGATGATAAGCAATCGGTGCCCCCATCGCAACACCTCAAGAGTTACAAGTGCGTTGCAGGCCTTTTGGGGATAAGGAGTTTTAGAGATTGGGGAGGGCAAGGTTTAAGGCTCCAGTAATCACACTTACGTGACGATTACGCTGTGGTTGATCAATCGTGCTAATCATGCTTGAATGGTCCATAGGTTAAGTCAAGTCAAGTCTTGTTTGATAAAATAATAATTGTTATACTTAGTTGTTTTTTCTTGCATGTTTAAAGTAAATTATTTAACTTAGAAATAAGAGTCAAATGTCAAACATATGACGCCATTTTATTTCTCTTTATTAGCATTTGTCATAAATCTTAATATGTTATAACAATGCGATATTAAGTTTTTTTTTTTTTTTTACTTGCAATAAACCAGTGCTTGACTGCGATCCCACCTGATGTTAAGCAGTGATGCAATCGTTGATGGTAAGGCGCACTAGTTTATTAAGAGCCTATTCACTCTAGCCATGAAGAAAAGTAGGTCTTTATAAAACACCTAATTAAAATTTCACCATCTGGTTCCAGGTCCAGGCATTGTAAAATTGGTCCTATGTGTCGTAATAAAATAAACAATACGTTTTAATTTAGCGAAATGTATTTTATTTTTTAGTGACAACCAAACCACACACGCAGTTGTTTTTATCTTATTTTTTCTTAAGGAAAAAGAGACAATGCCAATAGACAAGTACATTGTAATTTAAGGTGGAATTACATTGTTATATTTTAACACACCCCCTCAATGTAATTGCACCCCTTAATGTAACATAAACTAATTAACAAAAATAGTATTCTCAACTTACTGTTTTTAAAGTAACATAAACAACCAGTAAACATAAAAACTTTTAACCTAATAATAACCTATGTAACAATTATACCATCTGTAATTTTTCCAAGCCACATTTTCTTAAAAAACGAGTTATTAATTCATAACTTACAGTTTTTGTTAGAATATCTGCAGGCTGATCACTTGTTTTGATATACTTGAGACACAATCTTTTATTATTTATTAATTCTTTTATAAAGTGATAGCGTATATCAATATGTTTCAATCTTTTTATAGTGTCAGTACAGGCAACAGATATAGCTGACTGATTATCACAATAGATAGTTATTGGACAGACACTATTTATATTAAAATCATTTAACAAATTACTCAGCCAGCAGGCCTCACTGGCCGCTGTACTAATGGCAACATATTCCGACTCTGTAGAAGACAAACTTACAGACACCTGTTTCTTTGAACACCAGGAAACTAAACAATCAGAAAATTTAAACAGATAGCCTGTAGTTGATCTTCTATCGTCGAGATCACCTCCCCAGTCTGCATCACAGTACCCCTCCAAAACATTATCTGTTGTACATTTATAAACTAACTTATAGTCTAGAGTATGTTTCACATAACGTAATACTCTTTTCAAAGCACTTAACAAAGTATCATTTGCACATTTTTGATATCTGCTCAATAAAGATACAGCAAAACATAGGTCAGGCCTAGTGCCAGATACAGCATACATTAGACTCCCTATTATTTGCTGACATAACTTTACAATGTTTTTGTCCACTGGACTATTGTGGTTTTGAAAAAGCTTTAAATTAATGTTTTGATCTAAAGGTGTGGACATAGGTTTACAATTTTCCATTCCAAATTTTTTAAGAACTTTTTCTAAATACTCTCTTTGGCTTAATTCAGTTATTCCTCTATCTAAATTTTGCTTTATATTTATACCTAAGTAATCTGTTACAAAACCTAAATCTTTCATTTTAAATTTCTGACTTAGTACACTTTTCAACTGTTTAACTAAATCAATATTTTTGTTCCAAAGATTAGAACATCATCAACATATAATAGTAAATAAACCTGGTCATTATCGATACACTTTGTATATAGACAAGAATCACAATTAGATCTTACAAAACCTTCATTAAGCATAACACTATTAAACTTTATATTCCAACATTTAGGGGAATTTTTCAGGCCATAAAGTGATTTATTTAATTTCACAATGTTATTGCTACCTGAATAAGCTCCTTCTGGTAAACTTATATAAACACATTCATTGATTTCCCCATACAGGAATGCTCCGGTTACATCCATTTGCATTATAGGTAGATTAAGTTTAGTTGCAATTATTATAAAAAGCCTTACAGTCGACAATTTTGCAACAGGAGCATAACATTCGTTTAAGTCTAAAATATCATTTTGTTCGAACCCTCTCGCAACTAATCTAGCTTTATATTGAGGAAAATTTTGAGCCCCCCTTTTTATTTTAAAAACCCACTTAGCACTTATAACCTTTACATTTTCTGGTACATCACACATTTCCCAAGTATTATTTTCTTTTAGTGTTTGCATCTCTCTGTCAATTGCTTCCTTCCATTTGTTACTGTCACTTCTCATCATTGCTTCTTTATAATTAACCGGTTCACATTGTTCAGTACTCACATTTTGACACTGATAATAAACAGGTGTTTTCTTAATCCGCTTGCTGGGTTCTCTTTGACATACCTCGACAACTGAGTCTATTGAGCTGTTACTTTCTTCATTGGGATCATATTCAGATCCAGACTCTTCCGTCGTACAAGCCGTTTCCATTGTTTCATCGAGACTTGATGATGTAGTTTCAGCTAAATCTTCACTAGTTCTATCATCATTTTCTTCTACGTTCAATTTAATTTCAACGCCATTACAGTTTTGCTCCTTTTCTAAGAAAACTACATCACGCTTTATTTGTACATCATTCTTATGCGAGAAGTAAATTCTATAGCCTTTGACTGTTTCACTATATCCTACCATTACACCCTTTTCTCCTTTGCTGTCCCATTTCTTTCTTTTTTCTTTTGGAATATGTGTATACACTGGTGTCCCAAAGGATTTTAATTGATGAATGTCGAAATTTTTCCCAGACCACACCTCATATGGCGATTTTTCACCGTCCTTACTTCTTCCCGTCCTATTTAAAACAAACGCTGCTGTGTTTATAGCCTCGGCCCACAGTGATTTTGGTAAATCCTTGCCTGCATTCAACATTGTTCTAGCGGCCTCAACTAAGGTCCGATTCTCCCGTTCTGCTTTTCCGTTTTGTTCGGGAGTATAGGGAACACTTTTTTGATGCAGTATGCCATGCTTAGAAAACATTTCCTGGACTTGTTTGTTTACAAACTCAAGGCCATTGTCCGTTCTGAACATTTTTATTTTATTTCCAGTCAAATTTTCTGCCTTGTTGATAAAATCTTCGATACAATTCTTTATCTCTGATTTTTCCTTCACAAAATATACAGATCTATAGTTGGAGAAATCGTCCTTAAATAAAACGTAATATTTTGAACCACCAACCGACGCAACCTCCATTGGTCCACAGGTATCCGCATGAATTAATTCACACGTTTTAGTAGTAACTGTTTCACTATTCCCAAACGGCAGCCGGTGTATTTTTCCTTGTAAACAACTCTCACATTTCGTAACTGAGGTTTCCTTCACGTCAATGTTATTTTTCGACAGTACTTTTCTTACATATTCATAGTTCTGATGCGCTAATCTCTCGTGCCATTCTTGCAAAGTAGTTTTAACGTTCTTAGCCACATTGGCAATTTTGTTTTTATAGCGTAACTCCAAGTAATATGAAGATCCAACACGTTTTGCGATAGCGCAAACTTTATTGTTTTTGTAAAATTTACATGAGTTGTCATCTGTCACTATGACATAACCTTTATCAGACGCACAGTTCACGGAGAATAAATTTGTTTTTAACTCCGGAACGAAAAGAACTTTGTTTACGGTTGTGTTAATCCAATTAGTGCCATCAAACACTTCTACCGCCATCTGTCCATAGCCTAGAACACTAATTGCTGCACCATTACCGATAATGACGGATTCGTTTTTTGTGTTCGTAAATGATGTAAAAAGTCCACGATCTCGGCACATATGTTCACTTGCCCCTGTATCTACTAACCATTGTGATTGAGAATATTCTGTTACCGAGTTTGTCACAACAAACGCGTTACTTTTCTTCTGTTCCTTGTTTTTCTTATACCAGCACTGTGATTTGTTATGTCCTACCTTTCCACAATAAAAACATTTGTTATTCTGTCCTTCACTTTTATAGTTACTTTTGCTTTTACACTCACTAAGAAAATGTCCCATTTTATTACATTTGAAGCACTTTATGTTCTTTCGATCCTTAACAACGAACGCAGATGAGCCTGAAGATGAAGGTTGCTCAACTTTTTGTTTCACTCTTTCTTCCTCTATCAGTAATCTTGCAATTAAATTGTCCATTGTTTGTTTATCGTCCGGGGCTGACTCCCAAGCAGAAATAAAGTGTTTATACTCATCCGGTAGTGACATCAATACTTTAGTTATTACAAATTTGTCAGAAACACTTTCTCCCAATTGTTTGAGTTGATTTTGCAACTCCTGGATCTTAGATAAAAATGTAGACATTTCAGTGCCTACTTCAAACTTGTATTGAAAGAACCGCTGCTGGATCATATGAATATTTGTTTCTGTTTTCTGCTCGTACACACTTTGCAACTTCCTCCATATTTCAGCCGAAGTAGTACAAGTAATAATGTGTAACATTACATTTTCACTCATCCTAGTGACTAGTAGTGTTTGCGCCTTCGCATCTTTATTTTCCCAAGCGATTCTCTCAGTAGGATCTTCAGGTTTTAATGCTCTTCCTTCGACAATATCCAGCCAGCCTTGCCCTCGTAGCAAAACTGTCGTTTGATATTTCCAGATGTTCCAGTTGTGAGTTCCTTCTAGCCTCATCAAGTTATTGTTAGAATTTAGATTTACTTCCATTTCGCTATCCTTCCTTGCGATACACGTCGAACAAGTATTTTGAACCAACTTCACGTAGCCGTGCAGACTCCCTCACTTTCTTCAAGCCGCCGCCTGTTCGCGAATATTATACTCACACAGAGTTTTACTTCCAGTATTATTTATTTTATATGCTACAGCTATGTGCCTGGGCCCATAACCTGTCGTAATAAAATAAACAATACGTTTTAATTTAGCGAAATGTATTTTATTTTTTAGTGACAACCAAACCACACACGCAGTTGTTTTTATCTTATTTTTTCTTAAGGAAAAAGAGACAATGCCAATAGACAAGTACATTGTAATTTAAGGTGGAATTACATTGTTATATTTTAACACTATGTATAATAAATTTGGTATTTAAACGTTGCATATGAAAAAATATATATTTTACTAGTTTATACGAATATAATATTTAGTAAAAAATCCGGTACCGTCGGTACCTTAAGTATTTTTATCGCCTACATTTCGGGTGTCAGGGATCGAGGGATGATCTCCAGCCACCGTAAGCGCGAGTCTGCGGACGGCGATTAAGGGTAGCTCGCCGCCCGACCAGAACCAGACCCGAGCGTACGGCGCGTAGCGACCACCACAGACGGGGCCCTATAGGCCTGATGTTCAGCCAGGGTTGCGGGCTAAGCGCAATGAGTCACCGCGGCCTCGGCCCAGAGCAGGAGGAGGAACGGGGGAGTTTTTAGTCAGTAAGAGTCTGACACTGTGTCTTGCCTTACCCTGGGCAGAAGAAGTCTTTTGATGATTTTCCCCTGACAAAAAGTATTTTTATAAATAAGGAAGGAAAAAACATTTATTCATAAACATTTAATATACCATAAGCTCTTTTGTCTCAATCATAAAAATACGAATTACATAGCACGTCCCTAAATTGAATAAGACCCTTATTTACTCGGGGGCAAAATGAATGATTCATGATAAATGAAATAAAAAAGAAACAATCCTATTTACAGGGAAATAAATACATCTATGTATGTAAAAAGGGGCTCCTTCCTCATATTTATTAAAATATCATTTTTGATTTAATGAAACCCGTATCACGATGGGAAATGTAACGCGTATAAAAATATCCCCATATTCAAAAGCAGCGGTACTCAAATGTTTTTATTTTTTGCATCCTTATTTAGATGCCTTTTTGGTCGACTCTCAAGTAAGACTGTTATGATTTTTTAATCCTTGTATAGGGTAAAATACGCGAAATATTACAAAGATGTTCCTCTAAATATAGTCTAGATCAATAAAATAATTATATAATGAACTAAAGTTGGTACCAAAATACAGAATATAATGCATTAAATACTTATTAAATTATCTAGTGTTAAGTATTGGACATAGTTTTTGCATAATTATATATAGAAACTGCATATAATTGATTTGCCTAAAATATGTGTCTTGGAAATAAATAGTGATATTTACAGCCGATTGTCACCACAAAAAAGGAAGAGTTTTTCCATTAAAGCACACAAACCTAATATTTTCAGAATTAGCCGCTGCTTTCCTATAACTGTAACAGCCCTTCTGACTACAACACTTTGAAAACCACTGGGTATTATACTCGACTTACAACATTTTGAAAACCACTGGATACTATACTCTACAAAATGTGTCATGCGTTCATAAAATTAATATACAAATTTTAATACAAACAAAGAAGGAGTAGCTATATATTTTTTCTAACATCATTCCAATGAAATTAGCAGTAAGTATCAAATAAATATTGCTTCAGTGATATGCGCGATAGATCACGAACAACCAAGCGCATATAGAAACTTGGGCGTATCTATACGCTTGATGTTCATAAAATACTTAAAGCAAATTATTTTTATTAAACAATTACTTGTAACTGGATTTTAAGATTTTATAATTTAAGTGTATCTTCACAAAACACGGAACCAGAGGTTTTGGTGATTTATGGAGTGTGCGAGGAACCAAAGGCAATTGTGCAGAGGTCCTTTAATCTAAATGAAATGAGACACAAACCGGCGAGTTCCTGTATGCACTTATTATTGTACGTACCTTTATCAATTACGCGACCATTTTTTTATGTCACAGGACGGTAAAAGAGCAGACGGATTACCTGATGCTAAGCTATCAGTACCGCCCATGGACACCCGAAACAACGGCGGAGTTACAAGTGCGTCGCTGACCTTTTGGGGATTAGGGATTTGGAGATTTTTGGATTGGAGGAGGGGAAGGATTGAGCCTCCATTATTATTATTTCAAATCTATTTTTTTGTGTAAGGCCATTATACTATATGAATGGAACATGTAAGAAGAACAAAATCTGTAATCACAGGTAACCAACGTCGAACCCAAAAGTTGTAAATCATCACAAAACATAGTACTTGAAACATTTTGTACCTAAAGCAAATTGAATTGGACCACGCACCTATTTAGCGAGGCAACAGTTCCATTTCTTTACGTCTACATTTTCCTACGAACTGCTGACTGGATTTTCCTTGATAGATTTATCCTTGTAGAATATTCAGTTATATTGATCAAGTGTCTTCTTTTGTGCTGGAAAAGTGTTCTGTTTTCGTTGTTTTCCGATAATGTCTAGGTGTATGCAGTAAAATTGTTGATTTTTTGACTTACGTAATTAAACAATTAGTTTTATTTTCATGCAAATATGAAAAAATATCTGATTGTTACTATTGAAAAAAAAGGAGACGCACTTTTTATAAGCTTTAGCCTATTTTATCATCATTAGACTGCTGAGCAAAAGTATCTTCTCATTTGGAGAAGGTTTAAGCATATATAATCACGCTTGCTCAAGGTAGATTGGCTACAATTTGAAACTTATAATTATAAATTATAATAACAGGTTTCCTCACAATGTTATATATATTTCAACGTTAGTCAGTGATGTCTAAATAAATTAAGAAAGTACATATAACTCCAAAAGACACATTGGTAATTGCCATGTTTTGAAACTGTGTCATCATGCGAAGGTTTTATCTATGGGCAACAAACATATTTATTGAAAAAAAAAAGTATAGATTTGTTGTAAAAGACACCTATTTCTTGGTAACAATACAATCTATTTATTGAGAACTTAAATTATTCCTCCGTGACGATTTAATTTAGATTAGGTATAACTGAGATATGTGACCATTTAATGACTACGAGTACTGTAGGCAGCAATCATTGGACTAGATCAAAAGAGCAGTATTTTAAGACTGCATAATGATATATATATATTTTGTGAGGCGCTTATCATGTCACAGAGTTTTAAAAGAACGAATGAACAATGAAAACAAGTCTTAGCATTCATTAAGATTGATGTAAAGTGGTGAATGAAATACATGGGCAGCCATTATTCATTCTTATTGGTTAAAATTATGCTCCTTCATTAACTTCTTGTCTCTTATATTGCTCTCTTGTAAATTTAATTTTCTGCGTTAATTTTTAAACTGTTACCAACATAAGTATAAATGTTAGTATTTGTCTTTTCCATTTTAATTGAATTAAACCTTATTTTTAAACAATTAGAAGATTTGTTTCTTTTTAGACTGTTGTCTAAAAAACTAGAACGCGTTGACTGTTGTTTTAAAAACGTAAGAATAGCATTACTTTCATTTAGCCTATATGTCGTCGTGGCCCGGAGGACCGGCGAGCTTATTGTGAGTTATACATATGTACCTACTGTCTATGATTATTTTGCCACTACTGATAATCCGTGAAGAAAAACAATAGATAAAATAATAGATAAAACATAGTGAGGAAATCTGGAATTATAATTTCTAAACTTGAGCAAGCGTAGTGATTCTCAAACCCTTCCGTATGAGAAGAGGTCTTTGCTCAGAGTGAGCATTTATAGGCTGATAACGTGATGTGATTAAGCCTAATATTTTACTAGAATATACCTTATTTTATTTACCTACATATCATTATTAGAAAGGGCTATTGTTTTTAATCTATGTTATTCACTTATTTAGACATACAAAAACATTGCTACTAAAAATTGAGATAACATTAAGTATTGTATAACATACTTTTAGAAATCACATCAGATCTAGATGGATTATATGAATATTTTCACCAGAAAGGATATTGTTGTTTATGAGCTAAACAATATTTTAAGCAGCCGTCAGGGAGCCACGAGATGCAGGTTGCTAATAACCGGTCTATCATCATTTTCAGCCTATAAGTGCCCACTGCTGAGCAAAGGCTTCTTCTCCCACAAAAATGATTTAAGCATCAATCACCGCGCTTGCTCAATTCTCGCGATTGGCGATTTCAAGCTTTTAATTAGAAACTATAGATGCTTTCTCGATAAATATGATTCAATTCTGTTTTTCATTTTTGCACACAAGGATTTTTATTGATAGTGGTACTGTCAATAAAAATCCTCCAAAGAACCGGTCAAAAGTAACTCCACTGATCCTGTGCTACAATAGCGCTCCTAGTGGCAAATCCAATCTCGTTTTCCTTCCACCCTCGTATTTTTAAACAGAAGCAATAACGCATTGAAGAAGAGAGATAATTAGGCGTGACATTAGCAATTTTCCAGACGATTTCCTTGTGAAAACTCAGCTATGTAGATATTTTTACTGAAATATTTTCTCCTAACAAAAGCAAAATTAGAAAATTTTGACGTCTACACTAAGGAAATTCCTTCTGCATTATAACAATTGCATTCTAGTGCGAGTGTAACAATAATTACTTAATTCAATTAAGACACTTGGTACTCTCGAAATTCAGGCAATTCTTGTTTAGAAACTTCATATGCTCGAGAAACTAGGGCTGATTAAACCGTCTCCACTCACTCCATAAAGGGAAACGAGTGAGCAGATAATTCTGAAGCCGTGGCCTAAAATCGTGCTTTCACGGGTTTAATTAGGTTTGCTGCAGGCGTTCACAGAAATATTCGTTAAGCTGAACTAAATATCTAACCCGACAGAATTTATATTTTAAACCTTTTACTATTAGCCTTTTTTAAAGTTTCAGATTTTAAAAAGTGTCTACGTTCATTTCTTTTATAGTGTTTGTTTCATACCAGATGATCTAGATTTTATCTTTTGTATTGTAATCACCACGTTACAAAATGTAAACAACTTTCAAAACATTCTTTAGCAGACAAGTAATTAATTTGTGAGAATTGAACAAAGTGGTGACTTTGGAAATTTCCCAATTATTTTCATCGGATAAGTGGT
Organism: Spodoptera exigua; assembly: GCA_902829305.4. Taxonomy (NCBI): domain Eukaryota; kingdom Metazoa; phylum Arthropoda; class Insecta; order Lepidoptera; family Noctuidae; genus Spodoptera; species Spodoptera exigua. The sequence goes on along the minus strand of LR824612.2, from coordinate 13,415,836 downwards.
ATGATAATTAAGGGGTCAAGTTTTTTTCGATGTATTCTTGCTTTAATTAAACTCATTGGAGCGTGAATATCGATAAATTTTATCGGATAGGTTTATCACTTGACTCCATACTCTTGAGTTTTAGATATGAAGCTGTACCATTAAAGAGGTTTGGGTAAAGTTAATCTTATCGAAAAACATTTCTTTGATTTCCATTCTTATTATACATCCTTAATTTGACCTCACCATGTATATAACATATCAGTATTTGCAATTATCCTGTTATTTTTTGTTTTCTTTCCCAAACAGAATAAAAAGAATATCTATTTAAAAAATCGACAGCAATTTAGGTATGTAAAGAAATTAATTACTTCAGAGTACCAAATTATTTTTTGTTCAAGTCAATAACCTAGCGTGGGATACTACAGCATATATACTAAAAGTAGTTATAAAATACTGTGAATTTAAATACTAAAGAACGTTGAGACGTAATTAAAATATATTGCTATCTCACTCTAAATTTCAATTGCAATGGCGTCCAAACAGGTGCTTGCTATTATGACAGCCACTTTCCTACCGTTCAAAAACAAATAAAATAAAAGATTTTTCGTCCTATTTCGGAGCAGGGATACATTTTAACCCTTTTTTAACTAGAGGACGGACAAGTAAAGCATAAGTGTACACGTCACAACAGAGCATTGTTAGAATAAATCTTTTAAGGGTAAAAGAACCCTTACTAATTAGATGGGTACCCCTTTGGTATATCACTTAACCCGTTTTAGGAAAGATGGTAATCTGTTCAGGCTTGCTGGGTAACCTTTGAGGATTAGGAAAAAAAAACTTTCTTATTTAGTCGCTTGTTTTTTAAGCTTTCTTTGTATTTTTCACAGTACGAGGAAGATAGTGACAGTTTTATTGTATTTAATTATTGATACCTTATTAATTTGGGTCTGCAATGAATCGTCTTTACGGTAAGTTGCCATGTGAGTGAGGATACAATATATAATATAATTTATTGATTTTGAAATAATTAACGTTATTTATAGGCACAAAAAGATCAAATTAATTACGAAATAATTTACTACATTTTTGGTTTTCATTTTAATTCAGAAATTATGACAAACGAGCATTAATATGTTATTAAAATATTAAGGTTAAACCATTAAAGTGACACACACCACACATATATGTGAAATGTGAAAATACCTACTTATATATATTTCATTTTATTACCAAAATCGACTTTCAATCGTAATAATTATTTTGATATTTAAATCCACTTTAATTCGTAATTATTTGGTTAATAAATATTTGTAAGTACTTGATTAAAATGGAATGTAAGTTCCCGTTATCCACATTATTTACTCCAACACTTTTGTTTAAATTTTCACATTTATTAATAAAGGTATTTATATTCGTATTTATATTATTTTTTATACTTACGTTTGCGTAATTGTGGTTGATTTATTTTCTGAAATGATTAAGCTGCTAGATAATTATGCCTATGTGAATCACAGCCTGACGGTAAGCAGGGACGCCGTCTCTCGCAAAGAGAGAGGCGGCCCGCGTGAGGGAGCAATCCTCCTCCTCACGCCCCAGCAGCCGCAGCTGGCGACACTACGGGCGTCGGGGATCAAGGGACGATCTCCGGCCACCGTAAGCACGGGCCTGCGGTCGGCGAGTAAGGGCAGCTCGCCGCCCGACCAGAACCAGGTCCGAGCGTACGGCGCGTAGCGTTCCGCGCGCGCCTCGAAGAGCCATTAGACCACCACAGATGGGGCCCTAAAGGGCTGATGTTCAGCCGGGGTTGCGGGGTAAGCGCAATGAGGCACCGCGACCTCGGCACAGAGCAGGAGAAGGAACAGGGGGGTTTTTAGTCAGTAAGAGTCTGACACACCCTCCTGCCCGGCCCTGGGCGGGAGAAGTCATTTGATGATTTTCACCTCACAAAAAAAAAAAAAAAAAAAAAAAGCCTGACGGTAAGCAATCCCCAAGGAGTATCTAACAAGCGCGATGCCGAACTTTTGTTTGGGATTTGAATGTTGGTTAATTGGGGATCGGGAAAGAGGAAGAAAAGGAATGTGCCCTCTTGCAACCTCACCCACATGACGAAACACAATGCAAGCATTGATCCCTAAATTTTTTAGAAAAGCCGTGGTATCATTTCAGTTGGCCGGTCCATTCGTGAAATACAATAATTATTCTGATAGAATGGGGACAACCTCGCTGTTTGAGAAGTAATATCACTATTCCACATAAGTCTTACAGCTACCATAGTAAAAAAGGAAGGTATACATTGATAGCATACCTGCCAATCCTCTTAAGAATTTATATTACTTTTATATTCAAGAACCTTTCTATTGAAAATACTATGTTAATATTTTTCAAGCCAGCTCTTGAGTTACTCTTGAGTTACGACTAAGCCATCCTCTTTGCTTTTATCTCCCCTTCCTTTACCCATCACACATAAAAATAGTTTCTGTTACATATAAATCACAGCAAATAAGACATTCTTCTTATTTAAGCAAAAAAGTGGCGTATTCACGCAAATATATCAAAATTAGAGTCAGAGAGAAGGCTTACGAAGCCATTTTGTAAAATACGAGCCCTGTTGATGAATTTATTTTATATGATTCTAATATTCCAATTAGGGAATTTGTCGAATCAATTAGTGAGTTACGTTTTCTCTGCTCCGACTTGATGGTTGAAAATTATGTTCGTAATTGGTATAAGGATGTAAATATTTCTAATTGCATAGTATATACAGATACATATTTTTTAAGAAACTAGCTTCTGAAAACGGCTGTGCCCTCATTTCCTTATATAAAGTAACCTTTGTGTTATTTCATCAAAATTAATTCAGCAGTTTTTATATGAAAGACGTTTATGTTAAATGGATTACAGGCGCAATGTCCAGAGCAGGTGAAGAAACGGTGGGGTTTTTAGTCAGTAGGAGTCCGACACTTCTTGTCCGACCAAGCCTGGGCGGGAGAAGTAATTTAATGATTTTCCCCTCACAAAGAAGGTAGGTAATATTTCCCCTAAACTTGATACATTAGGATAGGTAAATCTTGTTGACATTTAAACAAGTCACATGATTTTCTTATCTTAAAAGCAGTAAAAGTCAATTTCACTTTATGTTTGTAAAACTTCGAGAATCTTAAGACTGGAATGTAGGTAACGAAATCAGTAAGAAATATGACCTTTTACGCTTCCAATAGAGACGTTTTACTTTTTACTAATTGAAGTGATCCATCTCAAAAGCTAAACGATCCATCTTGTAAAACAACTACATTTCTATACCTTGAGTCCTCGAGAGGATTAAACAGAAGACTCTAGTACCCCACCCACTTCTTCCGAGCAATGTAGGAGTTCCGGAAAAAATGGCGATTTCGATTGATTAAAAATTTTACTGCAGAAATTTTAACTAAGTTCTGAGAATTCTAAAATTACTGTGATAATGAATGATATGGTCTTCTGTGACGAATGTGTTATATATAAAAATATGCTTCATTTTAGCAAATATAGATTTTGTTTATCCATCTGCTCGACTCCATTTAATCGTAGCGTGATGTTTTATAGCACTCAGGAATATTGTAGCTATCTATCAGTGTGAGAATTTTGGCAGTCTGACCAGCGGTTCCAAAGATTACCCCCTACATACAAACTTACAAACTTACAAATTTTACCTCTTTATAATATTAGTATAGAAGTATAGATGAATCACATCTTTTTTACTTGGTAGCTGGTGGTTACCATTTTTGCTCACTTTGTGTGCGAATTTTTTGCCGGGCCTATGTTTTAACATAACATTTGGCCATTATCACGACTGGCGGTAAGCGGCCTAAGATGGAGCACACCTACCACTAAGCAACCTGCTCGTGCTTTGAAGACAACACTCTCGGAACTTTTGGATTTTTTTTTGGAATAGAGCCTCCATTATAGTTACTTAAATGGCGAAACAATACAAACGTTGTTTCACGCCCGTCTACTGTGAAGTCCTAATGGTATCCCTTTGGTTGAGCCAGACCATTCTTGTCAGAGCATAGCTTTCCTCCAGCGCTTGCTTCGTTAAAACTATACTACAGTTTGTTAGTGCAAACCAGAATATTTTTCCTATTCATATTTGATCTATATACAGGAAATAAAAGAATATTTTATATTTTTCTTATCATTTAGCTTTAATTGGCATGAGACTTTTCGACAGGTAATATAATAAATAACGTATACCACAAAGCGTTTCGTAAATCCTTTGAGTATGACAGTAAAACAGATTGGATAGAGAATTCGGTCTCGATGCTTCATACGTTTCCCGAGGGAAAGAGAAATTCGATATAAAAGGTAGAAACATCACCGTCCAAATTAATATCTCTAACGATGTGGTTACTGACTGTGATTACTCGGTTATTATTTGACAGTCAGCTCTATAAATAGTATAGTAGTATTTTACCTATATACTGGAAAGGATATAAGGACTTATATTATATGTATAACAAAGTCCAATGCAAAATATAGTAGGTACCCAGGCTTATTATTATTGTTATTGTGTTTTTGTTGTTATTATTGTTAGAGTGTTATATATTATTATTATTTATAAATGCTATTTATGGAATAAGTAAACGAAAAGACGGATCACCTGATAGTTAATAATCATCGACGCCTAATGGACACCCGCAACACCAAAGGAGTTACAAGGATGTGGTCGGCCTCCAGTGATAGTGTATAATCTATGGTCGGCCTTTCGTGAATTGTTAGCCATTTATGTATGCATATCCTGCCTATTTTAAAACATACAAAATTTCTTGTTATCCACATGAATTAATGAGAAAACTATTCACAGTTAGCATAGACCATCGTAACCATGGCAACCATGTCACAAATTCTAAGGACAATCTTGTTGATTTACGTCGCAAAGACACGATTTTGTTGCGTTTCGATTTCAATAAACTTCTAGGCATTATTGTACTACTATTTAAGTGAAATAAAATGATCGAAAACACACAAAATATTGGTTTTTCATATTAAAATAAACTGAAAATTATATATATTATTTATTCCTAACTAAAATCAAACAGATTTTTAGATAACTGTTGACTATTATAACATGACACATGAATGAGCTAAAATTCTGCCATTAAAATAAATATTTATTTATCTATATGAACGAATACATACATTCAGAAAGTAAATAATAATACTATTTATTCCTGTGATCTAACTGCTGTATAAAATATATGGTATTTTAGTTGTTCAATTAACCGTGTTTGTTGTGACTTGCTCGTAAAATTTAATTTTAATTCGAGAATTTAATTTTAATGTCTACACTAATATTATAAATGCGAAAGCAACTCTGTATGTCTGTCTGTCTTTTCTTCACGCCTAAACTACAATACGATTTCTGTAAAATTTGGTAAAGAAATAGTTTGGAACTCGAGAATGGACAAATAATAGTTTTTATACCAAAAATCTGCAGGAAATCACTATTCTACGCGAACGGAGTCGCGGGCAATAAGTATTGAATTATAAAATTGTAATCACTATAATTATCATCACTAGCCTATTAGTGCCAGCTGTTGAGTAAAGACTTCTTCTTATACGTCGATGGTACTAGGTTTGTTTACCACTCGAGGCAAGGACAATAAGGGTCAGAGGTCTCGACCCGGAGCAGGAGAAGAACGGGGTAGTTTTCAGTCAGTAAGAGTCTGTCTCTTCCTTTCGCTCCTTCCCAGGGGAGAAGTGTCATTAAATGAGTTTCACCACTCAAAACAGCATAATTCGCCACGCTTCCACGAGGTAGCATGGCGACTGCTAACTCACGACTTTCTTTCACCACAATTGTACGAGTGGCGTTTCAATTTCTGATACTATATTTCTTCACGATTTAATGCTTATATGCATATAAAACTCCTTCGTTAATCACTCTATCTTTTAAAAAAAGAATCAAACTCTGTCGCGCAGTTTTAAAGATTGAAGCATACATAGGGATATAGGGACAGAGAAAACGACTTTGTTTTTAACTATGTATGTAGTGATAATGCACTTATGTTTTTATAAAAATGTTTATAAATTCAGGCACCTAAGACTGTTATGTAACAAATACAAGTTTTGCTAAAGATGTTGGCAGATCCCTGGTAAACATGAAATTTTCTTTTATTCATTTATTTAATGTTTTTTTTTTTTTGCTGATCTTTATTTTTCATTCTTCAATAGCTTAATCGTATATCTATTAAGGGCTGGTTTTTCAATAGTAAGATAAAAGTTATCTGGGGAATAATTATGATGCTGTCGCGTCAAAATGTTTGTACAAGACAGTGACAGCAAGAATTTTATTTCTCAGATAACATTTATCTGGCTATTGAATAATCAGCCCTCAATAACTGATGAACTGAATGTCTGCACGGTTGCCGCGGTGGCTGGGCAACTGGCTGCCACGCAACGTATCGCGGGTTCGATTCCCGCACGGAACAACTCTTTGTGTGATCCACATATTGTTGTTCCGGGTCTGGGTGTGATGTGCATGTCAAATTGTATGTTTGTAAACGCACCCACGACACAGGCGCAAATCCTAATGTAGGGCAAGGTTTTTTTAAAAAAAATAACATTATATTTTGTCTCACGTGGACATCTTAAAAGGTTTCAGAAAATAACACAATGAACCGTTTCTTAGCTACGATAATCACAACATTTAAAAAGCCTTCTCGAGTTCTGAGACTGGGTACATAACACAAAAGTCAATATAAATATACATACACATAACTTCAGTAGCTTTGTTCAAAGATTTCTGGAGAACGAGATTAAGGTTTGACGAAGTAATCCATTCTCATGATGTAGGTCCGACACTGAGAGGTGACTAAAAGATTATAATGATTTAATGGATATCGTTTTCAATGAAGAATGAAACATTGGACTTATGCTTGAAACATAATACTTAGATCCTTGCAAAATTCTACTGAATTTACCCATCAAACAAGATCACTCAAATATTATTTAACATGTTTAGTACTGACGGTAACTGTGTGAATTAATTCCAAAATTGTTACAGCGCTACTAAAATCCATTTTTACTGTAACCGTATCGCGCGCTGAAGCGCGTTCTACACGACGGTGACGTCACCGCAACGCGGACGCTACTAATAAATGAGAGTTCCGTTGAGACTTGTAACTAGTCGAGCTTTTTTATAATGAACGTTTATTGAAAACAAAAATTGATATAAAAAAATGCTTTTTATGTGGTAGAACGGCAAACGAGCACCGTTACGAGTGCGTTGCCGACCTTTTGGGGATAAGTGATTTGGAGATATAGGGATTGGGGGAGGGATAGGATTCGACCTGAGGTAACCTCACTCACAAGGCGAAACACTAAGCTGTGGTTGTTTCACGCCGGTTTTCTGTGAGGCCGTGGTACCACTCCGGTCGAGCCATCCATTCTTGCTGAAGCATGGCGTTCCCACACTACAAATAAATTTTTTTACTTCTTCCTAAAACAGTTTTGTGGCTAAATAAAGCTTCAAAGCGATAATGACCAATTCTTCATAAGGGGTGCCTACATACAATAACAAGTCGCTGTTATACGATTTTGCATTTTCTATTTATCTTCCAACTTAACCCGAAGTTCTATCCGCATTATGGTTTCATAAAGCGCTTTAAAAAGGTTTTAGTTCAGGTAACGGTTTCAAATGAATATTTATGAGTATTATACTGGGACGCCGTTATTTTTACATGGCTGTCTAGTCTTTTAAAAGAGCAATTTCCATTTATAAACACACCTTTTCTTTAAATTTTAATTACTAAAAAGATTTTTATTTAAAAAGTAATCATGTAATTACTTAAAAGCTATTTAATATCAGTTATTTTTGTTTTTTGTCTCACAAACTAACTGCTATGATTATTGGTTGAGTTCAGTCATCAGCGTATAAGTGTCTACTGCTGAGCAAACGCATCTTCTCACACGGAAAAGGTTCGAGAACGAAAGAGCCTTGAGAAATTATGAATCCCGGTTTCCTCATCATATTTTCCTTCAAGGTATGTCAATGGTGACTAAACTTAGAAAGCAAATATAACTCTGAAAAGTCACATTAGTAGGTACTTGACCAGTTTCGACAAGAAGTAGGAGCCTTAAACTCCAGATCATCACGATGAAGTATACATACATAAATGTTAACTTTGAATACAATTTGACCAGATTTTCTAGACTTACTAAGATCTAGAGACAACCCCTTCACTTCTAACTAGAGACTCTACTTAGTGCTTCTATGAATAAATTATTAGACCGTTCGTTTTCTAATGCGCACTGAAACGGATAAAAAACTAGATTACACTGGCACAATTTCTACCTACCTAGTTGAACTGGAAGGGTCTTCTGTGCTAGTGTGGTATAGCGTGTATATGTGAAGTTTGAGAGGTCCAGACGTGTATTAAGATTTTGATTTCACATTTTTAGCAGTAGTAGGGTCTTATTTTTTTGTGTTATTTAAACTTTACGCCTCCCATATATAATGGTTCAAGTTAAAATGTGACTTTTTCAGAATTTATGTTATTTCCTAGGTCTTTTAAATACCTCTGACGAACGGAGAAGGAAAACATCGTGAAAAACTTGACTAATATTTTTTTATTATAAATTTGAAATCCGGTCTGCCTTGACCAAACGATTTGATTAATGATCAAACTATCTCAGTGTAAGAAGAGGCCTTTACTCAGCAGTAGCAGGCTGATAATTAAAAAGACCCAAATAGGCCTGATAAGTAGCTAAACAGATAAAAATATGTAGAATTTAGAGAAAATTGATTAGTTGGCTAATGCCTTCAGTTTTAACATCAATAAGCATGTCTATATAACAAACAAACCAATGTCAAAGAAGAAACAAAAGCGACTTTTTGTTAAAAAACTACACCTGACCTTATCTTTTAAGTCAAAGTCAAAAATAAAACAAAAGTGACCTTTGTTATAACTATAATTTTCCCTTCAATAATGTCTAAAAGCCCTATAAAAATATTGACATTTCAAAGTCCTCTAAATAGATTTCTCTTTCATCTACTATACTATAATAGGACAATTCTTTGAAACGGTCCGTAACCTAAAAGTTTAATATAAAACTTAAATGTCTTTTATCTTTCATATAAGACGTAAATATAATCGCAGGAGAAATGTGAGATAGGGAGATACTATGATTAAAACTGATAACTATAGGTATACTTCAAACAAAAAAAAACTCTTCATATTTTTTTTGATCAAAAATCTTTAGGTGTTGACTGTAGATCATCAAAAACAAAATTTCTTTTAGTAATTTATTTACAAATTTATCGCGAGTCATTTCTTTTTTCGTTTTATAAAATATTTATAAATATAATAATAAGTTTCGCTTAGGGGTGGACTACCCCTAACATTTAGGGGGATGAAAAATAGATGTTGGCCAATTCTCATAGATACCGGATAAGCACAAAAAATTCATCAAAATCGGTCAAACCGTTTCGGAGGAGTATGGCAACGAATACTGTGACACGAGAGTTTGATATATTAGATAGGGTGTGTAACATTCCTATAAATGTGGGGACATTGCAAATGTCTACCGTCTATCGTGGTTGCGCTTAGAAACACACAAAACACACCCAGATCCGAAAAACAATTTGTGGATTACATAAACAGTTGTTCAGTGTAGTTCGTAGTTCCAATGCTACGGCAAAAATGGAGTCTCATATTAATTTTATTTGAAAGTTTATCAACCTCTACAATTATTTAAACATTCAACTACTACGATACGCACAGTTGAACAGGGCTGGGACTTTCCTATACATAAGAGGATTAGCCACAACAATTACTTTGCAGGTAAATTGGAGATAGCAGTTTATCTATAACCAAGTCAGATACTGTGAGAGATGTGCATACCTACATATAAATAGTAACTTGTTGTACAGAAAGAAGAAGAAAGAAAGAAAAAACATTTATTTGAGACGCACAGAAAATAAATAAAATTACAATTAATTTCATTTTATATATACAAAAAGAAAAAAAATATTAAAAAATAAAATAAAATACGAATAAAACGAAAGCGAGGTCAAAAAGGCCACTATCTCAGCATATGCTGCGATAATTCACCAGTAGGTAAAAATACCGCAGCGCTGGTATTCTGATAGGGCCTGGTGATGCCAAGGACACAATCACAGAACACAGAAACAGATCAGAACAGAACAGAACTCTAAACCTTCAAAATTTACCTACATGTTCTGATTGGTGGCAGTCAATGGCAATACAGAAAAAACGGTTAATAAAACTAACTCTTTATTTAAAAATCGAATGCGCTTCTTTCTCGTCGCGCACACTGCTCGTGAAATTAGAGTCCCGTTGTGACTTGAAACTAATAGAGCTTTTCTCAGTTGATTCACTTGAGAATGTCGTTATTTTCAAAAAACGTTCTTCTTATTTTAAATTGGCACCAAGTTGCTAAGTTATGTGTACTTTCTAAGATTATTTTCATACTGCTGTACTATACGGTAAAGGTAAACATCGTGAATATCAAATTATAAGTTTCAAATAGATAAACCATCTTAAGCTTGCGTAGGTAATAATTAATACTTAAACCTACCTTCTCCGTGTGAAAAGAGGCCTTTGCTCGGTAGTGGGTACTTAAAGGAAACAATTCCAAATATATAATTAAAATTAAAGGAGAATGAGTCTTAAAGAATTATTTAAATTCAATACTTTTGGTAAAAGGTGAACTCTTTTAAACGCGGGATTCACAAAGGTTGAACTCGAATACAAACAGCCTAGAGCACTTTCAATTAATTCCGAGTCACGTCTTGTTACCACACTGAAACGGGTTGCCTGTTTAAAAAAATATATAATTCGTTCTTTTTCTATCTCTCAGTACGTTGGATAATCTATTAATAACGCCTCAAATTGTTTTAAAACCTTTTTGAATGTGGAATTCTAGATTCTAATTTTAAAAATTTGAATGTTTAATATCATTCCATACCCGAGAAGGAAATTTAAAACGTCCTGCTTTGTGAATGCAACATATTTTGAAAAAATCGGTTATAGTTTTGAGTTATGATTCTGCTAAGATAGAAGAAGAGAAGTATATATTAAAAGTTAAGAGATTACGTCAGGCAATCACATATATTTATACGCGCATTACAATTTCCGCGTAACAAGACGCCATTAATCTATGCAAATAGAGAATGAACATTTAAACAGTGGAATTGAAAGGTTTGCACTTTATCAGAGCTCGTAAGTGAAGATGCTGGCACAGCAACTTAACCTAAACTAGAATGCTTAATTAGACTTTCAACTTTATGACAAAGCAGTATAGTTGAAAATAAGTTAAAGAATTAATGTAATAAATAGCATAATTATAACTAAGAACTTGTATCGTTTTATAAGTGAGTATATATAGAATTTCTGAGTATGGATTGAAGGATGTTTGTTACACATTCATGTCAAAACCACTGAATTGATTTTAATGAAAATTTCCACAAACATAATTCATAATCTAGAATAACAATTATGTTTTATGCGGGTTACTTGGATAAAGATGAGAGAAGCTACAATTTATTTATTATAAATACTAAAGTTTGTGAGATTACACGTACATACATAAGAATGTCTGTTACTATTTCATGTAAAACTTACTCAAAACTATGGGCTGTAATCAATGATTACCACGAACAACTTTTTATTACGACCACAAAGGAGAAACCGCAAGCGGAAGCTAGTTCTAGATATAAAAAAAAATGAAAATAACATTAACCGCTTTACTCAGAGTCATCTATCGTCGAAGGCCTAACCCTAAAAACCCACAAAGGCCCGAGCAAGGCATTAGTAACTTTTTTATTGTTGCGGTGTCTATGGTCCATGTGTGTGTATGCCGAAAACCTAAATTAAAAAAAAAATGATTTTCTTTCAATTTTCTTATGTGATAGATCGTCAAACGATCAAACGGATTACCTGATGGTAAGCAATCAGCGTTGCCCATGGACACCCGCAACGGTGGAGAAGTTACGAGTGAGTTGCCGACCTTTTAGGGATAGAAGATTTGGAGATTTTGGGAATGAGGAGGGATTTGCACAATGCTGTGGTTATTTCACGTGGGTTTTCTATGAAGCCGTGGTATCACTCCGGTCGTGCCGACCCATTCGTACTAAAGCAGGGCAATTGAGTTTTAATGATTATTTGACCTAGTTCTTGGCAATTGTTTTCAGAACCAAATTGTTACTAAGTAATCAATGAATGCCTCGAAGTACAACAGTATGTTTGTTTATCCTCAAAGTACTGAATAGCTTCCGAATGTTGGTTATATCAGTTTTGCTAAAATTCTCCAAACTTTTGAAAGACTTCAACATGATGTTTCTAAGAATCTCAAACTTACAATACCTAATGTTTTGTATGGTAAACGCTCATCAAAGAAAGTTGCTAACCGCCATACTCCGTAACCCAGTCCTAAGTTATTCTTTTTGGAATAAAAACATTTCCTAATTTATGATTTAATTTATCAAACCCCAACGAACGCCGGCGTTTGCGTTCTTATTGTATCTAACAACTACAATTGGAAGGTAAAGCATAGCCGGGGTTTACAAGGAGAGAAGGAATGAAAAACTTTTTAGTTAGTAAGAATCTGTCACTACTTCTCGCCCCACCCAGGATAAGAGGATTCATATGATGATTTTCCCCCCTTAACAGAAAAAGGTAGGTATGATTTAAGTAACCATCAAGTCTCTGAGTACGTCAATGATAAATCTCAAGTAATCCAAACTCACTCAAAGTCTGTCTTGTCTTTTCTTCACGCCTAAACTACAGAACCAATTTCTGTTATATTTGCTACAGGCATAGTTTGGAACTCCAGAAAGGACATAAGATAGTTTTTATACCAAAAATCTGCAGGAAGTCACTATTCCATACGAACGAAGTCACAAGAGCAAAAGTTGGTTATTTTATATTTATGATTGATAAAGTATTAAATAATATAATCATAATATTTTTTATTTTTGTTTTGTATTAAATATTATAATCATATTATTATTTTTTGTTTTTGTCTTAAGCTTATCGCTTCAAGTTCAACGAATTTGTAAATAAAAGATATCATTTTAGTTATTTGGGTCGTTAATTATAATAATCATTATTGTGTTCTTTTAAGTAAACAATACACTAACAAATTGTAATCTACAAAAACTGATTTAAAAAACGACTTCAAAAAGTAAAAAGTGTCTTCCGACTCCTCGACTCGAGTTCAACCTTCGTCAAGTTATAGTATTCTAAAACAACATACAAAAGCACTACTTGTCCCTACAAATTTTGAAGTTCCCCTCGATTTCTCTGGTCTTCCATCATCAGATCCTAATTTTTTTATCATAGCACCATTCTGGGACTAGCTCCTTCCCAAAAAAAAAGTACCTATAATTAAAATCGGTTTATAAATAACAGAGATATCGGCAAATAAATATAAAAAAACAAGAGTTGTCCATTCTTTTTGGAAGTCGGTTAAAAATGTTAAAAAGGTTTTCAGTATTTATATGCTAGCGCCATGTTCGAGGTGATAAAGGATTTTAGATTTATTGATGAGGAACTGATCCTTTTGTTTGCATGCTCTCTGCATAGTTGTCACATATAACATATTTACAATAATGTATTGGTGAGCTTGTAAAACATATATTTTATGAAAGAGTAACACTATGGAGTTTCTTGCTTTTACTTCTCCATTGGAATCTCTGCGCTTTGGAACGAGCACCTAGCGTCACTTAAATTTATATTTTCATTATTAATTCAACAATGCCACTCATTTTCCAAATTGTATATGTCAACTATTCAGAAATAAGTATAGAATCATAATACAAAATAAATATGACGATTTAAAACATTTTTTGTAACATACAAAATCAATATTAGAATGTATTTTTATCATTATAACAAAATTATTGAAATGGTGTAGTTGTAAACTACCGTCGTATCTGTGTATGCAGTTACTATCTACCATATAACCAGTGCCGAAAGACGAAAATCCTAAATCACTTTTCCTTCGACCATCCCTTACAATTACTCTTAAGACTAAAATGTACTCTGAAAATCCAGTAGCTGAATACTCGATTAATCCTACACAGCACCTACACATCTAACTGGTACAGGAGTTATCACTAGCATTGGGAGCAATCCAATAACCGGCCATGTTCCGTCCAACCGTCTCGTCACAGCTACGCAACATTTAATTTTAATATTCAGCAATTTCGATTTTTTTAATTTTAAATTTAGAGAACATGTTCTATTTATAAGGAATTCAAAGTTTAATTATAGCATTCACAGTATTTCAGAGTCTTGCAAAGCAACATTTTTTTTTAATAATTTATTTCATTTTGTTTCTAACAGGCCTGAATTTCTTCTTAATTCTAATTAAAATATCATATCAAACGAATAAACTACTTTTAATGTTTCTTTGATGGGATTGAAACTTTTCTGACTAAGGATTAATAATTCTTTTTAAGTTTACTATTAAATTTTTAAATACTATCTAATTAAAAGTGGCCCTTATTAGATAGAAAAACAAAGTAGTCGTCAAAAAAAAAAAAATCTACTTGGTTGGAATGTTACTTACACTCAGTTTAATTCTCAGTCCGTACAATCAGGACTATTCGTTTTTTTTAATAATTATCTTAATCTACACAAAAAAGCACAAAAGAAGTTTTCAAAACTCTAAGCAAAAAAAAAATTAAGTGTCATTGTAAATATTATCACAGAACAAGAATATTATAATCAAAGGGAAAGATAATCAGCATAAACTGTCATCTCAATCACCGAAGAGGAAGTCCTTCAAATAAGATTTAAACACGTTTCTAAATCTGACACAATAAAGCCGATTTTGCATAAAATCGATTCACAAACGAAAATTCAAAATCTAATTTGGATTCCAATAAACAGCAGAAACAATCTTATCACTCGCTGAATCGACAAAGAGAATAATGTCCGAATTACATTTCCTAACGCATTTAAAAAAAAACCTCTCCAACTCACTCCATTATCAGATACCAAATGGATCGTCAATTCATTAGCTTCAGGAAAGAATTCATTAATAAAAAGAACGTAGACGTAATTCGATTTCCCGTTTTTCAAAATAAAATTAATGACATCAAATTGCCAATTTAAAAAGACAATATTTTTTATCGAAAATCACATTCAAAAGGAAGACTCACCTCCAAAAAATGTCACTAATAAACATAAAAACTTCATTACTCCTTGGGCTAACATTTTTTTCACTGGCTAAAAAACAAAAATCACTGCACACTTATTTAAATAAAAAAACAATTCAAACTTGTCAACCGAAAAGACGTTATATCAACATGTTAAAGACGTTATCATGGAACGATTCGAATCCGAATTTGGAATTAGGCGGCAAAAGCGCGCGAATAACGTCTACTCTCCCTCGAGGCTAGTTGGGTACTGAAAGTTGGGAGCGCTACCTGACGAGGACGTCAGATGCGTCACAGGATAGAAAAATGTGAACAAATTTACTTGTTCTCCGTTAATTTTCCCTTGTAATTTTGTAGGCTGTGATTTTATGGCACCCCCGTAGAGACTAGTACCCGAAACGATTCATTTTGGTGGATTTAAATGACAATTGTCTATCCAAACGCCAGTTATACCTTACGTATCACGGATCCTCATTTTCCGTTGTTTGTACGTGTACTGCCATTTAGGGTTCGATTTAATGATTTGGAAGTCAATTGTTTCAAAATTACGAGAATTCTGTTGCTGTTTTAGGATTTTCGCTTTGAATAAATTTTTGTACTGGCCTAATTATTCCATGTGACTGTTTTTTTTATTTGGTAGTTTATTTTTGAGCACCTTAGCTTACCATACCGATATTTACATGAAGCGGTAATTTGAGAATAATAAATTATAGTGATTTAAAAGTAAGAGATAAGTACACTTGTTTTACAGAGAATTTGTAAGTCGATATTTTACGTAATAATCGCTCTCTTCTAATTTTCGGGAATCAAACTTCAATTTTTATTTTACGAATTTCACATATAGCAAAACAGACATAACATTGCAAACGATCAATTTAAAGGATAAAATACATCAGAAATAAAGATTAAATTGATGCCTACATTACAATAAAAGTACTTTTATGTATTTTCGTTAAAAGCCATTGAAACGTGGAAGTTCCAGCAACACACTTGTTTTTGCCAAAAAGCAGTATGTTCCGGTCTGAAGGATATGAGTGCCGTTGTAATTAATGGCCCACGAGGTTATGAAAACTTCAGCACTGGCTTTCAACCTTTGGACACTCACCAAGCTAGTACTTATAGGGAAAAAGTAGTCCAAATTCTACATCACCTAGTTTTTTTCACTGCTGAAGGGGCCAACAAAATGTTGCTTCGCCCGGTGGTCTTTTACCGTAACATATGGACATTAGCTACTTTAAGTGTCCCTAGCAAGTTGCCAAAAACGGTGACTATAAACTGAAACTAGATTTGAAAATTTACTGATAATTTATTTGACTTATGTTATTTTCTGGTGAAATAGGAAAACAGACAGAAGATACATAACCCTAATCCATTCTTTAGTCACCTATGTTATTGGATATGAGATTTTATGTGACACAGTCATACATTAACACGTACGTATGTACCGGCTCGCACATAGTGATACCACGGCCTTAAAAAAAATCCGACGTGACATAACGCTTGCGTTGTCTTTCGTCGTATAAATATAGGAGCTGGAGACCCAATCCTGCTCACCATCCCATCCAAAACTCCTACAGTTCCAAATTCCAAATCTTCAATTTTCCTATCCCAAAGACACTAGCAACGCACGAGTATAACTCTATAATAGTGTTGCGAGTGTCCATGGATGACGCTCATTGTTTACCATCAGGTGATTCAGCTCGTTTTCACTAGGCTATAAAAAATATACGTTGCATTTTGTAGTAGAAATAAACAAAAGAGTAACAAAAATAATGTTCCATATTAAAATAAATGGGAAAAGTAGAAATGACGATAAGAGACGTCGCTTTCTTGGGTAAATCTAAAAATCCAACATCTTACTAGCTACTCCGCAGCAACTAGGCAGTTTACATGTACTTTTTAAACCGCCGGTGTTGATGTGTTTTTTCCAAAACAGACAAAATATTTAAGACAATGATCCAACCTAGTGTGTGTATTATCATCATAACCGGTTTACAAACCACATTCTCTGGTTATTATGAAAACTGGTATGAGATGAGAACTGACACTCCATTGTCAAGGGTGTACTGTATGGAACTGGAAACAAAAATCCTTCACTACATGCTTTCTATGGCATTCTAACAATACCTGACCGCGAGTTCTGGTTGGCTGGTTTTTGACGTAGAGAGCGCAATCATGGCAGTTGATTCCAAATCTCATGTTTTTTTTTCGTGTGGCAATTGTTATTATTGTCAGTAAAAAATACTACTAGGTGATAGTTAATTATTTTTATGATAGTGGATTCAGTTTAAGAAATGAAATACTGCGAGAATTCCTAGAAAATATGATCTAGTACTACTACTACCTACGGCTTTACTTTAGACGTAGTACGATTATTTTAAAAAAGCTCCCAGCTCAGGCAATGTGTTATTTTACTAGATAAAATTAAATGGCAGTAAGTATTATTACATTTCTTAGTAAAAAAGACCAAAAGTTTAGTACAAGCGATAACAATCAAAACGAATTCAACTAATCTACGCAAACCACATCTAAGTTACTGAACGAGGCAAACCAATCCTTAAAAACCTTTCCGAATGAATCCTAAGCCCGACATAACAAATGTTGATGCGAGTCTTACTACTAAGAGAAAAAGTCTATAGAAATAAGTAAAAATGTCTGCACGTCTCTCTCTCACACATAATCACTAGTAAGGCAAATGTCAGCATAAATTCAGGTAGGGTAAACTTTCCAAGGAAGAGCACTTGAATAATAAATTCTAAGTGTTTGTAATTAAAAGAGAAACATATTCTATGTGTGCGCTACGTATGTGGCTCTCAAAGATATAGAGCGACAGTTTCTTTACTCAACGGACATAGTAATGGAGGGAAAATGGAGGGTTGTAGCACTTTCGACCAGAAAAATAACATGGTGATAGTACTTATGTACTTATTCTGAGAAAACAAACAATATTTTGTATATGTAACTGTTTGATGAATTATTTGTCGAAGATGTCAAAGTTTCAGCGTACTTTTCGAATGTATCATTCGTCCTACAATTGAAAAAACGGATTCTTCACGTAATGGTCAACAGATATCTAGTTTTACTGTTATTTCGACTTTCAAAATGCCCTATATTGGACAAACTAAAAATAATGCTTGACTTCAAGTTTGACATTGATAAATAAGGATTTAAGCAGTCAAGGAATTTTCGCACTTAAAGCACATAGACCGAAGACGCAAATGCGTACATTATATAACAGAATGAGCCAAAAAGTCCTGAAAAGTCGTGGCTTTAAAATCCTTGCGAAGTATCTATTTGAGTTGGGTCGTTCCAACAAAAGTTACGAGCCGGCAAAAGAAAACCAAATTCGCAGTTAACCTGATTCAGTTTAAACCCAATTTATATGATGGCGAAAACAGAATTACAGTGACCTTGTGAAATATCGATAGTTAGTAGCTACCAACCTTTTCTATGCTTGAAAGGGGCGTGGTGAGATTTTAGCTCACATGTTTTTATCATTAATCCTCCAAAGAATAAGTATAAGTGTGCTTTGTAGACGAAAATAATAATGAATGATAGCCTTTTAAAACTACCGAATTGGACCAATCTACTTTAAGGCTTACAAAATAATGTTTTTTTTCAATACTCAATATCTTTATTGCTTTTCCATAAGTACACAAAGGTGGTAACAATTTGTGTGAGATCAATTATGGACCCTGTAGGGCACAGCAAAATAAGGCAAACAGGAACGTTTATTTACGTGCTACAAAAAACCTGCAATATAGCTTTGAGACTCACAACTTGTGCTGTGAGTTTTAAAGCAGTTCAGACAAGGTTCAGATGATAATCCAATATGAATTTTTATGTAAGTACTTATTTTTTTTTTCAATCAACGTAATTACTACTCTTGCCCAGGCTGAAGCGAGAAGAAGTGTCAGACTCGTACTGACTGAAAACCACCGCGTTCTCCTGCTAAAATGACTAAAAGTCGAGAAACATTTTATTTTATTTTATCTTTATATAGGAACAATGGGGTTTCTAAAACTATTTCGAGGCTGAGATGAGACGTAACCAAAACAAAACATCATGGGGGTACGTAATGGCCAATGTTATGTAGCAACCCTTTCACAAGGGATACGTAAATGTAAAGGGTAGTCAGGAGCTGTAAACCAGGGCACCAACACCGCCAAAGGGTACTAATAAATTTTGAAAGATTTCTACTATTTTGGCAAAAAAAAAATCAACGGGGTTGGAAAAGATATATTCATCATCATCAGCCCTTTTCAGTCCACTGCTGGACATAGGCCTCTCCTATTGCACGCCACTGGGATCGATCTTCGGCCACTCGCATCCAGCTCCTGCCAGCCATCTTGCGCAAATCATCACTCCACCTTGCCTGAGGACGTCCTACATTACGTTTGCCGAGACGCGGTCTCCACTCAAGAACTCGTCTACTCCAACGGTCATCGGTTCTTCGGCTAATATGGCCAGCCCACTGCCATTTCAGCTTGCTAATCCGGTGGGCTATGTCGATTACCTTGGTTCTCTGCCGGATCACCTCGTTTCTGATTCGATCTCGCAGAGAAACGCCGAGCATAGCCCTCTCCATAGCTCGCTGAGTGACTTTTAGCTTGTGAACCAGCCGCACCGTCAGTGTCCACGTTTCGGCTCCGTATGTCATGACAGGTAGGACGCACTGATTGAAGACTTTCGTCTTTAGGCACTGTGGGATCGACGACGTGAAGACTTGACGCAGCTTTCCATATGCTGCCCAACCTAGCTGAATTCTTCTATTCACCTCGTTCTCGAAGTTGTTTCTACCCATCTGCAATGTCTGCCCGAGGTATACATATTTTTGAACGACTTCGAGAACAGCGCCGTGTACTGCAATCGGTTCCGGTAGTACATGTTCATTGAACATGACCTTGGTTTTATCCAAGTTCATCCGTAGGCCGATGCGTATAGAAGAGTCAGCCAGGTCATTCAGCATCCGTTGTAGGTCCTGCAGCGTTTCTGCTACGATGACGATGTCGTCTGCAAATCGCAAGTGAGAGATGTACTCGCCATTTATGTTGATGCCGCGTCCTTTCCAGTTCAGCGTCTTGAACATATCCTCCATTGCATTTGTGAACAATTTCGGGGAGATAACATCCCCTTGTCTCACACCTCGATGCAACGGTATCGGCCTTGTTTGCTGATCCTGTACTTGGACGGACATGGTGGCGGCCTCGTAGAGACATCTCATCACTTGGATGTATCGCCAATCTACTTGGCATCGCTGCAGGGACTCCAGAACAGCCCAGATTTCGACCGAGTCAAAGGCTTTCTCATAGTCCACAAATGCTAGGCACAGGGGCTGATTATACTCCTCAGTCTTCTGTATAATCTGCCGCACTGTGTGGATGTGGTCTATGGTGCCGTATCCGCTCCGAAACCCAGCCTGCTCCGGTGGTTGGAATTCGTCAAGTCTTCGCGCAAGGCGGTTCGTGATCACTCTCGAGAACAGCTTATAGACGTGGCTTAAAAGGGAAATGGGTCGATAATTCTTCAGTAGGGTTTTGTCACCCTTTTTGAAGAATAAGACGACCACACTCCGACTCCACGCCTCTGGAGTTCTCCCTTCAAACAGGACAGCGTTAAATAGCTTTTGCAGCTCCCTGAGTACCGGTTTGCTGCCTGCTTTTAGAAGCTCTGTCGTAACGCCATCCTCTCCAGGGGCTTTTCCATTTTTAAGCTGTCCAAGAGCGATCTCGATTTCGTCAATGCTGACTTCTGGCAGGTCTTCGGTGTAATGGCGTATTAAAGTGGCTCTAGAGTCCTCATTTCCGGGGTCAGGTCGAGATGCATGCGAAGCGTATAACCGGCCGTAGAAGTTTTCTACTTCCGAAAGAACTGCCGGCTTCGAGACAACGACTTCTCCACTTGCTGTGGTCAACTTCGTCAGGTGGCTTCTTCCAAGAGATTGTACGAACACTTTTGGCCCCCGGTTTTGCTCGATCGCTCTCTCGATTGCAAGGGTATTCGAGCACCGGAGATCGTGTCGCACGTGTTTGCTAATCTCTCGGTTTAGAGCCCGCTTCTCTGACGAAGTGACGGGTGGGTTTTCACGTCGTCTCTTCATAAGCCCTAAAGTCTCTTCCGAAAGCTTCGACTTCCTGCCCTTACGCTGCATTTCACAAAATCTCGTACCTTCTTCCCTGAGAACTCGAACCACGTTTTCAAGGTTCCGGTTAACGTCGGTTGTGGTTTCCAGGGCAGCAAATCGGTTCTCCAGGTTTAACTGAAACGCTTCAGATCCCATTTTGATTTGAAACAGGGTTGGTCGGAGCCTGGCCTTCATCAAGCGGACTCGTTCGGCTCTGAAGTCGATATTCAGAGAGCCTCGGACGAGTCGGTGATCGCTACCGGTATTAAACCTATTAATCACGGAGACGTCTCTGAATATGTGCCTTTTGTCCGCCATGATGAAGTCGATCTCGTTCTTTGTCATAGTGTCGGGGCTTTGCCACGTCCACTTCCTTTGGGGCTGCTTCTTAAAGAATGAATTCATTAAGAACATCCCCTCCCGTTCGAGGAAATTGACGAGCATTTGCCCCCTATGATTCCTGTTTCCATACCCATGGGATCCTACTACCGATTCACTGCAATTTTGTACTCCCACTTTGGCGTTAAAGTCCCCCATAACAATGTTGAAGTGAGTCCTAGTGGTGGAGTGGAGGGCCCTCGATATATCATCGAACATCTCCTCCACCTCATCATCGGAGTGTGCCGAGGTCGGTGCGTACACTTGGACCACCTTAAGGCTATACCTCTCGGTGAGCTTTATAATGAGGTACGCCACCCTGTTCGACACACTCGACATTTCCACAACATTGTTAGATAGGGACTTGTTAACCAGAAACCCAACGCCACCTTGGGATTTTTGGTCTCCCTCACGGAAGTACATCAGGTGGCCTGATTTGAGAGTTATCGTGTCCTCCCCCTCTCTTCGGACTTCACATAACCCTAGTATGTGCCACCTGATCTTCCCAAGTTCCACCTCTAGTTGCGCTAGATGCGAGTCAAGCCGTAGCGTGCGTCCGTTGTACGTCGCCAGGGTCAGTCTGTTGTGGTGGCCTCCCGTAGCCCGGAGATTCTTAGCACCCCCTACCCCACCGTTACCATGGTCGCCACCATGACCAGGAATAGTGGGGCTGCCGGGAACTGGGGGCCGTGGCCTTCGTTTTTTGCCCATAGGAGGTATTGCCCATATTGATATATTGGAGAATTCTATGGTATTCCAAATTTTATCGCAAAGCAAAAACGTATGTACGTATGTATCTGTAAGTTAGTGTAAATTTTACCGGGACTGGGCGATGTAGTGCCCAAGAGACAATGCCCTAAATTAAATTAAAAAATATTAAAATCTATTCCATCTTCCTTCTTTGTGCGAAAAGAGGTATTTGCTCAGCTTTGGGAGAGTTATAAACTGACAGTCATGAAAATAATCAATATACTTACTAAATTTTATAGTATAGTACTTACTAACGATTGCTAGGAATCTGTTGTTTTAGTAGACAGTGACACTACTACAACAATATATTCCTCCGATTACCTGAATTCAGGATCTCATCTCATCAAGGTCTCATTTTGAACTTGTTGTATTTTCATTTTGCAAAATTCTAGTGGTTCTTGATAGGAATCTAGTTTGGCTTGTAACTTATTTTAGGATGAACAGAATCGAATTCAAAACAATAAGTTAAGTTTCCTTGAATAGTAACTATCGTGTCATAAAATCGTTTCACAAAATTAATTGAAAATACTCAATCCGAAACAAGCAGCATTTTTTTCAGTTAGTTCACTTACGTATAAATTATATTTTCAAAAAACAATATACATATAAAAATAATTATTTAATATTAAATTACACAGATCAGTAATGAAACCTAAAACATGCATAATAAAATTGATTTATTGCTAAAGTGTAATATTGCGAATTCTGAAACTATATAGTAGACTGTCTCAAACAGTATCTGGCACTCATATTTCCAGGTAGCAGTAATTAAAATAACTGTACCTCAAGATAAATCTATTACAAATTCAGGCTAAACTATTTCAATAAATCTCGGAAACAATAATATGTACAATGAAAATGCTTCTTAAACGGACAAATTCTTTTACGAAGATCCTTGTTCAACTTGGATAGCTATTAAAATATGTATTTGGTAGAGAGAAGAGAACTTAAAACAATAGATATTTTCTTATGAATACACTGCTAAAACGAAACAAAATCTGTTGAGATACAAATAAATAAAAGTTGAACCAAATTATGCTTGAAACATTGCTTTCAACTGCTGACTGTAAATCGACAGACTGTTTCGTTGGTGGAGTTTAAGATGTTTAGGATAATGTTTTTGGTTTCCTGACTAAGCCAAAGTATTTTTGGGCTTTTTAGCAATTACCCGGAGAAGTGTGAGTTAACGGGCAAACAGTGTGGCTAAGAAAACCGGCGTGAAAATACCTGTGTGTTGTAATTCGCTGAGTGAGTTCCTGAAAGGCCAGTCCATGAATAGTGCTAATCGCATATCAACAGATTACCCGTCTGCTCGTTTGCCGACCCACGCTAAAAACACCTAGGAAATTACTCCACATCTGTTTTTATAATAACTATCGTGAGACATACTAAATTAACTAAAATTCGCGGGTTACTCACGTGTAAATGTTGAGAAAAGCTCTACTAGTTTCGAACCACAGAGGGGTTCTTCCTCATGAGCAGCGTGCGCGGACGCGGCGACGTCGCGCAGCCTACTGGTTAGCGTTGGCGCCTGCATCGCTGTTGATGGTTGCGCTGCGGCGAGTCCAGCGCGCCATCTGCCGGATACCACGCGCGTTTGCTGCCATCTCCGGCGGCGGCGCGTGTGACGATGTTGAGGCGCACGGTACGTTCACCAGTGGCGCAGGTAGTGGGTTCAATTCCGGGCCCGGCACAAAGTCTGTGTTACATATGACGCTTACTGTGTCACACTCCAGACTGGATACGCTTCGGACCGACGTAGTCTCCAAGCTCGGCTTCCACGCGGGTGGCAATGCCCAGCCACCATCCCTGTTGAAGCACGGACGTCGGCTAATCTCGATGGCCTCTCGCACTTTTCGCGGAACGAAGTATTTCTCCCTCGCTAGTACGGAGACCTTATCAAAACGTATGAAGTGAGCCGCATCCGTGCCGCAAACATGTTCAGCCACAGCCGATGCCTGGATGTCCATCTTCTTCACGCTACGTATATGTTCCTTTAGCCTGGTTGTGATGTTGCGCCGAGTTTCTCCGATGTAACTTGAGCCACAGTCGCAAGGTATAATGTACACACCGGGCACAGCTAGTGGATCCTTATCCTTTGGCGAGCGTAGCAGTTGTCTCAGCTGACCGGGTGGGCGGAAGATCGTCCTGATGCTATATTTACGTTGCAGCAGGTGTCCGATTCTGTCGGTTACTCCTTTCACGTATGGTAAGAACGCTGGAGTCCGCTCCGCAACTGCTGGTCGCTTCCTACTCGAGCTGCTCGCTAGTCGGTATCCGGCAGATGGCGCGCTGGACTCGCCGCAGCGCAACCATCAACAGCGATGCAGGCGCCAACGCTAACCAGTAGGCTGCGCGACGTCGCCGCGTCCGCGCACGCTGCTCATGAGGAAGAACCCCTCTGTGGTTCGAAACTAGTAGAGCTTTTCTCAACATTTACACGTGAGTAACCCGCGAATTTTAGTTAATTTAGTATGTCTCACGATAGTTATTATAAAAACATAGCAAACCGGTACGGGACGGTAGGGCTAGAAAAAGTAAAAGAGTTTACGCGTTTGAGGTTGAGACGCAAGAAACTAGAATGTGGTTTAGATTTTATAGTGAAGTGTCGGGATAATGGTGTAGTGCCGAAGTTCGCCCAAATCAAACCTATAAAATGCATTCGGGATTGCGATCGATTCTTCCGCGTCGCGAGTGAAAAATTACTGTGTCGCACAATATCCGACTACCGGCGAAAGTTAGTGTTTGTCAACAACGGTATGTACGAGCTACACCTACAATTATCGCGAATGTTGGATGCCGAATGGTGGAGGGTTTTGGATACAATGACGTACAATCGCACAGAGAGCATTGGACAAAGTATAAGTAAGGGGCAACATGATAAATTGACAAACCTCATACAAACCTGCAAGTACCCGAAATACACACATAAATTTTCAAACAAAGGAAATGGGTCTAACACTGTGGTCAATTTATCATCGAAACAATTGTCAACTGATGCCGTCAATGTACTCTCCCGAGGCCTAAATTACGCACCGGCACCTCGGAAATTACCTGTGGAGGATATCATCACAAATATCGAAAATACAATTTTTCGGAATATGATACCCCGCAGCGATGCTGAATGCCTGCGGCAAGACGTGTCGTCATTATTACGTAAATCATCGCCACCTAAATCTAACATACCAGCGAAAGAGATGTCAGCACTCCGTGATTTGCGTAATGATTCGGGAATTTTAGTGCTACCAGCTGATAAAGGCAATGCGACTGTGGTGGTCGATACGGAAGCGTATGAGCATAAAATCACGCAAATGCTAAGTGACACCACAGTATACAAGAAGGTTTCATATGATCCGACAGCGAGGGTAACTACGAAGACTATTAAGTTACTGCAAAGCCTTAAAGACAAGGAACTGGTGGCACGTCTGCGCCCTCAAAACCCAACACCACCCAAAATATACGGTTTGCCCAAAATCCACAAACCAAACTGGCCCCTAAGACCTATAGTCAGTCAAATAGACGCACCTACCTACAACCTGTCGCGTCATTTGGCTACTATACTGCAACCATTTACCGGTAAAACGGACTCCTATGTGAGGGACTCTCGCCATTTCGTCGCCTTACTGGCCGATGTTCACCTCCAAGACACAGAGATGATGATGAGTTTCGACATAACATCGTTGTTCACAAATGTACCAGTAGAAGAAGCAACTTCGATTATCACCAACATACTGAAGGATACTGATTTACCTACTGGATACATTGCGTGTGTGAATCATTGTCTCACTACAGGTTACTTCCTGTGGAGAGGGGAATACTACCTGCAGGTAGATGGAGTGGCTATGGGGTCGCCACTGGCGCCAGTGGTGGCTAACATCTTCATGGAGTGGTTTGAGGGTCAAGCCTTGGCATCCGCCCCGGTAAGACCGCGATACTGGTGGAGGTACGTCGATGACGTATTCGCAATCATCAACCGGGAACATGTAGCTGAATTTGTGGGACACTTGAACTCAGTGCACGGCAGTA
The DNA here is from genome assembly GCA_902829305.4 of Spodoptera exigua. Taxonomy (NCBI): domain Eukaryota; kingdom Metazoa; phylum Arthropoda; class Insecta; order Lepidoptera; family Noctuidae; genus Spodoptera; species Spodoptera exigua. The sequence goes on along the minus strand of LR824612.2, from coordinate 13,389,413 downwards.
TACAATTCACCACTGAAGAAGAGAGAGAAGGGATGTTGCCGTTCTTGGATGTCCTCGTAAGACGAGAAGAAAGTGGTCGATTGTCACACACAGTGTATCGAAAACCGACACACACAGACCGATACTTACGAGCTGACTCACATCATCATCCCTCCCACCTAGCCGCTGTCCCGCGGACTTTGATAAACCGGGCGCTGAGTCTATGCGATCCACAGTACATTGACGACGAACTTCACCATTTAAAAAGGGTACTGGAGAACAATGGATACAACTGGCGTCAATGTACTCGACTAGCGAGCAGCTCGAGTAGGAAGCGACCAGCAGTTGCGGAGCGGACTCCAGCGTTCTTACCATACGTGAAAGGAGTAACCGACAGAATCGGACACCTGCTGCAACGTAAATATAGCATCAGGACGATCTTCCGCCCACCCGGTCAGCTGAGACAACTGCTACGCTCGCCAAAGGATAAGGATCCACTAGCTGTGCCCGGTGTGTACATTATACCTTGCGACTGTGGCTCAAGTTACATCGGAGAAACTCGGCGCAACATCACAACCAGGCTAAAGGAACATATACGTAGCGTGAAGAAGATGGACATCCAGGCATCGGCTGTGGCTGAACATGTTTGCGGCACGGATGCGGCTCACTTCATACGTTTTGATAAGGTCTCCGTACTAGCGAGGGAGAAATACTTCGTTCCGCGAAAAGTGCGAGAGGCCATCGAGATTAGCCGACGTCCGTGCTTCAACAGGGATGGTGGCTGGGCATTGCCACCCGCGTGGAAGCCGAGCTTGGAGACTACGTCGGTCCGAAGCGTATCCAGTCTGGAGTGTGACACAGTAAGCGTCATATGTAACACAGACTTTGTGCCGGGCCCGGAATTGAACCCACTACCTGCGCCACTGGTGAACGTACCGTGCGCCTCAACATCGTCACACGCGCCGCCGCCGGAGATGGCAGCAAACGCGCGTGGTATCCGGCAGATGGCGCGCTGGACTCGCCGCAGCGCAACCATCAACAGCGATGCAGGCGCCAACGCTAACCAGTAGGCTGCGCGACGTCGCCGCGTCCGCGCACGCTGCTCATGAGGAAGAACCCCTCTGTGGTTCGAAACTAGTAGAGCTTTTCTCAACATTTACACGTGAGTAACCCGCGAATTTTAGTTAATTTATCTCTTTTTCACGAGAATTTTAATAATATTTGTACGTCTAGCCAACTCGGGGGTCCTAAAAGCGTCAAGCTATATTATATTATATTACTTATAATTTCCCTTTGTCATCACTTCTTAAGGTCAGAGCCCTTGGTAAAGTAGAATTAGATTTCCAAACGTTTCCCAATCGAAACTTTGATTACTGAAACAATCATTCGAATATCGCTTAGATTCCAATAAACGCCTACGTCCCAATCGGTCTTTGGAACCAACTAAGAATTATTTTTATGGGTTCTTTTCTAGACCTTTTTTAATTTGGTTAAGTATGGGAGAGCCGGGCTTCAGCAAGGATAGGTCGACTCGAATGGAGTGATACCATATACCAGATATACATAAAACGCGTCAAATAACCACAGCGTCTATTTCAAGCGATTAAAGTTGCAGGAGGCCTAATCTTCCCCCATCCATCCCCAATCCCTAAATCTACTAAAATCTAATCCCTAAAAGGTGAACAATCCATCGTAACTCTTCTGACGTTGTGGGTGTCCATGGCCAGCGCTTATTGCTTACCATCAGATCCTTCTGCTCGTTTGCCGTCTTATCACATTTAAAAATAGAAAAATAACTAGTCCATATTTTATTAGATACTAAAGGAACTGTTGTGAGTCATATCTTTAATAATTGAAATACAAAAATATGTAATAAAATGAATTAAATAAAAAATGGTCGTGGTGACCTCGAGGTTAAGGCGCCCGATTCCCATACATAAGGTTGGCCAATATAATACAAGTCCAGGTGTCAAGTATATGACTTTATCCGAGTTATGTGTACTTTCTACGATTATTAAGACACCACTGGCATATGGTAATCATCATCAACGTCGTGAGGAAACCTAGACAATTATAATTTCTAATTTTAAGTTTGAAATCGCCAACTTGTATTGAGCAAGCGTGGTTATTAATGCTCAAACCTTCTACTTGTGAGAAGAGGTCTTTACTCAGCAGAGCCCTCTGCTTATGGGCTGATGATGAAATAAAATATAGGTTTCTTAAATACTGTTGAGGGCTAGTGTTTCTTGTTTATTAAATGTAACGTTAGGTCGATTTATTCAGTGAGTTGATGCAAACAAATTCTCACACCTTATGTTATCTAATCCTAATTGTCTTAATAAGTTATCATTAACGAATTTGGGATAATAAAGGACGTTCTAGACAAATCCCTTCGTCGCGCAGTTAACTGGCTACTCGAGTTTGTGCACAAAGCGCGCCCTCTGCCCTGACTCCGCGCACTTACCTTTAAATGCGAAGATACGTTCAGCTCATTCTACACAAGTGTCAGTTTCAAATTCCCGAGCGGCAATGCAGAAACTGTTTTGTATATACTCAAGTATCTAGTCAAATAGTTTCGTTCGTGAAACGTTATATATAAGAATTAATTGTTAATTGAATGTAACTAAAATTAAGTCTACTGTACCTTCATCAGGGCCCTTTAGTAATAGCACCAAATATAAAAATATTTACATTGATTCTTACACATGTTATTCTTTGCCCTTTTCTCTCTGAGATCTGCGCAAACAAACCTTGGAGGCATTATCTAAGGACAAGGTAAATATAGGTCGATATGTTAGCGTAGGTGCTAGAGACGGCACGTGGCTTCCAGTTTATTGACATAATAGATATAGGAAAAGTGTATTGTATGTATACTATTGTTTTGGGAATTCCATGCTTCGGCACTGAAGGGCTAGCTCACCCGAGTTTATATTCCACGTCCTTACAGAAAACTTGTATGATACTACGTTTGCAATGCGTTTCGCTCTGTACCGTTTACCGGACAGAAAAAGGTCCTGTCTCTCCTTCTCATCTTGAATTACCAAATCCCCAATTCTTAAATTCCTAACTTACCTCAAAAGGCAGGCCAAAGCCTAAAAGTTTGCCCTCATATCTAATAAACAAAAAATTTAATAATGAAGTTCATCGTACTGACTTGGCTTTGTCCAAATCCAAAATAATATTATGAATGCGAAAGTAACCCTGTCTGTCAGTTTATCTGTCTTTTCCTCACGTCAAAACTTCTAAACGATTTCTGAGAAATTTGGTACATACATAGTTTGAAACTCGAAGAAGGATATAGGATTGTACCAAACATCTGCAGAAAGTCACTATTCCACGCGAACGGAGTCGCGGGCAAAGGCTAGTTTTATTATATACATGAAGAAAAGACAGACAGAGAGGGTTACCTTCGCATTATATAAGTTTTGAAATTTGGATCAAGCGTAATATAAAATATACATACACATATATCGATGTTCTTTTAGGTTAGCAAATAGCTTCACTAAGAGGACTGACCGACAGACTGACACTATATCTTCAAAATTTTGTTTGACGTTCAAAAGTGCCTGAAAGCGTCTAATTGGAATAAATGATTTTTGACTTTGACTTTGGTTGTAACGATAGAACAGTTAAAAGTTACTCTACGTCTTTTTTTTCATATAAGAAGGTTTTAATTAATTTAAAATTTCAACACATATACAATTTGAGGATCAAAACAATGAGTTGTTTAAATGTCTGTGTGGAAATGGGGCCGTGACAACTTGCAAGACAATGGGTTGCCCAGCCACCGCGTCAGCTGTGGAGTCATTCAACCAATGTCAGTTTAAGTAACTTGAGGACTCCTTGGTCCATATATGGCCCGAGGTACCAAGGTACCAAGCATAAAACGACATTATAAAAGTATCCACGCGTTACTAAAATAAATCTGTACTTTTAATTAAACTTTAGCTGTTGCAAAAGTATGTGAGGATACGGGAACTAACGCGAATTCTTTTTAATCGTATTTTGCTGATATTCTGGGCGAGTTGCACTTGCGTTAATTTCAACGTAAGACTGTAATAAATGCGCCTGGCTACATTGGTTTTAAAGCTATTTTTTGCTTGCGACGAAAATATTACCGGTGTCTCAAATTTGTGGGATGGGATCGTCGCCTCAAAGAGCCACAACAGACCACCAAAGACAAAACAAGGCAATCATGCGGCCCCGGCTTGGATTAGGAAAAAATTTTTTTCAGTTAATTTGTGAGTCTTGCGTAATAAGGGTGAACCATATACTGGTCCCATAACCAACCATCCATCATTGGCTACCATCACTGGCTGATATTTTTTAACAAATATCGATTTAGATTTGCTTAAATGAAAATTTTAAGTCTTAAAAATTCATTTATTATAGCTAACTCAGATTTAATATTTCTAGTTTTAGAAACTGAACGAAAATAAATTTAGTCATTTTCGGGTTAGCAAAATTCTTCTACATCAAAATAATAATCTCTATTGTCTTTGCAAAAAAATAAAAACGTTGCCCAACACTAGGATTTTCTTCTGTGTCGTGGATGTGTTTACAAACATACAAATCACACCCAAACCCGGACCAACAATTTGTGGATAGCACAAAGAGTTCCGTTCCGTGGGGAATCGAATCCACGACAAGTTGTGAAAAAAAACACAACTCATCTCTATTCCTTCAAGATTTAATGACTATGTTAGAACACCCTGTTTTAGCTGTTTCCAAAAAAGAAGAAAACTGCTCAATTTAACCGTATATATTGTTTTTTTTAAATGTGTTGGTAAAGAACTTTGTTGTTTTTGGAGAAACATGCTTACCTAGTCATTTCGAAACAAGGCTTAAAAAAAGGTTTATAAAGAAAATCTTGACTTATTCTCCAACATAACGACGACAAAGTAGGTAACATACGCAAAGAAAAAGTAAGAATAAAAATTAATTGATAAACTCGATATTATAAAATTATAAAAAATAAAGTCCTACTTATCCTTCTAATATTATAAACATGAAAATTTGCGAGAATGTAAGGTGTTTGGTATTCTTTAACGCAAAACTGCTGGACCGACTTAGTTGAAACTTGGTATTTAAATAGACACATATTTTATTTAGATAACACATTTTGATTAACACATAGGCTACTTTTTATCAAAACACTACGCGGGTGGTTGCTACTGACTGTAGAGTGTAGCATTCTTTGTGTTCGTCTTTATTCACCACTTCAAAGAAGAATATCATTACGCACTCTACGGTTATAATCTGTATTCTATTTTTAGCAGTAGATATCCAGTTTCCCAAGAGTCTAGAGATTATATGCGTCGCATAAGCCACTGTGTGAATAATTGCTCGGATCCAGTGGCTTACTCGACGCATTTGTGAACCGCGCATTATACATGAGATCCTGTTTTTACTCTCACCCTGTACAATGGAAATAACTGCTGCATTGTTAACCATTCCCAGTATCTAACCTTAAAAGGAGAATGTTTTTATTTTATCAAAAATGTTGCAACACACCATTTGCACTCGAACGAGACCGTATGATACACGGTGATCTTTGGATTCGAAGATATAAAAGACTGTCTCGCGTTCCCGAATATCTGTATAATATGTGTAAATAAATTAAAAAAAAAATTAATAAATAAAATTATAGGTACATGTATGTGCAAGTTATCGTACAAACAACATCTATCCTAAAATATTAAACAAAAAAGAAATTCTTTCCGATGTAACGAAACCATAGCGCGATCTATTTTGATCAAAACTCCATCTAGGGAAGTAAAACTTAAACTTTAAATCAACCGAAATTTTGAATCGCGCTACGGTTCCACTCAACACCGTAAACACCATTCTAAAATAAAATGGTTTTGTTTTTTCATAATTTGCGAGCTATTAGACTTAGTTGTAGATTTAGGATCTCTTTCACAAAATCTTGATAGCCATTATCTATCAGACAATCACGACTTAGTTTAAAACAAGGTCCCTCTTTCTGTCCCTATATCCCTATGTAAGCGTAAACCTATATGGTTTTTTAATAGTAAGAGTGATTGAAGAGGAAGTTTTATATGTATGAGACCCATGGTGAAGAATTTTAGTATTAGCATTGCACTAGCGCGATGCCGGGGCTGGTCGCTTGCTTAAAATTATAAGTGCAACATAGTTTGAATAGAAACTATCAAGGAAAATTTACACGGTACTAAATAAGATTGTGACAAGATAGCTGCCATAACCAAGTTCAGTATCGATAATCATTATCGCTTATAAATCGCAACAAATGTAGAGGAACAATTTGTGGACCACGAGACTTATATCGACGACCTTCAAAAATCTCCATACCTATATTTGTTTGAGACTAACGCGATAACGATTATCGATATCTACTTAATTGAGCTGGGAGGGCAAGCTTGTCTAAACTAACAGTTTTCTTCACACTTCGGACCATCAGAGATAAAAATGGATGGAAAAAACTCATCTTTAGAATGATGGTTACTGTTTAAAACCCTTTGAATAATGCGTAATAATGGTTTATTTTCCTTTAGACACAATAACATGTAGGAGAAAAATAAATAAAACGTTGAGTTACGAACACAGAAAACAAAAAGAAAGTATTACAGTTTTAGTAGATTTGTGGGCGGTCCCGGCTGCGCTTCGCTCGCAGATTTGGAACACCAAACGTAACAACCTCAAAGAATCACGCTCCACAAATCTATGGAAATTATGCATTCTATTTGATTATGCAATGAATCTAAATTCCAATTAGAATTTTAGTACAGCTTAGTTTCATACGAATTTACATCATTTAAATTTTTGATACTACACTTAAATTTTAGAGGAGTTTGAACTTGGTGTAAGAAACATGTATATAACAGAATGATTTTTTGTTAATTATTATCGCATACAGTTAATTATTTTACGTATTATCTCATTTATTTTAGATTAAGGTCGTGTTTCACCGCGTGATTGAAGTTGTCGAAAGCCTAACCCTTTCCTCCTCCAATCCTGTAATTTCCAAATCCCTAATCCGCAAAAGGTTGGCAACGCACTTGTAACTCGTTATTGGGATTACGGGTGTCCATGGATGGCGCTGATTGCTTACCATCAGGTAATGCATGTGTTCGTTTTGATAGAACGATCACATAAAAAAGCGTATCGAAACATCCGTATACAAATGTATATTAATGTTTATTGTAATAAAAATATGCCAAAAACTAATAACTTACAAAATTCAACCTTAATGTCGTACGGAGGAGGGACAAAGCTAGAGAGGCTCGATAAGAGATGAATTTGTGTAACCCGCATTGGAACGTCTCGCTGCCCTCGACGTCTGCTAGGATACAAAGACCAAACGATCTATCTTTGGTCCTTGTAGGTCCTTGTACGCTGATTAGATTACTAAAAAGGATAATTTAAATATAATGAGTATTCACTTTTAAGTATTAGGCACCGTTAATAATGTATGATTTAATTTCAAATCTGGTTATAAAGTCGGCATTAGACTTGATATTTGTTATTTTTTATGTAATTGGTCGGCAAACGACCAGACGAATTACCTGATGGTAAGTAATCAGCGCCGCCCATGGACACCCGCAACGAAGGAGTTACGAGTGCGTTGCCGACATTTTAGGGACTAGGGATTTGGAGATTTACGGATTGAGGAGGGATTCAGGGCGGGGAAGGATTGGGCCTCCGGTAACCTCACTCATGCACTGCGAAACACAACGCTGTGGTTGTTTCACGCCGGTCTTCTGTGAGGCCGTGGTATCACTCCGGTCGAGCCGACCCATTCGTGCCAAAGCATGGCTCTCCCACGCTAAAAATGTATTTAATATAAGGTTGCTTACTATAAAGGTGGGGCTCATAATATAGATGATATTATCATAACAAATAATCGCAAAATATTTTGGTAAGCGCATAACTTAACAAGGCATTGACAATTTTTAGGAGAATGTTCTTATGAAAGAAAATTTAAGAAAAGTAGAGAGTACGTTTTGTAATAGCGACCCTTTCGTCATTTGTGAGATAGTTGAAAATCCGTGCGAAGCAGAGATGGGTCGTTAGTTTTTGTGTAAATGTTGACCCTATTTGCTACTTAATACTGTAACCACACGCGGTATACGCAATGGCATAATCCAACGTATTACTAGTTCAGCAGTGTTATTCTGTAAGACTTCATTCTAAACTTCGATTCTGAATCCGCTGTGAGTAGTAGTACACTAGCGCTACACTTGCGATTTAAACTAAATTGATCGCAACATTTTGATAGATAAAGTATGAGATGACGTTAAAAGTGTCATTTGACGCTCACTTCACACTCGAACAAGATTCGAAATCAAAACAAATTTTATAGTATCGACGTGCAGTTACCACAAGAAAAAAACTGTACTACCACTACGAACAATGAGATGTGTATCACTACATAGTATCAAACAAAGTCGCTTTTTGTGTCCCTATATTCCTATGTATGCTTAAATCTTTACAACTGCGATTGAAGAGGAAGGTTTGCATGTATAATAACATCCATTAAAATATAGCAGAATGTAAGTATCGGTATCGTTCTTGTGCGAAGCCGGGGCACATCGCTAGTTAAAAGTATAGTAATGTTTGTAGGAGAGAAAACGATAATACAGAAATAAAAGCAAAATGCTGTAAAAATCTGTGCAGTACTCTTCTTGTACATGTTACATTTCATCTCACGTTACTTATATTTATTTTCATTTTAATAAATATAACAATTCATTTAATATTATAAATTTGCTACTCTGCTTCTCAACAGAACTTGCATATAACTTAGTTTGCCCACAACCACTTTTGTGGTTTAACTTCGCTGGGATTGCTCAAGTTCATCTGTTAATGTTGCTATTTCAAATATTTCTTTTTAGATTCAAGTATTTTACCAAAATCCGTATTAGAGATTGCAAATCACAATTCTGTTGTTTTCAAGTAGTAGAATAGTAGTTCAGTAATTTCGAACGAAATTACTGAACTTCTATTTTCCTTTCACGGGATCACAGGATCCCGGACCTTTGGAAGGCGTACGAGGAGCCGAAGCCAACTCGCAGAGGCCCATTGAACAATTTTAATGTGATGGAACATCAGTAATTTTATTATTATGTCAAAAACTATACTTTTCTATTAAATTGGCAACACACTGCTACGACAGTTACGACAAATATCATACTTTTTTTCGGAAAAAAATGCTTGAAGAAATCTAAAATTACAGTTTACAGTACATAGACAAATGTAATCTATGAATGTAAGCATGATTATATTTTCATAATTCACTGCACTGAATAGTCAAAATAATTTACTTATGTCTTAGGAAACTACCCAGTAATTGTGGAAAAAGTAATTTAACTAGTTAATGGGTAATATAGACTTTATTTGAATTGACAAAAAGCATACGAAAATCACAAACGGATTATATTAATAAAAAGTTATCAAATCTTATAAATGACAGCTTTCAACTAGAAATTGTCTTGAAAATACGATCGTAGACATTAATTTGTAGCCTAATAAATTCGGAAGTATTGCACCGGAGGAAGTAACTACTAATCCTCAAGTGACAAAAGCTGGAGTTTGCTCGTATGTATAAGGAAAAACATCCCATACTAAATCTCGAACATCTTCGGAACCACAAGGCGATAGACATGGAAGGCTTAATGAATGCCCTCAAGGTCCAAACGAAAAGCAATTTGACGTCGAAAAATGTGCCATCGTCTTTATTATGGTCCTTCCATCACTCCCAAACTACGGGGGGTCTATAACCTTGGGATACGAGAGCTTCCATAAAACTGATATATGACATATTAAAAATAAAATATTTGTGTCGCTATCACCCTTTATGAGAAAAACAAAGATGCAGTAATGTGTTATTAGTATTATAATTCTTTGTAAAGGGTTGTGGAACAGACTGCTTAGTTAAAATTGCCTCCGAGAAATATCCTTTTTCATGGCTTATTCACAGAACTTTCGTTTAAAACTACATACAGTTTAAGCAACGGTGACAGCTCTCTCCATCTTGTGATTTATTTATTTAATTGGATTTACAACAAGAAATACACATTACAGAAAACTTTTAAAAATCAAATATTAGCTTTTCTTGTGTTTCCTTAATTACAGGAAATCATTTTTATAATTTAATGCATGCTGCATTAAATTCTCGAAATAAAAAAAAAACTCGGACGTCGCATGCAGCTTATAATAATGAACCTCGGTAATAGCTTAAATCTAGTCGAGCAACTTTAGCTTTTTATAAATTAAATATTTTACAAAACCATTTCTTATTAGCCAAAACATATTTTATGTATTTTCTGTTAAAAAAATTATGAATACTTAAATAAATATGCAAAATAATATAATTGGTTAAGGAAATTTTGAAAATATATTCAAATGAATAAAGTTTGAATTATTACAGCTGGAAAACTACAAGCATAACTTATCTCACTTAGGTTTAACTTGCAGACATGGAGCAGCTGCAACATTAGCAAGTATTTTATTCGACAACTTTATTTTCTATGTAATCTTTTCCTATATCTTAGGTGTACGTGGTGTGAGAAGGAGGTATGTTTTTCTGCAAATGTTAATTTCCAATGTGTTCCCAGTAATGTAATTTTGAAGTTGTTTTAAAATATTGTCCACGAGTAGTTGTTCCCAATGTAAATTATATTAACAAGTGCATGACGATTGCAATTTTTAGAGAATTCAAGATGACTCGAGTAAACTGCACAATTTCACTATACATCTACATCTTCAAAATCAAATATACGTACACCAGTGTGCCAGAAATCAAAGCTAGATCCTCGAACTCAGCACTCATTTGATCAATGGGATCAAAACACAACATATAAACAACAACAGAACGAACACTTAGCTTTAACTGACTGACAGTTCAACTTTTTTGACACAAAAGTACCTTTTTAAGGATTAAAAGATATAAATGCTTTGGCTTTACCTTTAAACTGATCAACTGATTCGCTCAACCCTTACAATTTTGGCACAAAAGAAAGTTATCATCATCATCAATCAGCCTATAATTGCCCACTGCTGAGCAAAGGCCTCTTCTCACACGGAGACGGTTTAAGCATGAATCACCACGCTTGCTCAATGCGGGATGGCAATTTCAAACATATAATTAGAAATTATTAGACAAGGTTTCCTCACGATGTTGACCTTCACCGTATGTCAGTGGTGTCAAAATAATCATAGAAAGTACATATAACTCGCAAAAAGTCACATTGGTACTTGCCAAGTTTCGAACCCACCTCTTCTACCTCTGGACTCTTTAACCTCCGGGCCACCACGACCTCAAGAAAAGAAAGTCTTACCAGTTTATTCAGGTAACTGACTGTATAAACTCAACGTGTATCCGTTACTGATCTAAATAATCACAAGGAGGCCATAGGCCATTGTTGAGGAGTTTCTTATTCAAACGCTTCTGAAGTACAACTAATTCTTTACTTCATTGTACTCTATTTACATTTCATTGTTATGCCTAATTAGATTGGAGGTGTTGTTTTCGAGATCCTTGAATGGTTCTTGAGTATTTCTTTCTTAAAGTAGTCCTTAGTGTGACTATAAAGTTTATTTGATTTAATTTCTAGATTGAACATCGTAGTTAACACATATATAAGATTTTTTTACGTAAACATACAAGAGGTTTAGAAATGTTGTCAGTAAAACAGATAAAACAGATTGCATTTTGTCATTGATTTCGACTGCACGGTTGGTGCGGTGGTTGGGCAACTAGCTGCCGTGTAACGTGTCGCGGGTTCGATTCCCGCACGGAACAACTCTTTGTGTGATCCACAAGTTGTTGTTCCGGGTCTGGGTGTCATCTGTATGTGAAATTGTGTTTGTAACCGCACACACGACACAGAAGAAAATTCTAGTCTAAGGCAACGTTTTTAAAAAAGAAGAAAAAGAAGAAAGAAGAAAAAGAATTGATGGTGAAAAATTATCGCTGTCGCCTATAGATGCTTATTGGACATCCGCAGCACTGAGAGCTTGCAAGAACGTTGTCGGTCATTTGGAGGATAAGTATATAATAAATATAATAAATTGAGGATTGAGAGATTGGAGATCAACAAATCTAGGAAGTGAGGATCATGCTCCATCATATTTATACGACAAAAAACATTACAAATGTTGTATCACGCTGGTTTTCTATAAAGCCCACACGTATCACTCCGGTCTTGCTGAAGCATGACTCTCCCGTTTTTAACACTAAACAGGTACTCAGACTGTGATTAGGCATGTTAATTTTATTTATTTATTTATTTAAACTTTAATGTACACAAAACAAGTGATGGTACATAAGGCGGACATTAATGCCATATGGCATTCTCTCCCAGTCAACCTTAGGGTTAAATAGGAAATCGGCGAAAATATAGGCATGTGTAATTATTATAAGTAATAAGTAACATACATAGACTTTACATATATAGATACTCAAAATATCTAGTATGTAACTACAAAATAAATACTACCTAAATATGTTAATATAAATAATATATACTACATAAATAATTTCTGCTATTCTGATTTTTCAGGTGAAATAACAAATATTCTTATTCAAATTATCATCAATTACAGCGTTTTAATTCTACAAATGTTTAAGCAAATTGAATCGGTATTTTGAACAATTAACAAAATAATTATTGAAAATGAGACGTACACTGCAGATGTCGGGTACACATCTCATTAAGTCAATTTTAATTTAATGCTTATGTCAACCTGGTTACGAATAAAAACATTGGAATAAAATTATTGTTGTTTTATTTGGGTAGTTTCCTAGGTCAAAAATAAATTATTTCGACGTTTCAATACAATAAAATATTGAAAAATAGCTATACTTTATTCATCAATCGATCAATACTCATTTTTTTCAGCTAATTATTAAGAAATAAGTAAGCTATTTGACGCAAAAAAGTTATGACGTCATACCTCAGTTTTTCATACAAATTTCATAGAAAAGTAGCGTTTTTGACGTTTGGATAAAAGTATTGAATTTGACTAGTTGGAAACTACCGTATTATAAAAACGTATTTTATTCCAAAATTAAATTGAACTCTTCGCCGTTGATAAGGACTAATTTTGCAAGGTAGATTTGGAACTTTCAAGACATTCAGTTTTGCTTTTTCTTTCTTTCAAAACTGTGTATGCTATAGTTGAGAGTTATGATCTCGGAAAAATATCCATTATAATCTTTTTTTATGTGATATGTCGGCAACTGAGTAGACTGATTCACTAATGGTAAGCAATCAACTCTGCCCATGGACAAACGCAACAACAGAGCAGTTACGAGTGCGTTGCCAACCTTTTAGGGATTGGGGATTTGGAGATTTAGGGATTGTGGAGAGATAGGGGAGGGGAAGGATTGGGCCTCCGGTAACCTCACTTACATGGCGCTACACAACGCTTTGGTTGTTTAACGCCGGTTTTTTATAAGGCCATGGTATCACTCCGGTCGAGCCGACCCATTCGTGCGGCAGCAATTTACTTAATAAACTAATTTTTTCTATCATCAACATCATAAAGTTCATTTTCATCTAGCACAAAACAAGCAGATTTATAGTCGTTGCTAAAACTAATGCACAAAAGCTATAATTTAATTTCGACCAAAACTGTAGGATTATTCCTTTACAAGTTGAGATCCTTCGAAGGGTAACGTGAATATAATAATTAATTACAAGTTAACAAGACTTGCTTAGCTGAGAAATAATTAAGGCTCGGCCACAGTCCTCGCTGGACTCAATTAATGAAGGAAATTGCTCTGTATTTGACTTAGGAACTACGAGATGAGATGTTGAGCAGAATTGCTGTTACGGATGTCAATAATAAAGATATTTCATAAAGTGAATTAATTTTGAAATATAATTTTGCAATGCGCTAATGACTCCTCTGGTGTTGCGGGTATCTATGGATGGCTCTATTCATTTACCAGTGATTTGATTGGTTCATCATTAAGTGATTAAAAGTGTATGAAGAATTCCTCCATCTTTGATTTTTTTCTCGAGTGTTTTGTGTGTGTGTTTGTGCTTCTCCCTTGCGTTATATATAAGTTGGATTACTGGAAACTCAAACCTTCTTTTCATATTCGTACAATCCTGATGTCCTAAACTTTGAAAACGCGTGCAATGTTGAACTTCTTCTGGTGTTTGACTGTCTCTATGGTCGGCACCACTTGTTTCACTATTTTAGGCCCAAGACTATTGCTATGGACTAAATAACTATTTGATTGTGTCGGTTACCTAATCTAAGGCAATCTAAATTACTTTTCGAAAAAACATTATATTATTTTCTACCTACACCTTCGGGATAAATCCACTGCTTCCAATCCTGACTAGAAAAGCAACCAATAAACACCAAATGGTTTAAAAACTGACACTATGACTGGTACAATTTCTATGCAATTTTATTTTCATCTATAACTAGCTATTCTCGCGCGGTTTAACCCGCTGCACGGCTCCATTTAATCTTAGCGTGATGTTTTATAGCCTATAGCACTCAGGAATATTGTACCTATCTATCAGTGCAAAAATTATAGCAATCCGACCAGCGGTTCCAAAGATTACCCCCTACATACAAACTTACAAATTTTACCTCTTTATTATATTAGTATTAGACTAGCTCGCCCGAGTGGTATGTTGATAAATATGCAGCATATGTGTTCATCTACTAATTTCAACCAAATCGATCCAGTAGTTTTTGTGTGCATGAATAAAAAACATACATTCGTACATTCTCATAAACTTCCACATTTATAATATAAGTATCATTAATTTTCTAAGCAAAAAGAATTTCGTAAAATCGATTAACTACAATTGTTGTGCTCACACAAATCTGACTAAGTCGATTGTCTAAGCTACAGCAAACGTTACAATTGGAACATTTCAGTCTGTAGCGCTCTATACATAGTTCATTGTTACAAAGGCGTTTGTCTGATTGTACCAACTGTAGAATAGATCAAAGATCCTCAAAACACATATGAAGATATACATATATGTAGGTATATACACATCATCGACGCGTACAAATAGGTCTAGAATTAATATACACGTATCATCCAACGTAACGAGCCTATAAGTGCCCACTGCTGAGCAAAGGCCTCTTCTCACGCTGAAAAGTATGAACAATTATCACAACGCTTACTCAATGCGGATTGGCGATTTGAAACTTGTAATTAAACATTATCGGCCTTATTACAAAACAAGGTTTTACTTTAGTCTAGGAACCATTGAGCCAGTTTTTGTATTTCGAATTGAAGATAGATGACAATAAGATACAAAATTCAAAACCCGAATCAATGGTTTAAACCTGGACTAAATACCTTTCGATGTACTGCACTATTATTGGACGGCACGGTTGGTGCGGTCGATTCCCGCACGGAACAACTCTTTGTGTGATCCATAAATTGTTGTTCCGGGTCTGGGTGACAAGCGTCTTAAACTCCGGGTCACGTTTTACCACGTACCGACGTTAGAACACATCAAAGATTCACAAAACATATAATGAAGATATATATTATATATGTATATATACCTCATCAACACTTACAAATAGGTCTAGACTTATGCAAGTATAAATTACTATACATTGATAGATCTTGTTCTAATGAGTAGATGTATATCACGTATTCCAGAATTTACTATAATTCCTATTCAATCCAGATAATGCATTGAGCTTAGAGTAGTTCGCTATATTTTACATTGCTCATATCCTATATAAAGGACAAAAAATCTATAATCTTATTGGTAATTGCGTTTAATAGAAGCCAATTTAGTTTTTAGTTCCATAAAGTTTCTAGGACCAATTTTGAATCAAGAACGGATTAATATGTTTCTCCCTATTATAATATTGGAATTTCATTGCGTTTCTAACTAACGCACTAAAAAGTCATAGGGACCTATGTCTAGAGTATACTATGTCAGTAGATAATCTACCGCAGCCCAGAGCTGAGACGCCAGTTTTTTGCTAACTGACAAATCAAAACCTGCAACTTGAGTATATATAATATGAAAGTTTGTAATCGCCAATCCGCCTTGAGCAAACGTGGTGATTAATCCTCAAACCTTCTCCGTGTGTGAAGGGGCGATGATATGTGTGATGTGACGTAAATTAAATATTGTCCCAAAACTAAAAATCCTTAATTATTCCTGAAGATAAAAAAACAAACAGATATCAATTAAAAGAAATGCGCCATGCACTCACTAATGACGGCAAAAGCATTTGTGATAAAATCTAAACGACACATCATTGTCATGGGACAAACACAATTGTTGAGCGCCCATTTTCAACACGTAACACGAGCAAAAATAAACCCTGCGTTATTGCAAATATGGTTGTTTTTCAGCTGATGTGTCAACACAATTTGTTAAATCTTTTTTTTCTTTCGGGGATGAAATCTAGTATTCTCGGGACGTGTGGGGTGTCGTTGTTTCATGCCGTTTGTTCGTGTGTAGCTACAAAAATATTACAGACATGGACTGAGTTGAATACAAATTGTATTGGTTGTATATACCAACCAATTAGGTGATAGGATCAATCTTGTATTACTGTTAATTGGTTCCCTTTTTGATATTCAGGCGAAGTTTTCAACAACGTTTTTTGCTTCACGGTTAATCTCTTATTATTTGTCGAAGAATAAGTCGAATTTTTTTTAGTTGTTTTTTATGCAATAGATAATGGTTAGTGATCAGCGCCGCCCATGGACACCTGTTAAACCAGAGAAGTTACACTCGTAATAACAGCCTCTTAAAAATCAGTACACTCGTTTCTTAAAGGTTTGAATATGATATTGATTTGGAGATATCACCTTTTGAAGTGTGAAACAAAAAGTTTTACGAATGTTGACTGCCAACCATTTGTGTCATGGACAAAAAAATATTTTGTCGACAAAAAATACGTGTAGAAATATGTGTTGGGGATCCAACCGAATAATTCCTCGACGCACTCGCCTTGGTAAACAAAACCCATAGCGAAGCTGCATCCTTACACATTGCCAAAGAGTAAACTATGGTTTAATTTAACTAACCAGACTACAAACGACAGTGGCGCCAGCAGCAACCTGTTGTTCAATAATGTATCTTATTGACCATGGAATTGAATAAAAAATGAATGCTAACTGAATGTAAAGTTCTGACGTTATCGCAACTGTTTTGTGATATCTAAAGTCGTGATTCGAAGGTAGCTTTAATATTTCAGTTTTAATATTCAATGAGGTTTTGTTATCAGAATTCAACTATTTGTATCATGTAGGTAGGTATAGTTAATTCCGCCTAGTTTGTTAATAAAATTTCAAATTAGTATTTGTAGCATGTTTGTTATTGTGTGTTGTGTTATATGGAACTAAAACGTGGTCCCTCACTGTGGGCCTTTTAAAGAAGCTCAAGGTCACTCATCGCGCTATGGAAAGGGCTATGCTCAGAGTTTCTTTGCGAGACCAAATAAAAAACGAGGATGTCCGCAAACGAACAAAGGTTGCCGACATAGCCCAGCGGTTAAGTAAGTTGAAGTGGCAATGGGCAGGGCACATAGCGCGTAGAACTGAAGGCCGCTGGGGCAGAAAGGTTCTCGAGTAGAGACCACGTACCGGCAAGCGCAGCGTAGGACGTCCACCTGCAAGGTGGACAGACGACCTGATTAAGGTCGCAGGAAGCCGCTGGATGCAGGTCGCTTCCAACCGGCCTATCTGGAAGTCAATGGGGGAGGCCTATGTTCAGCAGTGGACGTCCTATGGCTGATATGATGATGATGATGATGATTTGTAACAAGTTAATTATAAATATAATAATACTAACATTGATCTGAAAAATCATACGATTTGCTCCTTATGTCAAAAATATTTACGTGTTAGCGTCAAACTGCATTTCATGGAAAAATATAAATAAAATTGAAATAGATATGTTGGTAAATCGCCAAAGGAAATAGGTACTTACTATTCTATTCGAATATTAAAAGTTAGGATCACTATGTATATGTATTTGATTGAAGAAAATACTCAATTCTACATATCGCTCGGGGAACAATATATTTCCAAATAGCTATTATACTTTAGATAACTAAGGCTTTTTCCATTGCTATATTAAATTTTCGAGAAATAATCTTATCTCAGACAAAATTTCTATTAACTTATTATTTCTGGGTTACTGTTACGACAACACGAAAACAAAATAATCTCCAATTATTTCTGTTGTAGTATTGACGTTGGATTGTCAGTAATTTTGTCTTTAGATTTATTTCCAGTTTCTCTGCCTCGATTTGTTTGACAATTGAATCTTAATAATTAACTTTGTTGACAATGTCAATAGGTTCAAATTTGTCTAAAACAACATTTTGCTATCAGGGCGCAGCTCCACGTGGCTTCTTTGAAGTCGTAAGTAGAGGTGTATAATAATAATAATATATTATTAATTCATTGTAACACAAAATTATGATGTTATTTTAAACAAGTGCACTGATAGAAAGACCCGTTTGTTCAATATCGATTATGCAATACAACTGAAATTTTGGCCTGGTAGCTTGCAACGAATCCTACGGTTTGATTCCCGCATGGAACGACTGTTTGTGTGATCCGCAAATTGTTGTTCCGAGTCTAGGTGTTATGTGTATGTGAATTGTAGGTATGTTTATAAATGATCTCAAGATACAGGAGGTACGAGGTTACTGGAGACCCAATCCTTTTCGTCCTTTCGCCCCCCTCCCCCCCAATTCTTAAATATCCGAAACCCTTATTACCAAATGGTCAAAAATGAACTCTTAACTCCTTTGGTATTGCGGGGGTCCACGCTAGCATCAATTGCTTACCACAGGTTAAACAGCATGCTGATTTACTAAAAAAAATCAGGAGAAAATCATAGAGTTGGACAATGTTTTGAAATAAAATCTTTTACAACAAACTTAACAAAACATAAAGACAAAATAATCATCTTATCTTTTTCTTTCAAAAGTATATATACATATATATATTATATATATGTATACATACAAGTGTATAGATTGAGTCCTTAACGTCAGCTAATTTCAAGTCCCATAAACTCCTTTTGTATAGAAGTGATGGCTCGTTGAATCTACTTGAGCGTTAGCGATTAAATTGTTCCAGAGAACACACTCCAACTGAGCTGAACTATTGAAGTATCTGTTCCTACACTTCTAAGACTTAATAGTTTAGATCAACTCCACTGCAAGTTAGTGGAAAGTGCATGAGTGACAATTATCTTGAAGGCGCTATTGACGGAATCTGGTTGGTATAAGTTTGTCTAGCTTATTGAAAGCCGGGTCACACAATCGAGGGATTATGACATCACATTATTCGGTCGAAATATTAAGTAAAATTTTCAGTATTTCTAAACAAAATATTTTTCACGTTTGTTACTTTATTAAAAATCGATTATTTTTTCCAATTATCATTTAAAAAAAAGTATGTCTGATGGCACTTTCGATTTCGGGGAGGCTTCTTCGAACGAAAATGATGGTACAACTACACAGAAGATTCAATATTTCATAGAAAGTGCGTGAGAACATCTAGATAACTCATCGTTCGAACTTCAATTGGAGAGGCTGGGCATAACATTCGTCTAGAAGCCGAGTCTAAATTCTGCATTATTAACCTATAATGTTTCAAGTCAAGGGTTTTATAACGACCCGGCTTTAGAACTCGACATTTACACCAGCTTAAAAACAGCCGACCGAACCGCAGAAAAGATGGCGCACGAATCACGGCAGAGGGAGTGCTGGGTGATCAAACAAGAATTAATACCTAGCTAGTTGCGACCGCTCCGTTCCGAGTCGCGCAATCCTGCTCATAAATGTGTCCTTTAAATAGTCAAGTTCCTTGTCAAAAAGTAACGTGATTGAATAATTATTAAAATTAATAAGTAAGAGAACATTCTAGAATCAATATTGTTTAATAATTACAAACATAATTCATTTGAAATGACTCAGCCCAGTCCATGAATAAAGTGACGGAATCAAAAGTTACTAACAGGGACGTAAATTAATCACAAATTCTAAGTCAAATCTAGACATAAGCAAGGTCAGCAGCCAGAGAGTCGGAAGGCAAATAATTAAAGATGAAAGCTTAAAATTGAAATACTTTATTAAGTCAGAAAATAAATATGTTTGTCATAAATCATCCAACTAATAAATACAATATTTTCTGAAAATTTACGCTTAGTTAAACATACAGGACATGAAAATATTTTATGTACAGTGAATGTTTTTTTTTCTCAGATGTTGGTATAAAAATATATAACTCTAAATAATACCTAGTTTGTAAGAAAATCATCAGATGACTTCTCCCGTCCAGTACCCATTCAGTATTTTTACTTTAATTTGGTCATTATGAAACTGGTCAAGAATCACCAAGTATCTGACCCGATCATAACATCAGTTCGTTTGCTACAAATCAATTGTCTTTTATTTACTTTATTTTACACATGGCACATAAACAATATACAATATAGTAAAATACATTTTCTTAATTTTATGACTGAGACAGAGTTCTTGTATGTATATCTTTAATAGATGTACACAACACTCACCGTATGTAAACATAAACATAAAACTAAGGAACATAATAATAAACGAAGTCTTATAACTATAGGAAGAAATAACAAGGTCTCCTTCATTTATACCTCAAGTTAGTTTGCTAGCGAAACTAAACTTAATCATGCCATAGCTAAGAGAGCCTTCCATCATAAGACTGCACTATAGCCAAACGTTACCTGTTTATAAGTAATCAATCATAGACGAACGTACGAAGCGGGTGTGTGATAGTAGATATCGAATGCACACAATATGAAGATTTATGTCTCTGGAACATTTCCTACAAACGCTGGTGTCGAAACGCATACAATAGTATCTAATGGATGGGCTAGAGCACGCGAGAAATGAAATCTGAACTTTGATATTGTAATGTTTGGAAAATAAGTATTAAATTTAATACTAGCTTCCAAACCTGGCATCGCCACGTGGTATGTTAACAAAAGCCTATGTGTTAAAAAAGGATATCACCTATCTACATACAAAATTTTAACCAAATCGGTCCAGTCGTTTTTACGTGAAAGTATAACAAACATACATCCAAAACATTCTCACAAATTTTTACATTTTTATAATATTGCTAGCTTTTGTCCGCGACTTGGTTGGCGTGGAATAGTGACTTCTTGCAGATTTTTGGTTTAAAACTATCCCATGTCCTTTCTCGGGTTCCAAACTATGTCTGTAAGTACGAAATTTCACACAAATAGATTCAGTAGTTTAGGCGTAAAGAAAAGACAGACAGACAGTTACTTTTGCATTTATAATATTATACAGTTTGAATAATATTATAAAAAAAGTTACTATATACATATATTTAAATAAGTTTGATCCTTTTTAATTTTAACAATTTATTTATTTACATGGTAAGTTGTAACTGTTTTGTATGGTAAACCTACTACTACTGTTAACTTCAAAGTCTTCATTATAATTCTGAAGTCGACAACCAACATTTACTAGATTATCCTCATTTTTATAAATAACAGCACTTGAAATATACCCTAAAGCTATATGCCCTTGGTTCTATAGAGGAAATAACAAAAGTAAAAAAAATATGGTGTATTTATTACCTTCCACTTCCCCGGGGAATACAAACATCGAATCCTGTAATAAATTAGTCCAATATCATTCAGTAACATTTCATAACAGGCTTTCGTAACCTGAATCAGTTTATTTACTAATAGTAGTCGTCATGACCTTGACTTGTTTACGTTTCTATATAAATAATTTGGAATGTTTTTGCTTGCGAAAATCTCTATTTTAATGCCACTTAATTCTTAGCCAATGCTTTTTATGCTTAAAATAATTGAATGCTCTTTATCGTGGAAAGTAACTTCTGTATTGTTGAGATTAACAAAAAATCTTTGCACAGCATTTAGTGTAATTATTGGAATTAGGTTTCAAATCGTCAATCTGCTTTGAGCTTTTTTTGTCAGGGTAAAATCATCAAATGACTTCTCCCACCCAGGGTAAGGCGAGAGAGAGTGTCAGACTCTTAATGACGAAAAACCCCCCATTCCTTCTCCTGCTTTAGGCCATGGCCGCGGTGCCTCATTGCGTTTGCCCCGCAACCCCGGCTGAACATCAGCTCTGTAGGGCCCCCGCCTGTGGTGGTCTATTGGCTCTTTGAGGCAATCGGCCTTGAGCTAGCGTGATGATTAATGCTCGTTCCTTCACCGTACGCGAGTAGGCTTGATGATGTCATGTGTATTATACATAGGTATATTAAATGTGACTTTGTGGTATAGTAGAGTTTCAAAACAACAATTTAAAGGTATATTTTAAGTGAAGGAGAACAATATTTTGTTTAATTGTGGGAGAGCCAGGCACAAATGGGCCGTCTCGACCGGAGTGATATCAAAGCCTTGCAGAAAACCGGCGTGACCTAACTAACTCCTTAGGTATTGTAGTATGCCATAAAAACCAAATTGTATATCAAAAATACTTTCATTGCACCGGTCAAGAATCTTATTTAAAATATAATTATAATTTATTTCGATAACAAAGGCACCCCAAGGCCAAAAAACAAAACAAAATAAATGAAATTATTAAGTAAAAAGCAACCAATCAACTTTAATCAGTTGAAATGTTCAACTAAATTGGTTTATTAGAATAATTATATTTTCGGCCTCGACCAGTTAAACATGCTAATCCTGTTATAAATATACTGAAAACTATGTGAAAATGTTTCAACTGATAAGGGAAGGGACCAACCACTGAAACATTCATTATGTAACTCTGTTGTTTTCATTTGCCTTAAATAAAAAGGATTTAGATAGCATTTGTTTTTATAGGATAAGGTCGACAAACGAGCAGACAGGTCCTTAAATATTAACCAATTGTATAAAAAACACTAAAGAATAACAAGAATGTTGCTAACATTTGGGAGTTTAAAAAAAAAATGTATTGTGTATGTGAATTTATATGTTTGTAAATGTACCCGACACAGGAATACAAAATTTAATTAATCGAAGTGTTACAATTTATTTTAGTCCGATCAGTACATAAAGCACTCATCGAAGTCAAAAACGTAATTCCTTAGAGTTAGAGTCAAGTCTGTCTGTCCATCAGTCGTCGTTTTCCGAAGCCATTTGCTCGTTCTAAAGTGCTGTGGCAAGTTTTACTCCTTTTTTTTCCAGCCCACGTGTAATATAGTCTTCTACCTTAGTCTGCACAATCATTCTCTATAAAAGTTATTAAAAATAACGCAAATGATCACAAGAACATATTTAAAACTCGATTATTTCTCTGAGAAGTAAAATAATAATAATTTCCACGACCTCACAGAATACCGGCGTGAAACAACCCACAGTGTTGTGTTTTGCCGTGTGAGTGAGGTTACCGGAGGCCCAATCCCTTCCCTTCCCCGATCCCTTCCCGATCCTTATATCCGCAACCCCTATCCCCAAAAGGCCGGCAACGCACTCGTAACTCCTTTGGTGTTCCGGGTGTCTATGGGCGGCGCCGACTGCTTACCATCAGGTAAGCCGTCTGCTCGTTTGCCGACTTATACCAAAAAAAAAAACAAATGCTTAAATATAAAATAAATTTAGTAACATAAATTTTCCAATTTCAATAAATTATTTCCAACTTATTTTGGTTCTTCAGCACTAGTCCATTTATTAATATCGGAGGTCAACATAAAATGTACGCTCCATAACCTTTGAAGAATATGGCATGAAAACTAATCACGCAAATTTCGATTTGCACTTGTCTGGTTTTCCTTGTATTAGGTACAAGAAGATATTTTAATATCAAATCTGTAAGTAGGAATCCTGAGAAGGTGAATGATAGGTCTTATCTAATTTGAATAAGGTTTGTTTTTCTTTAAACGAAAAGGAAAATGTAAGTAAAATATAAATTAATTTATTTATATATTAGTTATATGAAATTTCAATCGGCGTTTTTCTCCAAATTAAGATAAGGTAAGTTATTATAGATGTATGAGTTAGTAGTTTTATAAGTATGACCGGGCCTATACATATTGTAACAGAAAAATATAAGAACTTATAGTTTTTGCACCAAGCTCTAGACGTGAATACAACATGATTTTGCACTAACATAATTTTAATGTTGAGCAGTCACACAATTAAATTAATATAATTAAATTATTTTTTATTACAATGGACTTACAATGTTATTTCAAACATCTTTTAAACACGCAATATTTACATAAAAGTATGTTAGTATGTCACTTGAAATGTTTTAGCGTTTAAAAAAGAGAAAAAATATAATGACCTAGTTTCTAAATAAAATATTATGGCGAGGATTAAAAAAATTGTAGATTTTTTATGTAATAACTACATATAATAAAAAAATATACATTTAAATTTAAAATATTTGAAAAAAATATGTTCGTCCATGTTTGCATAGTTGTTTTTTTTTTAAATCACCTCAATTTCTCTAAAGAGGTAAATTAAATCTTAAAAACTAATTTGTAATGGAGGATGAGGTTTTTCTCTTTCATACGCTGATTATTTTGTCTTTTTGAACCGAGTAATCATCCTGATAAGCTTAATCTAGCTGAATTTTCTAGTGTCATCAATTTATTAAAGGTTTTAAAAATAAAAAAGACTTACCGAAACCAAGTCCGTTGCCGCTGGCAGTTGAAACCATAATGTCAATAAGTTTAAAGAATAAATTAACTGTTAGGTGGGGTTAATTGATAATTTAGTATTCCCCAAACACCAACAGGCCCTCAATAATTTTATTAGAATACGAACTATTGCGTCGTAAAATAATTATAAAAATGAATCAGCCGTAATTGTTTATTTCAGTGTAGCTTTTAAGCATGGTGAATCTCATTTTGAGTGCTTTACAATTTTTTATCTTTTTTGCAAGATAAAAACAAGATGCACTAAATGATATTAAGCAATTGTTGCCACCCATAGATACCAATAAGAGTGTTATGTCCGTGTGCTGGTCTTTTAAGGGTTAGTAATTCGAGGATTGTGGATTTAGGGATGAGAGTTTGCGCCTCTCGTAATCACATTTATACGACGAAAACGGCTTTTTCACGCTGGCATTCTCTGAGGCCGTAGTAAGTACCACTCCTGTGAGCCAGCTATTCATACCGAATCAAGAGACACTGCACTACAAATAATTTTGTACAAAATTAATAATATATCTCATTGGTTCATAATTAATTCTAAATCATATAGAGTGAGTAATACTTTTTTCACTTAGAGCTGATTTATCAATGGTTAGATAAAAGTTATCTGGGGAATAATTATGATGCCGTCGCGTCAAAATGTTTGTAGAAGACAGAGACAGCAGCAATTTTATTCCTCAGATAACATTTATCTGACTAAGGAAAATTTAGACTTTAGTAAATTTTTTTAGTACATTAAATAAGACCTAAGATATTTAATATATTATTACTTTAGAAAATATTTCTCCAATATTCCTAAATCATGGTTACCATGTATATTAAAAATATTGGACACCCACGTAATTAATTAATTCTAATTTGTTTTCGCTATAACTTTGCGTCTAGGGAATTCCACTAAAATTGTGCCTTTATTAATAGTCAAGGGCAAGAAAGCTTAATGTATTGTTACTATAAATATGCGTTATAAATTTTTAATAGATT
Source organism: Spodoptera exigua (assembly GCA_902829305.4). Lineage (NCBI taxonomy): Eukaryota > Metazoa > Arthropoda > Insecta > Lepidoptera > Noctuidae > Spodoptera > Spodoptera exigua. Next base: position 13,363,807 of record LR824612.2, on the reverse strand, counting down.
TTAATAGTTTTGAAAAACCTTGGATGCTTCATTTGTAGAAATGACATGTATTCCACAGGGGTAGTAGAGGAAAAGGCTATATTTTTTGCAGTCATTGCCGCGCTTAGACTTTTATGAAACTAAGCCAATGCAATGGTTGATATCAAAGAAGGAAGAAGAAGAGGTCGAAGATTCCACATAGCATTGAAATTAAACCGACATAGCGCACAGACTAGACGAAACACACTGCGTAGTGTTTGCCGTTTGAATGAGGTTACCAGGCCCAATTCATCGCCCTCCTCCATTCCTTTCCAATCCCTTAATATCCAACACCCTTACCCCCAAAAGGCTGGCAATGCACTCGCAACTCCTTTGGTGGTTTGAGTGTCCATGGGCGGCACTGATTGATTACCATTGGCCATTGGTAATCTGTATGCTCCTTTGCCGGGATATCCCTCCAAAAACAGTACTGGAAATCATAGTCAATTAATACTCACCAAGAGGAAAATCACTAATATTTATATTTCTAAAACTAGGAAAATAAACAAAAGTTAACAAAATATTTGCTCATTTTCTTAATCCGACAATGACAAAAGTGACCTAAACAACAACACGCTTGCTCTTGTCTCTTGAACCAGTTACTATGTGAGCACGCAAGTGGGCGTGGTCAACACACATAGAAAATACGTTCCTAAAAATATTTCCATTAGCTAAATTCATTTTGCGAAGTACAATATGAGAATATTGTACAGTACTACTAATAATATTCTTACTACATTTTATTTTATTGCATTTCATTCTGATTGTTAGTAATCCCGCCATGATATTTGTTGGCATGCTTTAAAATGTATAAAATTATTATACAGGGTATAAATATCCAAGTGGTAATACAACGGATCAGTAACATAATTATGTGAATATTATTCACATGAACTAAATTTAATAAATCTCCTTCGAACATATAAATAAAATTGGAAAATATTTGTAATATTGAAGTAATAATAGATAATGCATGTCTAATAAAAATATCCATTTTTATCCGTCTCTTTGTTCCGGCTAATCCTGGAAATAGCTAATAGCCGATGCAAAAAGGAGTAATTATGGCGTTTTTATTTTTCAAACTCAAACTCAAACTCATTTATTGCGAAAATGGGTAGTGACAACATGGATACATTGAAAAGTTTGGTATCTCCATAATCAGCCTGAAGGCATGCAATTTTATTGATATTTATTTTACTGCTTGTACACACTCATTAAGACAAACTTATAAAACGTAAGAAAACAATAAATGTCAGGTAATTACATAAATCAAATCAAACAATAACAATAACAAAACCAAAAAAATAAAAGATAAATAAGTCAAGTCAATTAATAACATTATAAAAAGATGTCGTCACTCATTATTAGATTTCATGTCATTGATATAGTCACTAACGTTATAGTAGGCTTTATCCACAAGGAGTTGCTTAACTTTATGTTTAAATATATTAGTGCTCTTGCTTTCTAGTATCACCTTTAGTAGGTGATTGTAAACCCGTGGCGCCATACAAAGTATGCTATTTTTCATCAGTGCACTTTTGTGTTGAGGACAGTTTATTTTGAGACTGTGGCGTTTGCTTACATAATTTTCCTACATCGTTAAATTAGACATTTGATTGATGACACAAAAAAATATTTATTTAACCTCGAAAGAAAAAACATTTTTCGGCGTGGTGGCAAAAATCTAATTTAAGAAGGCATATAAGCTACTTTTTAGAAAAAAAGGTATAATACTTCTTTATATAATAACGCTAACAATATCAGCTTTGGCACTTAATCATTATTATTGAAAATGCTGCAATACCAAATAATGAGTATTTTATAGCAGTTTCTTGCACCTGCATTCAGGTTCGATCCCACTAAATCCTTATTTCGTATGCAAGTCGTTTAAAAACTATCAAGCTTAGTTTAACGGCTTTTCTTTTCAAACTCTACTTAAACTCGATGAGTCTGCAACTTTCAAAATATAATATATTTTTATACAGTTCCAAACATAATAAAATTCTTTGTTACGTATGGAATTTTAGTTTTCATGGCACTGAAACCGAATTTATCAAAGATCATAGGCCATAACAAAGAGGTCAAGAATGTTTGTACCTTTGGAAACTAAATGTTTTTTTTTTTTATTTTATTATTTTTTCTATGTCAAAACAACTGAATCCACCGAATGCAATTTTGCTACATTTTTGTGAGTGAAACGCACCCAAAATCCCTCCCAATCACAGTTTCTGTACAGGAAATAAAACTAAAAACTATCAACACTGGCGTCCATCAATTCTAACAAAAGGATTGGAAAAACAAAGCAATTGTTTCTACCTCTAATATAATTAGAAATTTAGTCAACAGTCTTGAATGGAAACAGACATTTAACAAAATTACTGCTCAACCTTGGCGGTCAAAAATTGTGACAATATGAACATAAAAGCAAGGGTATTATTTCAGCCACTAATATAATAAGAGAATTGTAATCTGGATACTTAAATGGGGACAGACGATTGTCAAAATTACTACGAAGTGGCATTTTTTACTAAGCTCTTAACAATATAATTATTGTTGATTACATAGATACAAAATGAATTTGAAAAGTGACAGTTATAATATTTTAAATTATGCTAGCAAACCGCCTCGGTTTCTCACCGGCGGGTGCAATGCTGATACCAATTTTTCCCACTTTTTAAAGAATGTACATACACATAAAACTTCCTCTTTAATCACTCTTTATATTAAATAAAGCGCATCAAAGTTCGTTGTATAGTTTTAAAGATGTAAGCATTCTAGAAATATAGGAAAAAAGACAGCGGCTTTTTATACTATGTTGTGATGATATTTTCGGAACCAATCAATAAATATGTTTTCATGTATGCCTTTTTTGTGAGAGAATAATCATCAAATGACTTCTCCCGCCCGGGGTCGGGCGGGAGGGAGTGTCAGCCTCTTACTGACCAACAACCCCCCGTTCCTTCTCCTGCTCTGGGCCGAGATCACGGTGCCTCATTGCGTTTACCCCGCAACCCCGGCTGAACATCACCCCAATAGGGCCCCGTCTGCGGTGGTCTATTGGCTCTTAGAGGCGCGCATGGAACGCTCTGCGCCGTACGCTCGAGTCTGGTTTTGGTCGGGCGGCGAGCTACCCTTACTCGCCGTCCGCAGACCCACGCTTACGGTGGATCTCTCGATGACGTAATCATCCTGTATCTCCATTTCAGCCGATCATGATGATAAGCAAAAAAATGTGTAGTACCATTTGCTACGCTGATAAATATAACTCGTCGTAAGCCGAGAGACGATCTCCGGCCACCTTAAGCACACGGTGGCCGGAGATCGTCTCTTGTCCATGCCTTAACATGCAAATAGGAGTCAAAGCAAAAACTCAAAAGTAGTTACACTTTTGAGTTTTTGCTTTGACTACTTTTAATTAGTACTCATCAAAAAAACTATTCTTTTTCGTTATAGATGAGCAAAAATTATTGTTTTTATAACAAATTATTATTAAAAGTTTGAAAACAAAATGAACCTTGAAGAAGCAACAATTATACTTCAACTAGTAAAGTAGCCCGTCTACCTAATACCTCACTATCCGTTAATTATACGAGCTAAAAACTACAACGTAATTAATTTACTCGACTTTTCTCTTTATCGTCCGATAACAGTGGTCGAAATTCAATTCGATAAATTTTCGTTTTGGGAAATCTTTTTCTTTTGACTTTTTTCTTTTTTGTGATAAACAAAAGAGGTTTGGACGTTAGGTCACACCACAAAAATATTATGTTTAGTGAAAAACAAAGTGTGACTTTTTAGTAGCATTCTAACGTATGTTGAAGAAAGGAAATTATCATTTTGTTAAGTAAGATTAATTGAAACAAAATAGAACGAACTAGTACATAAACAGCTTAAGAAAAGTTTAATTAGAATATAAAAAATAATAAGTAAGTAATTTAACAAAAACACAATCTAAACTAACTTTTACTTCAGTGTGAAAATGTCTTAGGAAAACCAGTTTTAAAGTTCTCAAAATCTTATGCTATTCACGCTTTGATACAGGTGTGTGTTATATTCGAGAAGAGATATTGAAACAATTTCCTTTCCAATTTGCTTATTATCCTCTACAAATTCATATTGACAAAATATAGGTACAAATTTTGTACTAATCTTTGCCTCTATAAATTACAGTCTAAAAATAGATAAAATAAGCGAATAACCTTCTTCAACTTGAATATTTACAAAAAATATGTCCTTTAATATTATTTTTTTCTTGTCATAAATAAAAATCTCGCTGAAATTAGTGTTTGACTACAAAGGAGGCTTCTCTCTTCAGTGTTAATAATACCTCGCACTTGATGTGAAAATGTTATATTTAATTTTCTTTTATCTTCTGCTTTAGATACCTTTTGTTAGTTACCTTTAATTAATTTTAGAAGGAAAATTTAACTCAATTCGGTATTGGACTTTGGATCAATCAGTTACATTGAAAAGATCAAGGCATTGTTCCGAACGCTATAGTTGTTCAAAAATCCGATTTTCTTTGGTAAAATTTCATCGAATTCGTTAGTTAATCGGTTAAAACGTTTCTCTCGGGCGTTCAAATCAATCATGACCTTCTTCGTATCGAAATATGAAGACAGAGCTGCTACTTAGAGCAACCTGTTCGGTAAATGAGGTTGGTTATGAGAAAAAGTTGCGAAAGACAGTTTTATATAATTACTGACTCATTTCTACTTTATTTCACTCAACAATAGGATTTTTGGGTTTAAACGTTCTAGGGAAACTTGGAAATGGTGTGCCGTGTGTCCTTAATGTGTTAACATTACTTAAACGGTAGGAGGTGTAATAGGCTTCAGACATCGTGTATCTTTGTCATTAACAGTATTCTACATAAGCCTATTTAGTATGGCCTCATACTAAAAATAAAGAACATAATGTCATTGTCATTAAAAATATGACTACCAACAATTGCTACGAACTGCTACGCTTGACAACGAATTGCTACGAATCGCTACGAAGTGCTACGAGACCCACGAAATTGCCATAGCAAAATAAAAATACAAAAAATGACTGCGTGACTTATACTGTCATAAAATATGTTCATGCGAAAATATAACGAAGACATAAACACGTAACATGTAAGGTTATTCACACATTTTAGTATAATACTTCACCCACATCAACATGAATAAGTGCAAGCCAATTTTTCGGAAGACAATAAAATATATTCATAAAAGGAACGTAAAGCACTTCCTCTTTTAACATTCAAGAAAGGGTGTGAACTTGTTTATGGTAGTTAGCATTTTAAGTTGTCTCACGTTCTTCGATTTTTAACGAAGTACCTTATAGATGATAAAACTCCTTAGACCCTTAGACAAATACTAATAATTTAGAAAACTAAAAAGTCAAAGGTTAACAAAAAATATCTTGGAAACAGCTGAAACTTATTTTATTGCAAGTATAAATTGGCTGTAAAATGACGTCAATACGAATACAATTTTTATCTAATCTATTCAATACATTTTTCTTTCTCTTTTCCTCATCGCTTCGCCTGTACCCATTGTTTACATAACATTTCACTCAATCTCCAAAATAATGGGATAAATAAACAGACGACAGAGAAATGAGACAACCACTTCCAGTTTCGGGAAATACAACAGTTAGATTTCAATCAACAAAGTCTGAAGCCCGATGTTTTACAAGACGTTAAAATTACTGGTACAACGTCGTGGTGAGCCGAAGGTAAAGTGCCTGTTTTTTATGCATGAGGAGGTGAGGTCGTAACATGATAAGTACCAATGCAATGTTTTCCAAGTCATGTGTACTTTTAAGTTCAATAAAACACCACAGACATACAATACATGAATCTAATCCTCAGGAAACGTGACGAAACTTTACCTACTTCTAATTCAATCAACTGCGGATTGGCGATTTCAACATGCTTAAAACCGCCAATCCGTGTGCCAATCGTGTTTTATCATAGACTTCTGCCAGCGGTTCCGTTTACGTTACCCAAATGAATAGTTTATGTTATTCCAGACGAATGTGATAGGACGGCAAACGAGTCGCCGGATTAGCTGATGGTAAGCAATCAGCACCGCCCATGGACAACCGCAACAAAAAAAAGTTACGAGTGCGTTGCCGAGCTTGTAGGGATTAGGATTTTTGGGATTTAGGAACTGGGGAAGGGGAAGAATTGGTCTTCGGGTAACTTCACACACACACGGCAAAACCCAATTGTTTGTTTTACGCAGGTTTTCTGTGTGATGGCATGGTATCATCCCGATCGAGCCAAACCATTCGTGTCGAAGCATGGCTCTCCCATATTTGTGAAGAATCATTAAAATCTATTCAGAAGTTTTTTATCCAATAATACTTACAAACATTCGCATTTATAATAGATATTTGTCGAATAAGAAATTATTCCTGTAAAAAGTAAAATTTGGCTTCAATGCAATATTTTCTTCTTTTTGTCATCGCTTGGTCTCACCTCTTTAATATCACCCGAGGCAACCCACCGCAACTGCATCCGTTGTTCGCGTGACATTTCACTCGATCTCCGAAATAATAGGATTCTAAACCGAGAGCACATAGTAGAGGCACCCAACAATGTCCCGCACAAAAGGAATTCAACCATAAGTGTCGAATTTTCGATGTTGAGCTGAGAAGAATGTAAGAGAATATGTTTTGTCTGTTGTGAAGTGTTTAGTAATATTTTGTACTTGTAGTGTTGTACAAAACTTGGTAACGATTGAGAATGATCTCTTCAGTCATAAATCTGATAAACTAATTATAAAGAAGTTTATAATTTAATTCAGAAACAGTGTTCGCAGAGTAAGTAATCTTAATTATTATCTCTACCTACTTTCTCTGGTAGTTACAGCCACGCTGACACAATTACCCAATTAAAATTCTCACAGCGGCCATTTAGAAAACTGAACTTAACACTCAGTAATTAATAAAATATATTATATTATGCAAATGAGAAAAAAAGACAATTAGGAACAAATTCAAAGGTCAAATTGTTAGTTATACAGAATTTTTTCCAAAAGAACTTTTGTTCACTCAAAACGATACGGAGATTAACTAGAAATATAAGAACGAGAATTTATCTTTCATCTTTATTTAAATTAAGTCAAAGAATACCGAAGCTTGGATCTGTATTCAGTATAAACTTTTGATTATTATGTAAATACTCCTAAAGCCTGAAACCTGTCATAATTTCTTGAACAACCATCTTTAGCAAAAATATTTATACACTTAGCGAAATTTGTTCAAATTTTCTCTGGAGTTAAATATTATCACGTCTTCGTTACCATAGGATTGAAATGAATATTTTATACAGATTCTGATATACCATTAAAGTTACGCCACATTAAAGTTGTGAGATAATTAATGGTATCGGAAACGCAGCATGTAAGCTTAAGGCATGTGTGGCAAACGTTTTTAATATTTTTAAATAAGGGAAAGCGTTAAAAAATTTTTGGCTGTGCATGTCTCCAATGTTGTTACACATGGTATATTTTACTTCCTAATGTCGATGTATTTGTAGCCCCTTCACCAGTAACAGTTTAGTTTGGATTGCGGGGATAGTGCAATAATGCACTGACCAGTTTTTGTCAAGAGAAGGAACAGGGTGATTTTAAGTCAGGCATCATCATCATCATCATCATCTGCCTATAAGTGCCAACTGCTGAGCAAAGGCTTCTCACATGGAGAAGGTTTGAGCGCTTATCACCACGCTTGCTCAAGGCGGATTGGCGATTTCAAACTTACAATTAGAAATTATAGGTCCAGGTTTCCATACGATTTTTTCCTTTATCGGGTGTCAGTGGTGTCTATATAATCATAAAAAGTACATATAACTCGGAAAAAGTCACATTGGTACATGCCAGGTTTGAACCCGCCCCTCATGCATCAGAAGCGGGCGCCTTAACCGCCAGCCACCACGACAACAGTAACACCATGTGTTTAAGTTTGTAACACCATGAAAATCAATCTTGTTCCAACCAGGGCGAAAGTCATTTGACAGTTTTGTCATCTAAAAAGCTTCTTCACCAAACAAGACCTCTAACAGATTTTTTATAAGATTAGGTTCCTGTTCTGTTTGAATAGGAACCTAATCTTATATTATTATATTAATCTTTATGTTTCCAAATTAATGCTGTAGCCGCCACCAGTTTTCGCCACCCATTCAGCATTTTAAATTGATAAATCGCTTCTATCGTTTTACAGTTATCATAATTTTGCAGTTCACAAGTTATCAAAAAGAATTTTAGTAACGGTCAACTACACTCGCAAAAGTAATCCCTTATAGCTTTCAAAGAGTTTCACTGAAATAGTTTTAAATAACTTTTTAACGCAAATAATCCTTTAATCTTGAATAATGCACTTAAAAGTGACTTGAAATCTGTCCCCGAAAATGATGTCACGTTTTAAAATAATAAATCACTTCTAATCTATGTTAACACTCTTCGTTTATAAGCTTCAATATTAGTCAAAAAAACTTTTTTCTTGAGGTAAATTTTAACAGATTTAACATTTCTAAAAAACATTTAGAATTGAATTGAGATATATTGTAAGACTGTCATTTTTATCAGATAGTGTCATAATTCCGTAAAAAGCGTAATCGAAAGTGGACATATGTACGTTTTAAATTTTCAATACCATGGTTAGTATACCATACAGGTAGATAATACCTTGAATGTATATACATTTGTTTGTAAATAAATAAATTGATAATTCTTTGCCTTATTATTATATCAACCCAGAGAACACAGCACAACCACTCTACAGAGCTATTCGTAATAATAATATAAACATAATTCGATAAATAAAAACGACGATCTATTCATAGCAATATTTTTTATTAGACTATAATGTTCACAATATTATTTCTAATAAAAGATCAGTCTTTATTAATAAAGTTTATTTTAATAAATGAATATTACATCTAAATTAAAAATTATTCGAACATTTAAAATTGTTTTACAAACACATTGTAAGTATTCTTTATACACAGTAATTAAGTTTATTTTTTAATATATTTTACGGTTCACTAACCGACAACGGTAGCTTTATATCTTTCTAAGCGTAAATCTATCCGATACCTCGTATTAGATACAATATCGGGTATTAGTATAATATCTACAAATCGGATATTGGCATCTACTGAAAGTAGATATTAGATATTACAATACCTATATTGTATTCACATGATTCGCGTATCGGTTGATCTTTGATTCGGTTGGGTATTATCTAATATCAATAAAATCTGTGAATCGATGGTGCGCCATGATATTCTGATGTGTCGGTTACAATGAAAACTAGGGAGTGAGTGAAACAGCTATTAGATAATCGGCTCGACTCGGGCGAATTCGTGCAAATCCGTGCAATACACTCATGCGGCGATTGACAAAATGAAATATCGAGCGAACAGATTAGCGAAGAATCTTTTTATTAAAAAAAATTAAGCCTAGTAATCAAATTAGTATTGGAAAAAGTATTGAAAGAAACTTTTTACCGTCGAATTTGTGGTGGTGTGGCAAATCAAAGGAGCAAATAAATATGACCAACTCTATTGCAAACATGTATGTGCCAACTAAATAGATAAATGTAGCAAAATACAGGTGAATGTTTTATTAATTTAAATATTATAGTAAGTATTATAATATTTAAATTAATAAAACATTATAATATACATTTCGTTCAAGTTTGTATAGTGATTTTAATTTTATACGTAAATACTTAAGTACAACATTTTAAATATTTAGTCTATAAAAAATATGCGTTTTAGTTACTAAAAATCTATTTAAAATAAATCTCCAACATCCCTTCACATCGCGTTAGTAAAATATTTAAATATACAACGTCATAATTATCTGATTTGATATCATGTATTAATATCGGATTTTGATATCCCATATTAGCAGGATAATTCTAAATCGGATACGATATTCGACAAAGGAATACGCTATTCATTTGTTCATTTAAACTCGGAAACTTTTGAAGTTCGATACCGTAGATGCGATCAATAAAAAACATAAAACAAAAATGAAACACCATTATTGTTGTGATATTTGACAACTTTGAAAAGTTAAACAGTATCGGTCGCTCCAAAAAACACAATAAAATTTAAGTATCAATAGAAATTGAAATTACAATATATCTTAAAAAGTTGAAGAAGATGTACGAAAGTGAATGATATCTAAAAAAGAAAACTAGTTAAGAAATATTTTGCTGATGAAAATTATTATCTCGGTTGTAAACTTATTTGCGATTTTTTCTAAAAAGGTTTTCTACCTTAATGTCACTGACGAAACGAAACGAATCCGGAACCAAATTATTAGATGCAGATGCACATGCGGCAATTTTTTGTTTTTTCGACATCGGCTTCTTAGAAGTGTGCATAATTTTACAGGTTAGGTATATAACAAGCACAAAAAATACAAGTGAACTTACTGTCAAACTACAGTACATCGTACAACATTAGCCTATAATTGTCCACTGGAAGAAGGTTTGAGCATTAATCACCACACTTGCTCAAGTAGGATTGGCGATTGCAAAGTATTAATATTAAATTATAAGTTTAAGTTTTCTCACAATGCTTACCTTTACTGTTTGTCAGTAGTGTCTACATACCTACAGTTAGAAAGTAAATACAACTTAGAAAAAGTCACATTGGTACTTGCCAGATTAAGAACCCACTTCACGTATGAGAAACGGGAGCCTAACTAGCCTTAGCCAGAGTTTTCAATCATTCAATTTCATATCAATATTTATGAAGTACAACACCCATCTTCTATGTTTCACAATTTATGGGACGAACGAAATATTTTATTTTCCAAACCTAGTCCTAATGTCGTTCGGCCTAACCCTTCAACGGACAAACAAATGTCAGTTCGGCCATTATGTGGGGTCTGTTTTGGCAATGTATTGTGTCATTTGTTTCCATGACCATTTCATTCGAACGTGTCTGCTTTACAGTTCTATGAAATGCTTTGATAAATGAGATTGGCGTGTGGTTTTGTTTCGAATATATATAGATATCTATTGTGGCAGAATTGGAATAATCATAAAATTGATTTGTTAATTTAGATAATTTTCTGTGTCACAGTCATCATAATGGGATACTGTTATTTTTAATAGCGTTTTGTGAGGATAAATAAGACAATGACTGTGTTAAGAGAGAAATACTACATTTTTACTGAATAAAATTCAACCCATTTCTTCTTTTGCTATAAGCCGGGCCGCGGCACAATACAGCGCTCGCACCTACAAACCCAATTTTAATAAATAGATTTTATGTTTATTCCCCACGGAAAAAGTGTATTTATAAGTTGCACCAATTTGAATGAACCGATTTCTATGCGACTATAATTACATTTGAATTCTTAGTCACTCAATCGCCTTTTTTAAAGCGGAATCGTCGTTTGGTCTATGCTTTATACATTTATAGAATACTAGCTAACCTCGCGCGGTTTCACCCGCTGTCTGGCTCCTACAGATCGTAGCGTGATGTTTTATAGCATATAGCACTCAGGAACATTGTAGCTATTTATCAGTGCAAGAATTTTGGAAATCCATCGGTTCTAAAGATTACCCCCTATATACAAACTTACAAACATACAAACTCACAAATTTTACCTCTTTGATATTAGTATACAAAACATGGAAGAGAGAAGCTTTGGCATGAATGTGCCAGCTCAATCGAGGTCTCACAGAAAACTGTCGTGAAACAACCATAAAGTTGTGTTTTGTCATATGAGTGAGGATACTGGAGGTCCAAACCTTACTTTACCCCATCCCTCCCCAATCCTTGAACCCTCAAAACACCTTATCCCCTTAATCTGGATAACGCTCTTGCCTCTAGTGTTGCTTAACGTTAGCTCGCGTGTAATATAAAAAGAAGTGAAAGGTGTCATTCAAAACTTTTGAATAGACAAACATTGACGTCACGTTTGTTAATAACATTGAAAGCCATCTTATTCATAGAGAAAAATCGAAGAGCACCGCCTTATCCCGACATAATAGACAGGCTGTGGATACAATGAATACCAATAAATATACGGAGCGATGACCATACAGAAATTTACGGTCAATGTCCTTTGCAGTTTAGTCTAGTACCATGATATTTTTAAATCTCAATGTAATCGCACTTTGTGAAATTGTAAAAACTTAATGAAATCAGTTTTCTTTTGAAACGCATAGTCTTTTGTTTCTCCTATCAATAACAAACTCGCACACGCACACAAACGCATAAGTGCAAAAACACAAAAACCATTTTTATAAAGGTCTATTTTATATAATGATAATTATTTAGGTAATATTTTATGTCACTGCTAGCGTATATTTTTTAAAGCTACATATTTTTTAATAAATATTTCTGTGCATCAAACATTCGTTTCTGGTTCCTTACAAAAAATCAATGTAATGATAACATCGCCCACTGTATGCATATGACCTACTGTTAGACGACGAAACTGAACTAAATGAACGTCACTAATTTAATCTGTGCAACACTCGCTACCGTGTTGACGCTGTCATCTGTCAACTGTGACAGATTAATAAAGTTTTCCCGCGCAAAGAGTGCAACGGGGATTCTGGTGGGAAGTTTGACGAGCATTCATACGCTGTGTCTTATAAGAATACGTTTTTATTAAATGTTTGAGAGTGTGGTGTTTTACTTAAAACTACCTATGAAATAAAACCTAAGCAAATTTCTCAAATATGTACAGTAATACATAAAAAACAACAAAAAGTACAATTAAAAACATAAAACAACTACATACATATTGTCAACAAATTGTCTACAAAGGAGAAACCATATAATTATGGGTCAAATCTATTGTGCTTTAGATTATTGTTTTATTTTGTCTTCATAAAAATGTGGTCCCACACTAGAATTTTCTCCTATGTCTTTGGTGCGTTTGCACAAGGGGTTTTTCATGCTGGAATCGAACCCGCGACATGTTACCCAGCAGCTAGTTGGCCAGCCGACATATCAATTACAAAGCACCAAAGATCTAGGTGTAAGGATTTTTTTTAATTCCATCCACTTAAAAATAAATTAAATATCACCTGAGATATTATAGGTAATTGTCAAAAGCAGCACTAACGAAGCAATCTGTGCTCTAACATAGCTTAATCATTGAGAAAAATATTTTTGCATTTTCATCTTCCACGTCTCAACAATTTCACTGTATTCTAAACAACATTTTAATACAGTTCCGTGAGAAATTAATTAGTCTAGCGAAAACTGAGATAGACTTGAGTTAGCTTAGAAAATTTTAAATTTACTCCTACAATTACTTTAAGACTTTTTTATGTGTTGGGACGGCAAAAGAGGAAATACATCGCCTGAGGGTAAGCAACCTTTAATGCTCAAGCACTAACGAGTCCATACCCTTTTGAGGGGCATACTCTTGTTTTTCATTTTCCTTGAATCCTCCTCCTGATTTATTTCGCTGCGATATCCAAGAGCGATATTCATATCCCTGGGACGCGCCGGACATCAGTGTTTCGGGTTTTTGCATGGTTGTATCTACTTTAGGTCCTGGCTTACAGGAGTTGTAGAGGTTTTGAGAGGTTGTAACAGGCTCGTCCGATAGATGGTCCTTTTGGGGGATATTATCAAAAAGAACGGCAACTGACTCATAACTTCGAGTTTGGTGATTTCAGGACTGTGGATTTTGAGGCGGAGAAATTGGAGTACTGTCGATTTGTCATCTAGAGACCAACATACCCAATTTTCAAACTCATATTTGAATATTTTGTAGCGAAATATATCTAGTCTTTGACACTAGACTCATGTGTGCATTATCCTATCAGTAGAAACGCATGTTGTGCGGTGGGAAATGGTTTAAAGTTTTATGTTTCGGAAGTTATATTCTGAGTTATTAATGCGCTTAAAACATTTTTTTATGTGATTGGTCGGCAAACGAGCAAACGGATTATCTGATGGTAAGCAATCAGCGTCCCCCATGGACACCCGCCACGACGGAGGAGTTACGAGTGCGTTGTCGACCTTTTGGGGATTAGGGATTTGGAGATTTTGGGAAAGAGAACGGATTGGGGTAGACGGCGAAACACAACTCTTTAGTTATTTCACGCCGGTTTTCTATGAGGCCGTGGTATCACGCCGGTCGAGCCGACCCATTCGTGCCGAAGCATGGCTCTCCCACATTTACATTTACATTAATAAGAAAAACCCGAAGCGGATTATCGTCATTGGAAAAACCAAACGTCGAGCTTCGATAAAAAAAAACAATAACGTAGTTCTGGTTATACACCTACATCACTCTAACAAAAACAATAAATTGAAATACGAATTCAATACTCTCAGTTTTATGGTTCCTTTTGCTTTGAACATATCGCAATGCAATTCGTGTCAGAGTACTGCTCAATTTCACGAATATGGTAGATACGATAGAGAAAGGTATTACATGAACACGTTCACGGCAGCACAAATATTAGCTCTTAGTGTCCACATGTGTGGGAATATTCCTATCTTAGGGCACGAAATTGCAGCGTACTGATATAAGATTAGTTTCTTTAAACTCTTGAACATGTGGTCGTGCAAGTAGCATTCGGGGTTCTATATAAGATGTCTAGTCGTTCACATGTACTCTAGGAGCTGTGTATGTCAGCTGTATATGAGCTGTACAGCTTGCTATAATGCTTTTATTGAACCAGTTTGGGCACAAATTAGACAGCCTTACGTTCACTATGGCTGTACATTAGAAGTATAATAGCATTATAATAGCAGTTTAAGTAGTAACATCGGACTTAAGGCTGACTTACGGCACTATATGGAACGCAGTGTGAACCATACAACGTACATGAGTGTAATAAAGAGTAATAAGTGGCTAAATACACAGCCTTCACAGTTAAAATCGGACAAAAGTACTCCAGTAAGCTACCTTAAATTCACTTGTGTCCTAAATTATTTCCACAATATATTAGTTTGACAATGGTACGGAGTGCACGGATTCGGGGCAAACTAACTCCGGCGGATTATTATTATAATATAACACGTGGTAAAAGTACCTGTTTTATATATTATATCATGTTGATGCCATGGGAATGCAACTTTATCGTGAAATGTATACATATTGTAAACTAAAATTTTCACGCGCCTCTCTAAAAACGCTTTATTCATTTTGAAATATTTAAAACTGGCTGAGAGGAAAATTTACATTTTCAGTTTTTGATATTTTATTGGCATTATAATTATACTACGGTAATTAATTTTAACATGAAATCAAAACTCATTCGCTCAATCTGCGTATTTTGTGATAAATCTGCAACAATCTTGTAGATTAATTTGTTAAATATTTTAGGTTACGTAGAACAAAATGGTGGAAATGAAATACGGCCATGTGAACTGTTATAACTCCTATTTAATGCGGTGAGCGTATATTAGGTTCACATGTGTTCTGTTAGAATGCTATTATCTATATGAAGTCCCACATTTGTACCACTACAGCGCCAATGTCAATTAATTTATTCTAATGTGAACTTATGTACAGCTTTAAGATGTAGTTCAGGACAATTGTGTATCTTTAATTCTTTCTTCAAATACTAAAATTTTAGATATCCGCAATAAAAATTATTAATGTCTCAACAAATGCGCTGAACTTCAAGACCTTCTTCTAATAAAATCTTCATGTCATGTACAAAATCTTCTAAAAATTCATTTAAATTTTTTAGTTTTCCTTTCCCAAAATAGATTCCAATAATGAAAGGCCGAATCCTGGGCCTTTCAAAAATGTTACCTAATATAGGCCAAAATTCATTTGTGGATCTTTTAAAAATAGGCAAACCATCCACATTTATTTTAATTGAAATCATATCTGGAATATCCATCCAATTTAGCAAAATGCTCTTCAAAGGTTTTGCTATCCCATTGTGCCAGTGTTGACCTATCCTCCTACATTTTTTAAAATGACATTAACGGGAGTGCATAATAATGTTCTAGCATCAGACGGTAGTGTTCCTGGTTTAAATTCGTTTATTATATCTGACAATTTATTCAAAGCAGAATGAGGAATACGATTTTCAATAGACCATGTTCTTATTTTTTTGCGAAAGGTTAAATAATTATCCAAATCAAAATTGTATTCACTATCACTAGAACTGCAATCACTATACTCTAATATCTGTATATTTTGAAGGAAACTTTCAGGTTCAGGCATAATATTTTCTTCTGCATCATGTACGGAACCACCAACAACGGTTGAAGTTGCACTTGTTGAAGCCTTATCGACGGGCTCATTTCCGGGCGTCGTTGTCAATCGACTGTTTATTTTCAAATATTCTTTTGCAATTTTTCTTCTTATACCACCGGTTCTCACTCTTATTTTCCAAGATTTTTTATACATTTTCACAAATATTGCATGTGACGTAAAAACATACTTTGCAATGGCGCTTGGGAAAAAGCGTAATAGAATATCTCATTCAGATTCATGTTCAGCTTACAGCAAATAAGAGTAGTACTTGTGGACAAATAAACTGCTATTGATGTTAATGGACAACACATATAGTCCTTCTAACAGCCTACAGTCCACATGTGAATCATTTTAATACTTCTGTACAGATAGTAAAAAAAAGGTTATTTTAAGTATCACAAACAAGTCCTAATGCAGCTACTGGCTGTATAACTGTCTAAAACAAGTAAATATAACAGCCTTTGGCTTTATAAATGACCACAAGTGTTCTATTAAAATGCTAGCTCTATAACATCGAACAAGTAGGCCGTTAAACAGCGGTTGCCATATCTCTACCCTCCTTTATTGCTCTTAGTCAGAAAGCTGACTAAATGATAGTTGTTAGAGTATTATAACACCCATAATCGTATAAAAGTATTACTCTACACTCCTATAAGTCCCTTAGACAGGTATAGGTGTAATTAATTGCAATAATGCAGCTAATACATCACAAGTGAACTGTAGTAATGCTTTAAGTTCACCTTGGAACTAAATGTGTACTCTTAAATGGAACAAAATGCTACTTGGGCGGGCTTATAGATTTTACAGTGGGGTGGATGATTCTTTGTTATATTTGAAGCTTTAAAAATAGAAGAATCCTTAGGTAGTTCATAGTTGATTTGGTAGCAATATCTTCATATAGCTATGTATAATAAAACAGTAATGGACTTTTTGGATTGCTGCACATATTTTCATACAAACTTTTAGTTCAGAAATTATAGTAACTATTGAATTGAAACGGCGTGAAACAGCCACAGCGTTGTGTTTCGCCGTGTGAGTGAGGTTACCGGAGGCCCATTCCTTCCCCGCCCCCAATCCCTCCTCAATCCCTAATCCCTAAAAGGTCGGCAACGCACTCGTATCTCCTCCGTTGCGGGTGTCCATGGGCGGCGCTGATTGCTTACCATCAGGTAATCCGTCTGCTAGTTTGCCGACCAATTACATAAAAAAATGATATTAATGAAACTTGACAGTAGTACGTAAAAAACCTACCATGGTCTAACATTTCATTTTGGTGGGACGAGGTGGTTGGCTTGGATTCTTGGATCCTTATTGACTAGAAACCACTCCGTTCCTTCTCCTACTTAGGATTGGAGCTGCTTGAAAAGAGACTGACCTCTGAGTTTGTTTCAGTATTTCTTCTCAGAGTAGTCAGATAGGAAATGCCGGCTTCATCTAGTTTTTCGCATTTAATTTGACGTGTAAAAGTGCCGTTTTATGGCCTATTTGCAAAAATAAATTCTTTGTTTCATTGCGTTACATTATAGCGCTTCTGCCAACAACCAAAATCTATTTATACTTCACTATTTACTCTCCGTAGACTGCAGCCAAGATTGATTTAAAAATCAAAACTACGAAGCTTGTAGCTAACCACTATTAAAAACAATAAACAAATAATGTGGAAGGAAGTCTTCTCTTATATCAAGTTTAAACTTTCCAAGTTTTATGAAATTATGCGAAACTATAAAAGCGATATCTATTGTGCATGCAATGGCGAACTAAACTCCGAGTTTTACGGTTTGTCTTTATAATCTTCGTTTTATGTGAAATACAGTTTTCAATGGTTACGATAAATTCATGTATCTGGAGCGGTTTGAGAAGAAAATATGATAGTTCTCTTCCAACATGAATTTCCACTTCTTTTCTAGACTGTATGAAAAATGCACACTTTTATAGCTTGACTTTTAGGAACATACATTGCGATAATGATATTAAAATTAATACTAAGCAATCTTCTTCTTGTATATCATCTTGTTCATCACTACGTAAGTAGTATAAAATAAAGTCGTTTTGTCTGTCCCTATATCATACGTACTTACACTGTAAGCTTATATTTTTAAATCCATGCAACGGATTATGGTGCCGTTTTGTAATAGATACTCGTAAAGTGAAAGTTGGTATGTATAATATAACAAATATTAAATGGGAATATTAACTTAAGCTTTGCACCCGTGTGATGCCTAGACAGGTTGCTATTTGAGTATTAATAAAAACCATGTTAATCTTTACTATAGTTTCTCTAAAAAATTAAATAAATAGAAACTTCTCAAAATATTACTTAAACAAACTAAATGCTTAAATAATAATGTAGAAAAAATAAAGTTTGTAGTACTAGGAATGGAAAAATAATTTTACGATTTTATTTGGCTTTATTGCTAGAGCAATAAAAACCTCCTTCACTTTTCAATCCTTGATCTAAAAATAAAATCTAACAACAAATATAGAACATTTTTTAAACCAGATTAAGCCATCATAGCTATACTTCCACTATATTCGTTTTTCAAATGAAAATTAAACTTTTATTTTCCTCATCGACCCTACCTTACCTACCAATTAATCTTAAATAAATTTTCCTCAACCCAACCCTAAAACGCAGAGGGCTTAACCAACTAAACGCGGCGAACAAATCTGGGTTGATTGTCAAAAGTTAATGTAATGTGTGCCATGTCTACCGTCATTAAAGCTCAATGTGTTGTGACACGCTAATGAAGCGTATTTGTGTTACAAATGTATTAATTATTATATATTCAGGATACAGGGGAGGGTTTCCCTGCATTGTAATGCGTCATTGTTTGTTTAAATGTAAAGTTTTAGTTCTTCAATATTGCTAAGAAATATCGTGTCTCCATGAAGCTTTTCATCGATTAGACAATACAAAATCACTGTTGATTGAGATTACTAATAATAAAATAATAAAGCACTTTTTTCCGAACCACATTGAAAAAAACAAAACAATACAGTTTTTAAATAGTTATAGTATGTCACGCAGTTCGGCGTGCCTCTTGGCATAGGCCTCCTCCAGCTCCCTCCATTGAGCTTGATCCTCCGCGACTCTGGTCCAAAATGGTCCCATGGTTAGCCGAATATCGTCACTCCATCTGCTCTTTGGACGCCCTGGTTTTCTGGTGTTTTCTCTAGGATACCAAAGAGTCACCTGTTGGATTGAGATTACTACTCTCCTACTAATAATATTAGTAGGTTTCAGTTTTATTCATAGCTATATAAATGTGAAAATTTGTGTGAATGTATTTTTGTTATTCTTACGAGCAAAAACGGCTAAACCGATTTGATTGAAATGAGGTATGTAGATCAATGATACCCAGGATTAATACATAGACTACATACCTCAAGGTCGAAGCCACGGACGGAAGCTAGTATAATCTATTTCAAAGCTATGAAGAAAATACGTTTACACTCGTATTATTCCGTACTTATTTTATTGTCATTAAAGTAGAATGAGTGAAATTCCCATCAATGGAATGCTAGCTATGTATTAATGTTACAACGGCTTGATCGTCTTTCCATTAAAGGAGCTTGTAATTAAGTATAGCAACCACGATAAGTAGCGAAAAATTAATTAACTTTTCAATAGCCCTCGATAAACAAAGACGTTTGGTTCGTGTTGAGAAATCTGTCGGTAAGTACGCTTTAAAATAACCCCACTTCACGCCGCACCCACCCTTTATTCTATAAAACTAACAAAGCTTTTAAAATCTTATAATGTACTAACTTTCCTGAATGGCTTTGCTTGCGTTACCGGAGTAAAAATTGGCTTATTCTTACTTATAAATTATAAAAATTTCCATTCATATTATTGTTTTGACTGCACGATTGGTGCGGTGGCTGGGCAACTGGCTGCCGTGCAACGTGTCGCGGGTTCGATTACCGCACGGAACAACACTTTGTGAGATCCACAAATTGTTGTTTCGGGTCTGGGTGTCATGTGTATGTGACATTGTATGTTTGTAAACGCACCCACAACACATGAGGAAATACTAAAGTGGGGCAAATTAAAAAAGAATTGTTAATGCACATCACTTAGTAAAAAGGCAAACAAATACATAAACAGACTTACATAGGTAATACATATTTCTACTTGAAATCTCTACCTGCAGTCCTTTTAAAGGAAAAAGAAAGATTAACAGACTAAACAAAACTTAAACCTAAGACTAGGACTAGAGCTACACGAATAAAACAACAACAAACAACTATTCATATAACAAACATCAGTTTAAATTTAACCACTCTGAAGTCACCTATTAAGATTAATTTTATTTTAAGCAATGTTCTGATATGATTTTTTTTGTAAAATATATGTATATTATATCACTATACTTGTAATCACACTGTATAAGTTCATTACAGTACACCCTGATGCTAATACTTTAAGATAATAAATATTTTTATTTATAAATTACCACATGTAGCCCAAAATATGCTGACGTATCATAAATGCGAACAATTATTAATTTATAAAAAAATATATTATAATATTTAGAATGCCTATGGCAAAACTGAACAAACTTTGAATATTTATTTTCTCAAAAATATTAATAGTACGGTCGTGCATACAGGAATAGCGTGAGATAAGCGGATGACGTCACACCGCAGCACGACATTCCCGCGCTACACTTTGACAGCCGACTGATGTGTTGCAACTTTTCAAAACTTGGCGGGAAAGTTGTCAGCCATATTTAATCTGGAAAAAACATCGAGTGTTTTAACTTTACGTTTTGTTTGTGTATTTTTGACGGTGAATATTTCGTGTGCTTCTTTCTAGATTATTTTTTTAAATTGTTTCTTTGTGATGAGAGTATGTGTGTTGTGTATTTCTGTTTCCTATATACATAACATACTCTTAAGGCGAAACTATTTTAAATATTAATAGTTTGGTTCTGTATTCTATGAACTGAATGGTTCTATATTTAAATATTCGAATCTCGGAAATCAATTTTATTTCTTTGACAGTGTAGGCAAGGCTGCACTTAGACTTAATACTGGTATGATTAATAAATCGG
Organism: Spodoptera exigua; assembly: GCA_902829305.4. Taxonomy (NCBI): domain Eukaryota; kingdom Metazoa; phylum Arthropoda; class Insecta; order Lepidoptera; family Noctuidae; genus Spodoptera; species Spodoptera exigua. The sequence goes on along the minus strand of LR824612.2, from coordinate 13,342,521 downwards.
ATCAAATACGTGGTAATAAAACCTTTATAATAAATGATTCCCTGAAAGAATATCCTAATGGGTACAAACTAGTTAGTAATCTTTAAATACAATATCACAAACTTAGCAACATTAATAGGTATAATAAAAACATATGAGTAAGTCTTCATCATGCTTAAAGCCGAGGGACCGTTCTTCGGTACGAATGCCGAAGAATGGTCCAAGTACCGGAGGGATACCACGGCCTAGCTAACGCTTGCCTTGTGATTTACCGAGTGACAGAGTTGATCGGAGGCAAAATCTTCCTCAATTCCCAAAATCGCCAATTTTGAAATCCTTAATATTTGAAAGGCTAGCGACGCACTCGTTATACCTGTGGTGTTTCAGGTGTCTATGGGTGGAGCAAATCGTTTACCATAAGGTCATAAACCCGGTTGCTGTATCTCCTAGTTGGAGATACATAGATATTTATTTATTTAATAATTTATGTACACACAAACAGCACAGAGGAAAATACTGCTACTTATTCCTCTGGAATAAGAGGACCTGAGACAGAAATGTAATTAAAATATTTTTTTAGAAAAAAAAAGAACTAACGATAACATATAGGTAAAATATATAGGTATTTATATCATATAAATATAAATACTTAATATATAAAAATAACAATAAATAAGATACACATATAAATAAACGTATCTATGGGTACTTATGAAGAAAGGTAATGGTCCTTAATTAGTTTTTTGAAGAGAGCGAGCGATTTAGCGTCACGAATGTTAGGCCGGAGAGAATTTAGAGATATAGATAAAATGAACAGTAAATTCGCTAACCGTTAAGAGATACACCTAATGGTAAGCGAATGTGCTCTTTATTCACGTGAAAAAACTCTGCTGCACTGCTAAACACATTTTCTCTTTTTCATTTCATTCCCGAAGTTAGTTTGGGTCTGGTTCTAGAACCCCAAAAATCTTGAAGATTCCATTACCCAGACAAATATAGCTAGCTGGTCCAATTTTCTAGACATACCTGGGTTGATTAACTATTGATTTAGCGTTTTTTATTTGTACAATCATGTAGACTTTGTTGAACAAATCCATTATGTTTATCTTCGCCAAGTCAAGAAAATTATCTTTCGACGATCCGAAATTAGGAATGCTCTGAACTGAATTATGAGTAAAAAAGTAAAATATTGTTTTTGTAAATGGTAAATTAGATGAAGCTAGTAAAATATAATTATTAAATGGCTCTTGTTATTTTAGACTGTGTCAATATGTATGTAGATGTGAAATTTTTAACTCGGTATAAAGGAAAAATCCATTGTTTTTTAAGTTGGATATTATAATAAATAATATTTCTTGCCTGTTTTTTTTTTAATAGGGCAGCAAACAATACGGCGCTGGATGGTAACCAATCGGCGCTTTTTCACTGACACACAATACGACAGAAGTGACAAGTGCAATAAGAAGGTTTTGAGGGTCATGGTTTTAGGGACGAATTAGGGATGAATGAATCCCCTAAAACTTACTCATACCGGGAAATTTAATGCGGTTTGCTTTTTTCACGGGTTTTTATAAGGCCCAAACAAAAAAGGTGAATCTTTATTTTTTTAATCTTAATAATTTGTTATGTTTTAGAAAGCAGAACACATTTAATTTTTATTATCAACTCAGGTTTTTTCGAAAGTGAATATAAAGTAATAGATATTTTTTCTTACACAACGAAAAAAGAATTCGTATAGTAAACAAACTATAAGATTTCTACACTATAAATAAACGAAATATATAATTGCTCTATATATCAAAACTAACAACGGTTATTAAATATTAATAACCTACAACCAGTATAAAATGCACTGCCAAAAAAATGCTTTCAAACAGACCATGTTTTGGGTTAATTAAAAAAAAATGTTCTCTAAAAACGATCACAAAATATAATTCCCATTTCTATCCGGTGAATGACAAACTACGACTAATCTGTGAAAAATATTCATCCGAAAATACAGATAACGCTGTCATGGAACAGTAAAAATTAAAAGTTAGATTAAATGGATTTATGTTCGCATAAAATGGATATTTTTTTTTCAACAAAATGGCGACCCATTTTTATCTGTAATTAAATAAATATAATAATTATGAACATGCCTTTATTTTGAATCGCTAATATTTGTAAAAAGAATACCGAAGTCTTGTAAAATAACAAACAAAATTCCGTATGAAATGGTAGGTATAACTTGGTAGGGAAAATTGGGAAATTTGACAATTGTTTAAGGCTATACTAACTTTTTTTGAGGAAGGAAATCATTCAGATAATTTTTCCAGCCGATGTTGCATTATTAAGGAATGTCGGACTTTTGCGGACTTTTTAAGGTAAGTTCATACTCGGTAACAAATATATGGTGGTATGTATCTAAGAAACAGCCGTATCTTAAAACAATGTTTATGCGATTATTGATGAACTTTCGTGAAAACCAAACTTCTCCTGCTCCAAGTCGCAGGCCTGGCTGGATATCAGCCCTAGAAGGCTTCATCTGTTGTGGTCTGATCGATCGATCTGAAAGGCGAATGTCACAAGACTTACGCTGGTTTCCCACAAATGACTTCTCCCGCCCGAAGTGAGGTGAGAGGGAGTGTCAGATTCTTACCAAACTAAAACTGTTCTTTCTCCTACTCTGAGCCACGGAACATCGTTGCGTTTGCACATCCTATACTTTGAGGTAAGTATATAATTAAATTTTAATGCATTTTTATAATTGTATGTATATTCTGCAACCCTTTGAAATAATAAAGCTACATCATTCGAAATTAACCCACCAATTTTCGAAATCCAAACTAAAATTTGAACAAAACTTCCATTACACTCAGAGGCACATGTGTGAATATAATACTCAAGCAAACTTTGAAGTTGGTATGAATAGAGAAATTGCAGACGCGACACGGTGCCAAGCCCCGGCGAAATGCAATATTGTGGCGAAATATAGCGACTTATGTTTATATTTTATTTCAATATAACCGTCAAAACTGGATTGCTATGAAATTCGTGAAATAGAGATGCGATCCTTGAAATAAATTTGTATGGAATATATCTTGCTTTAGGAATATAATCTGGTTATTTGTGTAGTGAGTTGTTTGTTCTTCTATTTAATCTTAACTGATACGAGTACAATAGTGTGATTGTACATTTCTAGAAAAAGAAAAAAAAAACATTAGTCTGTATTAATATTTTTTATTGACATAACTTCTAGACAAAACAAATAAAAGCCTTATAATAAAAGTGAAGTATACGTTTAAAATAAATAATACTAAGCTATCTTACTCCACTCACGTACAAAACAACATTACAGTACGTTTCACACACCAAAGATCATTTTGTAACCCAACACGTAACGCACGTACTCCTGATTGGTGCAATACTCTACATTTAGCTCTGCAGCAATGCACTTCGAAAGCGCTAATTGGTCAAATCATTACACGTTAGTGCGTCACGTTTGAAATTAACTAGTATGGTTGGTACATTTCTAATGCAATAGAAAATGGCCTTTGAATTAGTCGTTGGGTTGGTTTAGGGTCTGCGGTCGGTGAAAAAGGGTAGCTCAAAGCCTAACCAGAACCAGACTCGAGTATACGGCGCGTTAAGTTTCACGCGCCTTATAAAGCCAATAGACCACCACAGATAGGACCCAACAGTATAATAATGCAGTACGAAATGGAATATGTTAGTTCTTCTATCGATCTAGTCCCACTCAGGACGAAAAAGGACATTTGATAAGTTTCCCCAATCAAAAAACTTATGTGGGTATATTATGCAAGTTATTTGAAGATCTCGAACGTATATACAAGTGTGGGAGAGCCAAGCTTAAGTGTGGGAGAGCCAAGCTTCGGCACAAATGGGTCGACTCGACCAGCCTCACAGAAAACCGGCGTGAAATAACCACAGCGTTGTGTCTCGCCGTGTGAGAGAGGTTACCGGAGGCCCAATCCTTTCCCTCCCCCAATCCCTCCTAAATCCTTAAATCTCCAAATCCCTAATCCCTAAAAGCTCGGCAACGCACTCATAACTCCTCCGTTGCGGGTGTCCATGGGCGCTAATTGCTTACCATCAGGTAATCCGTCTGCTCGTTTGCCAACCTATTACATAAAAAAATCTCTTGTATGAAAAGCTCCATAAGAACAAATTTTATTGTAATTTGATAACCTCTTTCCTTAAGCCGGTACTCAACCATTTCAATGACGGAATATTAGGAAGCAAAAACTTAATATTATTAAAATTCCTACTCTACTTGAAATACTTTAGCAAAGACAACAGGGTGTAAAAGTGAGTACGTCTTTGGCATGCTTAATGAGGATTTGTAAGTAGTACGGAAAATCTTGGATCTGGGGCAGATACAAATAAACTTTGATTGGATACTTCGGAGAGCGGTCGAGTTGAGGCCGCTCGCTACCTCGTGTAGGTGTCTTGTTAATTACTTCTTTGTTTTCATTAGTGCCAAGGTTACGTTCGATAGTTTCAGTGGTCTATATGTGTCTGGAAACTTTTTATTACCCAAATGTATTACCAAGATCACATTAGGGTTTCAGTCTGGTTGCTTGCCAAAGATTTCTGAATTCTGAAAAAATTAAACATTACCGCACCGTTATTACAATAAGCTACACATTTATTTATTTATAAAAAGGTACAATTTCAGAATACATAGTAGTTATAGTTAAGATTACGTGACTAAATACTACATATTATAAGGGGCAAACTTTATGTGTGGCAGAGCCATGTTTCTGCACGAATGAGCCCGATCGACCGAAGTGAAACCACGACCTCACGGAAAACCAGCGTGAAGTCACGTGTTAGTGTTTCGTCACGTGAGAGCGGTTAATAGAAGCACAGTCGGGTCCCTCTCCTTCCCCAATTTCCTTTTGTTTAAATCCCAAACAAGCTTCAAAACAGGGTCAACGCCATTAAAACTCCTCTGATCTTATGGTTGTTAATTATCAATTTATTTTATACCATTAACAAAGTACTGGAACCCACCGAAGTCAATCTCATACTTTCGACTGGTAATTAAATAAAACTAAGTACCTACTAAACTATACCTAAATATTTTTGAATAAATTATATAATAATACAATAATTACTATCGTAAGACTAAATTAATCTAAAATTAAGTCGCATATAAGAGTCCCTTTGTGATTTGAACATGATAAAGACTTTCGCGTTAGTTTTTGTGTTTAGTCGTTATTTTCAATGAGAAAAAAAACTCAGTGTGGGAGAGCCAAGCTTCGGCACGAATAGGTCGGCTCGACTGGGGTGATACCACGGCCTCACAGAATACCGGCATGAAACAACCCACAGCGTTGTGTTTCGCCGTATGAATGTGGTTACCGGAGGCCCAATTTCTCCCCTTCCCCTATCCCTTCCCGATCCTTATATCCGCAACCCCTATCCCCAAAAGGCCGGCAACGCACTCCTAACTCCTTTGGTGTTGCGGGTGTCCATGGGCTGCGCCGATTGCTTACTATCAGGTACTCCGTCTGCTCGTTTTGCGACTTATACCATAAAAAAACTAAATATCTGCTTAATATGTAACATTGCCAAACCAAATTCGACCTAAATATCCTACCTGAACTGTTTATCAACTAGTTCACACTTTGCTCAGGTATTATAATAAAAATATGATAGAATATAAACCTATTTCGTTAGCTATCACACGCTCGTGGGCCATATAATGTCCCATTCAGACCTCTTTTATGGCTCGAATGTTAAGAAGAGAATCTGCCTTATTGCTCGGAGATTAAAATGAATTTGTTATTGATCCGTATGAATTTTCATTACCAAAAAATATAACGTGGTGAGACTGGGTACAGAATAAGAATATTCAGAGCTAGAGTAATTACTTTTGAAGGGCGAAACAAGAAAAATGATATGAAATCATCCAATGGTGTCTCCTGCCTTTAAAGATTATCCCAGTTTCTATTCCTGTTCTACGCCGGGCCACGGTACATTATGCGTTTGCATCCACAACCTCGGCTCAGCTGTTTTTTTCCTGGAAAGTTTTTTGAAACTCCTATACCAAGAAAAGAGGACCTCGACATGTCATCAATAGCAGACTGAATACGTCCACTGCTGAACAGGAGATTGTGCTTCCCATCCTACCAGTTTTTTCGGTTTTAATACGTCTCAGATCCAAAACATGTCAAATCCGAAAAAAAGTTCACCGAAGTCCTTTTTTGTTAAAATACTTGGAAACGAGTCAAATAAAAAAAAGTAAAGAACACAATGAATATTTTAGCTATCCACCATTTTAGGTCTCTAAGAAAAGTTTTCCTCTATGTCCGAAGTAGTTATATTTTATTTCGGCTAACAATGATATTTGAACGCATTTCACAACAACAAGATCAAATACTCCATTGTAAAAGTTGAAAAGCGAGGCTGTCAATATATTAGATTTATAACATCGTTGCACTCTGGAAATATGGCTTCATATCCGAACTAAATAACATTGTAGCCCCATATATAATTGTATCACAGTGCAATAAAACAGAACTTGACCAAATCAGAGAAATAACGGCATCCCTACATTTATTTCACGCGTCCGACCCACTTCCAACTTCATGCAAATACAAATGGCACATAAAGTTTCCCAACTACAACACTAGAAGTATATAACTGAATCAGCCACTACATTAAGCCAAAAATATAACCAAACGCCGAGAAACTCGAAAGCCGAATACATTCTTCAAAAAGTTGTTCCAATAAAATAACTAGGCAAACAATATCCGAATGTTTTACGATCTAGTTACTGTGGACGCGTAATATCCGCGGCCGAATGCCGAAAGCCGGATTCAATAAAAGTGAGTGGCCGACAAACATGGCCGACCGTGGCCGGGGAACGGAAACCGACGTTCGTGTTACGTCATGCACTTACAACTGCACTGCGAAGTGACCATGATTTTTTGCATGCACTGGTTTTGGAAATAATTGGGAATTTTTAACCTAAATTAACTAAAAATCGCGGGTTACTCACGTGTCTATTTTGAGAAAAGCTCTACTAGTTTCGAACCACAGAGGGGTTCTTCCTCACGCCTACTCTTACTACTCTTTCTTCCTCGAGCCTACTGGTAGTAGTCAGTAGGCTGCGCGACGTCGTCGCGTCCGCGCACGCTGCTCATGAGGAAGAACCCCTCTGTGGTTCGAAACTAGTAGAGCTTTTCTCAAAATAGACACGTGAGTAACCCGCGATTTTTAGTTAATTTAGTATGTCTCACGATAGTTATTATAAAAACAATTTATAACCTTTTGTTAGGGGTACAGTAAATGATGTGTCCGAAGATATTCGTAATTCATATTCGACATTTTATTTTAGTAAGTTATACGTCTTCCGGGCATAAGCACAATGATGTACCGCAGCCCGAATTGGAGCAGAAGAAAAAATGGATTGTTTTTAAGTCAGAAAGATTCCAACACGCTCTTTTGATCCACTCAGAGAGGGAGATAACATTATATTATTTTTAATCATAAAAACTTACACGACGTTTCCTCTTGTTAATAAGCTTGAGTGATAACGAATAATGTATTGAAAATATTCATAAGTAGAAAATGTGTTTCATCTTCTTTCATCACACATTTAAAATAACGATGCAAAAGGAATAGTCAAAGACCCATCTACGAGATCGCACAAAAAAAGAAAAACTCTAGACTCAGTAAAGTAAAAAGCATCTACATTTTAATAGTAACCTAGTTTCAAGGATAGAAACGCTTCCCTTATCTTCGGTCCTAACTTCGCAGTTAAAATAATCCTTTGTTTAAGCTGAACTAGAATATCTAATGTAACCGCACACGTAGTGCTATCTCAATCAAAGTCAGTACAAGAAAGCAAGATGCATTATTCAAACTGTGTTCTTGGTATTTTGTATGTTTTCATTATGTATGGTTAGTTGTTGGAGGTATTTGATGCATTGGCTGCAAAAACAAACAGAGCTCAGAAGTTCTGATTTTTATGGTACAAAAATATCTTGCATCCTGATCATTTGACCACCGCTTCTCATAACTGTGTGAGATTGAAGCCTTCCAAGTACCACTTAGATTTTTCCGAGTTCAATGTACTTTCTAAGATTATTTAGACACCCCACTTAACTGGCATACGGTAAAAAACCCCGTGAAGCAATCTGAACTTATGATACAAAACAAGTTTCTCTGTCCTCATATCCCAATATGTGCTTTAATCTTTAAAACTACGCAACGGATTTTGATGCGGTTTTATGTATTAGTAGATAAAAAGGAAAGGGGGGATTTTAGTCAGTAAGAGTCTGACACTCCCTCCCGCCCGGCCCTGGGCGCGAGAAGTCTTTGATGATTTTTCCCTCACAGGAAAAATATCCGTCTGAGAATAGGCCTTTTCTCAACAGTGGATATTATAGGCCAGCGGTTGTGACCAAATGAGCAGTCGATTCGGCTGATGGTAAACGATAATCACCGCTTTTGACACCTGTAACAAAGGTAACGCTATTAGTGCGTTGCTGTTGTCGAGATCTCGGGTATCTAAGGCAATTTTTTATTCAATAATCAAATAATATAAGCAGAACGGATAAATGACGAAGCGGATGTCTAATCCTCCACATTAGTCCAAGTGCTTTGCCGGGTGGTGCGTTCTGTGTGGCGAAATTCTCGCAGAAAACCTTTCAATATCAACTAGATCGATTTTTTTGTTTAGTTCAAAATATGTTTCCATAGGTATCAACATAGGTCACCTTATGGTAAGCATATACATTCCAGACAAGGTGGTGAGTTTTGTGACGTGAAATCCTCACAGACAACTTTTGCCGGCGGTGATATTACTACGTAGCTGGAAGCCGTTTAAAGAACATTGAGAGACTGCGGCCTCGGCTTAGAGCAGGAGAAGGAAAAAGGTGGATTTAGTCATTAAGGGTCTGATACTCCTTCTCCTCAATATGGGCCAGACATTTTATGGTGTTCTCCCCATAAAAAACCATACACATACATATAATTACGCGGATATTAATGCCAAAATCGTTAATAGTCGCAAGCAGACTGAAGATGCGATGTCACATCCCCCTGGCGATAGTTTTCATATTATCATCTACTCCCTTATTTTCTTTTTCTACCATATTAAGCCGTTTACACACTACGCTGACAGTATCCACAAATGTTTTAACCGACTTTGAAAAAAAATCTGTTGTAATTTGCGAATTGCTGGAGTCCTCGTCGACGACAATTTAAAGCCGTCCTCACGATTGAAATTGTTTGGGCATTTCTTTATTTCAACCGCTTGACGCACAAGTCTTGTATGGTACTGGCGATCACTGCTTGCGACCACAACCTGTGAAACCAGGCCGAAACATCAAGCCTGACAAGGTAGTTAAATTATTCTTTTTCGCGTTAATACCCGCGTAATATTATTTGTTGTAAATATGAAACGCGAAAGTTTAAAAGTTAGCACATACATACATGCCGAAACATAGCTCTCAAAATTTAATAAGTATCTTATTTTCAGAATACTCTTTATCTTTACATAACGAGAAGATTATAGAATCCTAAAAGAAAATGCTCTTTGGAAAATATAAGTATTTATTCTATCATACCTATATAAAAGAGCTTTGGCTATAATCATTCTTGTTAGCCAGTGTAGATTTTTTTTTAGAATATTCTATTTGACAAAGCCAATGCTTAACCTTTACTTCACCTTTACTGGGTGGAACTGTGTCCGATAAAGTTATTTTGTTTTGTTTAAAAACAAAATTTCTTCATACGTCTCTCAAGATACAGGCATTGCCTAGCTTGGGGCTAATTTAAATTTAAATTTTTCATTCCATTTCAAAACTGACGCCGAAGTCAAAGGCTACAATTGTAAGAGATTATAATGTGTGAAAAATGAGTATTATTGCCTCTGTCTATCTCCTTATAGATTAAAAGATGTGACGTAGTCATACTGTATCTCCATTTGATCATGATGATAAGCGAAAAAATATGTAGTACCATCTACTACGCTAATAAATATAACTCGTACTAAGCTAACTGTAATAAAATAAAAATTCAACTCGAAAGTTTAATTTTAGAAAAAAGAAATTTGTAATTTTTTTTTTATTTATTATTGTTTTTTTTATGTATTGCTTGTAGGTTGCGTTTTTTCTTCTCGATTATTATTGTGTATGAGTTCGATGTTGTCGTTATTTTGTTCTATTAAATGTGACCTCACGTAACTTTTTTGCACGTAAATTTAAAAATGTTTTTTTCTCTTTTTCAAAGAAGTAGGTAGTTCCTAATTTTTTTTTTTGGGAAATAAGTCGGCAGGCCGCCCGTGGACATGCACAGTATCACAGGAATTACTACAAGTGGGTTATTATGGATATAAGGATAGGAGATTTGAGAATGGGTAAAGGGAGGGAAAGGATTGGGCATCCGGCAACCTCACACACACGGCGAAACACAACTTAAGTATTGCTCACGCTGGTTGTCTGGGAGGCCGTTGTATAACTCCGGTCGAGCCAGCCCGTTCGTGTCGAAAATAGCTCTCCCACACTTTTTAACAGACTACAAACATTATACTTTCCAAGGTCAAGCTTCATACAGTCTGTGAAACTGTACCATTGATCTGTTCCAAATCTTAAAGCATCAATATAATATTATTATGACATTTAAATACTTATACAATTTCTAGGTACCATTTCAATAACGTGCCACATTACCATTGGTGACCGCCAACAGTTTAACGTAGCGTAAGATACCTTTGAACCAGAACGATTGATATACTGAAGCAGGAAACCGCAAATACTATTAAATGCACGCGGTTTCCACCCGTATTTGCACCTGGACGTTGTTCTAATTTGGCGTGCAGGCTAAAATCAATACACAAACGACATTTAAATGGAAACTGTTGGAAGTAAGAAGATAACAAAATGTTTGCAGTATTTATAACACGGAAACGATTTCAATTGAAATCGGGATATGCAAATAGGAGTGGAAGAAAAGGATTTAAACTGTTTACTTTCTCATTAGTTTTCCTATTTAATTAGAACAAATACCTTCAGCTCTGCTGGCTCTTTTACTCAATATTAAATATTTGATGAAACTTCACAGACTTGGTCAATTTAGTGGTTGACGATTAGGGTTATCAAACTTGGATTAGTGATCGACAAATTGTCTGAGTGTTCTAAATATGTGAGACTCGTTTTAATACATCCGTGAAACTCTAAATATTAAGCAACGTTTTTAAGGAGAAAAATGACACTGAGTGAAGTATCGAAACCAAGACTGAGCGAGGAAAAATAGTGCGATGAGGGTCTTAGGCACAAACAGCAACTTAAGATTTAAAAGATAACCTACATCCATTTCATTTACAAACCTTTCGTAAAGATCAGACAGCTTCATTCAATAAAAGGTCAGCCTCAGAAAAAATATGACAAAATGTTAATGGTTCATTATTTTATTCCGCTTCTCCTAAATTCAATAGGTACGCAGCTTTGCAAAACTTCATAGCTTCGCAGAGCCAACTTTTAATATTTCCACCGAACTTTAAAGTGTTCGCTTCACGGTCTTAAGTTTAATGCAGACAAAATCGCATTTGACGGTTGCCTGCTCCGCATCTTAAGACATACGACAGCCATTCATGTGGAAGGTCGTTCCATCGTCAAACTAGTGCATTTCATGTTCACTTATAGGGTATTGGATTTTTCAAACAGCTTGCATTTGGTGTGACAACGGTGTCAATTTTATCTTCATATATTTTTCTGCTGTATCTACACTTTTTCTACCAATCCAACTTTTCTTACTAACCTGTATTATATATTGAAGTTACAAAATATTTCTCATGCGAAATAATACGAAGATTCTTTTAACTTGATGTTTAAGCTCAATAGAAGTTTTTTCCTGTAACGAAACTTTAATATATTCTTTTTTGAAACAGATGATAAATTCGGACCCCAACCAAGTTCTGGCTCCGATTTTCATACGACATCAGAGACAAAATCTCCGAACTAAATAACAAAGAAATTCAAACCGAATAGCTGTAGGTAGCACAAAAACTTTCGGAAAGCACTACCGAAATACGAAATATCGGGATATCCATTTATGATAAAACATTTACTTCATCGTGTACCGAAGCAAAGAATTTTCCTTCTATACATATATTTGTTGCAAAACAACTGGGCTCCAGGGAATCTCTGTGAAAGCCGATATTTTGGAGCTCATAAATAATTTAATCAGAAACAAAATGGATAAGGATGTAGACTGACTGAGTTTTTCCTAGACTAGTAGTGTTCTCATAGAAGGTTGATAATAAATATCATTTCTCAGCGTCAAAACTCTAAATTATAATTAGTGACCAACCATTTTTCTCTCACCAAAAAATTGATATTTTTTTCTCGATTAATCAGACGACATACACCAGGTTCCAAATATACTCCTTCAGCTGTGCATACAGTTACGTCGATTCCTGCACGAAACAACTCTTTATGTAATCCGCAACTTGTTGTTCCGGGTCTGGGTGTGATGTGTATGTAAAATTTTATATTTGTCATTACACCTACAACACAAGAGTAAATCGCAGTGTCGACACTTAAAAAAAATCCATAACATCTAATACATAATATGTATTAGATGACCTGCAACATTTTTCAACCTTTTTAAATTGTGGTAGTGGTTTATCTGCTCAAGGTCACGGAGCTAGCCTAAACATTTACTAAGCCAACACCTCAATTACATACTATTGACAAGGTTAAAATGCTTGCTATTTCCCTAAACAAACGGATCACAATATAATATCGTTATTAACGCTTAAAAGCATTTTGCCGCCCTCAGTTTCGTAGGAAAGGCGTGGGAAGCCACCTCAGATCCCTTTGACTTCGCACCCCTCCGTCTTGAAACACCTAAAACATATGCTGAACAACAAATACCGCATTTTATTCACCTTCAGGGATTTATAACTTAAGAAGCAATACATATTTTACAGGCGTTCTAGCGTCTGTTCATAGTTCCTTTGAGAATACCTGTGTTTTCAGACCAATATCCATTTTGTAGCATGTAAATGTGTTGGTTTTTATTTTAAGGGTGACAGATTGAGATGAAAATGTTTTCTATGAATGTCTGGTGTTTTGACAAGAACATATATTGATAAATTCATTGTTGTATATGCATTGAAATTCTCCAGACATATTTCGATCACGAGACGATGAAATATATTCACTTTCTAGACTAGAAAGTAATCAGATATGACATCAGGGTTTGGCATCTCATCTTATGATCATTTGTAAAATGCACTTGCTTCGGACTGTTCTTCTGTCTCCAACTGAAAACCTTGTCTAGGTCGAAATGTACAGCACCATGCTTACCCCACAAACATCAAAATTGTATTGAGTAGTGTCTCTTGAGTCCACTATTATTTCGCTAACAAGACTTTACAAAAACAGATCACATGGGTCAATTAATTTATTTATTAGACTGCTTTGGAGAATCCCTTTTCAATCCCTCTGAAATCGAATAATAACAAGAATTTATTTATCCATTTGTACGAGCGCTTATAAGCCTCTCCTAAATAATTGCGTCAAAACACTCAATCAATACTTTTTCCAACGAATTTAGTGGCACACAATATTTTTTTTTTCTCGTTATTTTGCTGTACCTTTACAATGGAAAAATAAACAATTGCAAGATGGATTTGTTGTATCGACATTAATTTTGAAAGGAGATCAAGCTTATGTTTGTATTGGACCTAAAAAATAATCTTAGCCAAGCGATTTGCGAGACTGTACTAATATCCCACTTGGCGTGCACGACTGCAAATATTTTCACTTGTTATAATAAAATATGTTTTCTATAAATTCGCTTAGTATTGAGGGCAATTATTTTATTTTGTAAGCAATCAGGGCCGCCCATGGACACTCGCAATGGAGGAGTTACGAGTGCTGTGCAGTGCGTTGCTGACCTTTTAGGGATTAGGGATTTGGAGATTTAGGGTATGAGGAGGGATGGGGGAGGGGAGGTATTGAGCCTCCGGTAACCTTAGTCACACGGCAAAACACAACGCTGTAGTTGTTTCACGCCGGTTTTCTTTGAGGCCGTGGTATCACTCCGGTCGAGCCGACCCATTCGTGCCGAAGCATGGTTTTCCCACACATAAAGTTCTCAGTATTTATTTGACATACTGAAATCTCGTACAATTGTGCAGCTGCCGAGACAATTAACCACGACCTCGGCCTAGAGCAGGAGCAGAAACGGGGTGTTTTTTGTCAGTAAAAGTCTGACATTATCTCGCGCCTCGCCGAGATCAGGAGAAGTTTTTTCTACCCTCAAAAATAAAATAACGCAAATAATCTATACTAATATTACAAAGAGTTAAAATTTGTAAGTTTGTAAGTTTTGTTTGTTAGTTTGTAAGTTTGTATGTAGGGGGTAATCTTTGAAACCGCTGACCGGGTTGCCAAAATTCGTTCACTGATAGATAGCTACAAGGTTCCTGAGAGCTATAGGCTATAAAACATTACGCTACGATTAAATGAAGTGAAACCGCGCGAGAGTAGCTAGTAAACTATTATTCTCCGGCACATTTCAGGGAAAATCAGGCTCATTGATATTTTACATTAAGTACCAGGAATCGATTATCATTACCGTTTCGAAGAAGTATTTCACAATGATTCCAGGAAACGTTTCACAACGAAATGAACATATTTTTGTACGCCTAATACTATGATAACAACTTGTTAGTTTTGACGTATTCGCAATGAGAAAAAAACTAGGTCTGTCACTTCAAGGTCAGGAATTTTAATTTTTTTGTCGAAATCGTTTCATCTGTCTCTAATAGCAAATACTCAAAATCATGTAATGGGATTGAACCCAGTTCTAAGAAATTGTTTTTGAACTAAATCGTTACTAATAAATAGTTTTTAATAATCATTAGAAGTTTTTCAGAATTATTTTGAAATTATTCTTAAACAAACCAAGTTCAAGAATTTTTTTTTGGGAAAAATCATCAAATTGCTTTTCCCTCCTCTTTGATGCGCGCGCGGTACGCTAAGCTCCATATGGTGTATTCGGGTGGCAAGCTACCTTTGTTTGCCATTCGCAGACCCGCGCTTATAGTATATATATGATAAGCCCACTTCAGATTTTTATGAGATTTAAGAGTAACGTAAGTATTTATGGTCATGCAAACTAAAGTTTTTACAAAATTATAGCCTAATCGATTGTTAGCTTCTTCAACATTTAGTTGCAAAATTCCACTTTATTAACACGTTTAATAAAACATAATAAATATACTACTACCCTACAAAGTGGGTCAAACAAAAGCTTACAAAATTTCAGCGGATTTTAGTAATAGGGTCGTCATCATCATCATCAGCAGCCTATAAGTGCCCACTGCTGACAAAGGACTATTCTCATACGGAGAAGGTTAGATCATTAATCACCACGCTTGCTTTTAAGTCCAGGTTTCCTCACGATGTTTACCTTCACCGTATGTCAGTGGTGTCTAAATAATCATAGAAAGTACATATAACTCGGAAAAATTTACATTGGCACTTGCCAGGTTTCGAACCTGCACCCTCTCATTCATGAAAAGCGGTCTTAACCTCCGGGCCACCACGACACATGATACATAATATGAAATAGGGTACTATCATTCTATTCATCAACATCAGCCACATAGTTCCCTCCATCTATGACTCGGAGAGCAGTTGGTTAGAATAACCTACACTTAGTAGCACACAACGATAATGGTAACTAAACTAAACAAAATGTAATGTACCCAATTATAATTATATCCAATATTTTTTCCCCTCCCCAATCTCCAAATCTCCGGAATTCTAATCCCCGAAAGGTCAACAATACTCTAATTCTTCTCTAAAACATCAGCTTTTTTGCCATCATATCACACTTAAAACCTTAGGAACCTTAGGAACCTCAGAGAAACATTGCCCAAAAAACAAATACCGCCTTTTCTTTGACGTAACATACCTAACTTACAAAATCGACGATCAACCACAGAGGCATCAATACTAAGCAGCAACTTGACTAAAGCGTTATACACACTGAAGATAAAGCACAGGGAGCCGTAATAAAGCTCAGTGCGCACAACCCTTAAGAGTAATGGGTTTAAACAATGAATACGTTGACGGCACAGATATATGGTTTGTAGGATAAGGCCTTACAGAAAGATGAGCGGGAGTAGTACAAGTGTTAATCTCTGAAGTCTTAATGTTTTCACGAAATGCTAATGTTTTATGTGTCAAACCATTTGAGAGGTTAAATTCTAGAATGTGTTTAGATTTAAAGCATGAGTTTTACTTTTGACCTGTGAGAAGGGTAGCCTGATTGGACCAGTAGTGTGTCCCAGAATTATTATAATCGGTGTCTCCCATAAAGATAACTTCAGACTCCACGGTTTGTAAGTAAAGTTTTTCCTTAAATTCGAAAACTAAAAAAACTACGACATTGTTGATTTAAACAATTATCATTTATTTTTATAGTGTGATCCTACTGAAATTATAAACGAAAAATTGTTGTATGTATTAATGGATCGATGGATGTTTTTTAAACTTTCACATAAAAACTACAAAATTGAGCTGAATGGGGTTTGATATTAAGATAGATAGATTAATAGTCTGTAATAATACAGGCTTCTTTCTGCCCATTAAGCTGAACACTGGCCTTTACACTATTAATATTTTTTCTGTTTTCGTATCTTCTCCTTGTTTTTGTTTCTTAAACGGTATGTCTTTTTTCGTCTTTCGTCTCACCTTGGTACATACCAAGCTTCAAAAACTAGCGGAGTCGCTCGGGGTACATACCCCGAGCGACGCCGCTGGCTGAAGCTACTTTATAATTACATAATCACTTTTCTAGGAGATTAGGCTACTGACAAAACCAGATTTCAAACTCTGTGTATTTTAGAATTTAGGACTTGAAAACTGTAAATAAGGACTGCGGTTTAATCGAAAAGTCGGCGTGATGCTAAGATTAGATCTTACTCTAGGCTGTTATAAGTAACGTCATCATAACATATCGAGCATCCTTTACATTCCCGTACAACAAACGTTCTCAAACGAGAATCGATTTCACTTTCGTTGAATTAATATTATTGGATCCTCTTCAAAGTTGTCCAGATGGTGTTAATGACCAATATTTTATATATAGCGAGTGTCATCTCAACCCCACGACCCAATTATTAGGGTAAGCCGATATCTTAAGGAGACGTCGTTGTCAGTTTTGGGATTCCGACATTTCGTAAATTGTCATTATTATGACCATTGGGACTTGCAAAGGATCCCATTGGGCGTACGGAAAGCGTAAAGAATAAATGATTTTGGTTAACGAGCTGTGACATATGCATTTTATTCAGAAGTCCGTTATTTACTATATAAAAGAATAATTTAAATAATTTTACTATAAAGCTTTTTTTTTCTTTTGTGTGGTTTTTCAATATTAACAGTTGCAATTAATAAAGAGACATTAAGTTTAATTTCCAAAACCCTTTTATTTAGTTCAAAGTTCTTATTTTTTTCTTTATTTATAGTAGGATAGAGCGGTATCTGTCTCGCCTGGTAATAGTCTTGCCTAGCTCTAAAATGTCGGACGCCTACTTTAAGAAAGAAAGAAAAATTTATTCACATAGAACATAATGTATTATCAGATATTATAGTGGTGTACAGTTCAAGCTGTATTCTGCCTATATTAGGCGTGTTAATATTTTTATAAAGTAATACAATTTAGGAAACCTACCTTACTATACTGACTGACTGCCTTCCCTATATGAACACAGCACAGTTTATTTTAGCATGTTTTAGCGTAGACTTGGGTTTTAGACACGCATAGCAATGCCCTTTTGATCCCAGAAAAAAATAGCACACTGTAGTACGTACTTCCACAAATACTACAAAAACCTACATCAGCTTTTATGATTCTTCGTACTTAATTATATAAATGAAATGAAAACTGTTCAATTCTTATTGCTTTTGAGTTCATCTCCATGAAATGAGACGCTGGAGAGCTGGCTAAGATAACAAAGCTGTAAGGAGAAATTTTAATGAGCAAGACCTTCAAACTTAAAAATCTTTCCGTTAACTAAAAAAAACGTCATCGGTTCTTCAATTTGCTTTTTTATTTTAGGATTCTGTATAAAAATGAATATGATCTTCATTTAAAAAAGGCTGCTATTCTTATGCCGTACTAGCTTTTGCACGCGACTCTGTTCGCGTGCAATAGTAACTTCCTGCAGATTTTTTGTATAAATACTATCCAATGTACTTTCTCGAGTTCCAAACTATGTCTATACCAAATTCATTAAGGTTATTGTTTTGATTTATTTTATTTTAGTTTCTTGTTGTGTTTTTCAAACTTTTTATTGAATTTATTTTGTCCTTGGCTCGGCTCCTGCATGTCTTATTCCGAATAAAAATAATTTTCTTTCTTTCTTTCCAGAATATGAATATATAGATCTAAATATCAATTACAAAACTCCACACTTCAAACAGACTTTCATTTACTTTCTATACCCTTCTGACGAAGTTCTGCTATAATTGTACAAAGCATAAGTGCTTGAATCTTTTATGAAAACGTATGAACACAGAACTAGACCTTACGCCAACAAATAAATAAAGCCTACACCCTACACTTAAAGTATAATACCTAATAAAAACCAGCCAACTGCGAGTCGAACGCGTCACGACGATACAGAACCCCGGCGTGCATATACAAATTACCCCTGGCGATTTTTTTCAAAGATATGATAAAAAGTAACTTAATATTTAAACGCCCGCGTTCAGTATAACTTATGCCTTATTTAACTTGATGAGAGAATTTCTGCAAAATCGATGGAAACTTTCTATGGGATAAGTTTCGTTTATGAGAATCAGTATCTTAATGGTTCAAGTATATACATTCATTGGACAAAGATTTCTAATCAGTGGGCTTGAAGTTTATGTTAGTCGAAGTATTATTATTATTTAAACGTTTGATTTATAGTATGAATTCGTTTTGTGTTTCGTTATCTGGGTCGTAATTAAAATATACGACTGTTATTCTAGTCTTTATACAGAAATTTTTAGCAAAATCTAAAGATACTAAATAATTATGATCTGAATTCGATTTCTAGTTTTAAAATAGTCGGTAGCTAGGTTTGTTTTTTTCTTGGCATAGAACGATAAACGAACAGAATGTGCTAGAGCACATGGTAGTTTGAGCCACCCCATGATAGCTCCAACATCAGAAGAGTTGCTATTGCATCGTCAGCCTTCTGGAGCTAGAGATCTGAGATTTAAAAGAATTAGTAATGCGGGTGAAAAGATTTGACTCTCGGCAAAATTCACACAAACGCTTAAATACAACACACGTCTTTTGTGAGTTAATGGTATCATTCTGATCGAGCCGGCTTAATCGTGCCGAAGCAATATTTCAATATAGCAATAGATTTACACAGGCAGATTTTAGGACATATTCTTAAAATAACTGGCAAAACGAGAATGAATGTCAACCCGACTTTTTAGGATTAAAAAGAAATTTTGTTTCTCTGTGCCACGTGTGGGTGCAACCGTTTTTGGTGACAAGGGTAAACCTTTAATAATCATCTAGTTTAAAGAGAATGATAAGCTCCATTTGTTTGGGAATCTTCCCTAAAGCCATCTTGGTGATCACCGTTGATACCAATAAAAGAACACATGGTTTTTCACCTGTACCCCCACAAAATCATATTCTTGTGTAAACAAGAATATGATTTTGTGGAATAACGTACGAAGATTGTTAACTCCCATAATGTTTTATTATTATTAATAATACACATCTGAACTAACAAACACACATTAGCAAAAGTCCCAACAGATGAACTTGGAGGACATGCTTTACCTATACATAATATACATATAATATAAACATAATATGTAATATATAGTACGAATGTATTTACTTAGTCATTAAACATGTCGATACTCAAAGTTATGTCCCTAGAGGTATGTACTCGTACTAACATAGTATATTTCGGTGTGTCCTTAATTATATGGTAACTATGTTGAGTGGCTAAGCTGAAACAGATGTGTCAATTTCGGCCCAGATTATAGCTATTAACTCATTTCTTCTGCGAGTATTAGAATACCTTTAAGAAAAAAATATCTTCTTTCTCTCTTAATTTCACCTTTTTGGTAGTAATTGACCAAGTAAACAGAGTAAGGCGTTTCGGTTGCGATGCTTGGGTTGAAAGAAAGAAAGAAAGAAAGAAAAAAGTTTATTGACACAAACCATGTGCACACAGACACAGTAACAAAAAGGTTATTTAATATTAAAGAAAAAATAAAGAAAACTACATAACTGTGTGCCTCACGGCTGCGCCAAACAGGTCCAGTTCAGCATAAATGCCAGACCACTTGGGCCTGACGCTGGTTTTCAGCTGGACCTTTGTGCATGACGTGCTACGGATGCAAACCAGCTTTTCCATAAACATTAAAAATGTAGGTAGATACATAATCAATAAAAAAAGAAAATAGCTGCAATGGGGGTAGATATATAAATAAAATAAAAAGGAAGCGTGTACTAAATTGTAGTGAAGGTAATGTGTGACTAGGGAATGTATGACTTAGTTTATATATCATTACACATGTGTATGTACAAAGTCCCAACAGTGGCAAAACTCCGCCAAGTCTGTGTGTGTTGCGTGTTGTTAAATCAGCCTTGGTACTTTTTGTTGCTTAAAGTTTAAAACAAATAAATAAATAAAAAACGCAGTGATAAGTCAAAAATAAAACAATTGAATATATGAATCTTAATCTAAATGCCGACGAATTGTTAATCCTTGCATCATATCAACAGCACGCTGCAGGCGGTCGGGTGAAATGTCATTTGATGTATTTGTGTGGAGTGGACTTAAAACAACAAAGAGCAATATCGGTGTTACTTGGTCTCTCGAAAAATATCCAGCAAAATATGTAATTTCATTATGTTACAACAGGCATGACGTAGTACATGGAATACATAACATAATAAACTCTTTTACTTTTTCTAGCCCTACCGTCCCGTACCGGTTTGCTATGTTTTTATAATAACTATCGTGAGACATACTAAATTAACTAAAATTCGCGGGTTACTCACGTGTAAATGTTGAGAAAAGCTCTACTAGTTTCGAACCACAGAGGGGTTCTTCCTCATGAGCAGCGGACGCGGTGACGTCGCGCAGCCTAAAGTAGGCTGCGTGAGTAACCCGCGAATTTTAGTTAATTTAGTATGTCTCACGATAGTTATTATAAAAACATAGCAAACCGGTACGGGACGGTAGGGCTAGAAAAAGTAAAAGAGTTTACGCGTTTGAGGTTGAGACGCAAGAAACTAGAAATAATAAACTCTTCTCTATAAGTTGGCAGACGAGTGATCAGATCACCTGATAGTAAGTAATCGACACCTCCTATGTAAACCTACAACTCCAGAGGAGCTACGAGCCATGAGGGAGTTATCCTGTCCACGCCCTAGCGCAGTAGGCGACACTCCGAGCGTCGGGGATCGAGAGACGATCTCCAGCCACCGTAAGTGCGGGTCTGCGGACGGCGAGTAACCGACCAGAACCAGACCCGAGAAAACAGAGCGTAGCGTTCCGCGCGCACTTCAAAGAGACCTTGACCTGAAGAAACGTGGGGTTATCCCGCCCTACCCTGGGTAGAAAAAGTAACAAAACGTTAAACAAAACCTCCGGCTATTACAGATTGGGGCCAGTAGACCTCAGGGTTGAGGGTCCACGCACAGTAACGCACCGTGGCCCCTGATTGAAGCAGAAAAGCTTCAAATGTTTGAGAGCCATTATACAACTTCTTTTAAGACTGTTTTATATTACACATTGAATAATACAATCGGCATTCTACATTTTACGTACTAGAATTTTATTCTATGATTGAATATCATAACATAAAAAATATGTTGTTTTGCAATAAAACGTAACCGCTAAAATCTGTAAAAACTGCACCCATATTTGTTCGACCATGAAGCTATTGGCTATAAAAAAAATGTTAGCTGGAAACCTAATCTACAGTTCTCAAAATATACCATTTCAATGCAATACCGGTCATTCAAAAAATATTTTTGGTCACTCAACTATACGATCAATGTATTCAATACAATTCTACAAAAACCACAAGCGAACAATTGTCAATTTATACAAATAAACATTGCCAACTTGCCGACTTTACTTGTAACAAAGTGAAATATTAATTCACCTTACTTAAATCGTTTAAAAGAGGATAAAATTTTAATCCAATATTTCACAGACAATTGGAAATTTCCTCCGTTTAAAGCGGGACCCGGCTGCCATTTCGTTGAGCTAATTGTCCAAATAATATAGAATTGTGAGGATAGTCCCGTTTCACATTTATTGGGCGCTGCAGTGAGCATGAACTTCAACACAAAATAATTTAAAAAAAAAAACGAAATTAGATAGATATATAGATAGATAGATGTTTACAAACATATGCTATGTGTGGGAGAGCCATGCTTCGGCACGAATGGGTCGGCTCGACCGGAGTGATACCACGGCCTCACAGAAAACCGGCGTGAAACAACCACAGCTTTGTGTTTCGCCGTGTGGGTGAGGTTACCGGAGGCCCAATCCTTCCCCTCCCCCAATCCCTCCTCATTCCCTAAGTCTCCAAATCCGCTGATTACTTACCATCAGGTAATGCGTCTGCTCGTTTGCCGATCTATTACATAAAAACAAAAAAAATATGGTTTTCTTGACTTAAACAAAAATTTTGCACCTGTTCCTTAAATGAATAGTTCCATTTTATCTCTTAGTCTTACAACATTTATTAGTATTGCTAACGATATGTTAGTAACATATCAGATAATTATGCCATTTGACGAGCCATTATTCAGTAAGAACTTGAATAATGTTTGACTGTGCGAGCCAAACTTATCTGAGAATCAAACCGTTTTGGTGCCTGTTGGCATTACAAATATCACATAA
The DNA here is from genome assembly GCA_902829305.4 of Spodoptera exigua. Lineage (NCBI taxonomy): Eukaryota > Metazoa > Arthropoda > Insecta > Lepidoptera > Noctuidae > Spodoptera > Spodoptera exigua. The sequence continues at coordinate 13,319,615 of LR824612.2, read as the reverse complement.
CCTTTTATTTGAGGGGGATAGTCATCCAATTTTTTTTCCTACCGCGAGAAGGAGTCAGAATTCTAAAGGAACGTCCAGTTTGATCCCCGCCGCATCTTTACGCATAGATGGTTAGCAGTCAACATCTTAACAATTTTTGCGCAACGTTCTGTCTTGCACAGCAAATCTTTGGAATGATCTTTTGGCGGCGGTATTTTAGAAGTGACATAACCTTCAAACCTTCAATATTGAGAATTATCCTACTTGTAGTGTCCTGCAACTCGGCGGTGACTCTTCTAGTATTGCGAGTGTCCATGGACGGCACTGATCACTTACAATCAGGTGATCCATCTGCTCGTTTGCCTCCTATTTCAATAAGAATGGAATGTTGGACCTTTAGTCACTAATCCACCCAGTTCCTTTTTTTATGTAATAGGTCGGCAAACGAGCAGACGGATTACCTGATGGTAACCAATCAGCGCCGCCCATGGACACCCGCACCTGCAACGGAGGAGTTATAAGTGCGTTGCCGACCTTTTTAGGGATTAGAGATTTGGAGATTAAGGGATTGAGGAGGGATTGGGGAGGGGGTGGATTGCGCCTCCGGTAACCTCACTCACACGGCGAAACACAACGCTGTGGTTGTTTCACATCGGTTTTCTGTGAGGCCGTGGTATCACTCCGGTTGAGCCGACCCATTCGTGCCGAAGCATGGCTATCCCATACTTCCTTCTAATGCTTTGAGCTGGACACATACCTACAGCCATATTTCTACATAATATAGGTCCTATTTTTATGTAACGCTTTTCACGCATAACACGCACAAAATGAAGTCTTATCTACATAAAATAGGAGGTTAGCAATAAACATGTTTTGAACGTCCCACATTTAATGGCAGACTGTTACAAAAAAATAACTCCGCTTCGCAATTTTTGTAGATCACTTTACGCATGAACGTGCCTGAAACCTGATTCATATTATTCAGCCATTTTTGTTTTAAAAAGTTTTGATAGCTGAAAATTTCTTCTGTATATAAAAAAGAGATCGTTGGCAGTAGTTGTGACTTATATTTTTTAAATATCCGTCTTTTAGAAGAATTTAAAACAATAGACATGTTTTTTGTTCTTTACGTCTAATCAGTAAGCATTTTGAGAAAAATGATGTTGAAAATCGTACAAAATAATTTCTGCTCATACTCAATGTTATAAAGAGTTCTGTAGAATAATGTGCTATTAAAAACACAACCTAAGCATAAAACTCCACACAACAGAAAGAAAGAACTATGAAGTTCCCATCAAAAACTTAAGACCGATTGTGACTTCATTATCGTTTATCTAACTTAACGTGAGTTCCTGATTATCTTAAGATTAAACAGTATACAATCCCTTTTGTAAACTTGAACTGATTAAACTAATTAATTAAAACGACTTTGAAATAATCGCTTTACCTGATACGCTCACGTAAATAAGGAACCTCACTATACTGTTCCAATATTTAAGCTCATCTCTAATGGGGTTTCTTATACCAAAATAAGAAAGGGTACTAGCGTAAATTCATGGAATCATCTTAACCGTTTACAGTTCCAAATTCAATTTTCCAATTCGTGTAACTGTCTATTTTTGTATAGAATGAGATATTTAAAAAATATATTTCGTCAATTGATTTTACGTTGAGCTGAACTTTGTAATTTACTAGCTATTTTGTTTTTGGAAAAATGAATGATGTTTGTCAAAGAAGGCATTATGACGTCATATGTTGTGATTCAAACAAAATTCATATAAACAAGAACATGTCGTTTTTGTAATTTTATGTAAAGTAATTTAATTGTTTTTTTTTATGGATTGATGGTGGTATAGATCTCTAAATGTGGTGATACGTTTGCCAATAATTTGAGTTTAGAAGAGGCCCATCACTACATTTTTTTATTAATTAGCTCATGGTTTTCTTATATGCTAATGGCTAAGAAAACTGGGTATATACATAAAATTACATAAAATTACAAACTAGGTATATACATAAAATTGTATTACATTATGTATTGGTGAGTTTCTTGGTCGTTCTCCTCTATTCGAATCTTTTTTTTTTTTTTTTTTGGTGTCGGGTTGGAAAATCCTCATGGAGACCCATCGCCCTCGGGGAAGGGCGAAGGGTACTGTCAGACTCATACTGACTAAAAACCAACCCGGTGTTCCTCCAATAACCCATGTGTCGGAGGGGCGGGTATCGCCGAAGCATTCGTCGCAACCCCCCGACGGCCTCTATTCGAATCTACTTTTACCTTCTTTTACTCTATCCATATTTTGGAACGAGCACCTAGCCTCACTGACAGTCTGACGGACTATTATTTGAGATTTGAAAAGAATATGACCTGTATTAAGTTGCCATTGACCTTGAAAACATTTTGACTTAAAAAAAAACAAAAAACTTTGATTTTGACTTTGACTTTGACTTTGACGTTGACGTTGACGTTGACGTTGACTTTGAAGATTTGTCCATTAACTATTCCACCTTAAATTACACAAAGCTGGACTCCAAAACGAAGAACAAACATACAGGCAAAATGCTACATTAGACTTAAGATTAGAAAGTGACATCGATGCAAATAAATTAATCCCGTGCAAATATTTTCTCTCCGTATTTGATCAATAGAGAGAGGTGCCCCCTTGTCTCCCTTTTAGTATCTACAGACTATTTTTACATACAAACGTTACCTATGCGTTTGTGTTTTTCTCGCGTATTTTAAGGGTTAGGGGCAGTAAAGGAGCATTCGGCCCATGTCGACTATTGTTGACCATGGTCATGTTTGTTAGGTATCGTCAGTTGACCTTATCGCATTTAAAAATAGATACACGTTAGATACATATTCCTCTCTTAAAAGTGGAATAAAATGCATAAATAATGAAATTACAAGAAGTCCGAGCTTAACAAATATATAAACACAATTGAGAAAAGAAATGACGCTTTGAATAAATTATTGAATAATGTTCAAATAGCCGGTAAATCTTTGACATTAACGTAAAATCCATAAATATTATTAAAAAGACTTTCTTTCATCAAAATAAGGTTATTTTTAACAATTTGATCTTTATCACATTTCTTTGCTTCTTTTATATTTATTGATGTACCTTAAAAGCTTACTTAGCCCCGTCGAGCCCTTGTCACACGAGGAAACTGATATTGTATCTTAAAATATTTCAAAAGATATTTTTATACCTTTTCTTGGTGTATGCGATCCTAATAGACGGAATTGAGTTCTTTATACATTTTATTGAATCATTATGTTTAGATAAACAATGTCTCTACTTCGAAGTAAATACGATTATACTGGAAAGGCTACAGTTAAGTTGGTAAGAGCTTCACTAAATTGATTTATCGAGTAGCTCTTATAAATTACTGCTATAGAAAGAACAAAAATTGAAAATGGAATGTTGATGTTGAATTTAGCCTTACTTACCATATTTAATGACATGCAACCAATGTCAGTGTTTTTAACCAACATTGAAAAACAAAGAAAAGGTGGCAAGAAAAAGAAGGAAGGGGTTTCTCAATTCGGCGTAATCTAAAACATATGAAGTTCATATTGTGACGGTTTGTAAGGAAAAAAAATGTTATAAAGATGAAGTATAAGGATGTGATTTATAAGTACAATAGTCATAGAGTGCTTTGCTGTGAACGATGTTGGAAGATAAATGACCAAAACACCAGTATTTAAAAAAAAATACAATTTGATGAAGGACTTTTAGAGATATTTAAAGAAAAATAAAACCGTACATGACTTTACACCTAAGTATTGATGACATTCGATATTCAATTGAGAATCTTAGCTTAGATAATATCACCAAAAATATTTTCGGTAGGTACACCATTCCAAAAACCAAACAGAAGTTATCAAACAAATAACAACCTAATATCAGCATACGTTAGCCACAAATTACAATCAAAAACTTACTAGTGAAAATGAAAAAACTTCTGTAAGTGTACCAATTACGACGGACCAGATTGAGTTGATAACACTGCTTCCTATTCCTGACTCTTAATTAAATTCGTTGCCAACGCCAGCACAATATAACTTTTCTACTGACTACAGTACAAGATTACGGATGCAAGCTTGTTTCTCCCATTATAGGAGAGAAAGCCGTACTATGAATAATAAGGCTTAGGCAAGGAGCTAACGACTAAAGTGCACATAAAATCCGACGTCAGAATTTTGACACAAATTATACCATTATTGTTGGCTCGTTCGAAAATGCCATATTGCACTTTTTAGAGCACAACTTTGGAGCTGAAAGTTGGAAAAATACAGTTTTATGCCGAATGGTATAACCGCAACAGATGCCTATTTTACAGCCGATTTTAAAAAAATACTTATCGCTAATTTCTTAAACTCAAAACAACAAAATGTTCGAATATTATGCTATATTCACTTGAACCTTAATCAATAATTCACTTCGAAGAACCACCGAATCCGCATTTACATTGAAATATAACTGTATGCTTAAAACAATGGTTAATTTGAAGCAAATAATTGATATTGAAGGAGCAACACTGGTGGCTACAGTATTACCAGTTACAAATAAACCAGTAGATATCGACGTTAAATTATTGCTACTAAATATTGTTATTGCGATTCCAATTAAGATGGGAACAATGCGAGTAATATTATCTAGATTCACATACATACCATTGACGTGTTCCTATTTGATGACGAAACTTTGATATTGTAAATTAAACATCACACCGCTACTGGTGTTATTGGCTGTGTTATAATAAGGGACCGAGTAATGACAAATATTGAGCATAAATTCGAGCTTTATGGACACATTTTCCAGGGTTGCCGGTCAAGCGCTATAAGATACCTCGGGCTTGGCCTGAATCTGGAGAAGGACCAGGGGAGTTTTTAGTCAGTAAGAGTCTGACACTCCCTCTTTGCCATACCCTGTGCGAGAGAAGTTATTTAATAGAGTCTATCCCTCATCAAAAAAAGGTTTATTGCTTACTTCATTCGGGATTTGGTCCTACAGTCGCTTGGCCGGAGAATATTTTTTCTATAAAAATGCTTTTCATTGAACGGTGTGGCAAACTAGCGGACGGCCACCTCGTGGTAAGTTAACAGCGTTGAGAAGTTAGAAGTGCATTGCAGGTTTTTTTTTTTTGGAGGTAGTAGGATATTTGGGGATTGGCAATTTCAGATCAGAGCCATTTTCCTTAAATCTCATTTTCTTCTCCAAAAACTCATCAATATGATCTCAAGGAAGGATAAGGCATCCTCATTGATAACCTCATTGATACATGCAAGGCCGTGATATCATTATACCTATATACTGGTATTATCTAGTTTAGACAGCTGTACTGTTTTAATGCTTCAGATTGTAATAAAATAATGGAACTTACCCCCGTTGTTATTATACCAAATAAGTACATTATACTGGACAGAAAGGTGTGTGATAACTATAATGATAAAAACAAAAACATTCGTTCATATGTGCAAAAACCCACCCAATTTCAAACCTTAATGCCAACGAATTCCACGAAATCTATTTGGTACTCTAACAAAATTTTATTGTACTACAATATGCATTAAATTGCGGTTAATATAGAAAATTATTATGTAAAAATTGATCCATTTCCCATGACACCCGCATGAAACAAGAGCTTGAATATAAAGTATTTGAAAAATGGTACCTTGGGGATGATCTGTTACATACTTCCGTGTGAATGGAATTAGCAAAAAACCATATTTAAAAAGTGTTTCCAGGCGAAAACAAAATGTACAAAATATAAAGGTATATTAAACCGTTGGTAAGTATTCTCTAATGGGAATTATGGGAACGGTAAACCACACGATCATGTTGCAATAAATATATCGTAAAAGCAATATTTTTGATTGGTAGGATAAATATTTGATAAACGACTGTCTCGTGGGTGGAGTGATGGTGGGTATGGATCCGAAACAAATATTATTTTTTTTAAAAAAACGAACATTCGTTTACCGTTTCGTTACCGTTACTAATGATGGGCACGTATTTTGTATTTTCTCAGTATTTTCTCCTGTGTCGTGGTTGCGGTTACAAACATACAATTTCACATGCACATTACACCCAGACCCGGAACAACAATTTGCGGATCACACACAGTTGTTCAGTGCGGGAATCGTACCCGCGACACGTTACACGGCAGCCAGTTGCCCAGCTACCGCACCAACCGCGTAGTTATTTAAAAAATATATATATATGAGATAATTATAATATCTACTATATCCACTGACTAATTATAGAGAGTCAATAGCGCAGAAAAATGAACAAAATAAATATATTAAATTTAACATAATACTTTTATATAGTAGTTATCGTGAGACACACTACTCACGTGACTTAACGTTCGCGATCTCGCCACTAAGCGCACGCTGCTCATGAATAAGAGTCCCGTTGTGACTTGAAACTAGCCGACCTTATCTCAGTTAATTCCGGTCATTTACGAGACTAACGAAAAAAGAAAAATAAATTTCATTCAATGATTTATAATACTTAGCAACTAGCTCCCGGCCTATCTTGTTTGTTGATTTTCCGAGTCAATTTGATTTAAGTGTGTAAGGAAAAAAGTATGAATAAAATGTTTCAAATGAATGCTGATCAATATCTTGTATAACGCATACCGCAGTTCTCAGAATCATTTGATGGAAACATAGGAAAATTAACCTCCGGGCCACCTCGTCAATCATGCATGAGGGTGTGGGTTTGAAACCTGGCAAGTACCAATGTGACTTTTTCCGAGTTATATGTACTTTCTATGATTATTTAGACACCACTGACATAAGGTGAAGGTAAACATCGTGAGGAAACCTGGACTTATAATTTCTAACTATAAGTTTGACATCGCCAACCCGCATTGAGCTAGCGTGGTGAATAATGCTCAAACCTTCTCCGTGTGAGAAGAGGCCTTTGCTCAGTAGTGCGCACTTATAGGCTGATGATGATGATGATATGAAAATTATAAAAGTAATGAATATAGCTAGGTCTTTTTGAGGTTGAAAATCAATTGACTTTTCTCACTCAGACTGAGGCGGGGGTCGAAGTATAAATGTGAAATCGCCAATCGGCCTTGAGCAAGCGTGATGATTAGTGCTCAAACCTTCTTCGTGTAAAAAGAACCTTTTGTCCAACAAAAGGCATGAGAGCAAGAAGAAAAAAAATATTATTATAATTTATTTTGTGTTTAAGAATAAACCATTCTTATGTACCAGTATTATGTTTGTGTATAAAATTCTCTCCAAAGATCAATCCAAAATTAATTGTACATTTTACAAATCCTTAAATACCTATTTGGCTTTCTCTCATCCTCATCCTCTTGTAACTCAATACTAATTGGGACAGAGTTGATTAAATGCAAATACTCATTAGTTCCACACACGTAGGTACATATATCATATATTATGTATAAATCTATGTCTAATGGCACATGCATAATTTAAAAACCACACGAAGATCTGACTATAGTGGAATATACGAATAGAGTGAAAATAAATAATGTTATGAAATAAATAAAAATGGAAGATACTTTTAAGTTATCTTTATTTTGCCAGGTATTTTCATGTAGAAATGTATCTAAAAATTAGGTATTTATTAGCATTCCTTTACTTTCATCACAAAAATAATTTTAAGAATATATTTTTATATTAAATTTCACGTACGCACATAGAGGAAAGTAACTAAATATGGAATACTATTTTGATTATACACTAACATATAATTTTCGTGTAGGTATTTCAAATGACAGTATTCCTTATTAAGAAACTGTTCCATATTTGGGGACTTTCCTTTAGCAAAAACTGTCGCAGTGTCCCGGTGGTTAAGGCTCCGCTTGTATGTATGAAACATAAGATTGGCATATCGAAACTTGACAAGTAGCAGTGTGACTTTTTCTAAGTAATGTGTTTGTATACAGACCTGGGAAAACATTATTAGGAAACCTCGACTTATGATTTGTAACTGGTGATTAATGATCAAAACTTCCTCCAGAATTCCTCTTCCTCTTCTTTACGTAGCAGTTGGCACTTATAGGCTGATGATGATGTTGATCTCATTTTTGCTAATTATTTTTAAGTAGAAAGTTATACATTAAAAGCCTCTCTCGTTTTAGCCAAGTAGTCTCATTGGTCCCGTCACTGGCACACGTTTTATTTATTTGGCTACAGCATATTGTCAGGAATTGTGATAAAACCTTACCTTATATAGCAATTAGCTTATCTCTTATTTCAAAAGATTTGAAATATACCTATGTATATAGCCCTGGGCCACATTCAGATTATATAATTATATTATATATTATATATATATATATTCAGAAATATATTCGAGTCAGAAGCCTATAGGTGTCGGTGAATAAAATAAAGAAAGAACTAAACATATAAAAGAACTAAGTCTTCTGTAGAATACTATTGTAGAGAAATTAACAGGAACTTATTTTTGAACGAGCGATGTATAAAATAAACCTGTCATAAACTTCGATGCTTCGACTAATGACAAATTAACTTTCAGACTCCAGAAAAATCAATTTCAGATTTTAGTTATAAAAAAATATTTTCTTTCAAACTTTCTTAATTTTATTTTGTAACTAAACTTCATCTTTTATAATTTCGGACATTGGTCTATAAATACACTTTACCCAAAAGGCGGCCTACAGTTAATATAGATCTACATAAATCCGACGTCAAATAAAACTAACTTAAAACTAAAACATTACGTAGAGATATCCTCGAACGACCTTCAAAATTCAGATATTACTTACTTTTGCTAAACTTACGTACCCTCCATTTCTCATACCATTTTACGCCTGTGACGTCATCATTCATCGGCCATTTGTCGCCGAGTCTTGACGTGTTTAACCAAGTTTGACGAATTCCAGGCCTTGCTCCCATAAGACGGCTTAGATAGTAACTCTCAAGTATTTTCAAGGACAAACCGGCTTTGTAAAATGTTGTTAAAACGTATTAAATGTGAATTACTTTGGTGAGTAGGTATCTACATCAAATGATTTCAGTATAATTTGTGCTGTCACGTTCTAAGAATCTGTTTTATACACAAGACTTGTAATTGTGTTTTTGTTTTGTTGTGACCAGAAATTGTAATAAGACAATCAATATTTTAGTATAAAAATGCACATGGTTTTTTTTTGTGAGGAGAAAATCATCCAATAACTTTTCTCGCCCAGGGTGAAGTGAGAAACAGTCTCAGACTCTTACCGAATTACACAAACCCGCTTTTATTCTTTGATTTCTCATCCTCCTCTTTTTATGTGACGACCGAGCGGATGATAAGTCAAGCCATTACTAAAAGAGCTTGTCATAACTACTTTATAGCACACTAGCTACTCTCGCGTGGCTTCACCAACTGCTCGACTCCTACTGTTCGTATCATGATGTTGTATAACCTATTCCCTTCCTCGACAAATAGACTAACGATAACAAAAAAAATAATGATTCAATTCGAACCAGTAATTCTGGGGATTAGCGCCTTTAAATATACTTGCAAACTCTTCAGCTTTATAATAACATAATATTATGTATTTATTTACATTGTAATTTAAACACAATATTAGACAAACAACACCCACCGTCATTATATATTATAAATTGTAGCTAACTATCGTCAAATAAATCAATCGATTGAAAATGGTCATTGAACTCCTAAACATACAAAATTACCTTTGTACATTATTTACTCGTCGCGTAGCCAGCTAATTTAATACAGAACATTTTTCTTCAAATAACCATTTTCTAAAACAAAGATCAAACAATCTAATCACTTCGAATAAATCTTTATTTCCGAGTATTGAGAAAAAAATATTCAAATTACTTACAATATCCGCCCCCGAGTTTACCGAGGCACCTGTCGCAAGAATTGAGTCTTAAAAAAAAGTTACTTCGAAATATCTAATAACTTTTGACGTTTTCAGGTGAAACGCGGTCAATCGGAAAAGGTTACAAAAAAAGGAGGTCCATTTCCATGAAAGTGGTTACTCTACAAAAACATTCCATTGTTCAAGGCAATTTATAACAGCTTATTTTTAAAACCACGACAAACAACGTTGTAAACAATATCGATATTAAACGCGGACTCGGTGTTGTTTCTCGATTATTCATCCTTGAACGAACAATCGATTACAGGCGATGATGGATTTATACCACAAGCCTGATTTTAGCTCACCTACTCCGCTTGCGTTTTAAGAAAATATTTTAAGAGCTTAAAACTTAATGGTTTATAAAGGAGGTCAGGATGTTTTACCCGAAAGTATTTTCATGTTTCAAATATAATGGAATCTCGTACAGACATAAGGAAAAGTGTGCCTTAATTTATTAACGTTTAAGTTTAAACTACAAATGCCGTTATATTGTACAATTCTTCCAAACGTAATAATGAAAAGAAAATATTCTGTAGTTTATAAATAGGTCAAATTGCTCTGTTGTCCTCTTCATTCAAAGAGTGAGTCTGTGTTTACTCGACACTTGTGAACAATAATAATTTTCTATCTAACTAAGCAATGGTCATATGATCTAAATATAAGTTTTATATAAAATACGAGTATCTACCAGCGCTGTAGGCAACATTAACCGAATAAAAAGTGTTACTCCAAACTATAGCCTATTTCCGTGCCAATCATCAAAATTCATTCAGTACTTTAAAAGTGAAATAGTGGGAAACATCCATATCTACTTACGAACTTTCGCGTTTAAGTAACCCTACCTACCCTATGTACCCTACTTAACCTACCCTACACTATGGACCCTAACCTACATATGTCCTTCTCCTAGTTCTTAGTGAACCTCTATCAATTAAAAAAACATTCTCCCGTTCTTAAGTTATAAATAGTGAAACTAACACGACTTTTGTTTATAAATATAGAAGTAAAATATCATTATACTGTTATTGTTAATATTTTGTTTATCTGTAACTTGGATCAATATAAATCAATTTCTCTCATCGGCTATACATCAAAATATTTCGTATTTATTATCTCAGCAAGCTTCGCACAACAACGGACTGTAATTTTTAATGGATTGCTAATTTTACGATCGATTGACGCCCGTTTATCAAGACTGAGGTGTATAGATAGATTTCGAAACACGTTACGTATTTTTTTTTATCCAACGATCTACAAGTAGATCTTATTTTATTTTCATTAATATTACCTAAATAGAACATAGATTTAGTAAAGGTTATCCTTAGGAGTGTTTACGCTGTTTGTTTTCTCTCGCTCCTCAGTAGGCTGGGAGGGAGTGCGTCACTCTTTTTGACTAAAAACCACACCCTCGCTTCGCCTTCTCCAGGCTGGAGCCGCAGTACTTCACTGCGCTTGACCCGTAGGTACCGAAAAGCGAGAAATATTCATGGACTAATCATGGAAACTACTGAATCGATTTCAATGCAACTTATACTGTATTTAACGTTGGACTAGAATAAAAAAGACGACGAAGTCTCAGACCAGTTTAGAATAAATTGGTCTGAGACTTCGAAAGAAACTATAGAGAGACATAGTATGAAATATTGTTTGTATAAAAACGTGATTTATCTAAAACCAATCCTTGCCCTATCCATTCCTCCCCAAACACGGAATCTCCCCAAAACCTTTATGTCTAAAAGGTTGAAAACGCACTTGCAACTCCTTTGGTATTCTGTGGGTGGCGCCGATTGCTTACCATCAAGAAATCCGTCCGCTCGTTTGCCGCTTATAACTGAAAAAAAAAACAAACATTCTGTATAACTATTAAAGTTTAAAGAGTCCGCTACTATCTCAACTCACTTATCATGTAACTAAAACCACATTTAATCACTGACACTGTCTCACGTCCTTCCAGAATCTTAATTTTTATTCCTAATCCTTCTGACTAGCCATGTCGATTTTCCGTGTCAATAGTCCACCTGTTTGATCCCATCAAAGACATCCCAGAAGACACCCGATGTGGGACATCGCAATTGTTGCTTCTAAGCCGGTCTTAGCAAGTCTCAGAGGAGTCAGTTAATAGGCAATCTGTATTATAAAGCAACTTTAGCCAGTACCACAGAAATCTAAGCACCAGGAGCTAAGAAATGGATATAAGTATATTTTAAGTAGAACTGTTTAGTTAAGGAAAGTGTGATTTTGATACCATTTCTAGAGAGTAGTAAATACTCAATACTCAATATATTTATTGCATTCCACAATGTGAACTTAGGTGGTAGGGTACATAAGGATTTACATACTTATATTAGTTTAGGAGCATTGTGGGCCCTGTCGGGCATAACAATAGTAGTAATTTTTATGAGGAGGGCTAGTATAAATATATGTTTACAATTTTTCATTGTTTTTATGTAGATAGGCTTATATAACTTATAACTAATTGAGTACAAATACATTATAATTGTTATTAGGTATAGATTACAGTGTTATTTTTACTTTATTTATTAAATTTATCATTTAAATATTCCTGTACATTATAATAGCATTTATGTATTAAAAGTTTTTTTAATTTATTTATCAAGATATTACATTTTTGTTCATTTTTAATGTCATCTGGTAATTTATTATATATTTTACCTGCCATTACTAAATATACTGTGATGATGAGTGGATATGAAAATAAATTAGGTACCTAATGAAAAGAAATATTAATCAAGTAAGTTTTATTTTGTCATTAAGAAAACAACACTGTTTGATTTCGTAATATACCACAATATTGTATGGTCATCTATATAGGTATTTACTAAACATTATTACAAGGGTTTAGAAATACCTACATAATGTATCATTTTTTGTCATTTACAATAATATTAGAAAATTAAACGAAAACCAGAATGGAAAAAATTACGTATTGGACTCATCATTTCAATTATATCGACAATCGACTTCACTTTGTCGAATAAATTGTTATTGGTAGATGGCGCTGTGATCGTTTAAGGACAACATTGACTGTAAACAATTATTCAAAATGATTACCATACAACTAAACATAAACAAGTATTGACCTAAACAAATAAAACTTAACACTTGTTTTTACATTAAAACCACGCATCGGTATCTCACAAAGAGAAGATTAATTCGGTGAAATAGTGCTGAACAGCGCGTACAACCAAAAGCATTCCTTTTATGTAGACCGTGAATAATTCCATTTATATTGACACTATTTGAATGGGGGCAAAGTTTTAATGTAAAGTTACATGTTCAGGGTAAAGTTTTGTTTACAAACATGCTGCAACGTGTTGGTTCGCCCCGAGTGTACACAGCGCTTTAGAAAAAGAATACGTACGCTGATGTGGTACTTTGTACTGCAAAAATAGCAAGTCTACATTCAATTGTTTTGATTCGAAACATTCGAAAAAGAGAACCTCCTCATTCGAATTGAAACATCGTGGAGTCAATTATGTGTTTTTAACCGACTTCAAAAAAGGAGGAAATTCTCAATTCGACGCGTAGTTTATTTTTTGGTGTATTAAAATCTAATTTATTTTGCAAGTGCTGTTTGGTTGGACAAAAGTTGGTTTGCAAGTGTAACTATTCGCTTCAATAACGATGTTACATTTAAATTGACCACACGATTGATACAATGGCTGGGTAACTGGCTACTGTGTAACATGTCACGGATTCGCTTCCGCACGAAAAAACTCATTGTGTGGTCCATTATTTGATATTCATTCAAGGCTCGATCAAATTATTTGTTATATGTATACATATAATACAGAAGTTATAAAGACTAGAGATTTTTTGTACAATTCTTTTTAAAAACTGAGAACTAATTTATTAATACCATAATTCTTAAAACATCCTTTATTTATTTTTTTCATTTATTGTGTAAATGAAAATAAAAGAAAATATAGAGCATCCATATCTAGCGAAAACCTACGTCTATGGCATTTCATAGATCGTACACTGGCCTAGAATTAGCATACGATGCATATGCATACAATCCGCGTTTGGCTAGCTCACACCTCGTGAAATAGGCAGATAATTGTTCCTCTATCATCGTACATGGATACTAAGGATTACGTTGCATTTTTATGCCTGAATAAACTGAGCCAAATTATTGGTATCGCCTTTTAACTAATTTGTATTGTAGATTGGGTTCACTTTCACACAGGGTGAGGCGAGAGAGAGTGCCAGCCTCTTATTGACTAAAAACCCCCCGTTCCTTCTCCTGCTCTAGGCCGAGGTCTGGTAAGCGCAGAGAATGCCTCTTTTCCTGATGACATTTTTGAATTACCTATTTATTTTTCACATTAAACATGCATGCCTTTTAATTGATTCTTCTTAAAGATAAATCATCATCATTTTTATGAATCGTCACATCATCGCCAGCGTATAACAGTCTCTCACTGCTGAAAAAAGACCTCTTCTTATACTTAATTAGGAGTTAGAACTGTAATTTATACGTTGAAATTTTCAGTATATCAGTGATATCATTCAGAGTTCACGTTTAGCACATATATTCGAAAAACTTTAAGTAAAGTAATTGCAAAGTTTTAAACCAATCACGGTTTTTAAAAGAATAAAATAAATGTAAAAGGTAAACTTAATTCTAAACATTTAAGAAACTATACTACCAAACAATGTACATAAAGATCCAAATTAGACATTTAAACAAATACAAGTTAGCTTTTTTACTTCCAAAAAAACGATACTTAATCCACTCTTCAACTGTTTTTGAAACTTCAAACCAATTTAGTTTTAATACCTAAAGCAATAAGACAGCTATTAAAACTACAATTAGAAAGGAGGTTAATTTTATTCAGAGATTAACATAGATTCAAAGTCTCCTAGTTAGGGCACTATGCATGTATTAACACAGTACTCAGATCAATATTAATGAGAAACCGATTATCGTTGTGGTATTAGCTGAGGTATATGTCAGCAGAATTGGGTAGAAATGGCGCAGTGAACTTGGTTTCGATCATTGTAGATAATTAATTAAAATGAAAACTCATCTAAGTTAGTATCATTGGTTACATATAAGTGGATATTGCCATTTTTTGTGATAGATCGACAAACGAAAAGACGTGTTACTTGCTGGTAAGCTATCGACACAGCCCGTGGACACTCGCAATAGCAGAAAAGCTTCGAATGCATTGCCCCCAATGAGGGTTTTCGAGATTTATGGATTGAGGAACGTTGGGGTAGGTAGAAGGTTTGGGCCTCCAGTAACCCTAATCACAACGCCTTAGTCAATTCACGCCGGTTTTGTGTGAAGCCGTCGTATCACTATAATCGAGCCGACCCATTCGTGCCGAAGCTTAACTAGCTATGATACGATTATGAATAAGAATTTCTCGAGGAATTTCAAAGCTTTTGCTGTCACGTTGTCAGTGTCAAAAATATTCTGATTGATTTATGGATAAAATTTTTGAATTCGCACTCAGGAGTCAATCTTGAAATTACTTTACAAAATTATGCTGTAAATAAAATTTGCATTTCCATTACAAACGTTGGCCAAACAACCATAATTTTCAGCCAACAAATTCATCTCAACCGTGAAATATTAACGCTAAATAAATTTCAAAGCACTTTAGCTTGTTTGTCTAGCCCAATGTTTGGCATTTGCCATAAATGTGGCCGTGTAAGGCCGCAAATCGCTGGCGGTTTTGGCAGCGGCTACACACTCATAATAGGCTACTTACGAAATTGATGCACAGCATTAAACGCTTTATTGGCACTTGGTTCGCAATGTAACTAAATTTTCTACGTGTTTTAGATAATTTTATGGCGAAAATATATGCCAGTTTCAAATTTGTTGTTTTGATCGATAGGGGTTTAGTTTAATATTTTCATTACTGTGATAGGTAATAAGGTTCAAATTGTTTTTCAGTTTTGTAATCCTAATTCCTGCTATTTTTTTTTTAAATTGTAACGTGGTTTAGCATAATACCTGCTTAATTTGCAGTCAATAACGCGTTACTTGCGTGAATTAACTAAGAAAAGCACTACTAGTTTCAAGTCACAGCGGGACCCTAGTTCATGTGTGTTTCGGCGACGTCACGTGGCCACGTTTAGCCTCATCATATTAAGAAGCCGTGCTAAATAAATACCTAATTAACTTATTATGTTCTGTTGTATGACTAAACGTTACTGAAGCCTGAAATGCACAGCTTTATATATATATAGAGAGGTCATTGAACAATTCATACAATGAGACGAAATGAAATAGCGAAAACAATGCATTAAGACCGCCCTTTGTATGAAATTCCATTTATGTTTTTTAAACAAGGACGAAAAAAAACTTTTCTTGAGCAGAATCCTTTTTTATGTTATTCTTTGACAATGTCACAATGCACTGCATAGTTTAGTTACAAAATAATAAAATATGTTTTGGTATTTTTTTAGGATTCTTTCTTCTTTTAAAATTTAAGTGTGGGAGAGCCAAGCTTTGGCAGGAATGGGTCAGCTCGACCGGAGTGATACCACGGCCTCACAAAAAACCGGCGTGAAACAACCACAGCGTTGTGTTTAGCCGTGTGAGTGAGGTTACCCGAAGCCCAATTTTTCCCTAATCCCTAAAAGGTTGGCAACGCACTCGTAACTCCTCAGTTGCGGGTGTCCACGGACGGTGCTGATTGCTTACCATCTGGTAATACGTCTGCCCGTTTGCTAACATATTACATTAAAAAAATGTTTTCTACTGCAAAGCAAGAACTGTGCGCTGTTTGTCAAGGATTTCTATTTTTACAGTTAATACAAAATGCACCTTTCCCGGAGGCCTAATCCTTGCTTTCCTCCTTTTCCCTCCCCAATACTTCAATCCCCCAAAAGTTCTTACTACCAAAAGGCCGACAACGCACTTGCATCTCTTTTGGTGTTGCGGGTGTATAAGGGCGGTGCTGTTTGCTTACCATCAGTTAATTCATCTAGGAACTAGTTTGCCGCCGTGTGATTTAAAACAGAAACAATAATTTAATTCAAATTTCAATGATATCCTAGCTATAACAAAATATTACATAGACTTATAACACAGAAACAGTGAAATAAAATGCTAGTACAAAAATAATTTACTCAAAGCAATTTATATTATTTCTTCTGAAAATAAATTTCTAGATATTGCGCACCGGAGGCTTTGAGTTCGGTACAGTGCGCCTAGTCATATGAAAACCAACATGGCGCCCAAAGCTATGACGCAAACGTTACTGTCAGTTCCTTTTTTAAAGATCAACCAATCGTCAATAGTCGACTACCAGTTACAGTTAAAAATTTAACTCACATTCGTCGAAAGAGCAGACCAATTCTGTTTGCACTTCATGGTTTTTGCGAAAAATAATAAAAAAGTGCTCTCTATTTGTGAAACAAAATCGTATCGATTTTTGGTCATTTTTAAAACATTTTTTTCGTAGTTTCGTAGTCGTGCTGGCCTGGCTGGCCTGAAGGATATAAACCACCCGTTCCTCATGCATAAGCGTGCTATGTGACTTTTCCCTAGTTATAAATACTTTTTTAAATTATTGGCGAACCAGGGCTTATTATTTTAAATTTTAAGTTTGTAATCGCTATCCGCCTTTACCATTAAAGCTTACTTCTGCTCTGTGTGTTTTAAGGGGTTTGCTAACCGATGGATATTTATAGGCTGATGGTGATGAAAACAATGTTTTTTTTATTCTTACAGAAGGCTTACAGACTTATAGTACTTAAATATTATAACCTATGTTGATAAAATCACATTTAGATCAGGAGTGTTAGAGTAGCTCTTAATGAAAAGAGAGAGAAGACATTTTTGGTCTATTCCCAAAAATGCGTGTTCATGGAAACAGTTCAGTACGGTCTAGTTAAAGCTCCCAAAGTTTTGGGTAGTGTTAAACTAATATCGAGTACTTAGTCGCCCAGTTAGGAGAGGAGCTTTAGAAGCTTAATTAATTTAAGATTTCCTTGCTATTATACTGCCATGTTAAGTATTAAATCTAAAACTAAGTGCCAAAGCAGTTGAAAATGTCTATTATATTTTGCAAGTATACTTCGAAACTTTTTTCATACTCGGGCAAATAATTATTCACTATTTAAGTACTTCTTTTTTCTCTCTTTATTTGTTTGAAAGACTCAATTATGGTTTCTAAGGCAGCCAGCGTAAATTTACAAAAAAACTTTCCTATTTTGTCCTCAAAAAAACACTGACCTTCTTATTTCTTTTATTCTCTCCTATGTTATTACAAACATTCAATTTCCCATGCACATCACACCCAGACCTGGACTAGACAACATGTTGAGCTATTGAGCTCGAGTAAAATGGTAAAAGGTTTTTTTTTAAGTTAGTCTATATTATTATATAATTAAATACAAGCGACCTACGAAACATTGGGCGGCAGCCACTGTATGCCACCGCATTTATCGTGCAGTTTTGTAAAAACCTATGTAATATGTCTTTTTGGTGTTGCAGCACGTTCCTTTACAGAAAAAATCGTCTTTGAAAATTCTATTCACTCACATTCTTAAGCTTTCCTTGGTTGCAGTGATTTATATGTGATATTGGTCCAGAGGTTAAGACCTATCATGCCAGAGATGTACCAATGTGACATTTTTCATGTTATAGGTACGTTTACGTTCTAAAATTATTATGACGAAAAAATATTGTGAGTAAACATTAACTTTGACTAAAAATTTTTAAGTTGGTTCTCACCAATCCGCCTTTATCAAGCGAGGCGATTCGATTAATGCTCATTATTTCTCATTTTGAGGAGAGGCCTTTGCTAAGCAGTGGGCACTTATAGACTAAAGATAAACGAATTCGCTTTGTCTAAGAGTATTTATAAAATTATGAAATAGTATTACAGAAAAGGTTTTTATTTCAATATATTATCTTGTAGCGTCTGTCTAAATATTTCTGATTGTATTTTATTATTATTTTCATTGTTGTTTCTCGTGAAATTCGAGATATTTCATTAATTTGCTATTAGGTATTACATTGAATTCGATTTTGAGGAATGGCCTTCAGTACTATTGGGTTTTGGAATTCTTAGAAGTAATCGTGTAACACTAACAAGTGGATTTTGAAATCATTGTATGTCTACTATGGTTTTGACTATTCGGAAAGTCGGATAAAACAATTCTTAAGGGAACCGTGTGTAAATCATAAACTAATGGATTATTTAAGTATTTTTTTTATGTGTACATAAAAGAAATAGTATATAAAGACCAATTAGTGGTTTTACTATTTTTTTTAAAGTCAATTGACTATTGGGGCGGCTCTGGCGGGTGTTAGATAAATAGGTGTCATAAATAATTACGAAAGTGAATTTTGTTAAAACGTATTACGTTTTCGTACATCAAGCTTTGTCATTATAATCTTTTCAGTATTTTCCAAAATATTTGATTTCAAAGTTTGCATAACAACTCGTGTGGTCTGTATGCTCTTAAACCATATTCTTCTTCCAAAAACAAACCTTTACACCTTCACTTCCAATCAGTAAGAATGAAGCGATAAGATGACTATTTCCTAATCCAATTTCATGCAGGCGATGAATTCAATTCAAACGTTGTTATTTCACATTCCTATTGCGTTATAATCCTAGTTCTGCAAAGTGCCGAAGCTTTGCTTTCGTGTTCTAATTGAACCCAAAATAGTACTCGGGGTTGCCAAAATAACAAGCGTGACTGTTTTGGCCACAAAAGTTAGAAGGACATTTCGGAAATATTCTGGTACCCATAGACTAGCTCCAAATTACAATGAAAAGTATGCTTATGAAAACCTTTTTTTCTGTCAAAGAATAATTTGTCTACTGACTTTGTTTCAGATTTAGCGGAAGGAAAAGTCTGCGGGTTGTCACTTATTCTGATTTCTAACTAAGAGGACTCGGTAGAGCATATGGTAGCAGTGGGCTGACTGGTTGAGCTGAGCACTACCGTATCTTTAGGGAAGTGATCGGCAGCGGCGACTTTTCTCGTCCGGCCTTAGCCGCGTCCATGGTTCAGAGCGAAAGCAGCCTTATTTTACTGCAAAGCAATTATGCTCGTAAAGAAATAGGCAAAGCGTGGCAGAAAAATAGCAACTCACGCCCAAACTGTCACAGAAGAAATTCTCTGGGTGTCAGTGATGGCGCGACGTTCTCCACCCACCGTAAACGTGGTGATGCGAATGGCGACTTATGTTACCATAATAGACGCCCATCCAGGCCCAACAGGGCTAACATTCAGTCAGGGTTGCGGTTCAAGCGCTATAGCGTACCGTGGGTCTAGAGCAAGAAAAGAAACTGAATAGGTTTTAGTCAATAAGATGGCACGCAAAAAAAATAAAATGATTCTAGGTTGTTCTGCAACGTGTCAGGAGATTAATTCAAGCTCCTAATAAAGCTTGTTGTCATCGATGAATTTATACTTAGTAGTAAATGGGAAAGTGGGAAAACGTTTAAAATTCAGGACGATTACAGGAATCACTTATTTTCAGATTACTCGTCACAACAATACGAGGAGGTTGTTCAAGGTTAGTTTGCCTTGTTGCCACGTTTACTTCACAATTAACAATTTTAATATATTATACAATTTACACGTACAAATCGCCTTAAACCAGCAAGAGTACTGCAGATAAATATAAAAATACTTAATTAAATGAGTTCATAAGAAAAGTCACGATTTCAAATCCCCAGGCATCACGGCGTTCCAATGAATAATTGCTGGCGACATAATATGCATAATGATGTAAAAACGAAGGTTTTTTTTTTCCTTATAAGATAATTAATAATTCCGACTGACAAGTATCTCTGGTCAAAATGTTCTTAGCTCTAAGCAATTCATCATTTACTTAGATCAAAGTAAGGTTGGACTAGAACTTAGAATTTTTGTACATGAAAGACGTATTTCTCAGTGCCATTCCAAGCTGATAATTTACCAATCGTTGTCATCATCATCTTTTTATACCGCTGCCTATGGACACCCGCAACAACGCAGGAGTTACGAGTGCAATTCCAACCATTTGGGAATAAGGGTTGTGGAGAGGAAGGATAGAACCTACGGTAACCTTATCCACACGGCGAAACACAACGCCGCGGTTGTTTTCTGTGAGGCCGTGGTGTCACTCCGGTCGAGCCGACCCATTCGTGCCTAAGCATGACGCTCCCACACACAGTTTACAATGCTCTGAATCTGATCGAGAGATGATCTCCACCACCAGCGCCACCGTACCACCGTAAGCGCGGGTCTGCGGTCGGCGAGTAAGGGCAGCTCGCCGCCCGACCAGAACCAGGCCCGAGCGTACGGCGCGTAGCGTTTCGCGCGCGCCTCAAAGAGCCAATAGACCACCACACACCTTTTACACTGCTTACTAGCAAAAATACCAAACTAAAAAAAAATAACCAAAATCTTTACCAAAAATCAAATAAAGTTCCCAGGCCAAATCCTAATTTGAACGATCCACGGCCTTCGTAATATGATTCATTATGTTACAGATAATTCTCTATAAGATATCCCGGTTTCCCTGATGCGGGCAAATTATTTTCCTGGCGGTTACTCACAACTATATTAATAATGAAACCTTCAGTTTATCCAGCTTCAGCTTATTCATGAAGCTATGTTTATGAAGGATTTTCTACTTGAATTGTAGTGTTGATAGATTTACCTAGTGTTTCTTTTTAAAAAGGTTATATACGAATACCTAATTATTGTTTTAGTGGGAATAAAGTCAAAAGCTTTTTTTGTATGCCATAGGTCGGCAAACTAGCAGACTTATTATCTGATGGTAAGCAATCAGCGCCACGCACGCAGCGCTTTACGGGCCAAGTACGCCTCTTGTGGGTTATTAATGATTTAAGGATTGACGATGAGGCAGAATGATTTCGAAACATTTCTTTTAGATTTTGACAAGGACCATTTGAAACTACAGACAAAATATTCAAAGTTAAAAAAAATCAATATATCTGCCAGTCCTAAGTAAACCTATAGTAGATTCCTATAAAGAAGAATAGAGCAAGGTACTTCATCTTTACTCCTCTACAACAATCCAATTCAATTGTTACAAGAAGTTGTTTTCATTACACGAAAACAATGGAACACTAATATTCAGTCAACGACACAGGAAAGAAAGTAGCCTCAAGGGCAATTTTAAACAATTTTGAGCTGACCAATCCCAATTGTCGGACTTGACGAATACACCAGCACACAAACCACAAAAGCGCCAATTCATACTCTGGCGTTTATTTTTTTGATATTTTACAACAATTACAACTACTTCTTACTTGTTAATCTACTACCAAAGCAAAGACTCCATGATAATAATGATTTTTCTTACTTAAAATTAACACCCTTTGTCTTATGAATGTACGCGACTAATAAGTTGGTTTAAACATCTCGGAATTACCTTTACAAGCAAAGTAGTAAGAATGAGTTCATTCATACTATTTTGTATTTAAGTTAAAAACAAACAGAACATTGTGTATAGAAAACATGCCTCTGCCCACTCCTGTAACACCACAAGCTTGTTGTTCTTCCAAAACATTTCGATCGAGTTCAAACACTTGCTAATATTAACTGAGCTAACCTAAAAGAAAATTCGATATCGTCCTGTTAGAACGACGGAACAACTCCCGTAAATATTTACTTGACCTTGCCACCAAGATTGGTTGGAAAACGAAACAAAGTAGATTGATTAAAGGTTATTTTCCTTTGTACTTTTTTTTCATTTATATTTCAACAACTCAACTCCTGTTGTGTATTGTTCTGCCGCTACAGTTTTCTTCTACAAAATCAGTATGGGTGTTCTTTTTTACTTTATAGGCCAGCATTTGGCTAATAACTCGCTTGGACTGGCACGCTTGCCTTAAAGTAGGTACTAGAAACTTGAAGAGGCAAAACACAGGTTCTGGCAAGAAATTCTATTCATCTTTTTTATGTGATAAATCGGTAGAAGACCAGACAGATTACGTGATAGTAGTCATTCGGCGCCGCCCATGGATACCCCCAAAGAAGTTACCAGTGCGTTGCCGGCCTTTTGGGGATTATGGTTAAAGAGATTTGGCGATTGGGGGGAAGGGTTTTCTGTGAGGCCGTGGTATTTCACTTCGGTCGGGCTGACCCATTTGTGCCGAAGCTTGGTTCTCCCGCACCTAATATCCACAGTAGCAAAATAATGTGGTTACATGGTGGTTGGGCAACTGGCTGCAGAACGGAACGACTCTTTGTGTGATCCACAAACTGTTATTCCGGGTGTAGATGTGATGTGTGAAATTGTATGTTTGTAAACCTACCACGACAAAGGAAAAAATGGTGTTGTCGGGCAATGTTTCAAAAAAAACATGTCCGAAATATAAGCCACTTATGAAAAAAACAACATGAAAGTCGTCTCACATTTTATTTACTCAATCAAAAATAAAATAATGAGTAAATGCTTCATCTTTATTGTTCTGAACCAGTTTTATTTTCTTATCTGCATACTAAACAAGTTGGCTGACTTCACCGTAGAAGAATATAAGAATATTTATATTATTTCCTCAAGTAAGAATAGTTCAAAGTAAAATATCTGTCTTTAAAACAGTATCTAAGTTACGTTCCACTAGAGCGTGAACTGTCGTCCACCTGAAGTTTTAAGTCCATTAATAAGAACTTGCAATACCAGCGCAGTGCTATAGTTTGTAAGCTGGAACAACGCCATCATTAATCTGGCCGATGCCACAACGTGAATATTCACAGAAGGTTTGGAACTTTCTTTTTTATAGTAGTTGTATTTATAGTTTTACAACATAGATCTTTATTTTCTCTTCTAGACATCACTGAAGTCAAGCAGAGATTGCATGACACACGACGCGTCGAACGTCTTGCAGTTAACTGTACAGATATGAGCTCTTAGCGTGGCTGGCGTCACATCCAGACTCGAAACACCAATTTGTGGTTGTTCCGTGCAGGAAAAGAACCTGCGGCACATTGCGCTGCAGTCAGGCAAGAGTGGACGTGGCAGTCAGTCAGGTCGGCTGCCAGTGCTAGCCACCGCGCCAACAGTGCAGGCCAATTAAAAAGGATTCTTTTTAATTGCACAACATTGCGAAGTTACAATAATTTAGTTTTTACTCGTTACGATTTATCGAATGTCTGGTGGGGCGTTTATTCTGGATCTTAATTAACTTATTAAAATTTGGGCCCCTGGGGTATATTTTAATTAATATCTTTGTGCCTTTTGTATGGAGATAAAAAGTTAATTGATGTTGTGATTAGAATACTGTCTTGGTCTTGTATTTTTTTTTTACTGGCTACTAATATTCAGAGCTACTTTTTTCCTTAGCAATGCTTATGATTTTATTACGACCATTGTAGTGCGTTGCAACTAATTATCTTGACCTTTGTTCTATAAAAAATGTGATAAATATTAATTCGACTGTTATTTTTACAACCACCAAACATTACTTTGATCGATGTACAAAAACAATAACACTAAATATAATCTACCCATAATTTATTTACTAGAAAAAAATACAAAAGTTATTAAAATAATATAAAACACAATACTGCATACAATTTTTATATTGTTTGAAAAAAAAAGTAACTTCATGAACATTAAAATTTCACTCAACATTCAAAAAGTTGTGACGCAAAAACGATTACAGAGTTTCAGGACTTTCTGTCAGTAAACAAATAACAATGGCAAATGGTTGTGAAGCCAACAGGACTTGCTTTCAAAAACATATTATTTTTGCCATTTTAGTATAGAAAATTTTAATACATTCTTACTAAAATAGCATACTTTAAAGGAGCAAAAAATGCAAAGAATACACAATATGTAAGGAATAAAAAAATACAACAACTATAACTGGTTTAAAAAAAACTTTGAAGGGTAAACAAACTATCTGTACGTATAGTTTTCGTTTAAAACCCATATTTTTGACATTAGGGACCATCAAGTAAAGTTCTCTAAGATCGGAAAAACAGGATCCTCCGGCCAGACAAGGTAATCATTCCTAGAGGGCTACTGTCCAACAGTTTGTACCTTAAGACATTCTATCCACGCTAATCTGCGCAAACTTCACTTAAGCGATGTAGGATTTGTGATGTCACCCGTTGATGTAGTATTGTCGAAGAATGTTCATTGTGCATCGTCACACAGACATCTTGAGTTCAGTTCCACAAATGTGTAGATGTAACTCAATATGATTGAATCTTCTTTTATCGTTAGAAAATAATCCAATTACTTCTCTCGGTCGATCGGTCTCATACCTCATACCCTTAAAACAGAAAATAAGTTCGAATTTCTCAGCTTACAAAGACAGTAGGCCCTCAATGCAACGAAGCAATCGGTGCCACCCATGGACATTCGCAACGAACGGAGGAGTTACAAGTGCTTTGCCGATCTTTTGGGGATTAGGGATTTGAAGATTTTGGGAATGACAAGGGATTGGGGGAGGACAAGGATTGGGCGTCCGGTGACCTCATTCACACGGCGAAATACAACGTTGTGGTTGTTTCACGCCAGTTTTCTGTGTGACCGTGGTATTACTCCGATCGAGTGGACCCATTCGTGCCGAAGCATGGCTCTTCCACACTTAAAGCTACAACAACATAACCAATAAATCGCAATAATCAACAATCAACAGTCATATCCGACTAACATTCACACAGCCTGCATCCGACAACTGCCCAAACAGGTTCCATATCAGAATCAGGGACCAATTAATTGCTCAGTATACTACGAATGTGACAGGCCCACAAACCATGTATGATTTACGTTCCTATATCATTTTGTGCCAGCCACTAGGACCTTATTTGTTGGAGCTTAGGTGAGCATTTTTCTTGTTTACGAAAACAAATGGGACATACCTAACAGTGATTGTGTCAGAGGTTGAGTAATGACTTATTGGTCTGATGTAGACTTGTTTTGGGGTTACAAGCTGTTAGGAAGGTCAGTTATAGTGACTTAGTACGTATGTTTTGACAAAAAGTTTTAATTATAATCTTTGTGTGAACTGCTTTTTTTCTTTTTATAATGTTGTAAGGCATTCGTTGAAGAGATGTTTTGTTTGTTGCTTTGCACATGTTAATAGGTCTAGTCTCTTAAGCATTCGATATAGGATCGCCATCATCCATGCCCAAATTGAGAAACTCACGTAAAATATAGTTTAAGTTAAAAAAAGATCTAAAGCAGACGAAATACCTGATGGTAAGCAATCGGCGCCGCCCATGGACACCCGCAACACCAAAGTTACGAGTGCGTTGCCGGCCTTTTGGGGATAGGGGTTGTGGATATAAGGATTGGGAAGGGATAATACAACGCTGTGGGTTGTTTCACGCCGGTATTCTGTGAGGCCGTGGTAGCACTCCGGTCGAGCCGACCCATTCGTGCCGAAGCTTGGCTCTCCCACACTTAAATGTAAAACACGAAAAAACATCATCATAGTAAACACTAAAAAAACGTTGTTTTCGGAATAAAAAGAATATATACTTTTTAAAGCATCGACGAAGATACTAGTTACTAAATATTATTGATTAAAATAAAAAATCTTAACAAAACTAAAAGTACAAATCAAAGGTTTCGTTCTCGCCCTTTTGTATCGAACCCTAAAAACACCTTTGAACTATCAATCAGATTTTCAAATTCAAATTTACATTTGAATTCTCTAAATCAAGTGATATTTAAATACGAAGGGTATTTCGAGAAGTTTGGTAAAACTTTAAATCAAATTTTACGATTTAATTTTAAGTTCACACCTCAATGTCGTTTGGAGACAGAGGTGAAAATACATTTCTACGTGTCATCACGGCTTTTAACTTAATGCCATGGGCGAAGTACGTCCAAATATATAACCTACTTTTTACCATAGTTTAAAAAGAAGGAGTATTTACCCAATAGCTTACACAATCCCAAACTCACATCATCAAATCAACAGCCTATAAGGCAAAGACCTCTTCGCACACTGAGAAGGATTAAGGCTTCAAACTTAAAATTAGAAATTAAAAGTCCACGTTTCATCACGATGTTTTCTTTCACCGTATGTCAGTGTTGTATAAATCATAGTACATATAAGTCGGGTAAAGTCACATTGGTTATCGCCAGGTTTCGAACCCGCACCCTCGTGCATGAGAAACGGGTGCCCTAAACTCCGAGCTATCGGAACTATTTTAATTCCTAACTGCTAAACATATATTTTTAAATATTAAAAGCTCAAAACCTTGAAACCGACAATCGAACTCAACATGGCAGATTTCTAAATACAAATAACCTATGTATATATAGGTGTTATACCTATCATAATGTTATTTCTTATTTCATTCACCTTTGCCTGTCCCATAAAGACCTCTCATATGATATGGCGGTTGTCTATCACACATAATCGGCTTATCCAAAACTAAACTCGATAGTTTGCTTAAGCCTTAATATGAAAATTGTCCTTAATCAAAGGGTGAGTGCCTAATAAAGGCTGGCAGCGATTAGGAGCTAACTTGGAGCCGGATCTGTAATAAGCCTAAGTAACAAGTGGGCTCATGGCTTATGACATTAGCAACTGAGCGGATAAAGGCGTATTCATACCGTTCTGTTGTATAGTCGACCAAGCAGATAATTTTCAAATGAGCCCCAAGGCTCTTGTAACTTTGGCTTGATATTCTAGTATTAATTTACCTCCATAATCAAGACTGGCTGCATTGGAATACAACAGCTATTATTATTATTATTATATTATGGTAGGTAAAACTGAGTACCACATTCCATCATCAGCCTTTAAGTGTTCACTGCGGAGTCACTGCCACGGAAAATGTTTAAGTATTAACCACCTCGCTTGAAAGCGGATTGGCGACTTCAAACTTATATTGAGAAATTATAGTTCTCGGTTTTTTCGCACGATGTTTTTCTTTCGTCTCATGTCAGTGGTATGCTTAATATCTAATAATTAATTAGTAGATAAATATTTGATGTTAATTGTGATTGCAAATTGATATTCCAAGTTTGGGTATGATGTATATATGTATATGTATATGACATGTTTATAAAGGACTAACAAACGCTATTATCAATGGAATATCACATTTCTTAATTTTTTCTTTAATTCTTTAAATAAAAACACGTTGCCAAACACTAGGATTTTCTCCTGTGTCGTGGGTGCGTTTACAAACATACAAATTCACATACTACACACTAATTTGTGGATCACACAAAGTGTTGTTCCGTGCGGGAATCGAACCCGCGACACGTTGCACAGCAGCCAATTGCCCAGCCACTGCGCCAACCGTGCAGTCAATTACTATTAAACTTAAAAAATAATTGCAACCAGCTACGTCATAATCTAACCTACCTTTATTGTACTTGCTCAAGCACTTTGCTAAGGCGATCACTAGAAGTTTAAGTGAGAACAGAGGAACTAAGTGGTTTCAGAATGCATGGATAAATTAGACAATATAATCAATTTGTTCAATGGACACAAAGAGGATTTTTGACCCAAGAGTTGTAGATTGTGCACTTAGCAGCTGCATTTGAAGCCACTATACAAACAAGACAGTAAAACAACAGTCGTTCAACCAGCTGCCTTGATGTTACAAGCAGTTATATAGTTGCCAAATAATTAATCATCGTATCAAATTCCTGTATAAAAGTATTTAAATCAGAGATCTATAACACATTTTTTATGAGATAGGTCTTCAATGGAGCTTTCGGATTACCTGATGGTAAGCAATCAGCGCCGCCCTTGGACACCTGCAACAATAGAGGAGTTACGAGTGCTGCAGATAATTTAGGGATTAGGGTGGGATTGGAGGTGGAAAATATGGATTGGACCTACGGTAACGTCACTTACACGGCGAAACACAACGCAGTGGTTGTATCACGAAAGTTTTCTGTGCGACCGTGGTATCACTTCGGGCAAGCCGAAGCATGGCTCTCCCACATTTAGATGTAAATATACCATTCGATTTTAACCTTTCCATCGTGGTTATTCGACAATAGACAGACAATATGTGTGCGAACGCCGGCTTTCGCTTGGGATTTGGTGGATTCATAAGAACATCCTGTTAGTTCTAGACGCAGCCTAAGAAAGCACACGGTAGGTCAATTCCACAATCATTAGTTAGATGCTCCTAACTCTAGTTAAAGTTATAGAGTAGCAGTCCCTTCTAATGGTATAATGTTGTTTGGGTCAACTTCGCTAAGACCGATGCTAAGTCGGCGTTTAGCACAAAAGCCCGTCCTTTTTGTTCGTGATTAATAGTTCTAAGGTTAGGTGTTAGGTCATGTGCAAACAAAAATATGTCCTACTGTGTATTGGTATTTGTGCCAATTTCGTTTGAAGGAACTAGTTTCGTATGGGTCAGTAAGACAAATTCTTGAGCTTAAGTGATTAGGTCCTGTTTTACCAACTTCTTACTGAAGTCTCTTAGAGTCAATATGTCTTCTTTATCCATAATTCCTTAGCAGCCTATGTGCTTCATCTTGTTTTCACTCTTATATCTCAAGCTGAGAGAAAATTGTGTCTAAGTATAAATTCTGTACGTTAGCTTTTTTTATCAGCTGATGGTAGCGTGACGTTTTATTTAGCCTAAAGCGCTCCAGGAACGTTGTAGCTATCTATCAGTAAAAGAATTTTGGCAATCCGATCGCTGCAGCTGTTCCAAAGATTATCTCATTACACACATCTCTACATACAAACTTACTAACTTACAAATTTTACCTCTTTATAATATTAGTATAGATAATGTGACGGCCATTTTAAAAAGCACTGGAGCCATGCTTGCACGCAAAGAATACATTGTTACAAATATAATTTCATTGTAAGTACAATTGACCAAAAATAAATAACAAACAATAAAAGGTCAAGTTTAAAAAAAAAATATCAAAATATATTTTCATTTTTGCTGGTTTAAAAAGTGTAATGTTTTCGTTTATTGACGTAGTTAACTTAATACGATACGATTTGCATAAGTAATTAAATAAAAGACTGTCACAAAGAGACCCGCACACACACATACAAAGGTACCTAATAACAATGACCCGCATAATTATGTAGCTATAGGTTCTATATCACAACACATCGTACCTCCTTTGTCATGAGAATTGGTCTAGGTTTGTCTATGGTAGCTTTATATACTTTTCGGCTATTATTTAAATAACTCAACCAACAAAACCGGCGTGAAACAACCACAGCGTTGTGTTTCGCCGTGTGAGTGAGGTTACCGGAGGCCTAAACCTTCCTTTTCCCCAATCCCTAAATATCCATATCCCTAATCCCCATCCCCGATTTTAGGTTATTGCTGTAACTTAAAAGGGTCCATAAGTGTACTAGCTCTAAGCCTCACTTTTATATGTACACTTTATGCAAATAAATGAATATGAATTTAAAAATACCTGAGTCAATAGTCTGCCTGGAATACGTCACTGCAGTTCCAATCTCCTCGTGAATATCAGGTATAATGTTTATTAGCCGTAGTAAAATATCTGCAAGGGAATGAATATGAGCGGAAGACGTTTCAAGCTGAGACGAGCGACGACGTCGTATAATCGTAGTTCTGAAAAATGCACATCCAGTGCTTCTCATTCGACCTTTTCTAGCGGAAATTATTTTAAAAAAGATTGGAATGAATAATTTTCCTTAGATACTGCAATTATAAAAGTAATAAGTTTTTTATCAGCCTTGCACATTGTGAATGATGTATTTCAATACTGACCATGGTCATAGACCCACACGACACCCTAAATACGTAACTTCAAACACATCACCTATTTCTAAAAAGTATAATCTATCCTATAAAAACCTGGCAACATTTAAATCCATATCATTTTCCACGGAAATAAACCAAACAATATCTTAATATTCATACCAAAAGAAAAAAAATAGTGAATGCTTTGTTCTGAGAACCAAATGTAATAATTGACGTAAAACATGTCTTGTAACATTTTATTTAAAAAACTTTTAAGCATTAAACAACTTTTTTCAAAATCGGAACGGATACAAAAACTGCCTTTGATTTTTAGCAAACGTCCCTAGGCAATTTTTATAACGTTTTAGCAAAAGAAAAACGTATTTTGTGACCCACTGATAAGTAAACCAAGACGCTTATGTACTAAGAAAATACGCATTATGTTTTTATTTATGTAGTGCACACTACAATAGCCCTTTTATGAAGCAAAAACGTCTCTCAGATCATAATGGCGAAGATTTTTATAGCAAAATGTCGTTATTCCGGCCACACGATACAGTAAGCTTGTGTACGTTAATATACCGACGACCTAACCTAGTGCGGACATAAAAACCGCGGGAACATACACCTTTATAGTTTTTTACTGTCCACAAATAAAACTTTAATACAGTTGATGACCTTTTTGGAAATAAAACTGTGACCTATTTAGTCGAGTGGCATAAGGTCTGGATTTATAAACCTATGTATGTTGCTAGATTTAAAAACAGGAGCAACACTTTTAGTAAAATTCCACAAATATAAATAGTTACTATATGGCTCAAATCCTGGTTTAAATAATTTTCTTAACAAGCAATAAGCCAGCAATTTTTGCTTAAGAATAGTAATTTAAAGAAAGGCTAAAACTAAATCCAAACATCGAAATTCTGTTCTAATCTTTGCTGCTCACGCTCGACAAAATGTGAAGTGATTTCTCCGTACGAATTCGAGTCAGTATCCGCTCATCTCACACCCGCAACGCAGGGAAGCAATGCCACGCATGAGCGACGCGACTGGACGTCGAGATAAAGGGATTTGCACTTAATACCTTGTTGTCCGGGAGTGTGCCTAGGAGAGAATGGACCAGCCGACCGTCAGCCAACGACTGACCTGTATCGTGCTCCAGAGCAAATACCACTCCGTTCCTTTTTTAAACAAACAGTGCGATGACACATCGATTCAACAACAGCTTTTGTTTCTTTTTACGTGGGTGTTTGCGTACCAAAAAGGTCGATTACATTGAATACTCGTCAATAGTAATTTTAAATTGAGAACAGTAATTTATTTTGGGTACAATGTTGTTTTATCAGTTGTCATATTTCTAACGTTTGTAAATTATTTTGTGTCTTTATCTTTCCATTTAAATTTAAGTTTTCGTAAAATTATGTTTCTTACAGTTTATAAATGTTATTTATGTATTAAAAAAACTATTTAAAATCACCCGAGAATTTTAAATACTTAGTAACAAAAACATAATAAAATTTAAATTCGAACAAAGTTTTCAAAAAGATAACAACTTGAAATGTGTTTTATTTAAGAAAATGTACGCGCCATTTTATAAAATGTATGTTTTACTTTATTGATAAAAGAATAAAGTAAGGTTAAAAAATGCAAATGGAAACAGGGAAAAGTGCATAAAGTCAGTTGGAAATATCGTGGCATTATTAATATTATACCTCTTCAAACTTTAGCCATTTCCGTTAAAATGAAGTTTCTTTTTCA
This sequence comes from Spodoptera exigua, assembly GCA_902829305.4. NCBI lineage: Eukaryota > Metazoa > Arthropoda > Insecta > Lepidoptera > Noctuidae > Spodoptera > Spodoptera exigua. The sequence continues at coordinate 13,287,344 of LR824612.2, read as the reverse complement.
TCAGAAATAACCTCCGGTCCGCTAATTGTTCTATCTGCAAGAATTCCAGACTACTTACAATTGTTTCGAAGTTGCATTCTCTAGTGAAAAACGAAAAAAACCACAGAGTAGGTGGTGATGAAAGAACAAGCGTAATTAGCCTTTTTTGAATTATACTTCCTTTTTTTTGCAATTTGTGCAGACTTTTTTGTTTTACTTTTCGCTCATCTTGTCTTTTTTGTTTTGCCATTCTGTTAAAAGCAGGTTGTGTAGCCAGAATTATTGCTTAAACCGTTACATATTTTTTATCATAATGTGCTAATAACTTATGTGTAATTAATGTTTAACGTTCATATTTAACGTAAAACTTTATTCCGTCCATCTAGTTCATAAGCAAAATATTTCTATTTTATTAGATGCTTCGTAGAATATGCTGAGTATTTAAAAATACATTAAAACGTACTGAATATCTTTGTTAAAAGCCAGACATCGATGGATATCGTGGAATCATTAAAAAATAAACGGAATCCCATCGCAGTGAAACTTTAAAAGCTTTTTAAAATGTACTCAAAGTTTTGAACTTAAACATTCAGTATTTCGGATTGGGAAATGGAAAATTGATAACCTCTTTGGTACAAAGTACGGTAATACTGAACAAAACTGACCTTACGCCCGTTTCACTCAGAATTAAAAACAAAATAATAGCGGTACAGATTGCCAGGTATGCGTTGGTATCATATCACGCTCTTCGCCAGTGAATCGGTCAATCTTCTAGTGAGAATTTTGAAATCAAAATTTAGAATTCTTTACGGCTTACCGGATTTGTATAGCATTTAAACAGGTTTTTTCATGACTTTAAGACCTTATGGTATATTTTACAATTAGTTCAACAACATATGACTTCTCCCGCACAGGGTCAGGCTCTTACTGACTAAAAACCCCCCGTTCCTTCTCCTGATCTAGACCGAGGCCGCGGTGCCCCAAAAGCCCGGCTGAATATCAAGCCCTTGTCTGTGGTCGTCTATTGGCTCTTTGAGGCGCGCGGCCAACGCTGCGTACTGTACGCTCGGGAAATTTTACAAAAATGTCTTTCCAGAAGTGGAAATAGAAAAAAAATCTACTTGTCACTTGATCAATCACTTTCAGTTATATCTTCCTTCTAAATATTAAGTCGAAAATTCCTAATATTAAAGCCATCACATGCTGTTTTGTGTTTTCATAGTTTAGCTTTCACATCGCTTCTAAGCTCTACTAATATAATATAATATGTAAAAATTTGTGAAAATTTATGATGTATGTTATTCTTTTACGCAAAAACTGCTGGACCAATTTGGTTGAAATTTGATTTGTAGATTAGTGGACCATGGACAAACACAAAGGCCATACCACGCGGGAGAAGCTTCTGAGGGAAACTAGTCTTTAAAAAAGCATTAACGAAACCCATCCTTAATACCAGACACACGTAATTCCATACAGGCTATTTTAGTCAGACCCCAAAAATACGTCACTAAACTATAACAACAGTACACTAATAAAACAACAACATACCCAGATCCTAAATAAATTTTCCGGTTGTTTCATAAACCGGTTTTCTTGTCACGGTCCAACACTATTCGGTGGGTAAACACTACATTAACACAGACAATAGCCAGCCAGACCTATTTTATTTCGCAACCCGCTTGTAGTTCATTTAAAACCGGATTAGGGTGACCATGATGTATGAAATGTGCAACTGTCCTGGATATTAATGGGCTAGGATTTGAATGTGACACGTCATAAGGTTTTAGTCGTTTTTGGGTGGAAATTGTGGGTGGGGTTTTGTTACGTTTGCATAGGTGATGTTGAAAAATGTATGTTACAGTGAAAAATGTCGATCGAACGTCACAGAGAGGTTTTATTTATTAAACATACGCATAACATTACATTTTGCTACAATAACCTATGTCCCATGGCTTTATCTAAGGCAGAAATAACAAATCAACATTTAAAAGTCTCTCTGTCTCTCTCTTTCTCTCTCTCTCTCTCTCTCACACACACACACACTTCGATTTCGTCTTTTATTTACACTAGACAGATTTACATTTTTTAATGTTTTTACCTCATGGTTCCCCCACTACGCTACAAGTATCCACAATTAATTTCGCGTTACAGAGAAATATTTTAAAATTAATTATGAACTTGCTCGTGGCGAAACAGATTGTTAACACTTTAACACAATGTCCTTTTGTTCTTAAGGTTTAGAATCGCTTAACTACTCGTATGTTTACGGTAAGTGCGGTATACGTTTTAGTTCTTATGGCAATGACGTTTTAAAGGCTTTAATTGACACAAAAAGGGTAATTAAATCAATTTATGGTCAGCAACGTGCTCTTAGTGCATATTCATTGAAAAGGTTTTTTTTTTTGTTTTCAAATAAAATAAGAGTTTTGGTTTCTTGGAAATTATATTATAATAATACTTCACAAAATGAAGATAAGTATTCAGTGAAAAGGTATTTAAAATCAACCTTCTCGAGTAGTTTAATAATAGCATGTACGTATTTTTAATAAAAAATAATGTTAAATATATTTTACGACTCGCTACGGACACTATCCGTCGGCGAAGTTTGCATTCCTTATGTAAAAGAACTCTTCTCTGAAATGCACAATAAAATTGAAGATGTACATTTTGTGATGAACATAAACGTAAATTAATTACTCTTGAGAGAACTAAAACTTAACTGTCTTTTTACACCCTGTGCGTTTGAGCAATAATTTTGTAGCATGTGTTTTTTTTTCTTCCTTGTTTTTATCAACAAAGATGCACCTACCACTCCTATTTCTCCACCACCCAAAGGTAGACTGGCAGAGAACGCCTAAGGCGTTAAGTCCGCCATTGTACGTTGTGCAAGAAGTGTAAAATAAATAAATAATAAACTATATGGCATACCACAATTAATACTATTTACACCATGTTCAGAAGAACTATAAAAAAATTGTGAAATTTAATTACCGTATCACCAGAGTGATTCATGTAACTGTTTTAAAAAAAATCTCTCTCTCTTAAATACCAACATATTTTTATTTAACTAGAATATATTTAATTAAAATGTAATAAGATATATATTTAGGTATTATGTAAAAGTGTATGAAGGGGTTGCAACAAACCCCTGAATAGAAGTAGAATAAAAAGTATATTTTTCAAAGGCCAATTTCAATTTTTTCCTGTATCGTGATTGATTTAACGAAGATACAATTTCAAAATAAAGAAAGATTCAATTTCTGTGGGTTACATATGAGGCCATGATGTTAATTAAGTATGAGACGGCTCGATAGATTCGTTTTACTATGCAAGTAGTATCTATACTATCTATATCTATATATAGGTATATACTAGTCTATCAAACTATCAAACATTATAAATTCGAAAGTACTGATCTCTGTGAAATTTGGTATAGACATAGTTTAGAACTCGAGAAAGTTACGAAGAGTTGCGGGCAAAGCTAGTAGGTAATAAAGATAATTATTAAAGATATCAGGAGAAAAACAAAAAAAAAAACTTTTCTTTTTCCGAAGTACTACATTCCTAGATACTTTTCTGTAAAACAAACTAGCAGTTCTAGCTGGCCAGAGGCCCAAGGAGGTAAGTAAGTTAATTAACTTTTTTAACTCGTTTGCGAACAGAAACCGTGACCCCTGCTTTGATTCTTGGCACGTAACTACTATTGAACTGAATTAGATTGAGTTTAAATGACTTCGGCAAAACTAATAGATGCTAACTTGTAATTATATGTATATTTAGGTAGGTAGGTATATTCATACCTGCTTTATATTTTGTGGGATATGTCGGTAAATCAACATATTGATCAGCTGGTGGTAAGCAATTAGCGCCGCCCGTGGACACAAGCAACACTGAAATACTATTTTCATGATATTAGGTATATATAAAATAAACAACTATTTAAATTCAGAAATATTTTTTAAGGTGGAAGAAAATAAGAAACCTGTACTAATTGCAATATATTGATGAAAAAAAAATAAACTACTGTAACTATTAAAGGACATTTAATAATTATTTCAACTATACCTTTTGTTGCGAGTACAACTACAATAAAATTTTCAAAAAGTTGATTACGGCGATAAGTTGTCTATACATACGTCATCATGTTCAATAATATAATGATTCCATCAACCTCACCTCCGTGGAAATATAGTAACCTCACCCAAACAGCGAAATACAACGCTGCAGTTATTGCACGTCGGTTTTCTGCAAGGCCGTAGTATCACTCCGGTCACATTTACAAACAAATTAAGGATAACAATTGATCAAGAAACTACTCGTGCCAAAATAGACCGTAATAAATCCTACTATTTAGTTTTATAAATATGAAACTTTGGTTTGCATGTTTCTTATTCTTTCACGCAAAAACGACTAGACAATTTTGTTGAAATTTGGTAGGTATGTAGATAGATACTCTTTTTTGTGGGGGAAAAATCATCAAATGAATTTTAGGTCGCGGTGTCTAATTGCCCTGCAACCCCGGATTATGTAGATAGAAAACCTGGATTAAAACATAGGATGCTTTATATCAACATACATGTGGGCAAAGCCGAGAGCAGAAGCTAGTATTCAATGAAATACAATACAAAAACATTTCAGACAATCATAGAATTTTAGTGGCTCTCGTAACAGATGTAATATCTCGATATTTCGATAGACTACCGTCGGTATCAAGGGATGGCCTCGAAATTGTCTATTGCTTAACCCGTCAATACGAACTTGTGGTCGCTAAGCGTACAAATTACCAATAACAGGTAGATTCTCTATGGAACTGTACAGTTATAACGGTTGCAGGGTTGATCTGGAATCAATTATATTAAATTTGAAATAAGAACGAGTATTTAGCGACCTTTGTCGAACAAATTATGCGTGTTAAATAAATAATGTGCGTTCACGAATTCTATGTCGGTGTTGCTTTTGTTATGGGTACAACTATCGTCCAGGCATTAAGGATAAGATGTGTTTTTTATTAATCATAAACATTTGTAGGGAATAATGATATAACCAGTAAAAAGTTTGGCAATGTGTAAAAAGGTAACAACAATTTGCGAAATAATAAAAAAAAACCTAGAAATAATTCTATATTTAATTCTTGAATGTTTTACAGGATTTAATGCGGCGTCATAAAGTATACGTTCGTCAGGTATAACCCTGCCGAAACGTCAAGCGAAAACCAAATAAAAGTTAAATCCCGTAAAACAATAAAGAAGTAACAATGATCATAACATCGTTATTTTCAACATTATCACAAAGGCTATTTCTACATTAATACTCCTTCGTTAGCGTTCGCATTGGTCAAGCAACTTTCACATGATTAAACAAGCACTCATAATGTTGAAGAGTTTAATATTTGTTCAGAGGTACCTACTCACTAGTCAGTTAAAACTTTGCTAATAACACTCCCACTTATCAAAAACTAACAATCTACTGCTTATTTCATTTGAATGCGCGTAGTGTGGATGCGCTTTTAGCCCTTACGTGGAATGAAAAGTTTGCCTAGAACTGGAATTGTATATTTTTCAGTATCCATCTGGTAAATGAATCTGAAACATCTGGTTAGTATTTTTTAAAGAGATTAACATTAGATTCCTTCCTTCCTTGGTGGAAAGAGTGGAAGTGTCTCTTACTGTCTAAAAATATCCTGTTTCTTTTGTTTTTAAGAAAAGGTTTGCATTATTGTTCTTGCACTCGCAACCTAGGAGAACACGGTTAGTTTGCTGCGCGATGTAGCCAGGTCCGTTGCTGATAAAATAACAGTCTTATTGTATTTTTTCTGTTCTGACATAATCAAAGGCTTTTGAATAAATTGAGCGACATCAAGATTTTGTACATTTACTTCTATTTGTGACGTGGTGACCTCCAACTATAATTCAATACAATCATCTAAGTATTTTTTTTATAACCGACAAAATAATAAGTCTAAAATTATTGGATAATCGATAAAATTTAAAGTTTACTAAGTATTTAAAAGAACACAATACGAATAAAAATCTAAAAATAAATAAAATTAACGAATTACAAAAAAAACTTTGTTATTTCAGCAAATTTGTAGAATTTCGTTTTAATTTTAACTTAAACATAAAAAACGTAATCTCGTTATTTTAAGACCCAGAATACATCTAATTAAAATGGAAATAACAATAAAATAACAATTTATACGTTACAACCCTAATCTTGGTTCAAATGCTACTAGTTGAAGTTAAATTGATCAATTAAAACTTGAACGTCTCCAAGATAACTTCTGAAGTCGTTTCGAATGGTCGCACTATCTCTATCAATTTTTTTGAAGTCTTTATATTGATTCACTACTTGTTTCATCTTCAGCTTTTGCTTTGATACTATATTTTCTCCCATTAAAATAGTTGACTTAATTTTATACTAATATAAAATTCTCGTGTCACAATGTTAGTTACCGAAACAGCTTTACTATCTTTTACCAAATTATATATGCATATTCAGTAGGTCTGAGAATCAGTTCTGACTTTTTTTAATACCCTTGCGTGGTAAGTGTTATTCACCCTTAACATTTTTTTTCATAATATTTTTTTTGTGACAAAACAACGTTTGAAAGGTCGGTAAGTATTTTAATAAAAATAAATATAAAAACAATAATCGGCTCTTTATAGAAAATTAAGCTTTTATAAATATCACTACACCTTGGCTGCGGCAATTTTTAGACTCTGACATATTTTTATTTTATTCATTTAAGTTTCACACTTTATTTAAATCTCTCGCTCGGTGTTAGATTCTGAGGAAGACATAATGCCTGAGTCATTCTTCATCCAATATAGTCTTTGAACGATACCGTAAATTATTATTTTGAACCATCGATCACTAATAAAGTATTAGTGATCGATGTTTTGAACAGAAGAATCCTCAAATAGCTTTGTACACGCAGGGTGAGGGGAAAGGGAGTGTCAGACTCTTACTGACAAAATCCATCCCGTTCCTTCAGTACAGAGACGAGCCATTGATTGTATAAGAACCAATCAAACACACAAACATAGGTTGCAAAAATGCCGACCGATTTTGCTAATTATTGAACCGATGCGACAAAACTAAAACGTATAGTCTTTAGCAGAATAGACTTACCTTATACTAATAGAATAGCAATTATCAATTTAAATTAACCATTTAAAGATATTTTAACAGCCCTATTAAACTTTGAGATAATTGTGGAAGGTAGTTAGTCATACATAAGTACATCATAATACAAACCTGCATATAAAACAATTCCGCAAGCCATCCACGGTCAAACCCCAAAAAACAGAAATTGCACACAAAAAAAAATACTTACTTCTACTTACATCTAACTACTTAATTACTTATTTGAATAACACGAATATTATGCATTCACATTCAAATAGGTATGTTTTTATATTTTATTTCTTATAAATATTCAGTCAATTGTAAATGTATTATCATTATGATAATTTAATAGGACATCGCATAATGAGTGTTTAAGCCGAAGTGTCAGCGTCAACAAAAAACGATAATTGGACGGCAGCACCGTGACTCAAACGATAAACAAATTACAAAAACGTTACGGCACTCGAAATATTCAAGCGATGTCAAAAACTCGGACACTAGAATGAAACAGTAATAAAAATACAGTTGAATGTCGAATGCTAGAGATGCTTGGAAAATTGTTCAGTATTTAAAAACTAGTACATTTCAGTTGAGCATTTCATTTCTCTGCTATTAAAATTATATAAAAATGTTGAGTGTTGCCGCGTTTCTGTTGCTTTTTGCTCAACATGATTGTTTCAAAACTTTACCTTTTCATAATAGTACGAAGGAGGTTCTATATCCTTTAAGGTCTGGTGTACTTGGATATAAAAGAACGATTCCAGATTATTTTGATTGGAGAGATCACGATGGCGTTTCACCGGTAAAGGATCAAATGCATTGTGCTGCGTGTTGGGCTTTTAGTGTTGTTGGTAAAATATTTAAAAATTTTGTTATTCTACTAATATTTATGCAGTTGCAAGTTCCACTTTAGTTGTCGGTGTAATGTCTATCACTGGTCAGGAAAAACTATTATTTCAATTTTAGATTCTTTGCTTTGAGCTGTTTCAAACATCACGCATCATCAGCCTATAAGTGCCCACTTCTGAACAAAGGCCTCTGACGGCCTCGGACTTGTAATTTCTAATTAGATTAATAGATTAGTAATTAGAAATTACGAGTCCAGATTTCCTACTCGATGTTTTCCTTACCGTTTGTCTGTTGTCTCTTAATACAGTACCACACCACCAAATAACTTATGTCCTTTAGGATTAGTACTGAGACTTAAGAAATTCAAATTTGAGTAAATCTTCTTCGCAATCAAGTCCTCTTTATTAAAGGCAAAGATATACAAATTTTCTCGTCTAGATCAAAAATAAAAATACAAGAATTATTTATAAATATTTTACTTTCAGCGAAAGTAGGCTTTTAGGAATGCTGAACACGTTATTAATACTTAATATTAATTTTTCCAGCAAACATTGAAAGCCATCGCAGGATATACTTAAATGAAAATGATATTCTATCAGAGCAGTTTCTCATCGATTGCGATGTTATGCAAGATGGATGTGCTTACGGATCCCTCATCCAATCGTTTGCGTAAGTTTTATTAGCTTTCTTTAATATGTTTCAAAATCAAATTAGTGTTACAGTTTTTTTCTTCACCAGAATTATTTATATATTTATAAACACCCCGCACCCATGAAACAGAACAAAATACTAGTGTCATCAAATGATTTAAAAAAATAAACATCGCAAATATTTACCAAGACTACTATTTTCGAGTTGGAAAATCATCAAATTCTCCCGCTCTGGTCCAAGTGAGAGTCGAAGACTCTTACTGACTAAAATCCACCCTGTTCCTCCTCTTACTCCAAGCCTTGGTCACAATAAATTATTGTTCTTGTACTCGCAAACCTGTTTGTAGCCGGTGCAACCATATGATGATATTCTCCGACTCAATTCGAAGTAACGCACCATCATCGTGCGTAAGTACCCGATAGACTTATAGGGTGTAGCTCAAATTATTTACGTTAGAATAGAATAGAATAACTTTATTTGCTACGTTCCACATTAAAATTTTTCTTAATTAACTAAAAATTGCGGGTAGATTAGCCAGTAGGCTGCGCGACATTGCCGCGTCCGCGCACCCTGCTCATGATGAAGAACCCCTTTGTGGTTCGAAATTAGTAGAGCTTTTCTCAGTATACTCACGTGAGTAATTTTTACGCGATTTTTAGTTAATTTAGCTTGTCTCACGATAGTAAAATTTATCTTGTACATAATGACTCCAGATATTGTAAAAAAGGCCTTTAATGATAGCAAATTACGGGCATTTGTGTATAGATATCACACAAAATTATAAACTTAAAAAAATACATTTTAGAAATATTGCAACAACATTTGGAGGCGTGCTTCGTGATGAAGATTACCCTGGCTATTCTGATAGAAAAGAGGAGTGTCGGTGGCAGAAATATAAAGGTTTCTCCTATTTCCAAGTATCTCCAAGTCCAAAAGCAATACCCGTTGTAGGGTTCCGAAGAGTCAACCCTGACGAATCCATCATGGCGTACTATATCTACACACATGGTCCTCTTTCCGCAGGTAAGCAAAAACTTGGAACAACAAAATCATTTCATTCAAGCACTTTTTTTCGATTTTATATTATTGTGCCAAATAGATTTAGAATAAAATTTAATAAATATTGTGTTTATAAAATAATATATTTTAAATAATTTTGCGTGCGTTTTCGCACGCTTACGCGAGCAAAACGTAATGTATCCTAGTATAAAAACAGCAACGTTTAAAGTAATAGCGCTGTTAGAATGTCTTTGTAAACGTGTGTCTTTGTAAACGTGTGTCTTTGTAACGTGTAACTTTACAGGCTCCGTAAATGCGACTTGTCCTATTAGAATAAAACAATTAAAATGTGACAGCGAACTTCACTCTCTTGCCATTATTAATTCGCCGTGTATTGTGTCGATCTACAAATAAACTTTTTTAAATCTTTGCTTATACAAACAATTGCATATTATTTCGACCACATCCCTTCAAGCGCGACTATCAGTGAAAGAGTTTTGGAAATTAAAAGGAAGTAAATTTAGATAATTACTGTTGACATTAAATAATTTATAATGTAATTGACAAGTACTGTACACAATTGACATGTAATATTTTATTTTTGACATTTGTTTTTATAATTTGTATAATTAATTTAATATTAATATGTTTGTACAGGTAATTAATTGAATAATGATATGTATAAATTCAATAATTGTAATAATTTTTCAACACAAATGTATTTTTGTTTATGAAATAAATAAATAAATAAAATTCGACCAGCGGTTCCAAAGAAAATCCCCTACATAGAAACTTACAAATATTATCTCTTAATAATGTTAGCATAGATTGTTAAAGTCATAAAAAAGTAATGACATTATTGGTTGTTTATGCAGTTCTTAACGTTCTTGAACTTCATACTGATGGTATAAACTACATGAAGGATATATGTATCTATAAAATAAGTTATTTATTTCACGTGCAAATACTCATTCTTAGATAACGTTAACGATTGTTTTTTAGCCAAGTTTAACAAATTATTTCAAATTTTATAATATTTATTTAGTCTGTTCAAAAATAATGTAATTAGGTTATCTAGGAGTTTTTATGTAATAGATCGCAAACGAGCAGACGGATTACCTGATGGTAAGCAATCAGCGCCGCCCATGGATACCCGCAACGGAGGAGTTACGAGTGCGTTGCCGACCTTTTAGGGATTAGGGATTTGGAGATTAACGGATTGAGGAGGAATTGGGATTGGGCCTCCGGTAACCTCACTCACACGGCGAAACACAACCTTGTGGTTGTTTCACGCCGGTTTTATAATAATATATTAGATATATTAGATTCTTATAATAATATAATTTAATGACAAATATCAATGATAAAAATTTTAATAATATTAATTTAACAAATAGATTGTCGTGACAATCACATTATTAATCACATTTGCATCACTTTGTGAAGATTGTTTTTTTTTTATTTTAATGCAACGACCAAGTCAATTTACATTTTAAAACATAAAAGTATTCTATCCTTACGAAGCGTCGTCATGCTTCGAGAAATTGATGGTACGATCGTGTCATTTTTTTTAAACTTTGCGGTACTATCGTGCCACCAAATATATGGCTATTGACTTTTTTTTCTAGCAATCAACTCGCAATCCATGGTTCGGTACAAGGGAGGCATAGATGAACCGACAGACAAGAACTGTAATCCTAGTATTCTGAACCATGCAGTCTTGATCGTTGGATATAATGTTTACAGTGAGTAATAAATTTCTATTCACATCAAAACCTGGACTGCCCTTTATCCTAATCAGGACTCTTTATACGATAAAAAGGAAAATTCTGATGTATTAATATAGATAGAGATAGACAACTGTGATCTGTCTTTGGCCACATTGTCGCTTCCTACCAGGCAAAATGGCGGTCACGCGCTGATCTATTAAACGTATAAGAAATTTTACCTTTTCTAAAACGACATCTCATCACAAAAAAATATTAATCTAGGTACGATCGATATATCATCATCAGCCTATAAGTGCCCACTGCTGAGCAAAGGTCTCTTCTCATACGGAGAAGTTTAGAGCATTGATCACCACGCTTGCTTTTTTTTTTATTTAATAGGTCGGCAAACGAGCAGACGGATTACCTGATGGTAAGCTATCAGCGCCGCCCATGGACACTCGCAACGGAGTAGTTACGAGTGCGTTGCCGACCTTGTAGCAGCGATGTAAATATTGTTGAAATAAAACAAGAGTAGTGTTGTGTAGAAATAGGAGCGTATATTTTCTGTTCATACATTGAGCTTAAGTACAAAATCACTGGGGCTGAAGTAATGGCAGTAGTGCGATAAAAGCGTCGCGCGATTGTCCAATAAGAACCTGCCTTTCCTGACTCTGCAAGTAGCTAAAAGAAACGACACAGGTGCGCGCGCGAGCGAGATAGCACTTACGTAAATATAACGCGTTCGCAGCGCGTGCGATCTTCATTTCTATGCGATGCGTGACTCGAGGATGATGTAGCGATGCGTACCTCACAACCTTTTAGGGATTAGGGATTTGGAAATTTAGGGATTTAGAAGGGATTGGGGAGGGGGAAGGATTGCTCAATGCGGGGTGGCGATTTCAAACTTATAATTAGAAATTATAAGTCCAGGTTTCCTCACGATATTTACCTTCACTGTATGTCAGTAGTGTCTAAATAAATCATAGAAAGTACTTATAACTCAGAAAAAGTCACATTGGTACTTGCTAGGTTTCGAACCCTCATGCATGAGAACGGGCTCGGGCTCGGGATAATATACCTAATTCTGTATAAAATTTTGTTTTCAGTATCTGAAACCGGCAAACGAACTCCTTACTGGATAATAAAGAACTCGTGGGGTACTGAATGGGGCGACTATGGATTCTACTACTTGGTGCGCGGGCGCAATGCATGCGGCATCGCTAGTGATGTATCATTCGCTTACGTCGCATGAAAAATATTAATAATTTAAAATAATTTACGTGGGGAAAATAAAAGCTACAGAAAACAGCACTCTTCTTTTAAAAATATAATTAAACCAAAAATAATATGCGCCCGTACCTTCTTATTTGTTTTTTTCTTGACGTTTCGGCAGGGTTACACTTGCCATGGCCACAACTAGACAGTTGGGCGATACTACACCGTCGATTGATCTTCACATAGGTAGCAACACAAAGGAAGAAGTAAAACAGCAAGCAATGTGTAAAATATGCAACGCGAAAGTTTAGGGTATAATAAAAATAAAATAGATAACATAAAAAATAAAATAAAATTATTATTAAAATAAGTTACCGACATTTTTCAATTCTGCTTACTGTACTCAATAAACTACAGTATATTTATATATTCTTTATTTTTCCCTGATTTGGTTTAAGCACTTTGGAGTGGTGGTACCTTTCATATATTTAGTTTCTTTCACATTTTAATGTGTTCCAGTCGAATTGATGAGTAACAAAAATGTTCAACCATTTTGAATTACGAAAGGGACGGCGATTTGAAGACCGATGTTAAAGCAGAAACAACGAGAGAGACACAAATAACAAAAGACGATCATGGGACGATTTACATTTTCATGTTATGAAAATTATTATTCCTACAGTATGGTAATTTTCAACTAGTAAAATTCAATACTTTTTCCGAAGAGACGGAAGCGAATTTTTTCTATGTATGAGGTAGCACGTTTTGAAGTCATAATTTTTACTTCAAATAGCATAATAGATCTTAAATTATCTAAAAAATACGAATATTTTGTATATCACAAAATTAATTAGGTAATGAACGTTTGATGATTTTTTAACATTTCATGATTTTTTAAGTTGAAATAATCATTTTAACTAAACTATCCAATTTGGAAATTTTATATCTTATTCGGGTTTAAGTAATTTCTGAGTTATCTAATTAAATCTTGCCTATTACACGACAATTTACAACATGACTCCCAAAAAATATTGTTCCATTAAAAACGCGAGTGCATCAATACCCATCTCTTTACGCAATAAACTCTTAATAAATCTCAATCTAGGACCAACAGATCAAATCCAGATTTTGACCCTTAGTTAATACAATTTCAAGGATCGTTGCTCTCTGATGTCAAACACATTTGATTGCGATCCGTGACCAATAAAGTTTAATAATAAGCTAATCTGTACAACAGGTGATGTGAAGGAGGTTTGCTTTGAACTTGAATTAAAATAGATTTTAAATAATGACATCAGGGGTATAACAGTTAAATTGATGTGTTTACATAAATACTATTTTACAAAATATATTCGCATATCCAAACTAATATGCGAAAGTAACTCTGTCTGTCTGTCTGTCTGTATTTTCTTCACGCCTAAACTACTGAACCTATTTGTGTGAAATTTGGTACAGACATAGTTTGGAACTCAAGAAAGGACATATGATAGTTTTTAAATAAAAAATCTGCAAGAAGTCACTATTCCACGCAAACAAAGTCACGGGCAAAAGCTAGTTATTAATATTTTTGTATATGATGTGGCAGCGGCAGCTAGCTGATGGTAAGCAATTGGCGCCGCCCATGTAGGTACACCAGCAACACCAGAGAAGTTGCAAGTGCGTTGCCGGCCGTTTGGGTATATGGCCTTTTGGTGATATAGGGATTGGGGGATGGTTAGGGGAAGGGAACTTGAGGTAAGTATGAGTGAGGCTCACACAGCAAAATGCAAGTCACGCCGGATTTCTGTGAAGCCATGGTATCACTGCGGTCAAGCCGGTCTATTCGCACAGCTCGTAGTCGTGCTCTCCCACACAAAAAATGTATTATTCCACACTAAAATTCTGTCACTATCTTCTACTTATTATCTTTCTTCTCATTATCTTTTTCTTACGATTAGTAGGTAATACTTACATTAAAAAGACAAAAATCCATTATTTTGGCATTTGTCTTCTCTTCTCTTCTTCTTTTCTCTAAGCCAAATTATTTGATTTTGTGTCTAAGTTTGCTAAAGATTTTTTATTTCACTTGCCTGTAAAGCGATCACTTCCTAAACTATATCACTTGTAAGTTTTCGACATTCATTTACAGCGAATAGGTCTACAGGCCCTTACATCACTGAATATGTTAGCTCATTTATTCATAATGACCACAACTTTATTTCCATTAAAGACCTTGGTAACTTATAAACCTATAATCAAGTATGAACGAAGCACAGCAAACTGGAACGTATCACAATAAAAATAAAATACAACTTTAATTAACCGTTGAACAACTTAAAGAAAGTGTACAAACAAAACATAAACAACGCACCTTACTTATTCAACGAAACATTATGAATAACACAGATTTGTAATAAAAACGGAGGAACTTTAATAACAACAAAGTTGGCAAAACTTTCTGTTGTTTTAAAACTCGCTGAAGAATTTTATATGAAACAATAAAGTCTGTTGCGGTGGAGAGGAATTTGCGAGACATTTCGTGTCAGACTGTTTTTGATTACTTACATACATATTCACTCTTTTCATTCCTTAAAGTCGATATTAAATTCAAACTGACTTTTATTGACTGCACGGTTGGACAGTGTTGTGTGATCTACAAATTGTTGTTTCGGGTCTAGGTGACTTGTGACAACAAAAAACAAAATCATAGTGTGAGGCCTTGTTTTAAAATAATTCATATACAAAAGCTAAGCTAAGCTAAAATTACTAAATTTATTTTAAAAACTAAATAACTGACCATTTACTGAAATAATTTAAAACTATAGCGTTTCTAATTGGTCATAGTTTTTTTTTCTTTCTTACCTGTACTTAAATGGATATTGTCACATCTTTACTTTTTCGTATTAAGGAATCAAACATGAAATGGGCTGAATATATGTATAGTATTTCACGAAATATAATGCGATAAAAATTATAAGTTCAAATTCAAATTCAAATGTTCATTGCATTCCATAATGTTACATTATTATCATGTATGTATGTATGTATGTAATAAAATACTATAAAAAGCCAAAAGAGTCTTATATATAAATATTATTATCATTGAAATAAATAATTTAATGTTGACTAAATTACACGAAGGTTTAATAGCTAATGTCTGAAAACACATGGCAACGATATTTTAACATGATAATATTTTCATATGTTGTATAATAATAATATGTTAAAATATTATAACGTTGTTCCGAGAAATGACATAACAGTCTGTCTGGTAGCTGGAAAACATATAGATGTTTGGAAAATTACGGCATTTATGAATAGTTTGTATAATAAGCAAAGTAGGTACAAATTATTTACACATTTTGTGAAAGTCGTTTTGTATATCTAGTATATTAATTTTTACTCAGAAAAATGAACAACAAAAATAATGGTAGAATGAAGGCAAACGATGTAAGGTCAAACAAAGTGTAAAATATGTACAGAGCTTTTTTTATTGAAGCCGTCATTTCCTATCAGATTACTGTAAGAAAAAATACCGAAAAAAATCATTATCTTTTAAAGTCCAAACAATGTAAAAATAATGTATAAGTAGATCCATTTAAGTTCATTGTGAAGTGGTCTTTTGGGGAAACAACCACACCAGTTTGAGTGGACCTGCTTTGACGACAGGCACACCAGTCTCAGTTTACAATCAGCTCGACAATTCCAAACTTGGTAACCAGCTCCACTAACGAATTTCAAACTTCGTAGAACCAATAATTATGGTACAAATATGAAACCTGGTAGAAAAGAAGATAATCTAAATCTATAAAGTATTTATTTTTCTTGAAAAATCTTGCTTTAGAAATCCTTCGATCAATTTGTTTTATACATCTTTTAATTTGTTTTTTTTTTCTTTATCTGACTTGTCTTTTATTTCACTTAATCTGACTGACGGCAAGGTTCCCGCAGTGGTTTGGCAACTGGATGTTGCACAACATGTTATAAACAATTCCTTATGTGATCCACAAATAGTCATTCTGAGCTTAGATGAAATGTATATAAATTGTATGTGTTTGTAAACGCACCCACGACATGAAAGAAAATCATGCGTGTAACGTTAAAAGAACCATGTCCGACACTACAAATACACACGAGGCTAAGGAAGGTTTTATTAATTGGTATAAAACTTAACAAATAGGTCGGCAATGTTTTGGAACATAATATTGAGGATACATCCCGAATATCGGCCAGCAAGCAATAATAGATTCGCCCACAGCAACATGGGATTGATGAGAAAGTTTTACGAGTGGGTAGTGATACTATTCGTGTATTTTTATAATGGGATATATCAAGCACGTTACTTTCTGATCTAAACAGAATGGATATTAATAAGGTTTCTCATTAAATGTATTGTTATTTCGTAATTAGAAGTTTGCTTAATGAAAACGCTTAACACAATCCCAAAAGTTTGCCATTGCTGAGAATTACTCCTAATTTAGGTACCGGAAAAATCCCGACGTACATGATTGAAACGTTTCAGACTAAGAACATTATGTAATATATTAAAAATAATTAACAAAAAAATACTTTGTCAAGGCATTTACCAACATCCTTTATTTTGCGTGCGAGAGGGTTTTTTTATGTAATAGGTCGGCAAACCTGCAGACTGCTGGTGAGGACACCCGCAACGGAGGAGTTACGAGTGCGTTGTCGACCTTTAGGGATTAGGGATTTGGAGATTTTGGGAAAGGGAACGGATTGGGGTAGGGGAAAGATTGGGACTCCGGTAACCTCACTCACACGGCGAAACACAACTCTTTGGTTATTTCACGCCGGTTTTCTGTGAGGCCGTGGTATACTCCGGTCGAGCCGACCCATTCGTGCCGAAGCATGGCTCTCCCACACTTGAATTTGGATTGCTCTAAATGACTAAAAACCACCCTGTTTCCTTGAATATGATGGAAAGCTAAATACATACGTTTATAAGGATGGTACTAGCTAGTAACTACATTGAGAAACATTAGGTATAAGTTTATTTATGAGGTGAAAAACCTAGTCAATATCAAAGCTTTGACATATTAAACCATAATAATGATTATATATCTCTTTAACTCTTTGCGTAAAAACAGATCAGATAATATCGTTATTCGTAGTCACACTTCATCTTAAAACGTAACAATAATATTTAAACATAAAACAATATTTTACATTTTCAGTCATTTTAAAATAAATGCATTTAGTCAATCAATTTTCAAATCCAATTATTATTCTAGACGTTACATTCTTAGGTATCTGAGCCATGACAGGGCGAACCGGCCAGACAAATAATACAAACTGATATAAAAAATGCGAAAGTAACTCTGTCTGTCCGTCTTTTCTTCGTGCCTAAACTACTCAACCGATTTCCGTGAAATTTGGTGCAGACATAGTTTGGAGCACGAGAAAGGACATAGGATAGTTTGTATACCAAAAATCTGCAAGAAGTCTCTATTCCACGCAAACGGAGTCGTGGGCAAAAACTAGTACCTAATAATATATATATGTATGTATGCACCACTTGTACTAATAATATATAAATATATATATAAATTAATATATATTTATATAAATATATATTATTATTAGTACTAGTGGTGCCCTGGAGAGTGGTGATACGTCGTGGTGGCCTGGAGGTTAAGAATTCCGCTTCTCATGCATGAGGGTGTAGATTCGAAACCTGGCAAGTACCAATGTAACTTTTTCCGAGTTATATGTACTTTCTTTGATTACTTAGACACCACTGACATACGGTGAAGGTAACAATCGCGAGAAAACCTGAATTTATAATTTCTAAATATAAGTTTGAAATCGCCAACCCGCATTTAGCCAGCGTCGTGATTAATGCTCAAACCTTCTCCGTATGAGAAGAGGCCTTTGCTGAGCAGTGGGCACTTATAGGCTGATGATGATGATTAATGGTGGAAAACCAAGCTTTGACTTCTCCTACTTATAGCGGGTAGCTTATACTTTATTGCAGTTGCACTCGCAACCCCGACTGAACAAATAACATTCCATATTTATATTGATAATCAAACTTCAAACAAACTTAACATAGCTATAATAATAATATTTTGGAATATATAATAAGCTGTATAATATATTATACTGCAAAATAATAACACTATTTATCATAACGTAGGTACCGTTTCGAAAACAATTAAGCAAGACGATACATTACTTAGTAATAATCTTGTACAATGCTTCGTTCGGATCGCAGACACGACGTC
Organism: Spodoptera exigua; assembly: GCA_902829305.4. Taxonomy (NCBI): domain Eukaryota; kingdom Metazoa; phylum Arthropoda; class Insecta; order Lepidoptera; family Noctuidae; genus Spodoptera; species Spodoptera exigua. Next base: position 13,268,587 of record LR824612.2, on the reverse strand, counting down.
TAAGGCACGTATTTTTTCATCAACAAATAAATGAACATAACTCCTAATAAACATTATAAGGAAAATAATAACGAGCAAATTAGTAACAAAAATAAGAATGTAATATGAGAACTTAACTGAATAGACAATTTATACATGAGTTAATCTCGCCTGAGCACATGAGCTGCCTTTTTGTAGTTGTGGTATTAATAATGATATTAGACTAGCGGCTCGACCCTATTTCGTACTAAGGGATCTATTACCTCGGTCAGTCATTTGTTTTGTCTATCGAACCATCACGGTATCGACAGGGTTGCTATTGCCTGAAGTTCCCCTCAAGTTTTCTAAAATAAAGTGACGAACTCGCACGGTTGGTGAGGTTGCTAGGCAACTGGCTGCTGCGCAACGTGTCGCAGGTTCGACTCCCGCAAAACGGAACAACTCTTTTTGTTATCCACAAATTGTTGTTCCGGGTCCTTTTTGTTAGGGGAAAATCATCAAATGTCTTATCCCGCCCAGGGTAAGGCGAGAAGAAGTGTCAGACTTTTACTGACTAAAAACCCCCGTTCCTTCTGCTTTTAGCCGAGGCCGCGGTGCCTCATTATCTTTACTCATAAATTTACTCGTAAATTCATCGTTCATCAGACCTATAGGGCCCGTCTGTGGTGGTTTACTGGCTCTTTGAGGTACGCGTGGAACGCACTTTAGTCTGGTTCTGGTCGGGCGGCGAGCTAACCTTACTCGCAGACCCGGGCTTACGGTATCAGGAGACCGTCTCTCGATCCCGACGCGACGCCCGGAATATTGCGTACTGCGGCGGCTGGAGCGTGAGCAGGAGGGTAACATCGGATTAGATGGGAATGAAAGGAGCTAATATGAGTTAACTCCATAAAACAAGTAGCCAACATGATGATAACGATGATGGCAAAAGCATATTTCTGTTCTTATTTATTTAACAAAAAACATCGACGTTCGCGAAATTAATAACAGAAAGTACAATGGTATCTTTCTGACGCTCTCAGCCGTCATGACAATTGCATCGCCCTATGAATGATCTCCACCCTAAATACAAAAGTACCAAGGCAGCGGCTCGCAATGTTAAAGCAAGAACCATTTAATCATCTTAACGAGATACTTAAACGTCTCAGAAAAAACATAGATACTCTTATTATTTTTCTTTCAAATGAGCACTGTTAATTAAATCTCACTGTCTGATCCCATTGAGGCTGATCTTTGTCGACCAACCTTTTTCGTCTGTTAACGAATTATGTCGTATAGTTTTTTTTTATTCGTGTTTTTTTGTTCTTTTATTTTAAGAACATTAAACAAAATGGCGGTTATAATTCGAATTATTTTCAAACGATATTCTTATTTTGTGTCATTTGATTGGTTAAAAGGCTCAAACTGGAATCAAGTATGTTTCTATGGTTACAAGCGAGTTGCCGGCGCATTGTCAGGATAAGGGATTTTAGGGATTCAGAGATTGGAGAGAATCTCACTCACACTGGAAACATATGGAATTTTACGCCTCATGGATTATTAATGGTTAATGCTAATCAATTTGTTGATTGTTGCTATTTAATCAACAATAACAATTAAAACTGTTAACCTTTTTGGAAGTTCAGTTTAGTTCAATTAGATGTGTCAAACTATTCTATTAATAAACATATGTCAATAGACGTAGATATCAAAGTACAAATTGTAATAAAATAATTTGAATTAATCACGCTCTCTGATTTGTTAATAACTGGCTTAATAAGCTCATTTCTGTGGAAACAGTTATAAATAATGCTATTTGGATTTAATGAACCAATCATTTCGACAAATTATTGGACTGATATTTTAATAATATTATCTAGAATTCAAAATGAAAAATATGTAAGTATTCAAACTAAAACATGTACTATTGAACCGTCAAAATAGAATAATAGTCCGTCAGTCTATTCGTCAGTGAAGTTAAGTGCTCGTTCCAAAGTGTAGAATAAAGAAAAAATAATGAGAGATTACAAAAGTTTTACAATTTCACCAATACAATAAATTATACTTAATGCGCATTATTGTGCCTATGTATGAGAAAAATCCAGAGATTCATAATTTAAAATTTAAATCGTTCTTTTTTTATTTTTCTGATGTCCTCGGTTCCTTGTGAAATTCATTATTTATTTTTATGTTACGTCGTTTTTCAAACAACTATTATTAAATGCCAGTCTTTTAAAAATACTATGTTCTAATTTTGAAAATCGCACCTAACTGTTCGAAAGTGGTTCGAAAATACCGAATAAAAAAATTATACTAAAAATTTACCAATCAAACAATTAATTAAAAAAAAGAACTTCAAAGTTTATTCGACGACAACGACGTTGTATTTTACTACCAACAATATGGTGTGCTAACTATGTTTTCTTTTGTGGATTTATAAAAGTCCTCTTGTTATATATTTTCGAAAATTAATTACTATTTTCTTCATTTAGATAACAATTTGCCCGAGGATTAATGTGACTGTTACCTCATAATCACACAGCACAAAAAATCAAGAGGAAATCATGTTTTAAAATATTACAAGAAATATTTTCTTCCCAAAATAATCTGACGCAATTTCATAAAATCTGCTTAAAACTTATTTGACTTATTCATAACCAAAACCGCACCAATTCATGTTATAAACTTTGAAACTTCTCACCTTACGAAAACCTTTGGATGTCTAAAGTAAAGCGTAATAATAGGAAAATTGTTATTTGCCCACCATCCCCCAGCTCCCAACTTTTCAATCACTACAATATAATGTGGTTTGCTTGTTCCTTCCACTGGCTTTTCAACTCGACCGCGCACTCTCCCGGTCGCAATAATTTCACTGAAGTTCACAATTACAAAGTGAGTAATTTCAGTCTAGTTCACTTTGGCACTCGACTAAGTAAAGGCAAGTAAGTTGGTTTAATCAAGACAAATTGAAATTCCGTCATAAAATTTAGGTGAGTACCTAACTTGTTTCTTAATGTAGGCAACTAAAGCTGTTTGCTTTTTGTAGGCGTATTTATAATAGTATTATACCTATTATTCTGAATGAGTTTACCACACACAGTTGTTTTTCTAATATATGCTTTCATCGTCAAAAACATCAACAGTAAATAAATGGAAATGAAGCCCTTACTCAAAAAGTTCCGAAGAAGTGATATGCATCCAGCGGCTTCCTACGACTATAATCAGATCGCCTGTATACTTTACGATTGCTGTACTAGGCTGTACTGTAGACTTTTAATATAACAGTAAAAATGAAAGCTAGTCTTTTAGATATTTTCTGCAAAAGTCAATGCATCATCATTTCTTGTTTCCGTCACAGATACACACACTAGACATAGGCCTCTCCAATTGCATGCCACTACACTGAGGTCGATATTGAGCTTCTCTTCTCATCCAACCACCGCCAACCATACTTCGGATTACTGTCCACCAACTGGAGGTTGCCCTACACTATGTTTGCTTAGACATAGTCTCCACACAAGAACACGTCTACCCCAAAGGTCATTGGATCTACGACAAATGTGACCTGCCAACTGTAACTGTAATTCGCTTATCCTTTGGGCTATGTCAACAACTTTAGTTCTCTGTCGGATCACCTCCTAAGTATATTACATTTTAAATCAATGAGTTCGAATACGGAAATTTTCCAATTATAGTAAGTAATCCATTAAGAATGACGACAAATGTTTAAACCCTTCTTTACTCAAATATAGAATAGTTTCAAACGAATAGCGAATTAAATATAATGAGCATAAGTAAAATATTCGTCTGCACAGCTCTGCAACTTCAAAGGAAGGTTATTAGCACCCACTCTTCCATCTCTATGAAAACATTTTCTAAGAATTCTACAATAGATTTATATCAGCTGCATTTATATGAACTTCATTTATATCAGAAAATTCATATAATTTTATCTAGTTCAACGAAATGTTTTCGCTCAAATAGTTAGTTAGTTATAGTAGCATTAGTAACTCAACTTTGTTTTAAAAATGATAGTAAATTGTGATGACTAACTCGTTATTTTTATTCGTGTTATGAGCTCAATGTACCAGGTACAGATATTAAAAAACTAGAAAGACACAATAGTTTTTTACTCGACAGGGGAATTAAACCCGAGATTTCTTTCAGCGGTCGACGAATGAAGTAGTTTCACATGATTTTAACTCTGTCTGTCTTTTCTTAACGCCTAATCTACTGAACCGATTTCTGTGAAATTTGATACAGACATAGTTTGGAGCACGAGAAAGGACATAAGATAGTTTTTATACCAAAAATCTGCAGGAAGTCACTATTCCACACGAACGAAGTCGCGTGCAATATCTAGTTATCGATAATTTATAATCGAAAATATTAAATAACATAAGAAAAGATCCGAAATCCCCAATGACCCCTTTTTTTGTCAGGGGAAAATCATCATATGACTTTTCTCGCCCTGGGTAAGGCGAGAGAGAGAGTGTCAGACAGACTCATATTGACTAACCCTTCTCCCCCCCCCCCCCCCCCCCCCCGTTCCTTCTCTTGCCCTATAGCACAGACGGGGCCCGTCTATGCTATAGGGCCCCGTCTGTGCTATAGGGCCCCGTCTTTGCTATAGGGTCTGTGAATCCTTAAAACCCTAACAAAAATATTGCGTAGTCCATGGGAGGCGACGATTGCTTGTTTGCCGACCTCTCCCAAAAAAATAATCATATAATAAATTTTAACAAATTAATTCATCCCTTGACACAGCAATACTAAATCCTAAGTATTTACTCTTAAAGTTGACAATTCCCTAATCAACGTTCTGAAGAACTGACTCAGTAAGAAGAATTTGGCAATTGAATTATATTAGATTGTGTAGAAATGAATTTGATTTTTTTCTAAAAAAATTGAAAGCAATCAAAATGCAGCTTTATTTGCTGACTGATTTGATATGCAAACCTACTGTGATTTCAAGATACTAAAAAAATTTGAATATTCGTTATCTTTTAGTAAAAGTGTTTTTTTATAGAAATAAATGTTCAAATTTTATACAAAAGTATAAAATTATTGCTCCCGCGCGGTTTCACTCGCTGCACAGCTCCAATTGATTGTAGCGTGATGTTTTATTAATTAGTGAAAGAATTTTGGAAATCCGACCAGCGGTTCCCTAGTTGTTTAATAAAACAACTGTATTTAACAAATTATTTCTGTTATCACCTCTACTAAGTAATAAATGATACATCACTTAGAATCAAGTGGCTCCACGAAACTATTGTCTCAAGCCCTCTAACCGAACAAGTATGGGCTACAGATTCTCAATAGAAATTGAAACAGGAGTTCCAAGCTCTAACCAGTAAATGCCAATAAGAAGTAAACTCATTAGCAAAGTTTCGCGGTGAGCCGTGTCGGTGTCAGTGGCCATAAATTATTTTATTAGTTCCGTGATTTATTTGCTGTTCTGCTTATTAAGAACTTTTACTATTCAACCGATAGACTGTTTATTGAGAAAAAATTGAGGATATAAGGGAAAAGTTGAACAGGTCCACTTTAGGCCTGAAAATTAAGGTGCTATATTTTTTGGAAGACACATTCCAATTATTTGTATTCAGGTCATTTATGGAACGTTTTTAATAAAGACATGTACGAGCTATAGAATATGCATTTTACCAAGAGTACCACACACAGCAGAAAAATATTGCCCATCTAGAAAGCACCATACTCATTACCTGATGGTAGGCAATCAGCGCCGCCCATGGACACTCGCGACAACGGAGGAGTTACGAGTGCGTTGCCAACCTTTTGGGGATTTGGGATTTAGAGATTTTGGGGTTGGGGAGAGATTGGGGGAGGGGAAGGATTGAGCCTCACATGGCGAATTACAACGCAGTGGTTGTTTCACGCCGGTTTTTTGTGAGACCGTGGCATCAATTCTGTCGAGCTGACCCATTCATTACGAAGCATGGCTGTCACACTATACATAGAACAAATAAGGAAACTACATTAATATCATACCTTGGTGTCTATTCAAATATAATAAAAAAAGAATGAGTTAATAAACATTTTCTAAAAAGGAGGTGCTAAATTAATGATTAATTTAGCACCTCCTTTTTAGAAAATGTTTTTAAATTAAACATGTCTGGGAATGAAGTGACAAAGATGAATGAATACAAAGAAAAATGAAAAAAAAAAACATTTTAAAAATGTGATGAAAATTAACAGTAGATATTAAAAATAAATTAAGAACGCCTCCTTAGAACACTGATTGATTAAATTTAGAGCGAGTTTAAAAATAAAGTGTATTTTTTGACAAACTTTTTTTAAATAATTGGCCAAAGTCTCAAGCTTATTCTTTTTTAAGTAATAGAGTAAATTGTCAGTTAGTTTAATCCTGGGTTTACTCGCTCGATCGAGTGATTTATGTTATGTTGACAAATTATTCAGAAATCGTAATAAGTCCAAATAATTTTAGGTATAATAATAAGCGAATATAAATATCATTTGTAATTAGATTTTTTTCTGTCATCTCCACAATTAGACTGCGTATAATTTTACACATACCTATGTACCTAATTAATAACACATTTCATGTTAGCAAAATAACATGTCACAATTAATTAGTAAATATATTTACTAAATTCGACCAAATACAAAATAAATTAGCCTGGAAACTAGGCTAATTGAATTCCAGTGGTAGTTTTAAACAGCCCCACTTCACCCTACCTCAGTTTTTAGGTGTAATTAAAATCCTATTTGGTGAACCTGTATTCGGAAAATTACGAAGCCACCGAGATTTTTGGGGTAAATAAAAAACAAAACTAATATGACTACATAGTATGTACTATCCTAGTTTTTGTTCAAAATTATGAGTCGAAAATATAGTTATAAGATTAAGGCCCGGTTGCGACCGGGACAAGGGAAAACTTAGTGTGCTAGGGAGAAGCCTCAATGATTTTAACTGTGTAATATTTAATTGTACTGAAAAGACAAAACCCCACTATTAGCCTCTTTCTATTTTCTGGTTTCTTTTTTCACAAAATTGCGCAAATAGCTATAATGCCTTAATACTATTTGTTGAATAACATTTTAAAATAAGGTACTTCAGTGTCTATAAGTATCCTGCTTGGGCTGAGCACGGCCGGGTCCTCAGGAAAGTGATCGGCGGTAGCGACCTTGCTCCTGGCTCTGGCGTCCGGCCTTAGTCGAGGCCATGGTGCGGAACGAGATGAACTGGAAAGCCGTAGCCTCTTCCGCGAAGCCGTGATGCTCGCTAAGGAAGAGGCGGGCTGCGTGAGAGAACTACCCTCCTCCGTCACGCTCCAGCCAGTAAGCAACAGTAAGCGACCCTCCGGACGTCGGGGATCGAGCGACGGTCTCTGGCCACCAAAACACAAGTCTGCACAAGGCGAGCAAGGCTAGCTCGCCTCCCGACCAGACCTGAGAATAGCCAATAGACCACCACAGACAGGGCCCTATAGGGCCGATGTTCAGACGAGGTTGCGGGGCAAGCGCCATATGGCACCACGCCCTTGGCCCGGGGCAGAAGAAGGAACGGGGGAGCTTTTTATTAGTAAGAGTTTGAGACACGTTCAAGGCGAGAGAAGTCATTTGATGAATTTCCCCTCACTAAAAAAACCAACTGTGCATATATATGAGTGTACATGAATGGTTGTCTGTGTGTGATGTGTTGAATTTATATGTGTGTGTGTATTTGTATGTATGTGAATGCGCGAATGTGTGTGTATCTTCTGACGGTTTCATTACCAAAAAGCCTCTTTTAACTGTAACGTAAGTACATGATAACTTCGACTCAGTACCAATAAATTATAATGTTAAGACGAAAAAACGCCAATTTCAGGTTTAAAAATTGCTCTTTCATTAATTTAAATAATTTTACAAATTCGTTTTATAGAGCGATAAAACTAGAGAGAAAATACTGTTATTAAAATAATAAATTTGTAATAAAATGGCGTTTGAGTAGAAGCAAAACAATATTTAAAGTACTCGGAGGAATATAAACATTTTCTTATTATGTAAATGTAATTAACGAAAGGTTTTTTTTTTCACTTTCCACGTCGAAATTAAAGAATTTTCACTTTTTTTTGCACGAATTTTGATTGAAACTCGTAGAAAATTAAAACGTAAGAACGATTAAATTATTAGCTTCATTTTTTTCTGTTTTATTTTTTTTCATTTCACGGATTTTGTGATTGAAATATTTGATAGTTGGGCTTTGGGCTTTCTTTGCTTATATACGATCAATTTGTGGTGGCCCAGAGGTTAGGGAGCCTGCTTCTCATGCATGAGGGTGTAAGTTCGAAACCTGGCAAGTACCAATGTGACTTTTTCTGAGTTATATGTACTTTCTATGATTATTTAGACACCACTGATATACGGTGAAGGTAAACATTGTGAGGAAACCTGGACTTATAATTTCTAATTATAAGTTTGAAATCGCCAACCCGCATTGAGCAAGCTTGGTGATTAATGCTCTGCCTTTGCTCAGCAGTGGGCACTTATAGGCTGATGATGATGATGATACGATCAATCAATCAATCAGCCAATCAGACTATATTGAGGATCGTAGGTAGATATAGGTAACATATACTATGTATGTTCTTAAATATTTGAAAATTTTGATGAGCTATGTCCATCCCGTAGGGCAAATCTACAACAATCATTACATTTGAACAAGCTATCAAATAAATTACCATTGTAACAAATAATTTTTATTTTTTTCATGTTCGATGCCCGCACGGAGCCACTCTTTCTAAGATCCGCGAATTAGCCCAGCCACCGCGCCAACCGTGCAGTCAATTTGCCGTTACTCTTTTTACCAGGTCTGCTAGTTTGCCGACGTATGACATAAAAAATTACTTACTTTCGTCGCTTTCTAAACATCTACTTTCTAAGAAATAAATTGTCTATTCAACTATCCTATATCGCTTAGGTTCCAGTTCTTTTAAAAGCAAGCATAATGAAGCAAAGATTAAAAGCAGGTCCTCCCGTAATTATTTCTATTATATTGTTATTGAATTTTAAATTAATAATGTGGACACTATTTTAATAACATTTTTCAAATTAATTTTTCTGCTCTCATCACATTAATTCGTAAAACTTTGCACGATCTTCAGTATAAAAAAGATGCTGAGGAACAATGTATAACATCTTTTTATAATAACTATCGTGAGACATACTAAATTAACTAAAATTCGCGGGTTACTCACGTGTAAATGTTGAGAAAAGCTCTACTAGTTTCGAACCACAGAGGGGTTCTTCCTCATGAGCAGCGTGCGCGGACGCGGCGACGTCGTCGTAGAGCTTTTCTCAACATTTACACGTGAGTAACCCGCGAATTTTAGTTAATGTATAACATCGTTACAATATAAGAATAAACAAGATTTCTTTGTTTTTAGGTAGAAAATCCACATTGACTAAAAACCTACCTTGGTGCTCTCAAGCTCGAACTCTCATACGAGTGAGGGAATAAAATTTGTCTGCAACACATTCGATATTTTGACCACTCAATGTATTGAGAGTGCGATGTATTGAATGTTCGATTTAATAATCATTCGATTTTATATTCAAGTACTTATTTACTTGGTTGGCCCTACTTGCGGCGGCCAGTCCAAATGAGCCCCACGTCAAGATGCAATAGGAATAAGGAGTGGATATTCCCTGTGATTTGCCTCGGGCGCGAAAAAAGCGCGCGCCACCGTACTCACGGTGTACACGGTACTACACGGCTCCCCTTTAAGGGGATGACAGAAACTTCACCAATTCCTCTATAGTTACCAGTTAATGTCTTAAATACTTTTTGATTATGAACATATTAAATTAATAACTATGTTTTACATTCCTTGGCTTGCTCAACTCGCAACTCTCGCAACTCTTTCTGAAAAGAGGAACTTGACTAGTTGCGCTACCCTCGAACGTCCTGGATCGCGCAATGCGGGTCAATGAATATAAGCCACAAAAGTGGCTTGAAAGTCCTCAAGCATGTGAGTAACCATTAAAATAAAATAAAAATACAATTTTTTTTTAATATTTTGCTCTTTTGGATTCATATGTAAAGTTGTATTTTTATGTTTCAGTGCTGCCAACACTGTTCTTTTTTTAATCTTACTTCTGTATATAGTTTGTCTTACTTATTTTCGAAGTAATTAATCTGCTTCTAATTACTATAAATATTAGGTAACAATTTAAACAAAATCGGCCAACCAACCAAAAAAAACAAAACAATAACAACACTGTTCTCAAAATAAAAATCAAAACCGCCAACCGTTATCAAAACAAAACATCCGTTTTTCTAAATAAAAACGTTAACGAACGTTGTCATCGCTTCGCGAGGCGCGGAAAAAACATGAGGACCAGGGTCCAATGAAACCCGATACATGGTATCACTGACAACTCTAGAAAAATTACTCACCGAACATTGCCCGAGGAATCCAATAAGCGAAGGACGCAGACATTAAAATATTGAAAGGCGACGAAAACTTTTGTAATAAAAAACGCTCCATTTGTTAAAATGAAAAACGATTTCCACTTTGCGTCCCTGTCTAACTTCTAGGAAACTTGCGTCGAACTTCCAATGCTCATCAATTATCGCCTCTATCACCTTGTGATAATGTCTAGATTAGAGATGAAGTGAGACTGCGGTGTTAACAAGGTAATCATTATGACTGGCTTGATCTCGGAGTGGAATAATATTGTGTTAGCTGCTAACTCGCTGCCTAAGTTCAGCGTGGAATATAAATATTAGTTGAGCAAGACGATGAACTTGATTAATTCCAGTTCTTGCTTTATAATATTATAATCTTGATAATCTATTGTATATATTTTCTGCTAAAAATGAACATTTTACTATCAATCATCGCCGCTATAACATATGTTCTGGAATGTCAGAAAGTTCTGCTACATGAAAAATTAATATCTAGAGCTGAACAAGATTCAGAAAAAGATCGGAAAATATTATAGATACAGCAGTTTTAATTGAATCCTTAAATTAACTTTTAACTTGAAACCTTCAGTTTTAAATGTATCCCGTACGTATATTTTAATCTACAAATATATTTACCTAACAAAGTGGTAATCCCAAAAGCGAGCATATTTATGTTACGTATAAATTTCAACCTTCATTCACGAACCTTATTCAAAACACTGGCCGCAAAGAAAACAAATGAATTGTTTCGAATTAAATTTGAAACTTCAAAGAAGATTCTTCTTTCAAATATTACCACAGGTTAATAATAAAGAAAAGTTTAATAATACTCTAAGGAGGTCTTACCTCGCAACTTGTGCAGGAAAACTGTGGAACTAAGTACTGCGTAATGTTGGAACTTGTACTGTCTTGTTTCTATTGTGTAATCTGTACTGTATTATTGTACTTGAAACAAATCCATGGGAAACTATTGTTTGGAAGTTAATAAACTGGATTTCCTTCTGAAACTAGTTGAAATTGCACCAATATCTTTTGTAAAAAAGTGAGTTTTGTCCAGTAACCGTGGTTGTAATTTTAATTTTCTATTTCACGATGAAAATCTCAAAGGGAATGTAAATAAATATTCCCAAATTCAAATACTATCCTAAATTCTAGCACGAAAATTTGAGTTCTAAATCTCAAATAGAGATTTAACCTTTATTTCAGTTGGTGGGCAATTAGTAACGTCTGTCTACGAGTCCATTACCGATCATTGACAAGTTCCAACTTGTCTGGACGGCAATGTCCTCAAAATAGCCCTTGTCTAGACTAAATTAGCCGTGAAACTTCGTCTTTTAGGTGTATTTTCTTTCTAAAATTTTCTATGCACCTCTCATTAACCACTCGTGTGCAGTTTCTTTAAACTAACTTCAAAAGATTTTATATTTAAAAATATATATTTTTTACTAGAAATGTTTTCTTTCAAGTATTTCCTAGTACAGACGATGTAATAAAAGGTTTTGTTTGATATCGTTATAGTAAAGTGACACTTCTAAACATAGATCTTTTTATACTTATTAAAAGGGCGATTTGGTACTTTGCTTTCTTGTTGTATAAAAAATAGTTTCTAAAATAGTTTATTTTCTTTGGGAAAACTCATCAAGCGAGTTCTTCTCTCGTCTCTTACCACAGTAAAAATATCATACAGTATTGTAACTCGGCCGCTTGAAAGAAATAAATACCTACAGCCGCGCGGTACGTAAACATGCGTTAGGGCTGCTCGTCTCCAGTATTTTAATTACCTTTGTCTACTTTCTGTTTCCATTTAGTTTTGTGATTGTAAAAATCCTTTTTTTATATAAACAAATAAAGTGCTTTAAAAATAAACAAACAAAATTTCTCTGGCCACCAATGCCGAACTGAACAGCTGACTACGAATGTTCTAAAATCACAACCCTCAAACATCAAAATATTACATGAGTCTAGCTGTTATTATTGTTGTTATTAAAACCGAGAAAAAAAAACAGTTTTTATTGGTATTATGTTGTTAAAGCAGCAGCAAAATCTCTATGAAAATTTCGAAAACTATCTAATGACACAGAGACTGACAAATTTATTTTTTCTAGTATTATTTATAAACACAGATAATAAACAAATATTATTAATAATAAAATACCACACTCTCTACTTTGAATTATACAAACTAACAAAACATACATGAACCGTTTTAACACAAGCGTAAGTAGGTAGGTACCTAACGTATCATGATTCATTCAGAACCAGAACCGCCTATAACTACCTATTTCACTCGTCTCAATAACTTTATACATTTTATTTATAAATTCAAACACCTGTTTTCGTGAGATAAAAGGAAATAATGATCCATTATAAAGACACACATTATGTACCTACCTAGGCTACTAGTAAGTAAAATTATTTTATAGCCTTTCCTTTCCTATTCGTCATATTAAATAATGTACTCGAGCTGATTTCTAAATAAAAGACAACACACCATCCGTTCGTCACTGCGGTACAGCCGCGTCTCTCTGCGTCCCGAGCGCGCCCCGACATCGGGCGCGTAGGTATAGTTCGCGTTTCGGCCGTTTCTATGAAGTTGGAATGCTTGCTACCTTGCTCTTACTGTCTGCCGGGGTTGCGGATCATGTGTTGTATAGTACCGCGACATTGACCTAGAGGAAAGGGGGGGTTTTAGTCAATAAAAGTCTCACACTGCCTCTAGCCTCACCTTGGGCGGGAGAGCCATTATAATTTATTTCCCGACTCAAAAAAAGACTCTTACTGACTATAAACCAATCCGTGCCATTCCTGGCGCGCTAAACGACAGTCTTGCTCTAATAAAATTTAAACAGTATAAATATATTTGATTAGACATTCATTTGAAAACGTAGATACCATTCAAAAAACAGCGAATAATATGTCATAAGATTTCGTATACATTACCTTACTAAGAAGAAAAACCAAACGAAAAGGTATTTTTATATAAATATATGTATAGGTAATAAAAATTATTTAATCAATAAGGAATCTGAAGCCGTAAAGGATAAAGATACCTGTCAGATAATAATAATAATTCCAAGAATTTCTGAAGTACTTTTTATCAAAGAGAATTTTTCTACGAGGTTAAAATGAAATAAAGTATAAAGTGATCATCCCAACTTCATAGAAAATGGAGTGAACATTGTGTAAATCTTTGTTGGTTCAGGGACTTTGCTTCTGTCCTACATCTATGTATATGGCATTGCGTCTATATGCCTAACAGTTCTAAATCAGTTTTAAACACAGTTATACTGTGGTATATTTTTAAGTGAAACGAGTGCATACGAGTATCTTATTTATCTAATGATTAGAAATGAACGCCGCCCATGTATGTACATATACAACACCAGAGGTTGTGAGTGCGTCGGCCTTTTGGGAATAAGGGGTTTTGGGGATTTGGGGATTGAAAAGGGATGGGAAGAGGGAGGATTGAGCGCCTAAACGCACTAACATGGCAAAACACAACGCTATGGTTGTTTTAGACCGGTTTTATGAGACGCCGTGAGCCGGCCCATTCGTACCGAAGCATTACTCTACCACACTAAAGAGGTTACTGATATGACCGATATGTCAAGATACGTCTCGTACAAAGTATGTGAATGAGGAGCCTGATTGCAATGGTTCAATGATTTCCAAATTAGTTTTTTTCTTAAGATTAATAGGTGCCTACTATGAATTATGCTAGTTAAAAAGGGTTAAGGTTGGCTACGAAGTTACTGCTAAAATGCAGCGTAAGTCAGATCACTAGTACCTATTTTCCATGCAAGGTTGTGGGTGTAAGGGTAAAAATTTCATTTTCATACAACAGGAGAAGGAACGTGATGGTTTTTAGTCAGTAGATGATTTTCCACTTCAAAAAAGGCTTAGGCATAAAGGGTTAGTAGTTACATTTTGTAAATCAGACACATAGTTGAGGAAGCGATTTGAAATAGAACACTCTCTAGTCTTTTCAAAATAGAGCAATGAAAATAAAAAGTCTATATATCCCTATGTGTGGTCGTGGTGGCCCAGAGGTTAAGGAGCTCGCTTCTTATGCAAGAGGGCGTGGGTTCGAAACCTGGCAAATACCAATGTGACTTTTTCCGAGTTATATATACTTTCTAGGATTATTTAGACATCACTGACATACGGTGAAGGTAAACATCGTGAGGAAACCTGGACTTATAATTTCTAATTATAAGTTCGAAATCGCCAACCCGCATTGAGCAAGCGCGGTGATTAATACTCTAAACCTTCTCCGTGTGAGAAGAGGCCTTTGCTCAGCAATGGGCACTTATGGGCCGATAATGATAATGATGATGATATCCCTATGTCGGTACGGCGAATGACATGATGTATTTGGGTGCTGTATATCTTCGGTTCATCATACGTATTGGAGAAATTTTATAAAATTATTTATATGAATGTATAGAGTTGACCAATCACTATAAAATTTATTTTATACTTACGTCTGAACACAAATACGTCACATATTTTAAAATTTTTCCTTACATCTTCAGTTCTTCCAATTTATGATTCATTGCTTAGCAAACAATATTTTTAAGAGTATGAATATAGTCTCTGTTAGTTTTTTATTATTTCTGTCTGCATTTTATGCTTCAACGAATTTTATTCGATTCTATGGTTCTAAAATTTGTTATAGGTTCGTTGAGAAAAGGTCTTTCTTTGTTTTAAGCACAACTGTTTAGTAAAAAGTGACTATAAAGGGTAAATATTTCACTAACGTCCAAGAGTTCCAAGACACCGTTTCCTGAGAAAAAAAATATCAAGATACTTACTTAAAGAATAGTTTGTAAATTATTATACTTTAAATGCAATTGTAAGTATAAATACTTACTAGACAAAAAATCTAATACATTATTATCAAAGCAAAAAGAATTCGATGTATATATTATGTATAAGCAAAAAGATAAAAATTCCTTTGAAGAAATAGCATTTATTTCGTGAAGCTTTATCACACTTATACATTCAAAAGTATTTTTTACACTTCAATCAGATAAATTTTACATACAACTCCTATATTAAAACGAAATCCAAAAAATACGATGTGTTTGTTCATATTTTTAGAAAACATATCGCGGCACATATTGTTATACAAAATTCATTTTATAACACAAACAATGTATTTGTTTTGGCCTATAGGCTGTTAATCATTGGAGATTTAAACACATATATCATGGTGTTTTGACAAGCAACGTCGAAACAAATAACGGATGAATGGGCAGACTTAGTAAAAAAAATTTTTTATTATTTCGAAATTCGATCTTTTTGGTCGAATGCGTTCTAAATTTGGCGCTTGTGTGCCTATCAAAATGATAAATGCGGATCGAGAGGTTTATTTTTTTTTTACTTTCGCCTCAAGGCTTTATCTGAATTATGTAGTGTTTATGTATAGGTAGTGAATTTCTAATATGAAGTCTAGTGATGATTCTGGTTAATATCAAAAATTCATCTTGGCCATTAAAAACATATGAAATCGACTCTGATTGATCATTTTTAATCTAACTTTGAACTTTTTTTTTAAACTGAAGATAAGTCACATTCGAAAACTACTATTTAAATTAACTACTAAATAAAAAATAAACGAAATAAATTTACCTTTAATGCAATTAGCGTAAAGTTTATTTTGCTTTGAATTGGAGATTTTGTGTATAATTTTCGAATATAATTAGATTAAAGATCTAATTACATATTTAATATAAGATTTATCTAAATTACTAAGAAATGAACACGAACTGAGAAAGAATTAAAAATGTATGGTATATTCATGAAGTATTAAAAGCACTTTTACTTTAGTAAATAAAATCACGCCAATTTAAATCTTAAGTAAACAAGCTAAAGGATTCTAGTGGAAATGCCTCTGAGAGGCATTTCCAATGCTACATTCTAACAAATTTGTTTAGGAGCCAAGAACTGTCATGAGCATCGGTGTTAGTTATTCTGTAGTTTTTTAAAAATGGTTCTTAAGGACCTTTTAATAAATGTCTTGATTGCATGCCATATCTCGTAAATTCTTACAGCAATGCTCTTTCCAGTTAAACAGTACTTGCTATGTCACCTAGGTATCCTTAAGGTTATTTTCTTTTCTTTGTTTCTTCGTATGTTTCTCTAAATACACACGTTACACTGTTCTTACATAATCAAACCAACTAAATAATGTTACAAAGAATCTTTATGTGACACTGATTTAAAAAGAGTAACCATGGAGTTTCTTGCTCGTTCTTCTCCATCGGAATCTACACTTTGGAACGAGCGAATAGCTTCACTAAGAGGACTGACCGACAGACAGACACTTTATATCCTTAAAATTTTGTTTGACGTTCAAAAGTGCCTGTATGTGTCTAATTGAAATAAATGATTTTTACTTTGACTTTATCACTACGTGCTACGAGTGATATAGATATTAGGTATGTTTATTTATTTATATTTGTTTTATTTATTTTATGCTTTAAGGAGTGAGTGTATAAAAGACTTCTCCCACACTAGGTGGGATGAAAGAGTATCAGACTCTTACTCTACTACTTACTATTATGTACAAATACCTATTCTAAGTATGAGAATCAGCCGGGGTTGCGGGTTGAGTGCAATGAGTCACCGCGGCCTCTGCCCAGAGCAGGAGAAGGAACGGGGGTGTTTTTAGTCAGTAAGAGTCTGACACTCTCTCTCTCCTTGCCCTGGGCGAGAGAGAAGTCATTTGATAAAATTTCAGTCCTTAACGGTTCACATAAGATAGCACATTTTATATCTTTTTTATATATAAAACAACAAAATGCATACAAACTAAATACTTAAAGTAACTTAAAGAAGAAAACTTGATAATTGTTTAGGTTTTACTTAGCTCTAAGGTAAGATAATTTTATTTGTATTGATAATATTTTTAGTAATAACTATTCCTTAGATGTTAAGGCGGTGAGATCTTTGGCTTTCTTATTTATTAATAGTTTGGTGTGAAGTACTTGTCTAAAAGCCTTCCACTATAAGTAAACATTAAAAAGAATTGTTCAATTCAAACTAGTAGTTCCGTCCGGAGATTAGCGCGATTCACGCGCGCGGAATAAGAAAATGTAAAATCGACTTTATAACAATATAATTTAGGTCAGATTTTTTTTTTGAGTCTGCGGCGTGGATGTGTTTACAAACATACAATTTCACATACACATCACAGCCAGATCCAAAACAACAATTTGTCGCACACAAAGAGTTGTTTCGTGCGGGAATTGAACCCTCGATACGTTGCGCGGCAGCTTTAGCCCAGCCACCGCACGAACTATACAGTCTAGATGCCAAGTACAACAATCTTCCAAAATAACCCCCATACATACAAGTTACATAAAGACACATTACTTCGTCAACTGTACGTACCAGGTTAGCATAACGAAAAGGAAATATCATACAAAGCGACAAGCAGGTCTTAACCAGTATCTCCGACACTCGATTACATCCACCCTCATAGGAAATATTCCGGGACACTTTATGGACATAATGCTCTTAGTTGGGACACAATTCATACAAACAGTATGTATCGTCCATTAATATTGTGTCCGCAACATAAGCAGGCTTTACATATTGCTAGTAAATCTCTTTTATTATTTGTTTACTTTAGTTCCTCTTACGAAAATCCTTTAGAAATTCTGTCAAGCGCACGTCAGTTTTGCATGACAGAAGAAGCGACCTTAATGCTTACAAAATAAAGCTTTCAAAATAATAAGATTTGTGATTTTTTTACTCTATATGTTAGGGATATGAGTTCTCATCCCACACTTGTAGCAAGCCACTTAAAAATATTTTATTAACGTAAAGGTGAAACCATTAACATACCTCCGCAATTTGAAAAACATTATGTTAAATATTTATAGAAAAAAAGGTATTCTAGACCTTCTCTACGTAGCACTAGTATTGTGTTTCCATTGAGCAACTAGGTGAGTGTTGCAGGTGCAAGGTCAATGATGAACAGAAGTGTGACTCCGAGCAGGAACAGCCTCGATGTGGTTTTTAGTCAGTAAGAGTCTGACACTTCCTCTTCCCCCACCGAGGGTGGGAAAAGTCATAGAATGAATTCAAATTCCTTCTAACTTTATTACAAACCGCAATGAAACTAATGCATGAAATGTTAAACAGTAAACTGCAAAGTGAATGTTAAAGTTAACAACTAAACTACAACGGTAACTGAAACAGTTAGTAGACTACATTAAACCACTTACGCTAGTTATAGCTAAATCGGTTCTAGAATTGGTATAGTTAAAATTAGCTAGGACTGTGCGAATGTTCAGTGAAATGGCGCTAAAGTTTAGATGATGTCAATTTAAATTAACAAATGTGAATGCAACGTGAGAGAATTTATATCAGGATTAAAAAAAACAAGAAAAGTAAAATATTTTTCCATTTATCAAGATCTATGATATAAGGTACAAAATCGGGATCACAAAACTTGAGATATCATTATCATTATTATCAGTCTATGCGCCAACTATGTGGCCAAGCTGAGCGAAGGCAAATGTGCATCAATCATCACGCTTGCTCTAGGCGAAATGGTGATTTCAAAATTATAATGAGAGATTACAAGTAGGGATTTCCTCACGATGTTTTCGTACAGCGTGAGATCTTGACCTCACTTACACTGAACTTATAATCTTACTTCTTAGTACCATATCTTATCTGACTAATATTATAAATGTGAAAGTTATAATGTTTGTATGTTTGTTACTCAATCACGCCTAAACGGCTGGACGGATCTGGATGTAATTCGGCACAGGCATAGGATACACTCCGGAATAAGGTTACTTTTTATCTTGGAAAACAAAACATGAGGTCCTATATACAACTTCTTATTTTGGTTATAGCCCCAATACCAAGCGGTCCAAAAGCTTATAAGTTATAAGAAATGCATGCATACGAAGCTACATATATTTACATACATACCAATAGAATAAAAATTCCTTAACCAATAAATTGAACAAGACAATTCTTTTTCCTTACCTAATTACACTTCACTCATTACAAACACATGAAACAGAGAACCTTTCCTCCTTTTCTTTTAGAAGACAATGTAAAAAGGTTTTATTTGACGAGCAACAATGGTGTCTAGTCCCTTAGGCTTCTCTAATTTGAATAGGAAACGGTTTTATAGCAAACGTTCAGTCTAACATTCACAAATAGAGGCGGAATTCAGGCAAGGAACTTGGTAATGTAGCTGGCGCTTAGAATTTAGATAGCCGATAGAACCTTGGAAAAATTACTCTAAGATTGGACGGAATAAGGAAAATTTGCCAACGTGCTTTTTTTCGTTAAAATCAGACGTATTCTAAAAAAGTATTTCAGGGGCGTATGTGGGGAACAAAGATGTTCTGTTCTTTTAATCACAATAAACCAATCCGCAGGTTAAAAATCAAATGCACGATGTAAAAACACTTTATTACAATTACACTTTAGTAAGTTTTCGATATCAAGATCCTTAACACATATACAGTAACTTCCGATTGTACTAATTATGAAAACAGAATAAGTAAGATAAAGAAAAGACAAAGGAGAATTTCCTTTTACAACTTACATTATATGGATTTTTAGTATAAGGTTTCCATGGTGAAATTCGCTAGTTTATTCATTCCTGACATTTCCTCAAGGAAATCTGCCTAAGCAAAATTTCCGTCGAAAGTGACGTCATTTTTCTTGTTACCCCAGGAAGTAGACAGGTGAAAAATAGAATATTGCGTGCTCTATCAGCAATATTTTCCCTCTAACAACAAAAATATCCGAAAACGTACCGTATCGAAGAATGGATCAGTTTGTCGATAACATCCTCCTTCGAAAACAAAAGACGTTCGTACGTTTTTGAAAAAGGAATATTCCATTCTGGAATAAATTTGTAATATTTCCCTTTATTTGCCTGATATCAATTAATTCTAATAAAGATTCAATAGGAATACCTTATATGGATATACAATGTATACACACAGTACACGTACACGTGTATATGATTACCACATCATTACAGTATGTCACGATGTCCAGAAGTTGAGGCAAATTGATAATGGAAAACATCGCGAGGAAACCTGGCCTTATAATTTGATGATTGCTCATATCTCCTCCGTGGTAGAAAAGACCTTTGCTCGGTAATGGCCACTTATATGTAGGCTATTGATACACAAAGACAAAGGTATGATTAGTTCCAATATTAGAAATATACTACTGAGCTAAATCGCTCAAAGATTTGGGACTGTTTGAACTAATGCAACGACATCAAAGTTTAAAAATGACCCTTAAGTATCATCATCGAAAAGTAAAATTTTGTCTACGTCAATAAAATAAAGCGCAGAATATAAGGTACCTCGGGGCGTTGTTACTACTGTTATGATTCCTATAAATTTTATGGCTTTCGTCTGGACCGCCAATTCTTGTTTTATACCCGTTCCGATATTTCCCGATGATAGCTGAAATACAATAAATCTGATAACTAACGGGCGATATTTTTCCTTCTATCGACGTTGCGGTGCGCACGACCCTTGTTTTCGATCGTTTACGTAGTTTTTCTCATATTTTATGGTACACAAGATGTAGATTGCCAATTTGAATTTTGTTGGTTAAGGATTTTTTTCAAGGTTTTCACCGGAGTTCCTATTTTTTTAGTTAAAATTCTCCTGTTATGACAATTGGTTGTTGTTGCATATAAGCTGGATATTTGCATTGTGTCTTAAGACACGTGTTTTCTTAATGTAAACTACTTACTTCATCATCATCATCATCATCATATCAGCCACAGGACGTCCACTCTGCTGAACATAGGCCTCCCCCATTGACTTCCAGATAGGCCGGTTGGAAGCGACCTGCAACTACGTACTTATTACTACACTAGCTTTTGCCCGCGACTTTGTTCACGTGTAAAAGTTACTTCCTGCAGATTTTTGGAATAAAAACTATCCTATGTCCTTTCTCGAGTTCCAAACTATGTCTGTACCAAATTTCACAGAAATCGGCTCAGTAGTTTAGGCGTGAAGAAAAGACAGACAGACAGACAGACAGACAGAAAGACAGAGTTACTTTCGCATTTATAATATTAAAGTTAGGATTATTACGTTATTTATCTATGCTAATTATATAATAAAGGGATGAAAAACCACATTCACACTAGGTCTTTTATAAAAAAAAAAATTGTGCGAAAACGGACTGCTAGTATTTGTATATATTACCATCTACTAATAATAAGGTGTTCATCGTCCTGCATCAACCGGGGATTGTCCTTGGGTGCACTTTTATAGTGCATACAGGGATAATTGCCGGCTGATGTCCCATCACATTTAGATTTAAACTGTTCAACGGGCCTCTGCGAGTTGGCTTCGGCTCCTCGTACGCCTTCCAAAGGTCCGGGACCCTGTGGTCCCGTGAAAGGAAAGAAGGTGTTCACAACTGGAATTGGTCAAGGAGGGAAAGTTGGAATTTGAATCTTCATCTACATACATAATATATACATGTAGTATGTCAAGAAATATCATTATAATACTTGACTGTACGGTTGGTGCGGTGGCTGGGCAACTGGTTGCCGCGCAAAGCACGTAACAACTTTGTGTGATCCACAAATTGTTGTTCCGGGTGTGATTGTGATGTGTATGTGAAATTGTATGTTTGTAAAAGCACCCATGACACAGGAAAAAATCTAGTGTGGAGTAACGTTTTATTTTATAAAAAAACATAAATATTTTGTATATGGATTAGAATAATATATTTTTTTTATAAATTTATTTATATAACTTTTTAGCAAACAATGTTTTATGTGACGATTCGGCAAACAAGCAGACTATTTACCTGATTGTAAGTAATCAACGACGCCCATAGATACCCGCAACCACAGAGCAGTTACGAGTGCGTTACCGACCTTTTGGAGATTGGGGATTTGGAAATTTAGGGATTGGGGGAGGGAAAGGTTTGGACCTCCGGTAACCTCACTTACACGGCGGAACACAACGCTGTAATTGTTTCAAGCCGGTTTTCTGTGAGGCCGTGTTATCACTCCGGTCGAGCCGATCCATTCGTGCCAAAGCATGGCTCTCCCACACTCAATGTTTTATTTTGTTTTGTATAGTTATTTTATATAGTTTGTATTCGTGAAACAACCTACAGCATTGTGTTTCGCCGTGTGAGTGAGGTTACCGGAGGCCTAACCTTCCCCCTCCTCTATCTCTTCCCGATCCTTTTATCCCCAACCCCTATCCCCAAATGGCCGGCAACGCACTCGTAACTCCTTCGGTGTTGCGGGTGTCCATGGGCGACGCCGATTGCTTACCATCAGGTAATCCGTCTGCTAGTTTGCCGACTTATACAAAAAAAAAATCTTCGCTGAAACATCTCGAGTTTCGTAATTAGTGTATTGTAGTAGACGAAACTGCTTTATCTAGGTTGTATTAAGACTTAGCCGCCAAGTACTGAGAATTTCCTAAAAATAGCTAGTACTTACTTAGGTAGTAGTCCGGACTGTAAATAAGGACCCTACTTAGAACAATTATCTTGAACAGACGGACAACTATCATGTGACGTAGCGTGAAGTTTTCAAGGACAACCTTACTTATCCTTACCTATCTTACTGGAATAAGTTATTCTACATATCTTTATATATTTTAAATATAAAAATTGATCGCAAAATATGTTGGTAAGCGCATAACTCAACAACGCCTAGACCAATTTGGCCAATTCTATTTTTGGTGTGTTTACTATGGTCAGGAGAAGGTTTTTACGAAAGAAAATTCTAAAAAAGTAGAGGGGATATCTGGGAAATAGGGACACTTTGGTCGTTAGCGAGATAGTGGGAGACGCGTGCGAAGGGGCGAGCCGCTAGTCTATAATATAAAAATGACTCGCGAAATGTGTTGGTGAGCGCATAACTCAATAACGACTGGACCAATTTTGCTGATTCTTTTTTTGTTACATTCGTTATTTTTATGTAAAGGTTCTTACGAAAGAAAACTTTAGAAAAGTAAAGGGCAATATCGAGATTAACAATCCTTTCGGTGCTGTGATCGTTTGCTAAAAACAAATGACTGACGGGGTAGTCGGATACCTACCCTTGCGAAGCAGGGGCGGTCCGCTAGTTTTAAATAAGAAATGGTAAAAATTAATGATTAATCTTTATTGCGTAAAAGGTGCTGTAGTGAATACAATAGAATAGTTACACTTTTATAAAACTACTTGACTACAATGAAAGGATGAGGTGGTGTCCTCTTAGAAACTCTACTTAATAATCTGTAGTAAAGAGAAACAGTGCCATATCCATCTAGAATTATAAACCAATAAGTGTTTTGAGTGACAATTTTAATAACTACATTAAAATTAAAGTAATATGAAGTTGTTAGAGTATTTATCAGATGTGAGTAGTAAATTATTGAAAATTGAATGTTCGTGAATTTAATCGCCATCAAATGAACTAACTTGGTTAGTTTAGTACCACCCCATATTGAATCTATGTATATAAATAAACATATTAAAAAAAATTTGTAAATGTCTAAAAGTCTCGGTTGGACTCTGATCTTGTCTAAGGGTCCCGTTGTGACTTGAAACTAGTAGAGCTTTCCTCGGTTAATTGACATGAGTAAGTTTTTATTTTCAATAATTTTAATATGTTTGACGATAATTATCATAGCGATAGGATTTCAAAATCCATGTCCAGGAAAAGTATGTTGTGTACCTTTTTTGTGAGGGGAAAATCATCAAATGAGTTCTCCCGCCCAGGGCCGGGCGGGAGGAACAGTCAGACTCTTACTGACTAAAAATCCCCCTGTTCCTTCTCCTGCTAGGCCTAGGCCGAGGTCGCGGTGCCTCATTGCGCTTACCCCGCAACCCCGGCTGAAAGTATGTTACCTAGTGTTTTTTATTCGTGGTCCGTATAATGTCTGATCTTGTACGCGACATAATAAAATGGTAATATAGTGCTGTGACAGCCAGATCAGGTCAACACCTCCGAGAATGACAGCGGTGCTTTGAAACCTAGTAGACAAGATTGATAGATAGGGAAAGATTAGGTACTCATAAGACAGTGAGTAAACCTTTCTTTTTAAGAAAAACACTGCCCCACTCTTGAATTTTCTCCTATTTCGTAAGTGCGTTTACAAACATACAATTTCACATATACAGTTATACAAATCACATGCAGACCCCGACCAACAATTTGTGGATCCACAATATGTTGTGCAGCGGCCAGTTGCCCAGCCACTACGCAAATCTGGACTTGCATTGAATTTATAATTATAAGTTTGAAATCGTCAATCCGCTTTGAATAAACGCGGCACGCAATACTCGTACCTTCATTCGGTAAGAAGATCGCTTCACTGAAGAATACATGGGCACAATACTCAATAAACTCTTTGTACAATCTGAGAATCGGGTGTTGTTGAGAATACGGTAGTTTCCAACTATACTCGGAATTTTAATTCCATTCCAGATTTGACAATTTCAGTGTTGCAACGTTATGACACGTAATAAATAGTGACGTTGCGAAATTATTCGATATGGAAATCGAATTTTTCTGAATCGATTCCTCTCGTTTATAAATTTACTCTCGTAAACTAAGTTTATCAGGAAATAAAATATTTCTGAACCAATAATTTAGTTTTGACAATTAATTAACGATCTGAGACTTTTCTTTTGTAATTGTGTGTGAAATTAATAAAAATGTGATCATGAAGGAACGTGACAAATAAAACAGAAATTTTATAAATTGTCGCCGTCATCGCTATCGCTATCGCCGTTACTCTATGTAACATTTATTGTGAATTGTGTCTTTGATATTAATTGTCAATTAACATATCTAGCTTACTCATTTTTTCCTCTTCTTTCAAAACATGGGATACACATTTAGACCATTCGGTAGCCGTAATTTTTTGAATGCCTTCCTGAAACTGATACACTGATTGTTTATCGATTTTTGTGTTCATCACTACACTGTTATATTATGTGGTATCATTATTTCACAAAATGACAGTGGTCAATGTCAATTCAGGAATCGAATTAAAAGTCTGACTATAGTCAAATTCAATACTTTTATCCAAATGTCAAACGATACTTTTCTATGAATTTGTATGAAAAACTGCGTTATGACCTCATAGTATTTTTGCGTCAAATAGCTTACTTATTTCTTAATAATTAGCTAAAAAATATCTAAAACTTAGTGTATCGATCGATCGATGAATAAAAGTATAGTTATTTTTTAATATTTTTATTGTATTGAAACGTCGAATTAATTTATTTTTGACCTAGAAAACTACCCAATTGTAGGTGACATGTGTATGTGAAATTGCCTGTAGTAGTGGAGGCCTGCTAGCTAAATAATATACTCGAGCTCAGAGCAAGAGAAAGAATTGTTTGAGGCAGTAAGAGTCTCACTTATGTGTGACTGAGTGACTAAAAACTCAACATACCTAAGGCGCGAAAAGTCTTAAAATCATCATCAAAAGAAACCTAAACTTCTTAAAAGTGAGATTATCTTGCTCATCCTTAATTTACAAAGATCCCTGCTTCTTCAATCAGTAAACCAGTACCAGCGTTTAATCTACTAACAAAACAGTACCACAATTGCTTGTAACAAAATTTCCTTGCAAGGAACGTTGGTTACCTGACTAATGTCTAGGTAAACCGTTCTAGCGGTGAGGTCCGCCATCTTCAACTATTTGTTACTGCTAACTAACAGAGATTCGTAATGATACATCGTTGCAAGCGAACATTTGTAAACGTAGCAGTATTCTGTTGTAGGTCGGTTGTAAAACATTTTATTAAATAAAAACTCCTATTTTAACGTCGTGGTGGGCCGGATTTAAACGCACCCGCTTTCCATGAATGAGGGTGTGGGCTTGGCAAGTAGATACTGATGTAACTTTTTCCGAGTTTTATGTATTTGCTATGAATATTTAGACACGTTTTAAATCGTCAATCCCCCTTGAGCAAGCGTGTTGATTAAAGTTTAAACCTTATCCGTGCGAAAAGAGGTCTTTGCTCAACAGTGGGCAATTATAGGCTGATGAAGATTTATTTTTCAGTTATAATTATCTCACTAATTTCATATTTAATTGAGAATGAGAGCTCTGAGTTTATTATACTTTAAACTGTCGCGTTGCATACTAATACTTTACTGTTTTACGGGATTTAACGCGCACGTACCTTGAGCTTGAAGTTTGTTTCGGCATTACTTCTCAGAGTAGTCAAAAAGGAAATGACAGATTTATCTAGAACTTTTGTGTGAATGATAAAATAATGTTCGGGCAGCCAGCAGCAGCGGCAATTACAAAAAAATACTACTACTTAATGGCTTCATTGAAATTGACTTTCAAAAAAAAATTTGTTATTAAGAAATTGAATTTGTCTGTGGACTATCCAGTTTAGTCCAAATTTTATTTAAATAAAAACATAGATTTATCAACATTTTCTTTTTTGGAATAAAACGAATCACTGGAATACCTCTAGGTAAGCGATCATCGCCAACCTTAACACTACATACTTCAGTAAAATAAATATGTATATGAGCTGCTCTGTTCATCCTAAACCAAAATCATATATTATGTATAAAAAAACATTCCTCGTTTCTCTTCATGTGAAGCTACACAATTACAGGTCGCTCACTTCGTTATTGACGGAAAATATTCATGGCATCACAAATTTGTAGGCTGGTAATACCACCTGTCTTCATACTAAGCGGAGTTTGATGACAGCTGCCTTGTTTTACACGAAATTTCGATGGAACTGAAATTTCCTGGCGAGAACTTTGATTCAAGGGCTAATATTGTGGCAAGCTTTAAGGTTATTTTAATTGTTTTGATTTAAATCAATTTTAATTGATTGATATTTTTAGTGTAGTAAGTAATACAGGACTATCAACTTTTGACTGCGACTTTTCTTTTCGACTGCACAGTTGGCGCGGTGGCTGGGCAACTGGCTGCCGTGCGACGTGTCGCGGGTTCGATTTCCGCACGGAACAATATTTTGTGTGATCCACAAATTGTTGTTTCGGGTCTGGGTGTTATGTGTATGTTTATAAACGCACCCACGACACAGAGAGAAAATCCTTGTGTGGGGCAACGTTTTCATTAAAAGAAAAAAAACTTAAAATAGCTACCGAAATCCGCTTAGTTTTAAATATAAGCTATCAATAATCTATCTCAAAATCGAAGGTCTAATCAATCAGTCAATCAATCAAATCGAGGTTTCACTTGTATGTCTATACCTCTATGTCACTAACAATTATAAAAAAACTTAAAGATTTTTATTTTAATAAATTACCCATCTATTAATTAGTCTGTGTACAATGAATAAGCGATAGTTCGTTCGCCATTAGTATTGTTGGAACGCGTTTTAACCTCATCGTTGTAAGTATACATATGTGTAAGTATAAGTGTGGGACTGTGGGAGAGCCATGCTTCGGCACGAATGGGTCGGCTCGACCGGAGTGATACCACGGCCTCACAGAAAACCGGCGTGAAACAACACAGCATGCAGCGCGTGTTTCGCCGTGTGAGTGAGGTTAATCTTTCCCCTCCCCAATCCCTTAATCCCTAAAAGGTCGGCAACGCACTCGTAACTCCTCCGTTGCGGGTGCGCCTGTCCACTGATTTTAAGCGATCGAGGCCACCCATGGCCATACAAAACTCTTGAGAAGTCGCAAATGCGTTGCCAAACTTTTGAAGGTGTTTGAAGGTGCGATAATTATAATTTATTTTAGGATTTAACCAGATTCAAGGTAAAAAAGCTAAATATTATTCATTAAACACTACATAAATACCCAGACTATATAATAAATTAAATAAAGAATTAAATATTTTCACGTACAATAAAACTAAATGTAAAATCATGATAACTAACTGGCTTCTAAAACTAGACTACGCAAAAACAGAAGAGCTGCTCGTTATTAAAAATAAAAACTGACAAAATTACCCCATACGTTTTGCAGCATAGTCGCTCTCACATGCTACCTCCCTTTGCACGCCACACACACACACTTACACTACACCAAACACCCACATTCCACACCTTTCGCGAACTACACTACACTAAACACAAAATTTAATCTTTCTTTTGTTGAAGCTATTGTTATTATTGAATGCTTCCTAGTTTTCCTTTCTTCCATCAAATTGATGTTTTACATGTCACATTATTATGATGCTGTTTTTCCTGTAGGGGGGAGTCCCTGGTGTCCTGAAATACAGGCCACGGCTTAGTTCAGGCACCAGTCAAATAAACATTGTAATATCGTAATAACTATTGTTTTTCCATGTTAAGTTTTGGCTAATGGATGAGCTAATGGTAGAGAGGCTCTAATGGTAGAGGCAACTTAAAGTTTAAAGCTTAAAATATTTCTAAATAATATAATTTTAATTTAAGTTTAAACCTGTTTGAATTTGTTTGACTCCGTATGTCTGGCGGGAGGAAGATTATTCAATAGATAGGATATTTTAACTGACTTCATTTTTTTTAAACACTATCACTACATTAAATCTTCATATAAAGGTATGTGTACGAGTAAAAATTACTACTTACTTATGATAGCAAAGATAGCTAATAAGCACGAACGTTGCAAAATTGAAGTCCCGAACTTACACTTCTAAGTCTAGTCTTTTCTTTATTTACAAGTCTAGCGAAAAACAATTATACTATGAAAACAATATTAATTTCAGAAAGAAACTGTCGATTCATCAATCGTACATCTATCTTCCTCACATCAAAAATCCCATCACAAAACAATACACCACCATAAAGAAACCTTAATGAGTTTTTAATCTACCGCTCGACAAATTGATACAACGTATCTTTCCACACACTTACTAGGAATTAGTTTGGCGAGAATTTAATATTATTTCGTTGAAAAAGTACATTTTTTTGTTCTCCACTGACAAATTGCTTTTATATTACACAACTTCACAGTCTCTTTGCCGTTAAGCCTTAAAATTTAATATATCTTTTGCTGCGGATCGTTTTTGTTACGTAAAAGAAAATTCCAGAAAGTTCTACCAGTAATAGAATTAGTTCGCTTTTATTTCGTTTCTTTTCGACTAATGTATTAATAAATTTTATGTTAAAACTAACAAAGTTCTTCTGCCAGTTTTCGTGTCTTTTGTATTTTATGTAAACAGTAGACTTTGCAGTTTTATAGTTTTACAACAGAAATAAACAATTCAAGTTATAACTAGACTTTCTCAATTTCAAATCATATTTTTTTTTTAAAACCACATAAACGTCAACCGTAACTAAACCTGTTATTCAATTAATTTGTTGATATAATGTAGATAGTAAAATTTACCCACAATTACAATTTCATCTTACAAATAACGATAAAAGAACTCGAAATAAAATTATCTATATAATTAGCGACATAATAACATTATTAAGTATGTACATATATTACAAAATAATTAAGAAACATTCCTTCAATTCAACTCGTATGAACTTTGCGAACCCGTTCTTACACAACACTCCAATACAAGCGACCTACGTACAAAATAATCACAAGGACACAGATGTTGATAAGTCCAAAAGTCATCAGCAAGGAACTTCTGAAGACCAGTTTATGAAGGACTACCCGAAACTCGTCACTTTGTTGAAAACGTGTCGCGTTGAACAAAAAACTTATCGTCAACAAGTACAAGAATAGGTACTTTGAACAAGTTTATTTATAAATGTGAACTGGAATGTATCAAGTTATGTACATATCTACCAATCTAACAATTTGTAATTTTTCAACTTTCTGCTACGACGAATTTATGTTTATTCAACTTGTATGTTTGTATATAGGAACATATACTTTTATATGAGATGTGTTAGGCCTTATTCATTTGACTCTTGAGTAATGTTTACGGGTTTCGGTATATAAGATAACCCCTCCTACCTTCTATGGGATAGGCACATAGGTGTACATTGTACAGCCCATTTTCACCAACTTTTAAGTGCGGGAGAGCCATGCTTTGGCGCGAATGAGTCGGCGTGACCGGAGCGATACCACGGCCTCACAAAATACTGGTGTAAAACAACCACAGCGTTATGTTTCACCTTTAGTGTGAGGTAAACGGAGAGCCAATTTTCCCCTCCCCCAATATCTAAATCTCCAAAACTCTAATCCTCAAAAGATCAACGACGTGCTGTTAACTCCTCCGTTGTTGCTTGTGTCCATGCGCGGCACAGATTACTTCATCATCATCATCAGCCTATAAGTGCTCACTGCTGAGCAAAGGCCTCTTCTCACATGGAGAAGGTTAGAGCATTAATCACCACGCTTGCTCAATGCGGGTTGGCGATTTCAAACTTATAAGTCCAGGTTTCCTCACGATGTTTACCTTCACCGTAAGCCAGTGGTGTCTAAATAATCATAGAAAGTACAATATAACTCGGAAAAAGTCACATTGGTACGTGCCAGGTTTCGAACCCAGATCCTCAGGCATGAGAAGCGGGCGCCTTAACCTCCGGGCCACCACGACAGATTACTTACCATCAGGTAATCTTCTTCAGCTCGCTTGCCGTCCTATTACATAATAATGAGATTTTTTGAAAAAATTAACTATACTAGAAATGATCTATTAAGTATTTTCGTTTGAGAATATCAAAAATAATTTGGACTAAATGTTAAGTCATAAAGGTACTGTTATTGCTATTTAGATTTATTCAGTAGACACCACGGAATAGAAAATACAGGTAGACAATCTCGTGCCAAAAATACTCCGTAAACTCCTACAAGGAAAATTAATATTTAAAATTAATACAAATTCTAAGATAAGTTCTCTAAAACCACTAACTAATATAATTCAATACAATTTCTAGAACTTTATTAAAAAAATATATAATAATAACAAAACAAAATCAACTTTGAGCTATACACAATAGAATTGAAATACAAGAACACAAATAAACAACATAAATATAACAAAAGTTCGTCCAATACGAATATATTTTTGTATTTATAACGATATTACGGTACGGGATCAGAGCTATCCATCAGAGATTCAGAAATAAATTGGAGGCTCCATTAAATATCATGGACTATTTGTTTAACGATTATGTACATACACTGCACTATAAAAAATGGATGACTGTTATATACACATTCATAGAAAAAGGCAATTCTGGTCTGTGTGTTCAGTTATTTTTGCACGACCCCTCAGATGAAACACCCAAGACTGTATCTAATTTAAGAATAAGGCCTTAATCTATTGCAGATCACTATAATAATATGTCTGATTATTTCCCAATTGACCTATTTTTAGACGGGACAAATCCGTGGTGGTCTATTGGCTCGTTGAGGCGCGCGCCGAACGATACGCGCCGTACGCTCAGGTCTGGTTCGGGTCTCTTACTCGCCGTCCGCAGACCCCCGCTTACGGCGGCCGGAGATCATCCCTCAGACTTCTTCTGTCCTGGGTAGGGCGAGAAGGATATTCAAACTCGAAAAACCACCGCTTTCCTTCTTCTGCTCCGGGCTAGCATAGCAGTACATTATTACGCTTGATCCACAACTCCAGTTGAGTTTTGAGTTTCTATTAGGGTCGCTATTTTTTTTTTTCAAAATGCCTGGTCAAATAGTGAATGGTTTAAACATTGTAAGCTAATGTAAAACGATAACAATGGGCTGTAAATCTGCTAAACTGGTGATTTTACAATTTGGGCCATTAACCTCTGACTCCTTATAAATTAGGTTACTACGACTACTGCGTACATTGAGCTGACAAAGGAAAGCATTATTAGATTTTATTTTTGGAATTACTCGAAATACTTGGGCTTGACCGGACTGATACAACGGCCTCACAGAAAACTGGTATGAAACAGTCACGGCGTTGTGTTTCGCCGTGTGAGCCAGGTTACTGGAGACCCAATCCTTCCCCACCCCCAATCCGCCCCAATTCCTAAATCTCCAAAGTCCTAATCCCCAAAAGATCGGCAATGTTCGTAACACCTCCGTTCCAGGTAGTCTGCTCGTTTGTCGACCGACCAATCGCATAAAAAGGTGTACCTGGTTAGATAAACAATTAAAGAGTGCTTTTTTTGTGAGATCAAAATCATCAAATGACATCTCCCGCCCAGGGTGGGGCGGGAGGGAGCGCCAGACTCTTACTGACTAAAAACCCCCCTGTTCCTACTCCTGCTCTAGGCCGAGGTCGCGGTGCCTCATTGCGCTTACCCCGAACCCCGGCTGATTAAAGAGTGCCTTACGTATAGCCTAAGATCTAATGAGCAAAAGCGATTCACATACATATACTTTATTCAGAGATAAATGTTTTGTGGCGCCTAAGCGAATTTTTGTAATACTAACACAGTGTATAGGAAATTGTCTGTCGATTTATTCATAGAACAACAACTTTGTGTCCGATCTGGTGATCATGTGCATGTGATTTTCTTTGTTCACGACACTCCTACGGTCATCGAAACATCGTTTAGAAAATTTTAATTATTATTCTTCTCTTCATTCACGTTAATACCGAAGCCGATGATCTCCTAAACGCATAGGGCAAATTAACATTTTTAAATGAATTCTATAAAAGCGAAACACGAATAGTAATTAGTACCCTATTCCCAATAGGCAAGCCCCAATAATATCTGGTAGGCGAAAATTTCAAAATACCATAGCAACGGTTAACTTCGGTCAACATTTTATACCTTTATTTATTCCCTGAACAAGGGCAAGAGTACTGATTGAATTTAATTATTAATTTGATTCACACCCACAGGGGATTCATAATGATAAAAGTCAGATGGACCACATTATAGCATACTAGCGACCCGCCCCGGCTTCGCACGGATGCAATGCTGATACCTACTAAACTTTTCTACTATTTAATGGATATAATTATACATTAACACTTCCTTTTCGAACACTTCATCTATGTATTCTAAAAACGCAACAAAATACGTATTACTTATCACTAGCGAATTTCTATACTTAACTATCCCCATGTAATTAAAGTAAAAATAAAAAATATAGGGATAGAGAAAGCGACTTTGTTTTATACTATGTAATGATTAGAGTCTTAACAAATAATCCCTAATATGTCTTTAATTAAAATTCATTTTTACCTACCAGATCTTATATGTTCTAACAGAACACGTGAGGTGGTTACTATTTCTACGAATATTTTGATACATTTCTGTATTAGTTAGATGAGCGAAAATTCGTTGGCAAGATTAATACATTACATTTCTTAAAGCAAAGTAGCGAATAAAGCGTAGTATCGTAATAAGTCAACAAAGGCTATAAAACGCTTCGGCGGAATTCGGCCATCATCGGAAATACTCGCGCAGTTCGGTGACATTACGCACGAATGAATACAAATCTACTTCCCCGTCTGTGTAATTGTATGCTATACTAGGCTTAGCCTGCGACTTTGACCTTTATATAAAAGTATTTGATTAAAATTGTATTTGTAAAAAAGTTGAAAAGATCTTTGACGTTCAAAATGAATGAGCAATTTCGAGAATATACAGTCTGTGGCAGTGGACAGGACACATTTGTCGAAGGGTAGGGCGCCCTCCAGCAAAGGGGGACTGACGATATCCGCAGGGTGACTGGCAGTGGTTGGATTAGAAGACCTGAACATCAAGCTCAGTGGCGTGCTATGGGGAAGCCTATGTCCAGCAGTGGATGGAATCAGGTTGATGATGACATAAATCAAAAAAATAATAGAGTCTAGTTTGCCTTGCGATTTAAATTTGCTACTCTCACAACTGAGCAAATGCCACTTCTCACACGAAGAAGGTATGAGCAATAATCACCACGCTTACTCGAGGTGGACTGGTGATTTGAAACTTATAATTAGAAATCAGAAGCCTAGGTTTCCACACAATGTTTTACTTCACCGTTTCTTGTGAAAAAACATTCTAGAAAGGGCATTTTAAAAAGCGTCGTATTGAACTCTCACGAATAAGAAGCGGGTACCTTAACCTCTGGGCCACCCTAGCTACTATGACAACGTACCCAAGGGGAAATGAGGAAAATTCTCTACACGTGCCAAAAGGTCAGCTTTCTACGATTAGCAGTTCTTGACAGTAGGCTGTCTGTCAATCACTCCGTTACGAAAAAGTTTATATATACTTTTTATTGATTGATCAAACCTATATGTTTCCACGACCTTTACTTTGTTATCATTATCTTTATTTATAGCAGCTTATTAATATTTGATTGATTTTGTATAGCTCTCGATTATTCGGTTTCTTGTTTAGTCAGCGTAAAATAATAGGAATAATAAGAATGATGGCTTCGGTTTGATATAGTCTGTTTCATTTTTAGGTCTGTATAAAATACTTCTTGTTTCTTATGTTTTATTTGATTTTTACTTTTCTTAGGGTTGATTTTTCAATGGTTAGATAAAAGTTATCTGCGAAATCATTACGATGCTGTCGCATCAGAGTGTTCGTGTAAGACAGTGACAACAACAATTTTATCCCTCAGATAACATTTAACTGACTATTGCAAAATAAGCCCTCAATTAAATTTGTTTTAGGATTGACAGTGAAGCACTTATTGTAACAGAAGTACAAAATGTAATTGCCGCGAAATTCGATATCAAAACACTAATAATATTCTATGGACCTGTAAAACAGATTTCAAGAGCGTTAAGTAAAAAATCTGTAAAAATTAAAAAAATTATATACAAAATACATATATCCTGTGTAACTTCGAAAATATTGTTGTGAAACTTGAACGTGAGTACCAAGTTTCATTAAAATATATATATTAAAAATCAAAAATATCTTAACGTTCATAAATTAGATTTTTTATGGTATATGTAGATCGGCAAACGAGCAGACATATAACCTGATGGTAGGCAATCAGCGCCACCCGTTCTCTACGGAGATCCGCACAGCACCAAAGGAGTCACGAGTTTGTGGCCTTTGAGATAAAGATTTCAGATATTAGGATTGGTAAGGGTTGGTATTGGGCCTTCGGTAACCTCACTCACACGGCGAACCATAAAGCTGTGGTAGTTTCGTGCCGGTTTTCTGTGAGGCCGTGGTATCACTCCTGTCGAGCCGACCCATACGTGCCGAAGCTAGGCTCTCGCACACTAGAATACCTTGGCGTTTACTCATATAAATTGCACAATAAACCTACACACTATCTCTTAATACCTTTATAGAGCCACTATTGAAAATCAATTTTCATAGTTGCATTATGAACGCGAGAACTGATCTAATCTTCCCATGTGGGAAGCTTTTCAAAGAACTTGAATTACAATGCTAACAGCATAATAGCACTGAAAAGGTTTCACGTCTATTGTACAATGCCTGTATTTAACGATAATGCTCTTAGATATATTTTTGAATGTGATAAATTCTTAATTTATTGATCACTAGCGGTCCGCCCCTTTTCGCACAGGTCCAACGATCTCGCTAACAAATGCTCATTTTTTCACAATCTTCCTTTATAATTTTCTAATATTACTGACTATAAAAATCACATCAAAAAAAGAAATAGCAAAAATTGTTCAGGCGTTATTGAGCTATGGTCTTACCAACACATATTGCGATCCATCTGTACTTACTTTTCTTTTTTTTTATTATAAAGCTAAAGAGTTTATTTGTTTGAACGCGCTAATCTCAGGAAGTACTGGTTCGAATTGAAAAGTTATTTTTGTGTTTAATAGACCATTTATTGAGAAAGGCTTTAGGCTACAAAATATCATGCTACGATCTGTAGGAGCCAAGCAGCGGGTGAAACCGTGCGAGAGTAGCTAGTTTTTATATAGAAAGATAGCAACTTACTTACGTGATTCAACAGGGAAAATGTCTACCAGTTTCAATTCACAACAAAACCACGCGCTTGTTTCCAATAGCGACAGTGAAGCGGCGTCTGCGCCGATGCCCATCGCGCCCTCCGCCTCCAAACGCGCACTCCGGACTCCAGTGATCGTCGGCTGCGCGACGTCGCCGCGCACGCTGTTCAGGAATAGAAATCCCGATGTGACAGTTTGTTATGTAGTTTTTTCATCAATCAATTTTTTTTATTTTTTATTTGCATTATTTTTCATCAATCTTTTTTTTTTAATATACGATCAAAGTTTTGTTGGGTGTAACCTGATCTAGAGAAATCTTAATTATAAGGCAAGCAAACAACGCACACTCTCAGATGTAGCTACTTTCATACTGCATTATTTTATTAAAATATTTATTTGTTTCAATTTTATTCTCATTGTTTTGTACCTACACAGGCTGAATCTAAACACTATAAGCGCTTCTCTTCCTTGTTGGTCGATAAGTCGTCTTGGTTTCAAGTGTCAAATCTGGCAAAATATTATTGAGTATTTTCTGGCTTTTTGGTAATATTTCAGTAGAACGGAGTATATTATTACCTGGTATATGGTAATTAGGTCACCACCTAGAATTGAAAATATAATATCATATAATATCATGTAAAGATACACATTCTTCCCTTGGGGACAAAATAAATACAAGGAATCCGCTTCAGCCTTCGATAAATAAATAATTAAATAGCACAAAATACAAATTATAAGACAAGTTAACACACCTTAATGTAGTTCAACTAAGTACTTTAATTAGCACTTAGTGAAGACATGCAATGCGTCAGTGGATAATGGAGTACCGAGTACTAGGCTCGCATAAATCAAACAGAGATTTCTCGTGAATCCTACACGTGTAGTGAGTGTTCTCCGTACCTCTACTACGAGTTTAAAACAATTATTGTTGATAATCGGTATGGCGACGTAGTACATTCTTGTATTTTATGTCTGTTTTAAATATTTTAAATTTAGAAGCGTTGTTAAATTTCCCATGAGGTAAGTGTGGGAGAAAGATGATACGGTTCAAATTGGTCAGCTCGACCGAAGTGATACCACGGCCACGAAAACAAGGCTTGCGTTGTGCAGTCGTTGTTTCCATCCAGTCTTCTGTTGCGCTGTGTCAGTAAGATTTTAAGGTAACCAATACTTCTCTCCATCCTCAATATCCAATTCCTCAAATTCCTTACAGGTTCCAAAAGGCCTGCAATGCTCTTGTAACTCCTTCAATGTTGCCGGTTGTCAACCATTTATTCTTTTTCAGGGAATCTAATTTTTTTAATACCGTCTGCTCATTGCACACTCCAGAATATTGTCCCTATATAGATACTATTGTTTTAGTTCATGGTAGAGGTAATGTTCC
This sequence comes from Spodoptera exigua, assembly GCA_902829305.4. Lineage (NCBI taxonomy): Eukaryota > Metazoa > Arthropoda > Insecta > Lepidoptera > Noctuidae > Spodoptera > Spodoptera exigua. Next base: position 13,231,053 of record LR824612.2, on the reverse strand, counting down.
ATTATTGCTTGTCACATGCAATTCGAAGCATAATGTAGTAATTGTTACAACATGTAAATTGTATTATATTAAAAAATATTTACCAAAGGTAATGGAACATTTAATTTGAAATTCGAACCTAAAAAGATAATGTCGTTATTCATTGAAAAGATTAGTTAAGGGACACGTCAAAAATAAAAATTTCATAGCTTATCCAAAAACTATAAGACATCATTTTTCTGTGAAGATACTCAACAAACCAATAAGAAACAAGATCTTTAAGAATTTCTAAACAGGAACTGCAGTGCCAAATACTTGATCCTAAATGAGATACAAACGCTGCTTCAGGCATCCGCACTCAACTGTTCACCTAACAAAGCTGTAATTTTCTTCTCTTACATAAATAAACACTCAAATAACAGTTTTCGTAAGTGTGCGTGACACCGTAGTCAAGCTTAATTACTGAAGCAATTTCCCTTCATTATAACGAAGATACCATTAATTAAGATTTAGAAAATAGATCGTTAATGATGGGTAATCAACGAAAAGATTGAAGAAATTTCTGTAATCTTATTTCTACTGTTGATGCGGATATCAATGATGCTTAAATTCCATTATGTGCTATATTTATGGCGGGTTTAATTAGCAGTGTTCTTAATAGTTAATTAGCTAGAAACCCTATTTGCTGTGTCAATAAACTATGTCACTCCTCTTTTCCTGTTTATGGTAACGTTCATTTCATTAACCTCTTGACGCTTTTGGAGTAAACAAGAAGGCTAAAACCATGGTAATTAGTACTTAACGTACCAACAGGGATTCATTTCCTGATAGGAAATTTGTAATTGGGACATTGCCTTAATTAGAAAATTAATAAACTCTCAACAGATAATAACAATGGTTTATGCGTGGGATAGTCAGGATTCGGCATGAATGGGTCGCGATCTCTAAAGACAAAAAACGATGCCTTGTGTATCTCCGTTTAAATGAGGTTAGTGGAGCGCTAATAGTGAACTTTTAAAAAAAATTAGTGTCATTGAATACTTTAACAATAAATCAAATTCAATACTAATTCGAATTTGAAAATCAATAAATTTCTCTGATTTTTTTGCGAGAGTTATGATTATTACTTATATTACATGTAATGTATAGTTCTTTCTTAATAAACTTCTATTAATTAAAGTGTGGGAGAGCAATGCTTCGGCACGAATGGGTCGGCTAGACCGGAGTGATACTACGGCCTCATAGAAAACCGGAAATCCCCAAATCTCCAAATCCCCAAAAAGTAGGCAAAGCACTCGTAACTCCTCTGTTGTTGTGTCCATGGGTGGCGCTGATTGCTGACCATCAGGTAATCCGAACGCTCGTTTGCCGATCTATCACATAAAAAATGTGTGATTATTTGAAAATTTTAATTACTTTAAAAAATGAGAAGTACATACTTGACCCAAACCAAAAAAAACAACACCATCAACTTTTCAAAAACAGAAGCACACAATCAATAAGCAACAAAATGACCAATGTCCGCATCCACGACATTAAAAACCTCGTTGAAAACAACAAATAAAAAATGTGTAACTCATTTAAAATGACAAAGAAATTTCACAAAAGACCTTTTCCGAACGCCAGTGGAATGTCAATACTATAATAACCATACTTTCTCTGCAGCGTTGTATAGACAAACTGGCAATGGGTCGGAAAATTCTGTTCGAAGGACAAAGGACCCAATTGACCGTGTCCCACGAAATGAAGAACGAAGGCTCCACGGAAATACGTGTGCTTTATTATTTTAAAAATAAATTCTACTATTGACTTACTTGGGACGTATTGTGGTTCGTTTAATGGGATATTGCTTTTTGATTGGGGCATTTCTGTCTACTGTTATAAAGGAGTTAACTATTTTTGTATCAAAAAGTATTTTTAGTATAATGTATCGTAAAACGATGGATTTCTCAAGTATAATACAGAGAGAACAGGTTTCCGCGCAACGTGTCGCGGGTTCGATTCCCGCCCAGAACAACTTTTTGTGTGATCCACAAATGGTTGTTCCGGGTCTGGGTGTGATGTGCATGCGGAATTGTATGTTTATAAACGCACCCACGACACAGGAGTAAACCTTAGTGTGAGGCAACATTTTTTAACAAAAAACAAGAAGTTCTACTAATTTCAAGTAGTGATTGATGGAACGGTTTTTCACTAGCATCGTTTAATTCGCGGTGACGTCACACAGACAACTTATTGCTAACAGTCTTGCGTTTCGTATGACCAGTAAAGCTTTTCTCGCTTAATTCACGTAAGTAAGAAAATTATGTCATAAATAAAACTCTTTACAAAATTCATTTCAAAATTGTGATAAACACCAAGTTTGGGATTAGAATAACATACATAGGATAGCTAAGAAAGAATATCTAAGTCGTGGTGGCCCGGAGGTTTTTTTTATGTAATAGGTCGGCAAACGACAAACGAGCAGACGGATTACCTGATGGTAAGCAATCAGCGCCGCCCATGGACACTCGCAACGGAGGAGGTACGAGTGCTTTGCCGACCTTTTAGGGATTAGGGATTTGGAGATTTAGGGATTGGGGAAGGGGAAGGATTGGGCCTCCGGTAACCTCACTCACACGGCGAAACACAACGCAGTGGTTATTTCACGCCGGTTTTCTGTGAGGCCGTGGTATCACTCCGGTCGAGCCGACCCATTCGTGCCAAAGCATGGCTCTCCCACACTTAAAGATTTGAAGAGGTTAAGCAGCCCGCTTCTCGTGCAAACCTGGCAAGTACCAATACGACTTTTTCCGAGCTATATGTACTTTCTATGATGATTTAGACACCACTGCAATACGGTGAAGGTAAACATCGTGAGGAAACCTAGACTTATAATTTCTAATTATAGCTTTGAAATCGCCAACCCGCATTGAGCAAGCGTGGTGATTAATGCTCTAACCTTCTCCTTATAAGAAGAGTCTTTTGCTCAGCAGTGGGCACTTATAGGCTGATGATGATGAATAGCTAAGAATTAGGTGAATAAAGTTAATCAATCTTCTACACCTAACTCCTTTCAAAATAATTAAGAAGTAAAATAAAAATAAATACACAAGAATTATAACATTTTCGTTTTTTATTAAAACAATTTACCTGGACCCTTACGTCGTATATATTAAAAAGCCCGTTGAAGTATAAATTTACTTATCCATTCCTAATGAGCAGCTCGCCTGTTATTATCTCTCCATTAATTTTTACGACACGTATTAATGCACAGCTGACGCCTTTAATGTACTTAACTGTTAACTTGTTTCTCGTTTATCATCAGCAAAAATATTACTTCTAATCCACTAATTATGTATGTTATTTCCTTTCACGGGACCACAGGGTCCCGGACCTTTGGAAGGCGTACGAGGAGCCGAAGCTAACTGCCGGCAATTATCCCTGTATGCGCTATAAAAGTGCACCCGAGGACAATCCCGGTTGATGCAGGACTATTGTGCAAAATCGTAAAAGATTATATGGTTATGGGTGTGGGAGGCTATGGACTGGTAGATGATAACTATAGAAATACTACGACAATTACCCCTGACCAATATTGCATATATTATTAGGCACCATGAATAATGGGTAGGTGCTTAAAACCATCCCCTATCCTTCACTTACTCTGGGCCGAGGCCGCAGTGCCTTATTGAGTTTGCTCCGAAAAATGGGTAGGTAGGTATCTCTGTCCTTAAATACTGATCAGCTTCTGACGAAACATATTTTTAAACTTTTGGTAAGGTATGATTCATACCAGCAGTGTAAGAAAGACATGCTTCGACACGAATGGATCGACTCGACCAGGTGTTACCACGGCCTCATAAATAACTTGCGTGAACTATTCACAGCGTTGTGTTTTGCCGTATGAGTGAGGTTATCGAAGGCCCAATCTTTCTCCGTCTGAGAAAGAGCACTTAGCCTGATAGTTATAGATGATAAACTGCAACGCACAAGTCCTCTACTAGGCCTAGGGATTAATGCAAACGGTTTGTAATATAAAGCGAAAGACTTTTGTTAAGTTATAAAGACGCATTCTGACCGGTAGGGGTAATATTTTGCTTGAAACCTTTTGCCATCAAGGAAATTAACAAAAAACTAATTATACAAAGCTTAACTTTCTTCTATGGAAAAAGTATAAAAAATAATTTATTATCAATTGCACTAAAGGCCTTACTTTTTTTTATTCAATAAGGTACATCAACAATATGCAAATATACTTTTTTTTATCACTGAGATAGAAATTCTTTAACAGAATATGTACACATCACTCACCGTATGTAAACATAAACATAAAACTAAGGAAAATTACTTGTATACATTAAGCAAGGATATTTAGAGAAAATTATTGGAACACAGGTACCTTATGGATAAGATAACCCTGACGACGGTATTTCAATAATATGAAGAACAAAAGACCACGGATGCGGTAAGACCATAAGCCCGTGTTTTGGTGGATAAAGGGGAACGGTTTATACGATTAATTTACTATTCACTTGCTTTAGTATACCGATACGGTTCAATTTCCCGTGCCGTATTACTGGACAAAGGTTGTAGGTTAACCTTTCACACACGGCGTTGTGTTTTCTTTGCAATTTCCCTTAAATTTATTATGAGAAGCTTTCCTATATCGTATTGAGATGAGGATGTGATTATTTTTAACGTAATAATAATGGTCAGTAACGTTTTATGTGTTACCTAACAAAACAATATATTTACGCAGATCTACTATAACATTTGAAAGGTGTATTTAGAACGTCAGAAATTTCATATTTTCCTCGGTCAAAAATAATTTACTTCCAAGATTTCAATACAATTAAATATAAAATAACAATCGTACTTCATTGATGAATTTGACGATAATACTTAATTTTCGATTATTATTAGTTACATTTTAAGAATAAAGTATGCTGTTTGACTAATATAGTGACGTTTCATTTCTGTTCTCCAAACAAAATTCATAGGACAGTTTAGTTTTAGACATTTCATTAGAAGTATTGAATTTGACTAGTTGTCAAATACAGTATTACTTATTATTCTTTAGAAATTCTTTCGTGAGGTTTTGTGGTTAGAAAACGCAGTCCTTTTTACAAGAAACTTAACAAAATAACAATTGTTAATTTGATATACCTACAATTATGAGTTAAAAAGTATGTTACGAAACGTATAAAACAATTATTGTAAATTGTATTGTAAATTGTAAACCAAATTATTTTATTAAGACTGAACGTCTACAATACTAAGACACACTTTCTTTACGATAACTTTGGAAAAAATATCCACAAAGTTATGTGCGCCAACAATAAGCAATGTCTCAAGAGAAAAGCAAAGAGTCAAACAAATCTGATCCTTACTGCAATAAACATCCTAAATCGAACGCCAAACATTTCCAATAAACATCAAAAACTAAAATCAACTGCATCTAAGCTAGACTCAACTCAGTCTGCACTTGGAACGTTCTGGAAGTTTACAAATAGTTGTCGGGACATCTGTACTACCTTTGATTTCTTTCACGATTCACTTATAGCCATTACAAAAGTTCGTTCCGGATTTCGACGTTGCCCTCGAGCACTTTATTTGATGCTTTAGTTTGTAAACGACCTATTCTTGCATTTGTGTTTAAATTATTGCGTAGTTTGTCGAGTAGCCAAACGTGGAATTGATATTTTAATGCGATAGTGCAATAACGTGTAAACATGGACCAGGATTACCTGATGGTAAGCAATCAGCTCCACCCATTTACCTACAAAACAACATATAAGTTACGTGTACGTTGCCGACCTTTTGAGGATCAGGGTTGCGGAGATTAATATCCGTAAATCTCCCAGGGCTTCCGACTACCTCACTCCCACAGCAAAATACAACGCGAATGTTGTTCCACGTTGGCATGACCCTCTCACACTCTCCGGATAGATCGCGCTACAAGCTCCGGCCACGGTTAACGCAGGTCTACGGACGGCGAGCAAGAGTAACTCGCTGCCTGGCCAGAACCAGACTTTTTATTACACTGTGCATCACGTTCTACGCGCACCCAAAGAACCACCAGACCACTACAAATTGGTCCACTGAGGACGATGCCCGGCCGGGTTCCGTTCATAGTCAGTAAGAGTCTCTCGCCGCTTTCGGAAAAATCATTTCATAATTTTCTTGCTCAAAAAACAAACCGTTTATGAATATTTACCACACTACAAATTGGCCCACTGAGGACGACGCCCAGCCGGGTTCCGTTCGTAGTCAGTAAGAGTCTGAATCTCGCTGCATTCGGAGAACTCATTCAATGATTTGCTTGCTCAAAAAACAAACCGTTTATGAATATTTACCATATGAGTGTGGTAAAGTTCAAAAGTCAGTACCTATTTAATATTTGGAATTGAACTCGGTTCTTAGAACCCCACACAAAGTTTTCACCAACAATAATACTCAATTCAGACTAATAGATGTTTCAAACTAGAAAAGTTCAATAACATTCGACCCGGTTGGAATATAAAATAGTCTGTTATTGTTTAGCTTAGCAGTAGAAACGAGACTGTGTAATTAAAGTAACATTACGAAGTTTTTTTTTGTGAGGGAAAAATCATCAAATTACTTCTCCCGTCCAGGGTATTGGCTCATTAAGGTGCGCGCGGCACGCTACGCGCCGTACACTCGGGTCTGGTTCTGGTCGAGCGGTGAGCTACCCTTACTCGCCGTCCGCAGACTCGCGCTTACGGTGGCCGAAGATCGTGTCTCGATCAAACTTTACGAACCTAAATGTACCAAAAACATAACAAACTTCTCATCACACAAACCAATTTATGCTAAAAAGAATTTTATTTATTTAACATACGATTCCAATTGCAATATAAGAAAATATTTCCGCAATATTCAACGCAATTTCCTGGACCAATTTTGTAAAATCAAATAACAAGTTAATGGTAGCCGTTACGTGAAGCCAACTAGCTGGGGAACGGCCTCTTTATCTTTTTATTCGATGCCATTGTCCTATTAAAGACAAAACTGGAAACATCAAAAAATATATTTGCTGTGTTTGGCAGTGTTATATTTCGAGAAAAAGAAAATCTTTACTAGTTTCAAGTCACAATGAGATTTTTATTATAACTTTTGTGAGACATTCTAAATTAATTATTATGTTTTCGGCTTACTCATGTAATAATTTTACGAGATACTCGACTAGTTTCAAGCCATGCTAGAGGCCCATATTCATGAGCAGTATTCCGCGACACGCGACACGGCTTGAAACTTGTCGAGTATCTCGTCAAATTATTACGTGAGTAAGCCGAAAATATAATCACAATGAGTCTATTATTAGCAGCGTGCGCATTTTCAGACAATTCACGCACGTCGCTATTCACAGTAAAATTTATTTAGATTTCCCTACAATTTGAACCGAATCAATAGAAGATTTGGATCACTTTGGATATTCTAAATCATTATCGTCCATTTAATTAGTTATTTAGTACAAATTGTCATCAGTAAATTTTTTAAATAGACGTTTTTTGTAATTACGACCTACCTGCTTTTACTGCAAAAAACTCTACTACTTAATTTATAAGTGTTACTTTATTTGTTGAGTAGGTTAGTCGATTTTTTTTTTGTATATTTTACGATAGCCCCTATAACAAGATGTGGCTAACATCAATGCCCATAAACGAGAGCAATTTACTTGAATTGAAGCAAGGTGCACACGGATTCAAACGTAGTGTGGCTCTTTGAAATATCACTGCTTGGACTACTGCCTAAAACCAAACGGCTTTGTCAAATTACCGCGTTGAATGAAGGCAACACTAACGACTTTCCCGCCAGTGTGTATTTTATTGGATTAGTTTTGAAATGTTGTAATTAGCAATCGATTTTATATAAGGAACAGAGAAAACAGTTTGGTTCGGTTGATAACCTCTTTTGAATATATTTTAGACTGCACGGTTGGTGCGGTGGCTGCCGGCCTTGCAATGCGTTGCGGGTTGGATTACCGCACGGAATAACTTGTGTGATCCACAAATACACACAATACTTTTACACTTACAATATTTTCAAAATCCAGTAGGTCCCTACGATGCTTTAGAAACTACAAATTTTGTATTCCATTCGTTTGTCTGCATCACCCAAAGGTTTGACTGAGATAGAAAATGCCCATGACATTAAGTTCACCTTATGTATGTACAATAATATGTTTATACTTGAATGGTATTATTTTTATTTTTTGTGATAGTAGCAAATGAGCAAACGGATTGCCTGATGGTAAGCAATCAGCGCCGCCCATGGACATCCGCAACAACAGGGGAATTACGAGTGCGTTGCCGACCTTTTGGAGATTAGGGATTGGGGGAGCGGAAGGATAGGGCCTCCGGTAGCCTCACTCACACGATGTAACACAACGCTGTGATTGTTTCACGCCTGTTTTCTGTGAGGTCGTGGTATCCCTCCGGTTGATATTGTTGAGTCCAGTCGTGCCGAAGCATGGCTCTCCCACACTTAAATAAATACAAATAATTTCATAGATATGTAATTATATTATAATGTCTCCCCTTTTTAGTTTTATTCTTGCGTTTTTCATGAAAATATCAAGAGTTAAGTATAACAGATAATATATATAGATAAAAATCGAAACTTTTGAAACAGACTATCATATTGGCAACATTTATACATATACAAACATAACCCTAAAAACGATTTCAAAAAAGGTTTTCTTAATAGAAAAATCAAAGTATTTCTGCTGTGAAGATAGTATTTGATAATAAAGTATTTGGAATATTACGGGTCGGTTAAGAGTCCGTGTGTTTTGGCCATCGAGGACCATAACAGTTGTAATTTACTTATATGAATGTGCAATAGTGCTGAATCGGGTCGGTCAAGATTTGGTCAGACCGAGAGCTGAGCGGTTGATTTGCTTTTGTTTTAAATTTAGTGAATTAAAGTGTATGGCTATTTTATTAGGTTGCCAAGATGAACGTAGTGGGCATATGCAATTATAGGTGTTAAGGTTTACCTAACTGAACCAAAATATTTACAGCCTTATTTTCGTGACAAATTTTTAGACGTAGAGCGATGAAATCCGTTCATTTGCTGCGCGATCTCATGGAAATAACAGTCCCGTTTCGACTTGAAATAAATGGAACTTTTATCAGTTTATCGTTATTTTTACTAAAAAAATATTTCTTAAGAGATTTTATTAACACTTGAAAGTAGCTGGTAATCAATCGGCGCCTGGCGCACATGGACACCCGAAAAAACAGGGCAGTTAAAAATGAGTTGCTGTCGCTTCCGCCGCGAGCTATTATGGGTTTGGGAATCGAGGGTTTGAAGATTAGGTAAGGAAATTGCCTCATATAATCTATAACTTACACGACAAAATACAACGCAGGATATGTTAGATGCTGTTTGTGTAATACACGAGCGATACGATACGCTAATCGCTTACAACAAGGCAGCGGTTGAAACCGGTTATCTGTCCAGATTTAACCAGTTTAAAGACTGGACGTAGCCTAGACAGGCTGACACCACAATTCCCGGAGTTCGGGCAAAACGGAGACTAGGCCAGCAGTAACCTGTCTGAAAAGCTGCTCGCTTCTAATTTGTAGGTAGTACCAACAGTTTCATGAAATTACTGATTTTTAACCATGATCACAATGATATTCTGTATTTGTAAGCATTTGTTAAACTTCGACTGCACGGTTGACGTGGTGGCTGCAGCGCATCGTGTCACGAGTTGAATTCAGGCATGGAACAACATAGTCTATGATCTAAAAAAAAATGTCCCGAATCAGGGTGATATGTAAATGAGAAAGTGTGTGTTTGTAAACGCACTTACGTCACAGGAGAAAATCCTAGAGTGGGGCAACGTTTTATTCTAAAAGAAATACAGAAAGAAAAAATGTGAGGAAGACTGTTTTTTTTTTGTTAGCATTACGAATCAAAGTCTTTTTTTAATAAATAAAAATATGTAACGGTAAAGATTTTGTTATGTAAAGGTTTTTTGAGGGAGGAAAATCAATTGACTTCTCTCGCCCTAGGTGGAGCGAGAGGCAGTTTTTGACTCTTACTGACTAAAAACCCTCCGTTCTTTTTCCTGTTCAGGGTAGAGGATGAGATTTTGTTTTGAAAATAGATAGTTATAGCCAAAACATTAGACACGTTTTTATCTTTTCTCGTAGAACTAAATATTTTCTTTATTTAACTAGTACGTAAATAAGTGAGCAGCTGGGTTGCGGGTTAAGCGCAATGAGTCACCGCTGCCTCGGCCCAAAGCAGGAGAAGGAACGTGGGGTTTTTAGTCAGTAAGAGTCTGACACTCTCTCTCGCCTAACCCTGGGCGGGAGAAGTCATTTGATGATTTTCCCCTCACAAAAAAAGTTTAAATGAGTAGGAGTGTCACCTGATGGTAAGCAATGAGTGTGTAGTCAATCTTTTGGGGGGTTTGTGTTGGGGGAAGGATTTGTCCTCCTATAATCCAGACACAACGTAAGCGTTGTTCATGCTGGCCTTCTGTGATGCCCTTGTGTGTTAGGTTAGGGCTGCGCTACATTATTGCACTTGCAACCACAACCCCGATCGCAATGACTAATAGTTTCTAATAATAAGTTTGAAATCGCCAACCCGCCTTAAGCTAGCGTTTAGATTAATGCTCAAACTTTGTCTGTATAGAAATAAACCTTTGCTCTTCTATGAGCACTCATAGTGTGATGATGAAGCTAAAGTTTTTATACAATAACTAGCTCTTACCCGCGGCGTCGCTCCCGTCATTTGAGTACATACTCTAATCTGCCTACCCTATTCTGCCTACCCTACCTTCCCTACTCTACCTACCCTACTCTACCTACCCTACTCTACCTATCCCACTCTACCCTACTCTACCTACCCTACTCTACCTATCCCACTCTACCCTACTCTACCTACCCTACTCTACCTACCCTACTCTACCTACCCTACTCTACCTACCCTACTCTACCTACCCTACTCTACCTACCCTACTCTACCTACCCTACCCTACTCTACCTACCCTACCCTACTCTAACTACCCTACTCTACTTATCCTACTCTACCTACCCTACTCTACCTAACCTATTCCACCTACTCTATCCTATGTCCTTCTCCTGGCTCTTAACTACCTCCCTGCCAATTTTCAGCTAAATCGGTTCAGCCGTTCTTGAGTTATAAGTGGTGTAGGTAACTAACGCGACTTTCTTTTATTATATTTACAATAAAATGTCACAATAATAAACGAAATAAATGTACATAATACTTTCTGTGTAGTCGCTTGTACATATGATGCAATGGCTAAACAACCAATGCTTCTTGCATACATGCTATGCATTAAAAAAAACAACATTTTTTTAAATATTTACTATCGTGTAAGATAACGACTTACTCACGTAAATTTACTGAGAAAGCTCTACAACTCTACCAGTGAAACAATGAATTAATTTTTGCAAATAGGCCATAAAACGGCACTTTTACACGTCAATTTATATGTGAAAAACTAGATGAAGCCAGTTTCAAGTCACAAGCAAAATCGATAGCAAAAAGTACACATAAATAATTAAATACTTATTTAACAATCTAAATTCGTAACACATTTCTGCTACTCGTATATTCCTACTCAAATTAATTACCCTTTTCATATCTCAGAGTTTCGGGAGCGACGCTAATTAGTCAGTTGACTTGCTAGGTAAGTACATTCGGACGTAGATCGCACGTTTTATATACTTATACATATGCAAGTAATATTATATTCCACCGGCAATTTGTCATTTCTCGTAGTTTAGATATAAAAGAGCTATGATCTTAAATGTAATGGGTTTCCGCAAAGTAAGGCCTGATTTTTTTTTTTATGTAATAGCTCGGCAAACGAGCAGACGGATTACCTGATGGTAAGCAATCAGCGCCGCCCATGGACACTCGTAACGGAGGAGTTACGAGTGCGTTGCCGACCTTTTAGGAATTAGGGATTTGGAGATTTAGGGATTGAGGAGGGATTGGGAAAGGAGAAGGATTGGGCCTCCGGTAACCCCACTCACACGGCGAAACACAACGCAGTGGTTATTTCACGCCGGTTTTCTGTGATTCTATAAATTAAGATATGATCTAGCAACTATGGACCGACTCGACCAGAATAACACTAGGGCGTCACAGAAACCCAGAATGAACAACATTTAAGTTGTGTCCGGATTATCGGAGGACAAATCCGTCCCCCAACACAAATCCCCAAATACAATACACCCTCAAACATAGTACAAAATTTGAACTTCTCAAATGCGGGTGTTGATGGGTGGCTCCCAATCCGTATCATCAGGTGACCCTCCTACTCACGGCGAAAACTCAAAAAGTCCTAAATCATTTAATATTTCAATTTTAGAGATGTAAATTGTTAGTCTGTCGGTCAGTCCTCTTAATGAAGCTATTTTTTCGTTCCAAAGTGTAGATTCCGATGGAGAAGAACGAGCTGTCAATAATGTGAGAACAGTGTAACACTAATATTTATTGAGAGAAATATAAAAAGAAAATAACCAACCAATTACATAAACAAAATATTTATTTCCATAAGAAAACATAAAAACGTGTCTAATGTTTTGGCTATAACTAACTATATCTACAAAACAAAATCTCGTCTTCTCTTAAATACAATGAACAATAATATAATTTTTAATGACTAAAATTGCAATCCAAGTCCGTTCCCTTGTTTATGTACTTAAGTAAAGCAATTACACTAACCATAGTTACTTAAACATTACACAAAAAACTGTAAAATTGCACATAATAACTATGACATAATATGATAATATTGTTGCACAAAGTATGCAGTTAACATTAAAGTTAATTGCTCAGTTAACGCTCTGCTTGAACTAATCCTTAACTCACTGCACTTAACTTGTAATCGTTGTGTCTGACGGACTAATCCTGTAATTACAAGTTAAGAGACTAACGAACGTTTTGCGATCTAAAAACGAGATGAAAACGGTATTTGTGCGATATTTTATTTTATTAATTCGCCGATTTAGAGTACAAGGTTACAGGTTATATGAAATAATATAAAGTTTGGAATCAGTTTCTTTAAATTTCAGGTACCTTCGTCTTTTCTTAACATTTTAACTAATAAGGTAGCATAAAGGGCAAGCGCAATAAGGTTACCGCGGCCTCGGCCTATAGCGGGAGCAGGAACTCCCTGTTCCTGCTCCTGCTATAGCGGGTTTTTAGTCAGTAAGAGCCTGACAGTGCCAGTCCAGTTCTCGCCTCACCCTCGACGAGAGAAGTCATTGGATGATTTTCCCATCACAATAATAAAAAAAAACTATTGTATGTCGACAGTGAATGACATGGAAACCTAATTAACATACAAGAGCAAGTAATTTATAAATCAGATCAAAAGAACATAAAGACGATAATTCATAGAAAAATAAGTATCTTATAAATCTAGAACTGCTTCGCGAAGATCGTTCCTCAAAATAAATGTCGTTTCTTATTAGCGTTGTACGACGCGACGGTGAGCCTTTTCTAAATTTACCATATTTTCCTACTTCAATTAAGTCAGCTAGTTTGTTTGTTAATTTGTGGACAATTTTCTCCCGACCACCGGTTACACGGCTCGTAAAAATCCCGCCCTGACAATTTTTTACACCACCCAAAATGTTTAATACAGTAAAGAGCTAATTTTATGTATGAAAAATTATATCTTATTTAGTTTTTTTAACGTAAAAGTCGCTTTAATTATGTTAAAATTATGAATTTTCTTTTGTATTATTAATTTTTCTTTGTTTTTGCACAAATACTCCATCACTATACGTAATAGACTAGGCGGTATACCACGACAGATACTAAATCTGAATATTTTTTTCTTTGAACCAAACCAATAATAGAATTGAAGAAAGATAATCATACGATACCGGTTGTCATAGGGAAAATTTGGGCTTATAATGAAATGAAGTCTAAATTTATGCCTGCCTGGAACAAGCTTAGCGATCAACATTGATTTCCTCTTCTAGTGAAAAGAGGTCTTTGTCCTTTAATAAAACATTTTACAAAAGATATCAATACTGAAATTTACCTTAGAAAAGTTATTTATTTTTTACAAATAGAAACAGTACTTGAATATTTTCCTAGTAATCGGCGATGAAGCAAATTCCAAACTTATAAAGATAATAAACAAAAATCAATTTGGTAGTTTCCAACTAGTCAAATTCAATACATTTATTCAAATATCAAAAACGATACTTTTCTATGAAATTTGAATGAAACGCCAAGTTATGATGTCATAGTATTTTTGCGTACCTTACTTATTTTTATTTAAAAAAATAGGTAAAAGTATCGAAAATTGTAGATATGTATCAACATCGATATCAATAAAAGTATGGCTATTTTTTTCCAATATTTACTTGTATTGACACGTCTAATTTATTTGTTTTGACCTAGTAAACTACCTAATTAAAGAAAATGTCAGTAAACACGTAGATAATTAGTCAAAGTCTCATCGGTTAATGGTTTAAGTAAACCCTTAATTGATCAAAAGTTTGTAATACAACCCTGGTGTCTGGTACGGCTAGCTGTTTATCCGAAACGAGAAATTTATTGGGACGCGGAGGCAGTAAAGCATCGGTACTAAGTTGTAGTGTAATGTTCAAACGATGTGTTTGTAAGTTGTATTCTATGGCCGGACTGAAGGACTATGAAGTTTGGAGGTCGGTTTGAGTTGAAAAAGATAGAATGTTGAAATAAATTATGATAATACCTTTTTTTTAAGACATAAATTGACTTCTTTCTCGCAGGGTGAGGCGTGAGGGAGTGTCACTCTTACTGACTAGAAACCACCCCGGTCCTTCTCCTGCTCTAGGTCAAGGCCCCGGTGCCTCATGACATGAACATTGGCCCTATAAGGCCCCGCTTGATTATGATACTGACAATTTTGATTTGCCAAATCGCGTTTTCCTACATTTATCGCCTTCTGGCACTTTATCGCCATACAGAGTCCGTGCAACAAATTTCACAAGTTGTTGCCATATGTAAAGATAATAAAAAATCCCTTTTGTAGACAATGCACATTCTTCGCGGGCTGTTATTGGTAATGATAATGATGATAAAAAAAACATTGAAACATAAGTCACGGCTTCCTTCCTTCGACCAATGTTAAAACAGAATTCAGGCCTTTCTCCCCTCGACATATGGAACAAAATCGTTCAAATCCGCCTCTAACTTACAACTTGTTCCTTCAAGACAATAAAGTTGTACAATGGCTATAATATTCTTTCACTTCTAAACTCGTTAAGGAACTTAAGGATAAGTACTAACAGTACAACTTAGAATTAGATAGAAACTTCTAGAAACCTATACTTGGTACTCGATACTCTCAATACAAAAGAAAGACGATATCATGATTGTTGAAATGCTTGCCTTTAATTAGATTCTTCAGCTTACTCACATAACTTTACGAGGATACTCGATTAGTTTCAAGTCTCGTCCGGGACCCATAACTATGAGCAACAAGTCACATACTAGTGTTACTAACACCTAGGGGTTATCATAGTCGTAATTAATTCAAATTCAAAAACGTCCTACTTGAAACTTGTAGAACTTTTCCCAGTTTATTCTCATAAGTAAGTAAGATATCTATACTAATATTCAAAGAGGTAAAATTAGCAAGTTTGTATGTAGGGGTAACCTTTGGAACCGCTCGCTGGTCAGATTGCTAAAATTCTTTCTCTGATAGATAGCTACAATGTTCCGGAGTACTATAGGCTATAAAACATCACGCTACGATCAAATGAAGCTGAGCAGCGGGTGAAACCGCGTGAGAGTAGCTAGTTTACAATAAATTAAGTATGTCTCATAATACTTACTTATCAAAACTAAAAACCATTTTAGATCGAATCAACAATATATCTTGCTTTCGAAATAGGCTCTAAGCTTACATTTGGATTTCTGCTTAGCTGTGAGACTAAGCGGACGTAATTATTGTTGTGATTATAATGAGTCATTATTAATTATAAATATTAATTACTAAAAATTTTTTGCACACTTGCAAAAATAAAGTGTGTCGCGTGAAGTAAAGTGTGTTTGCGAGTAACTTACGTTGCATCTTTGTACACTCTGCAAGATGAACTAAGTACTTTCAAAAGTAATAAATAGTGTTAGTATGTCTAACCCGTCTACCTCAGGACTAAGCCCTTTTGGGCGTAGCCAATTACTACGGCGTAGTCCACCGCCGACGCCATCGCCGTCTGAACAGCACCACCAAAAAGACCCAGAGCCGCCAGCGTCCACTGAGCCTGAAGTAGAATTGGTTTCTACGCCGGAGATCCAGAAATGGTTGTCTTCCATTGACGGAATTATGTCGGAAGTTTGTGGCATTGTAGCGGAAGGAAAAATGAACAACGACCAGAAACTCCGCGTCACCAACCTATGCCGTAAGGTTTCTCATGGGACATCGCAGATGGCAGTACTATACCAGTCCCTGAAGCAGAAAACAATCCAGGCCCATTTTACCATCCAACAATTACAAGGACAACAGGAAATTGCAAACTCCCTCCAAGAACTAAAAAAAGTTGTAGAAGCTGAACGTAAGTCAGAGTGCACTTCCTATGCCAATATGGTAAAAAAAGGAGAGGACAAATTCATTCGGCCAGCCAATCTCAGCTCTCTTGCTATCTACCCGAATGATAAGACGCAGACCAGTGACGCAACCAAGAGCCTAGTTCAGCAAATTATCTCCCCTGAAGAGCTGAAACTTCGAGTCCGCGGGTTGAAGAAAATTAGAAACGGAGGCGTTATTATCAGTGCGGATAGCAAAAGCGATATAGAGAAGCTGAAAGCATCCGAAAAACTAGTTTCCTCAGGCCTCAAAGTCGAAGAACCTTCTAAACGTCGACCACGTATTGCTGTCATTGGTATCCCTGTAGCCCTCACTGAATCAGAAGTCATGGAGTGCATCTATGAACAGAATCTCTCAGACAAATTGCCGAATACTACGCGTGCGTCCTTTTTAAATGATATAAGACTAAGCCACAAGTCCGGTAAGAAAGATCGTCCGACTTGTAATTATATTATAGAAGTTCCAGCTACCATTAGGAAAATGCTGATCAATCAAGGCCGTATTTTTATAAATTGGACGTCTTGCCCCGTAAGAGACTTTACAATAGTGACCAGATGTTTCAACTGCCAACAGTTTGGTCATGCAGCCAAGTTTTGCCGCGAAACAAGCCCTACATGCAACCACTGTGGAGAGACGGGACATTCTTTCAAAGAATGTAACAAAAAATCTTCTCCTGCCACATGTGCAACCTGCAAGCGGTTCAAGCGGAAGTGTGACCATGAGACTGGTGATGTGAACTGCCCGGCACGTAAATATGCAGAAGACAGTTACATTCACACAATAGACTATGAAGGCGCCTAAGAGCGCCACCTATTTTATTTGTAAGTAGCACATAAACACTAGTCTTAACTTCTATTTTTATCTTTACTTATTACATCTTAACAATATGACCAATAATCTCATTAGCGATATTGATAATTTTTCCGTATCTGAATCCATCGTTTGCAACGTTGAAAACTGCAAAAATTTTATTCCTACTGGTGATAAGATACTAACCTTCCTAACTCAGAATATTCGTAGTATAAGTCGGAATTTTAATGGGTTTGAAGTACTTTTACAGAACCTTGATATAAGCTGTGATGTCATTGTACTTACAGAATGTTGGTTATCTAAACAAACAGATAATTTGCCAATGTTGGATGGTTATACTTTGTACAAAACAGTGACAAATATCAATCAGAATGATGGTCTGGTTGTATATATTAAAAATATCCTTAAAGTATCTGTGGAAGAACCCTTATTTCAAGGCTGTAATAGTCTCTTAATTAAAATTAACCTAGATACAATAGCTTTGGCTGTATATAGGCCACCATCGCAAAATGTAGATATATTTATAGAATCGCTTAGTACTATTTTAGAACAACTTTCGTGTTATAATAATATTATACTTTTAGGTGACATTAACATAAACATTGCTTCTGGGAAAACTAACACTGATGCACATAACTACCTGAATATCTGTACATTCCATGGACTATTGCCAGCCCATGATCACCCTACACATCAGAGTGGTTCATGCTTAGATCACATAATTATAAAATCTAAATTACCTTCTAAAACTTACATTACTAATTCATCGCTTACAGATCACCAAGCAATATTGCTAACTTTACAAATGTCGTTACCTAGAAAAAACTGCATGCGTACCATAACAAAACTCAATATGACTACACTTGAAAACGACATGCGTGACTTAAATCTTGACCCCGTTTACAGTTCTAGTGATCCAAATATTAGTTTACAGTATTTTATTGACTCATTACAAACAATGATTAGTAATAATACTACTAATAAAATTGTACCTAGAAAATACTGCAATATTAAGCCGTGGATTACGCCCGGCCTTGTCCGTTGTATTAGACATAGGGATAGACTACACCAAAAACTGAAACTCGCACCTGATAACGAGATACTTTCTGTTACTTATAAACGCTACAGGAATTTCTGCAATAATCTATTGAAAAAATTAAAAACCCAATACGACAAAGTTGAAATACAAAAAGCCGGTAAGAACAGTAAGCTCATTTGGAAAGTTGTTAAAAACAATACTTTTAGATCAAAAAAATCAGACTCTGCTCTAGAACTTTTAGCAACGGATACAACCCCAATTCAAGCGGCAAATAAAGTAAACAAATACTTTGTTAACATGGGTAAAAATCTAGCTGAAAAAGCTTTATCCAGAAATTCCTTTCCGCAAAGTACAACTATGTCACTCAATACCTTAGGTTCGTTTGTGTTACTCGACACCGACGTCAAAGAAATAGTTAGTATTATAGAAGGATTAAAGGACTCTTGTGCTGTTGGGTGGGATAACATCCCTAATAACGTACTCAAAAGATTCAAGCACATAATTGCACCTCCACTAACATATATATTTAACTTATGCTTAACGAACGGTATATTTCCCGATCTGCTTAAAAAGGCCTTAGTTACTCCCGTTTTTAAAGCCGGTGACAAAACTAATATTACCAATTATAGACCGATTGCAGTACTATCAGGCCTTTCTAAGATTTTGGAGAAAATTATTAACGTTAGACTAACTAAATATCTTGAGAACAAAAATTTGCTCTCCGATCGTCAATTTGGATTTAGATCTAAAAGATCAACTAACCAAGCGGTTCATCAACTCACTAATTATATATGTACAAGTCTGGATAAAAGTTTATACACAATTGGGATCTTCTTAGACCTTGCGAAGGCATTTGACACCATTTCTTGCTCCCTGTTATTCCATAAACTTGAAAAAAATGGTATAAGAGGAGTACAGTTAAAATTATTCACGGAGTATCTTAAAAATCGTCAGCAGTGTATAAAAATTGGTCAATATAGAAGTTCGGAACTAAAAAACAGTAGTTACGGAATTCCTCAGGGCAGTATATTGGGTCCTACTCTATTCCTAATATATATCAATGACCTATGCAGCTTGACCCTCCAAAATGGTGTTATTATGTCATATGCTGATGACACAGCTCTTGTGTTCACAGGTAAATCAAAAGATGAGGTCTATGAATTTGCCCAAAATGGTTTTAATGTAGTGTCTAATTGGCTCCGTAATAATCTCCTAACATTGAATTCAGATAAAACAAATTACATGTTATTTTCAATGAGAAATGCCCACATATCCACTACTAACCTAAACATTTTTGCACATAATTGTCATACGAGTACGACCGCTGACACAGCATGCGCTTGCCCTACATTAGTAAAGACTGACTATATAAAATATCTAGGTGTTACTATTGATGCTAACCTCAATTTCCGAAAACATATTGATTTATTATGCACTAGAGCACGAAAATTAATCTATGTCTTTAAATACTTGCGCAACATTGCAGACTTTACCTTGATACGCCAGGTGTATATGGCTTTGTGTCAATCCATTCTTACTTACTGTATTAACTCATGGGGTGGTGCTCCAAAAACTATTCTCTTGCCCCTAGAACGTGCTCAAAGAGCGATCCTGAAGGTCGCCACCTTTCGTCCTTTCAGATTTCCTACTCACCAGCTATACAGGGAATGCAAACTACTGACAGTACGCCAGTTATTCATCCTTAACATAGTACTACTGCAGCATACTGAAATTGGTTTTAGCCCGGTACTTTCCGGCAAAAGAAAGGATTTAGTTTGCACTAACCCTCAGACGAAACATGCTTTTACTAACAGATTTTATTTATTTCTAGGACCTTATTTATATAACAAACTCAATAGGCTGCTAAAAATGTATAGTGTAAGTTTAAATAAGTGTAAACTAATGCTAACAGAATATTTACAGTCCCTCAATTACTCAGATACGGAAAAATTGCTAGAAGTATTAAAATAAAGTACTTATTTTTAGTAAATTACTTACATATTAACTAGTATGATGTTATTTTTGTTTAATAATTTAGGCCAGGTTGTCTTTGCTTAGTCTTACATTATGAAATACGATAATTATTTATTATTATATCCATTGAATTATTTTTTTTGCATTGATAGCCTGAAACACAGGTTTAAATAAACCTAGTTCGGGTAGTCCCTAATATTTAGACTAAGAACGTTATTTCCTCACATATGTATTGTATTAGACTAGATTAAGTTAACTATTACGATTGTTATTATTAAGACTTTTTATTACTATAAAATCTGAGCCATCTGTAATTGTAAACGTGTTCAATGTTTTTAATAAAATTTATTTATTTAATTTATTTATTTATTTATCAGTAACATCTGCAGCAAACTTTATCTAACAGTGTTCAATAGAATGGATCATTTACCTACCGCCCTGGGCATACTATTTCCCTGTAATGTTTGATCACAGAACTGAACACTGCACGACCAAAGTGATATTCGACAAGCATCACAAATTATTTCAATGTAAATACAACGGCACAGCTTTATGAATTAAATGAAAGGCTTCTGAATTCCCGCGTCCTTCATTCATTCATTCGTTCGTTCGTTCGTTCGTTCGTCCATTGTTATTGAACGTTTTCGGGATTTGATTAATAACGGTCGTAATTAAAACATTAATAAGATTAAATTAATTTCTACGTTACATTCTGTGTTCGTATCATCTTTCATGTTTAAGGATTATATTTTTTGGAATAGACACGTGTATACTATATGACAGACGCATTCTCTCATTATTGCTATTTTTAAGCATTTGATTGAAAGCTGGTCCGCAAACGAGCAGACGGATTACCTGATGGTAAGCAATCAGCGCCGCCCATGGACACCCGCAACGGAAGATTTACGAGTGCGTTGCCGACCTTTTAGGGATTAGGGATTGAGGAGGGATTGGGGGCGGGGAAGGATTGGGCCCCCGGTAACCTCACTCACACGGCGAAACACAACGCTGTGGTTGTTTCACGGCGGTCTTCTGTGAGGCCGTGGTATCACTCCGGTCGAGCCGACCCATTCGTGCTGAAGCATGGCTCTCCCACATTTAAACAAAGCAACCCCCGTCTTCTTATGTATCTACCAACTGCTCTCACCTGGTTTCACCCCTTGCTCGGCTCTATTTGATTGTAGCGTGATGTGTTATAGCCTACAACACTCAGGAACATTGTGGCTATCCATCAGTGAAAGGTTTTTGGAAATCAGACCAACGATTCCAAAAATTAACCCCCAGATACTACACACTTACAAATTTAACCTCAATAATATTAGAATAGATGCTTTTTTTTCATGACCCAATGTTGTAGCGACCCTCTCTCTCTATCTCTCTTTCTCTCTTTTTCGTAGAAAGAAAGCTTGCTATCTCCGTTTCGTCTTTCTTTTCGCATTTAACAATGTGATTATTTTTGTTGAGTATACTGTTACGTGCCTGCCGTCACGTTCCTGACTATGCGGGCTTGGGTTACGGGATTGGATGAAATAAAACACTAATACCGGTTTTAGACTTTCTTTTGCACTTAGATGACAGCGTCCACGGAGTTAAGTTATCGGCGTTCCTCTCCAGCAGAGTCCGGGCGACTGACACAAACTTCAGTTTGCCGCTCACTGTTCACGCTGACTTTCACTTAACTCACTGCACTTCACTATTTCACTGCACTGCACTATTTCACTCACTTTTCTTCTTTTTCACTTCTTCCTTTTCTTCCGAATCGCTTTGGACTTAGAACTCAACTGCCAGCGGTGAGCCGCAGTTCTGCTTATATACCCCCGGTCAGGTTCTGGAACATTCAATTTCGTTATTCTTTTTGATCGTCATGCCTCCAGAACCTTCCAATAATTTCGCTATTCATTTTTATTTATTCTCCTTCTCACTCTTTAATTTTTCATCTCTTTCACACAAATAATTCCAGAAAGTTCGACAAAACTTCTATCAACTAAAAAACTTCATGTTTACGGCGGGACTCGAACTCGGGGTCTCTGTGGTGTAATCCACACGCCTTAACGATTACACCAACTCGTGTTGACAATTCACGACGAAATTTACAATCTCTAGGCAACGTTTGACACCCATCCATTGACGTCATGATGTCAAAGAGTTTGAACCACTTTTCCGTCACACTGCCCCCCTCTTAGATTCGCTCGTCCCGAGCATCGTTGCTGCCGTAATACCTCGCCAACCTGTCTATATGGACAACTTTCAAAGGGCTCCTTGAAGTCTTCCGAATTCTGTAAGTAATGTCATTGATCTTCGTGACTATCTCATAAGGACCTTCCCAACTCGGTTGCAGCTTCGGAGATTTTCCCTTCCTTCTGACTGGATTATGAAGCCAGACCAATGACCCCTCTTCAAACCCAACAGAATTGGCTCGTCGATCATAGCGCGTTTTTGCGCGATCACTAGCTTGAAGACCGGCCTCTCTGATCTGCTCATAAATGTCCAACATTTTTGCCCTTAAGTCGCTTATGTAATCGCTATACTCGGTGCGAGTGTCGCCAGGTGGACAGCCCGATACAAGATCTGCCGGTAATCTCAATTCCCTTCCAAAATTTGCAAATGCAGGCGTCTTTGCGGTACTTTCATGTACAGCAGTCCGATAGGCCAGCAAGAAGAGAGGTATGTAAGTGTCCCAATCTCTCTGATGGCTGTCAACTACTTTTGCTAAGTGTCGCTCCAATGTTTGGTTGAAACGTTCGACCATTCCATCTGACTGTGGATGATAAGGGGTCGTTCGAGTCTTATGGATTCCCAAAAGTTTACAAGTTTCCTGAAAAACTTGAGATTCAAAGTTCCGTCCTTGATCACTGTGCATCTCCAAGGGCACTCCGAATCGGGTGAATACCTCGTTTACCAACTTCGTGGCTACAGTAACTGCCTCTTGATTCGGTATGGCAAAGACCTCCGGCCATTTTGTAAAATAATCCATAACCACTAAAACGTAGCGATTGCCCGAATCAGTGATTGGAAATGGTCCAGCGATGTCTAAGGCTATTCTCTCCCAAGGCATACCAACATTGTAGATTTTCATCGCCCCTCTGCTTCTTGTTTGTGGACCCTTGACAGCTGCACAACTAGTGCATTTCCGGCACCAATCTTCGACGTCATATTTGCAATGCAGCCAATAAAACCTCTCCTTGATCTTCACCAAAGTCCTCCTAATTCCCAAATGTCCTCCAGAAGATCCATCATGGAACGCTTTTAATACATCCCTTATTTTTGAACGAGGCACCACCAATTGCAAATGCTCGTCCTTGCCGTTTGTTGATTCCCATTTCCTGCACAGAAGTCCATTATGCAGCGTAAGGCTTTTCCACTGTGCCCATAAACCTTTCGTTACCGCGCTATATTGGGCGACGTCACTCCAACTTGGCTTGTTACCACTTCGTAGCCACTCCAGTATTGGTTTAATATCTGCATCTCTTTCCTGTTCTAATTTCATCGCATCATCTCCCCATGCCTCATCAACAGTATCAGTCCTTATCACCTTAAGAAAAGCAGTTTCCTTCTTGGCACAATGCTTGCAATCTTCCAAGCATGGGCGTCTCGATAATGCATCTGCGTTGCCATGAATTCTTCCTTTGCGATGTTCGATTTCAAAGTCAAATTCCTGAAGTTGTTCCAACCATCTGGCTACTTGGCCTTCGGGATCCTTAAACTGAAGCAGCCATTTCAAAGCAGCGTGATCTGTTCTGATCAAAAATTTCCGTCCCAGTAAATACTTCTTGAAATGGTGCAGAGTTTTGACTACGGCCAGCAATTCCCTCCTGGTCACGCAATAATTCCTCTCCGGCTTGGATAGTGACTTGCTGAAGTAAGCAATAACCTTCTCCTGCTCACCATCGCGTTGTGAAAGGACACCTCCTATTCAGTGCCGGATTAGCCACGTAGCAAGAGTAGCAAATGCTACGGGCCCCGCGGATTGAAGGGCCCCGCGCTCAAATAGGTATTTTGTAATTAAACCACTTCAACAGCAAGACATATGTAGAAAATGTTTTGTTTACAAAACTACTACCAAACTGCAAATAATTTGATTTTTTTCTTAACGAAATAAACGAAAAATGACAAATAGTCGGTATTTTGTATGTGTAAGAAAAGGAAAGCGAGTGTTTGTCCGCTCGGTTGGTACTATTGGCGGGCGAACCGAGCCGACGCGAACTGCGCGCACGGCTATTTCCGCCTCACCTCTAGGTATAATATCTATCACGAAAAACGTTGGTATCAAAATGAACAACAATAATTTGAAATTGTACCACATCTTTAAAAGAACGCTAGCCACACACAAGTTATGTGTTGTACTACTTGCAAAACCATTTGGGGAATTCCCTGATATTGTCATCGATTGAGCTCGCCGTAACTCGAACAAATAAATTAGGTAACAAATAAATGTTCTCACTTAATGGAACTATCTAAATTATGTAACAATACATTGTAAAAAGTGATTGAAAAAGAGTAACCATCGAGTTTCTTGCTCGTTCTTCTCCATAGGAATCTAAACTTTGGAACGAGCAAATAGCTTCACTAGAGGACAGACGGACAGACTGACACATATAAAGTTAAACCTTATGATATCTTTTTTGCTTGACGTTCAAAAGTGCCTTTTGTTGTCTATTTGAAATAAAGAATTTGATTTGATTTGATAGGATTCTATTGACTATCAAACAATAAGAAATTGATATACCTACACTTTCTTTTGATTCAATATAAAAAACTACTAAGCACTTTAAATGTGAACTATTTGTGAGAAAAGTTGTCTTGACATTGCCTCAAGTACTGTTTTCGTGATTGACGTAGCGCTGTGTGCAATTCATTCAATTATCTTTTTACCGACTTCAAAAAAAGGAGGGGGTACTATGTTCGGCTGATTGTTTTTTTTTTTTGTATATTCACCGATTACTCCGCCATTTATAAACCTATTTCCAAAATTCTTGTATTGTTTGAAAGGTTATAATCCCGAGAGGGTCCCATTTTCATGAGGTCGGGATCTGATTATGGAATCCTAGGGAAACCGAGGGGACCTTTCGAAAATTGTAGGGGCGAGTAGTGCATGTTGTTTTAGTATAATTTTTACAACGCTACAACTTGCAGATAGTCGAACTTGACCTGATGATGGAACCAGAAGACAGTTGAAGGATCTCCTTGATTATTTGAAGTAGTTACCTTGTGTTTGGGCTTGAATGATTCGTATTGGTGACTTTGCACCAAGGTTGATCGTGACTGTCATTAAGGGTCTGATGATGAGAACGAAGGACAGCTTAGGGAACTCCTGAACGGTTCACAGTAACTACCCCTTGTTTGGACTTAATTCATTTATATCGATGAAAACTTCGCAGGTATATGGGTTACAATGAAGTTATGGAGTAAATCTGATGATGGAGCAGGAAGACATGTAAGATCTCTTTGACTTTTTGGAGTAATTATGTTGTGCTTGGATTTAATTAATTTATATTGATGAGAACTTTGCACCTATACGGATTATGTAAGTATATTGAAGGTGTGCAGTATAAATGATGACAATCGAGGAATGATTGACAGTCGAGGGAATTCCTCAGCGATATACAGCACTGAACACTGACTAACTCAGGACCACTACTATTATCGTGATTTTCGGTCTCAAGTAGTCGTCGTCTTTTTATTCAAAAATCATTACTTATCCTTGCTTGCTCTGCCAAGTGAATCATCCAAGTCATACCAAACAGCAATAGAAAAATATTGATCGGTACCTCCTAATCATCAAACTAACAATAGCTATATAGGTAAAGATTACACTATTTTTGTTTTGCTTGGCACCGAATTCAAAAATTGGTATTAATTTTATTTTCTATTTAACTAAGAGAAAACATGTATTAATTTCTACAAAGAAAAAATATTTTTAGCTTTTTAGCTTACTTACTTTTTGAAGTCGTAATATTTTTGTTAAAAATTATTTATTTCACAATAGTCTGATCAAGACCTTAATACGGGTTACGCCCTTTATGAATCATTATATGGCTACGTCCAAGCAATGCGATCCACATTTTCAGATATTAGAGGCAAGAGCCAAAGATTTGACTAACTGTGAAGAATACCAGCAACAGACATCACGACGAATCAAGCGAAATACAAAGTACGACCATTTCAACGGCTCTAATACAGAAGAGATTTTGAAAATTTCGTCAAAGACGTTCAGTGCTTACGAAGATGATTTGGAGAACGGCGAATTAGTGCAGTTCGCAGAGCTGCTGAAAATAGATGTGGCTACTGTAATTGACAGCAAGAAACAGGAGCCTCTGGAACTGCAATTTTATAAACTTTTATTAAGTAATTCTTGAGAATCGTGTTTCCCAATTTAGAAATTGCCTTGCGTATTTACTTATCTCATGATCACTAACTGCAGTGGCGAACGTTCTTTTTCAACGTCGAAACGAATTAAACTCACGTTGTTGAATATAGAGCATGACTTGCTTAAAGAAGTCGATATTGAAAGTGTAATCACGAAATTTCACCATAATAAATCTAGAAAAGTTTTGTAACAGTTTTGTTTTATTTAATACCCTTTTGAGAACCGTTAGCAAATCAAGGGCCCCTTGACAGAATTTGCTACAGGCCCCGCGCTGGCTTAATCCGGCACTGCTCCTATTCCTATATTGCTGGCATCCGTATCTACTACGAATATTCCTTTCGCGCTGGGGTATCCGAGAATTGGTGTGTTACAAAGCCCTTCTTTTAGTTCTCGAAAGGCTTGCTCACAATCCTCGTCCCAGATAAAGGCACGTTTCTCCTCTGTCAATCGATGCAAAGGCTTGGCAATGTCCGAGAATCCTTTCACAAACCGCCGATAATACGAGCACAATCCAAGAAATGCCCGAACTTGCGTTTTGTCTTTAGGTGTTGGCCATTCCTTAACAGCGACAGTCTTGGCTGGATCAGTCTCAATTCCTCTCTCAGAAATAACATGTCCTAGATAATTCACTTCGCGCTTGAAGAAAGAGCATTTCTTTGGACTCAACTTTAAATTTGCTCCACGCAGCTTGTCGAGTACCTTTTCCAATTTCCTTAGATGATCGTCAAAATCCCGTCCAACAATGATGATGTCATCGAGGTAAACTAGGCAGGTTTCGCCCAGCAGTCCCGCCAGCACCTGTTCCATCAAACGCTCAAAGGTTGCCGGTGCATTGCATAATCCAAATGGCATCACCTTAAATTGCCAGAGTCCCTTCCCAGTTGAGAATGCGGTCTTTTCCTTGTCCTTGGGATCCAAATCCACCTGCCAATAGCCGCTTTTCAGATCGAGCGTTGAAAACCATTTCATGCCACTCAGTGTGTCAAGTGTGTCATCGATTCTTGGTAACGGGTAGCTATCCTTCTTGGTTACATCATTCAATCGTCGATAGTCTACGCAAAACCTCGTTGAACCATCTTTCTTCTTGACAAGCACGACAGGTGAACACCAAGGGCTAGAAGAGGGCTCTATCACGTCATTTTTCCTCATATCGTCAATCATTTCTTCAACCTCTTTCTCACGAGCGAATGGTATACGTCTGGGTCTTTGACGAATTGGCATTGTATCACCTGTGTTTATTTTATGCTTCACCAAACCAGTTCGGCCAATATCACCATCGCTTCTTGAAAACACATCAGAGAATCGAAGAAGTAAATTTCTAGCTTTCATAGTCTCCACTTTTGTCAGACTTTTGTTTTCGTCTAAGATTTTCGTTACAAAGTCTATTCCCGTACTATCCTTCTTCACAAGATTTTCCGAGCATTTTCTTATCCAGGCCACTTCTTCCAATACGCCCACAGGCTCTCCTTCTTCAATCGTAATTTCTGAATCACTGAAGTTGAATACCGGAATGCGGTTAACATCAGATGACCCCACGACAGTTCTTGCCGGTAGCCATGAGTTTACGTGTTCCGATTTATCAATCACAGCGCACCTTCGAGGTAATTCCTTCCCTCCTCCTAGGTAATGCGATTGGTACGAGAGTCTGTGATTTTGGTGCAAGAACAGTTCTTCTTAAACAGAAAACTTTTCCCAGGGTTCCACCCTTCATCGGAATTTCCTCAGTTCCACATAGTAAAACTCCAGATTTTAAGTCGATGTTACACTGGTGCCCCTGCAGGAAGTCAAGT